>CM019181.2:27557683-28157683 GCA_009739505.2 Apolygus lucorum
ACCATTGCCCAAAGGTTAATTATTTTCCCACTTACTGGAAGGCTCTCAATTTATTAAATAAGACATAAAATGTCTCTCGTGGTTGCGTACTTGTACGAAAACTGTATCCACCGTTTTGTGTTTTTTCTGCATGGATCACCCCTGTATAGATCCCCCTCTACCAACCATAGTTATCTACTACCCACTCGGGAATTTTGAAATTTCAACCCTTCATTTCCGTTTGGTTGTTGGTTGGGTTTGAAATTTTCAAAATTCCCGAGTGGGTAGTAGATACCTATGGTTGGTAGAGGGGGATCTATACAGAAGGGTGATCCATGCAGAAAAAACACAACGGTGGATACCGTTTTCGTACAAGTACGCAACCACGAGAGACATTTTATGTCTTATGTTTAATAAATTGAGAGCTTTCCAGTGAGTGGTGAACGATTTTCTAGGGTGGAAAATGAGGAAGTTAGTTTTCCCTAGAACGATTGGTTGTACGTGAAAATCATCAGAAATTTCCGCGTAACGCTCCCCTCATAACGCTCCCCGCGTAACGATCCCCGCGTGACGATTTTTCATTTATGTGCCATAGTAAAGACATAAAATGTCAATAATAAACTTGGGGCAATGATTTGCACCGTTTTTTTACGAAAAAGCAACGCTGCAACAGTCAACAAAATCGTAGATACATATCGATTGCTATGAACGCTAGGTCTCTAGAATTCTGCGATAGGTATATTGCGTGCGATCGAGAATTGTTTTTTAGAAAAAAAAAGTATGTTTAATCATACAAAAAGTAAATAGTACCATACGTATTATTAGAAGAGAAATAGACAATGTCTATTTCTCTTCTAATAATACGTACCTAGGTACTAGATAGATATGTCATATCCATGATCTATTGTTTTTCCCTATATGGGAGAAATTGATTTTTTATTCCAAAACTGGTTGCTGATTCCCCACGGATGGTTCTTCATCTGACTCTGCTGTTTAGTGAAGCTACCTGCAGCCTACGTCCACTTTTGTACATTGGTACTATTCCTAGCTCCAGGAGACTTCAGTTTACCACATTCGGTAGTTATAAATCAAAAATACAATCTTGTTGAAATTGTAGTAAATGTCAAGGAGGAAAAGTTGATTTGTGCGTATACCGCATCTGAAATATATTATTCAAACCCAGTCACAACAACTGCATCTAAACTGACGATTTCATCACTCTTCATGGAATTTGGAAGATATGTGTCTAACGTACACTTAGTCGGTTTGCAGCACACGAAAACCCATGGCAGACTGCAAAAGTTATCACCGCCATACTTCCAAGAATACAATAGTGTTGTTTTCATCGCGAGCGTTCGTTCAGGACAATGCTTAGTCGTTCAAAAGAAATGAACAGGAGGAAAAAAGCAGTTAAAACTCAAGAATCATGCTAAAAGTTTATAAGAAGGTGAGAGTAGATTGTCAAGAAGAACAAAAGTGTGAGAAAGACAAATTATCTCCCCAACCCTCCTTTTAACAACGGTATATCTCTCGGATTAGACTACATACCTCTTCCGGACCAACATCTGGACGTTTTCATGGAAACTGTTGTGAGAACACCTTTTTAATGGTACTTGCTGTTTCTTTAGCGAGTCTACCGGGCTCTTTCCCTCCCATCAAGTTGAGTTCTTTTCCCCCCTCCAATTAGAAAGAAATATTAGAAGAATGGAAAAAAGAGACAAGATCCACCATTCCAGAGGTACCTTTGTGAAGGAGATTCCGCTTCCACCTATCTGATACGCCCCCGTTCGAGGCAGCGGTTTTTCAAAAGGCAGAACAAACTCCGATACGAAGCCTTTCGTTCGGTCTTAATTTTGTGCTCTCTGTAATTGAGAATAAATAATAGGGGAGTTGTCTTTTGTGTTAACTTGGTGTACGAATAACATTAAGGAAAAAAGTTTTTTAAAACAAGCTTTTATTATTTGTTAATAAAATGAAAAAAAAACGTTAAAAATGAATTACTTGAATAAGAATATATGAAATATAACACTTTATCACAGTTTCAGTTTTATGAATAAGAGCGTACATAGCATCTCCTTTTTCCTCTTGCTATCACAATGTGACACGCTTTTATTTATAAAATTGGAACTGTGATAGTGTTATATTTCTTATTGTAGGTAATTTATTTCAATTTTTTTGTTTGTTTTTTTATTACAAAAAATTTTAAAAAGCCTGTTTTTCCCTTAATTTCATTCCTACACTAAGTTAAGGTTGAAGGCTCAATCAGAATATTTTTCCAATTATAAATTGGTGAATCAGGTCATCAATTTGAATGAGTAATCCATATGCCTACATAAAATTCCATGGAAGAAACTAAATAAGAAGTTAATAAGAATGTAAATAACATGGATATTTAGTTACAAAATTTGTTGTTCTAAAGATAAGTGTTGTATTAGGATTAATGTTTTTATTCGATTATGTGCATTAGGAACTAGTCAAATAATATGGAATGCAATACAGCTGAGCTGAGTAGGTGAAAAATGTACCTTTCAGTACTATTTTATGAGATTTTTTTCATAAAAACCAAGCAATGGATATCATGAAATCTCCATTAGGATTAATCTCATTATTATAGATTGAGTTAGAACGGAATAAATACTCGTAGCTTTAGGGAAGTAAATACTTGGGGTGAAACCTGTTGTGAAGCCTCATTCCGGTAGATATCGCATTAGAGGGATAGGTGGAAAAAGTGTAAACGAGTTGAAATTTGAGCAAAATGTTTGGTAAAACCCACCCAATGAATATTCCATTCAATGAGAATTCGTGTGATCTTGCTTTGGATCTTGTGTATTTTGAACTTGGGTGACAAACAAGTCATATTTTTTTATCTTAGTGATCAGTGACGTGAAACAGGTGGGTCTCGAATTTATCACACTACATAGGCTCTACATGAAAATCAATAAATGGCATCCGTCCGAATGGTGGTGATAAATCCAATGACCCTCACTTCGAATGCATTATTCTAAGGTTCCGGAGGCCGAAGGAAGGATAAAGACAAATTATGGTCATATTGGGAATGGTTTGGCAGGGAAATTATAGAGAAGTTACTCCGTCCTAATAGATGACCGCGTTATTTCACATTATCTCACGCAACGGTGATTACCTTCGCTCCAATAATGCATCGCTGAGGTTTGTATCGAGTAGAAATGACCGTCATTATTTCTCGAGGTGATATTCCGCCGATATGACTTCTCCAATCGATTGACGGGACGAGGCCTAAGGAGCTTGAATATAAAGAAAATATACGATTTGTCATAATTTACTTATAGGATCCATATTATACCTATGGTGGTGTGTGTCATTGTCTCGTGATATATAGGATTTCAAAATCTAATTCGGAATTTTCTAGACCAATTTGGAAATTTCCAAACCATATTCAGAATTTTCCAATCCAGTTTCAGAACTTTCAAGTCAAATACAAAATTTCCAAGTCAAAATCAGATTTTTTCGAAAAAAAAACTCAAAAATTTCCTTTCACATTTCAGAATGAGATCAATTTTTCTGTGTGTTATTTCTGAGTCTACCAATTCAGAATTGAATAAAAAAGTGACTCGGTTCTTTCCCCTGACTCTTCAAAATTGTGGTGAAGCATTCCAACGTTAGTCTCCGGGATCAAATAAGTGATGGGATACGAAGTAATGATATTTAGTTTATCACGTTAAAATTGGACAAAAATGTTTGACCATTGTTCCTCGTTATTATTCGTGATTTCCATGCTTGTTAATAACGTAGCAACATAGTTCTCCCCCTCCCACATTTAAGTTTGAATATTATGATTCATGGGAAGGTGCGGTGGATATTCACCAATTAACTCAATTACTCCCAAAACGCATTAATTTCCGTGTCGCACGTGCTCGTAATGCCAGACTTTGCGAGGTAAAGTTTGTCCCGAGTACAATACTACAGAAGCGCTTCGTTCTCCCACTGGAGGGTCGGCTTTCCAACCATGGTTGCGAACCTATTGGAAATTGAGGTCAATTAACTACTTCGAGAAGAGTTGGTACATGAAGGGAGTCGCGCATTGTGCTGCCTCCTAGGTGCGAATGGCAAAGTTTGAAACTTTGTTGTTGGCTCAAACGGTATTGAGCTAAAAGCCAAACATCGCGTTGTCTGTACGGTGCTGGACAATTCATCAGCAGGACCAGACCAGACCAAAACGGACAAACGTGTCACATGGTTGCCTTTTTAAAACGTCAAAAAATTCCAACTCCTACTTAGTATAATAATAATAATGAAAACAATAAATGTACTCAATAACACATTTAAAAAAAATTATCAATTTAAAAAAATTTTTTTTTGTTTCGACAATTTTTCTTCAAATTGTGTTTTATTCCTATAATGGTAATATTAGGAATGAACCAAAACGTGATATGTATTAAATTTTCAAGCGAAAAATTTGATTACTGGATAGGCAGATCGGAACTACGACGTGTATACTAAGGAGGCTGCGATGTTCATTTTCTATTCTAAAAAATGCTGAGGGCATTGCGATAGAATTCTTTTGAAAATTCTCAAAAAAAACGACGTAGTACTTAGTAATAATATTAAAATTAGAAATCAATGAGTTAGTGTGAAAAATGCGGGAAAACGGCAAATATAGCAAAATATAAGGTGGATTTGATATAAGGTATGGATTTCATATTCATATTATAAAGGAGTTGTTCTGGCAATATTTCTTATTTTTTGTGACCACAATTTATTCATGGTCGGGGAGCTGAAGTGGTTTTTACTGGACCCGAGGCCCCTAGAGTTACCTGAAGGCAGACTGTTATAGGTCTACCATAGAAACTTTGCATCCCTTTGGCGTATTCTTCTGGAGAACATAAAACTAATTATCTTTTATCATCAAGCAGATTTCCGCGCGTACGATAATTTTTCGGGAATTTCTCTCCCAGTTACATGATTTCCATCCTACTGCAGCTTGAACTCGTGCATTTCCGAAATTGAAATTTCGAAGCACCAGACGAGCTTCAAATTTTTCACAGCTCCAATTTCCGTGTCAAGGTTTCACCATGGAAGGTTGACTCGATCGTTATAGTTCGCGAATCCGCCACCTAGGGGGCGCCACACGGACGAAAAGTTTCTGTGGTAGACCTATAGGTTGAACCAAGGGCATTGGACTAGTCTAACATAGTAGTCTAACAGAGGGCGTCGGTGGTCTAGTGGACAGTGTACCCGACTGCGGTGATAGGATAAGAACCGTCTTGCGGGGATGCGAGTTCGAGTCTGGTCGCAAGCAGAAAGTTTTTTGTCTATTAGACAATCGGCAATCCCTCGTTCCAACCCAGGGCGGTGATGTTTGGGTAGCCATGAGCGAAATCATCAGAACAAATTCTGATCTCCCCTTAGGGAGACAGCTGATGACGTCCCCGACGCCAAGGATGGCAGTCGGACGAAAATTCACCTGAAATGGTTGCTTACTTTACTTTACTTCTTTACTAGTAGTCTAACATCCTTGGGTTGAACCAACCTCCATTACCTATGAAACTCCAGAAGGTCATCGTGAAGAACTCCATGTTGTTGAATGACCCCCATGGTCCAGAATGTGTTGAGAGTAGTACCTATTATTGAAAGTTAGGTCAAAAAGTTTGAATTTTTATGGGTAAGTTGATAACCTTCGTTTGTACCTCAAGACTTATTAGAAACATGATGTAGTATCAAACCTCTGGAGTTCTTCCAAAATACTGATTGAGAAAATACTAAGTCATACACATTAGAAAACGAGACTCCGACATGGACAGACTGGAGAACTCCGGCGCACCTGTATATCATCGAATATTTGTTTGACTCCTTCGACATTTAGTGACAGACTCCGGCAGGCATACGTCCGTGCGATTATTTCTCACGGGAATTCCGGTCGAGAATTGGTTCCGATTCCACTCTCTGGAGTTTCATTATGTACTTACGTGAGTTCCACTATTTCCCCAGGGCTGACTGATGCAAACAGTTACCTACCTACGGCGAGTTTCATGAAATTCCCCGTACGTGCAGTTTTTTTCCCTGCTCTCTGGGCTTCCACGAGGGCTGAGTCGGTGACCCGCTTTTAAAATTTCAAGAGTTGAAGGGGGAAGCCGGGTTCAGTTGATTACCTACCTCGTTCTTCTTTTTTGCGGTACAGTATTCCTGACTTAAATTTAGTTGTTGAGAGGATATTTCGAAGTTAGATGACGTGAATTCGAGGAAAGCTCCGGTCGTACAGCTCACGGTATTGCATCCTTTTTGGAAGGATCGGAAGGCTGGATGTTAGTGTGGTGTTGATGGTGCTGCAGACTCATTGATGTATTCTTGGCCGTGGATGAATAAAATAACATCACATAATTGTAATGGTATGTATTCACTTCATGTATTCGAGTTTACCCGAGACATTTTGACCAAACTTTGTTCAGTGGTTAGATTGAGCTAGGACAAATCTATTTTTGAGCGGCAAATAAGCTGAGATTATCCCATATTTTGCAAATATCTAGGACCTGCGTGGTTCAGTTTTTACTTAAATTCGGAAGTTGTGATGACGTTTGCGTCTCCAAGGGAGAAGGATCGTGCAATTATGAAGGAGTTTCCCCCTGAGTAGCTCATTCACAGGGCTGGTTCGACGCTCAAATGCAAGGCGTGCTATCGTTTACACAGTTTACACAGTTCATACTGTACCATCGATTCACCAACCAAAATCTTTGGAAATGAATCGGTGAAACCCTAATTCTCATCCCAATTAGATATTGAAAAAACAGAAAAGGCTGACGCCCACTCTCCCGCAAATATACAACCCACAGGAAAGAGAGACGTCCGTCCTACAATCAACTGGCGCAAGAGTGTTGAAAAGGAGCAAATCTGGATCCACTGATGATAATTGTTTCCGAAGCCCACGGTTCCAGGGTATGAAGGGGAAGAAGGCAGATGCAACTTACTATGTCTAGAAGTACAAGTCGTTGATAAATTCTGGCTAAATTGAACTTATGCGGATCGACATTGCTGCTGGGCACCCTCTGTGTATGTGATTGGATGCCAAATTGGAAATTTGGACTCGTTAACATCCCTGGAACGGTTTGTTCAATCGCGCACACTTGCATAAGTACAACTTTGAAGAACTGGCAAAACCTCCACCCGCATCCACGTAAGAAGGAGAATGAGGTTATGGCTGTAGTACTTTCTCGGCAATTCAGAGTGCCGTGAATGCTCTTATCTGGGATCATCTGGGAACAAGACAAAATCTCTCAAAAACCTGTATTAGTTGCGTGCAGAGGGCGTGTTCGGAACAAACTGCGAAGTTAATGCTTTGGCTGATCGTTGCTATGATAAAAGACCTAATGGCAAGTAATCTATGGATAAATGTCTGTAAAACGATCTACAGTGATTCACTACACTATAAATTGTATTGATAGAATTGAATGTCCATTTCACAAATGAAGAATATTTATACGTATTTATATATATTTTGGCAAACTTTTGTCAACTCATTTTGAACTTTCGGCAAATCCATGACGTTGCGACAACTACTGGAGTCCTTGTCCACCTTCATTCCTTCTACAATGTTCAATAAAGTGTTTTCTCCCTCATATTTATACGTATTCTATCTGGAATACGGAAAACGTATTTTATCTGATGTGTTGTCCTCTAATAGCCTCCTACCCCCTCCCCTCCATCAGAATCTCCATTGCAATGACCTGAAGAAATATTCGCCTGTGAAGGGTTTAGGCGCCTCCGTCTTCGAGGGATTAAGGGCGATTAATGTTTAAAGGCGAGCACCTCCTGTTTCTCAAGGATCAAAACCTCCCTTCGGCGAGACTCGGTGGGTATAATGGGTCAGGGGATAGCCTCTCCTTCCCAAAGAGCCCTTCAGCCACCGGGAAGGGATAGGTTGGTTTACTTCTCTTCTTAATGGGTTGTATTAACAGGGGATTCCAAGGGCACTTCGGACTCCGTGCAAATCCCACAGTCAAACGTTGAAAACCGTATCTAATTCTGAATGATTCGTTTCGAGTTACTTCCGTAGCATTTTTTTGAAATAGAGTTTTATAATATTTATGGATGATGTTCTTGAGAGGTAATCGCATCAAAGAAATTAATTCATTGAAACATAGAAGTACTGAAGTGCGGATGAACCCACACAAAAAAAACTAAATGCTTCGGTAGAGCCAAATGATATTATTTTGTAAAATTTTGCAAAAATAAAATTTTCCCAGATAATAAAAATTTTCCAAAAATAAAATTTTACAATATACTTAACTGGAAGATAGGTACTCTTAACACCTCTATCTCTAGGACTTAATGCAACGACCTTAATATTTATGTCCTTAATATCAATATTATTTGTGGTACCTATCAGGGAAAAGGGTGATCTTGTCCTTTTTCGCATTTCTTCCGGGGAAGACGATGATGATAGCGGGAAGAATGAAGAGCTTCAGTCGGGAACTTGAAAATGATAAACAGGGATTTGCGGGACAAAATCAATCTGCTTGTTAAGTGCTGGAAACACGGATGAAAGAAAAAAATCATGAGCTGCCAACCGGTACAATATTATTGAGTCGTTTGATGATTGCGATGAGATCCTTCCTCCTCGACGACGGTAATCCTAGAAACCAGGCGAGCGATGAGAATCACTCTGAAGACGTCGGTTTATCCCAACTTAAGGTTATCATGAGTATGAGTATTCCCGATGAGTGAGCTAGAATGACGGGAACATAAGTTCAACTTCTTCAGTAAAATGGGAATATAAGCTTGGAAAGAGCGAGACAGAACGATAACGTGTTGGATGGCGATCAGAAAGGAATGAACGCTGACAATAATTCTTTGCACAACGGTTCGTGATTTTCATATAAAGATCTCCCAACTGCGAAGAACACGGGTTTTCCATCAATAGTACTTACCAACCATGTTATTGCAGGGTTAACAATCAAGTTTATTTTGACAGAAACTTTTTTCTGACAGTGTACCAGCTGAACATCGATGTTATACCAAAGTTATGGTTGACTTCAATTGATTTGATTTTTGGTCGTAAAGGAAGCACGAGTGAAACCCAAGTTTCATTGTAAAGTAAGTAAAGTAAAGTAAGCAACCATTTCAGGTTGAATTTTCGTCCGACTGCCATTCTTGGCGTCCCGGACGTCATCAGCTGTCTCCCTTAGGGGAGATCAGAATTTGTTCTGATGATTTCGCTCATGGCTTCCCAAACATCACCGCCCTGGGTTGGAACGAGAGATTGCCGATCGTCTAATAGACAGAAAACTTTCTGCTGGCGACCAGACTCGAACGAGCGTCCCCGCAAGACGGTTCTTATCCTATCACCCGCAGTCGGGTACACTGTCCACTAGACCACCGACGCCCCTCATTGTAAATTGCCCTCATTGTAAACGCCCAAGTTTCATTGTAAATTCAGTTCAACTAGTTATAATACAATCCCATTTCAACTCCAATAAAATTTTCTTGAAAAATTGAAAAGTTGAAGATTTGGAAGGTAAGTTGAATCGTTTGACCCTCCACATTCAGTTTCAGACACTATCAAGAAGTAGGTGAGTACCAAAATATTGCTTTCAACTTCCCATTTCTCTTGGCGATTCTTCATTAAGCTTCCTCCATTTCCAATGTATACGATTTCATCGTTGTGCAACGCGCTAAGTTGCGCAACAGCCAAGCATCCACATACACTAAGCAAGGTTCGTGAAATTACGCAACCAACATCCATTGCGTAACCCGTGATTGTAAGTGGGTCCCTTAACGTATTTTTAATCTTAGATTATGGTCACCAATACTGCCAAAACGCACGAACCATATTCCGTTATCAACAACGTTTTTTTTCCCTTTCAATACCGTAGGATTTGAAATTTCCCCGCTTCGTCGGACTGTTTTATCTTTAGTTTCGGTATTGTTTACTTGAAACCAACTCACAGAAAATCTTATTTATGACCACTGTGCCTAAATGTTGGAATTATATCAAATTAGTGGGTTTGAAGAGGTGCTGAAGTTGCAGGAATTTTAATTTAAACTTTTAAGTGGTGATACGATGCTTCCGAAGAGTAGTAGGAGTATTAGTAGTAGTAAAAACCTTTTATTAGATATTGTGTTTATTATAAATTATATTGATTACAGTACACGTGGTGGATTTAAATTTTGGTAAATAATAAATAATTCCTTTAACAAAGGTATTAAGGCATGGCGTGTATGCTGTCAGTCGTGCCCCACCTCGTGCTATGCAACTTTTAAGTAAATGCGATTATTAATATTTAACGTTTTCTCATTACAAATATATCGTATTGTAAGCCTTTCGGCCCCACGCTTGATGGCAGCTGAATTTAAATGAAGCCAACAAGCGGTGATGGGCGTTTGGGGGTCGTGTTGGTTGATAAAAATCAACGAACACGAGCACCAAACGTTTGCACACGAGTTCGGGGGTTTTGATTTGAAGTTAATTTAGCTGAAATAAAATATCGAAAAACACTTAGAATTTAAAATGGTAGCAAATGATATTTACCTGTGGCGACAAAGCGTGGCGACGTCGGCGACTGCGTGGCGATCGTCGTACAGCAAGATTTGAAAGCCTGAAGGGCGAAATAAAGCGAAACAGGTACACAAGTGTGTCCTTTTGCCAGAGGGGCTGACGGTTGTCCTGAAGGGACCTAATACCAATTGAGGGGTGTCGTTGCACTCTCCTCTAACCTTTTACTGAACCAGGTATACTCAGAAGAAGAACTACAAAGTACAACTAGCAGGTGGATTTATTAGAAATTAGGAACGGCAAATGACTTCCCCACAAGTGTGGCGATAGGAGCTGAAGGCTTTCAAATGTATCACAAATTATAGTATGATTTCCAGTTTTAACAAAGTACATTCAAATTTCCAATTTCATTTATCAGTTTCCAAGCATAGGTCATCAATCCAAAAATCAGGTAAGTATTTGTTATAGTTTGTTCAATGTTTCTCAATTTACTAATGTTCTCAGAATTACTCAATGTTCAATGTTCTCAAAATTACTTTCGGTTGCTTTACTAATGTCTGTTTACTCTTACTCTAGCACAGTTGCATAAATAATTGGCCAATCTGTTTATGTTAAAGGTTTCAACACTCACTGTCGGGCCCGAAGGTATCCTTGAATGGGTGTGGCGGCTTGAAGATTCCGTGGCGATCGGTAGCTCTGGGTCGTGGCGATCGTGGCGGTATAAGGGGGGGGGGGTACGGGAGGAAGATTCGTCAGGATGGGACGTACTCGCTGTCACTGACTTTGAACGCTGCTGGACTGGGTATGAGGTGACCGTCGTTGGCGGGGAGCTCAGGTGGAGTCCTCCCCCCTCCGCCCCGCCTGAAGATGGTAGTGGGGACGGCTGGTCGAGTGGGGGAGAGACCGTTGGGTCCCTCCCAGCTGAGGGGGGAGGGACGCGCGGGGTGGCGTTCGGCGTCGGCTGTAGTTGTCTTCCACCTGAGCTATGACGTCACCTACGAGGCTGACCGAAGGGGGCTAGTGGTGCCCAGCTCCCGCTTCACTGGAAAGAGGGCCCAGAGAGCGAGAGCTCACACCCCCCGCCTCCCTGGGAGCCAGGGTCGTCGGAGATGACACTGGGGACCTCCAGGGGTGCGGAAGGGTGCGCCTTCTTTATGGCCAGCTCGTAGGCACGTCTCCGGCATCCTCGGCAGCTGGCTGGTCTTCGCTGACGGGAGTGATCCTGGCCGCAGGTGGGAAGTGGCTGTCCACGCCGGTGATAGCTCTTCAGCCGCTGCCAGAACTCTTTGCATGCCGGGCAGCGGAAACTGAAGAGCTTGGCGACGGTCCTCGTGCAGACAGGGCAGGTGGTCTTCGTTCTGTGGCTCAGTTTCAGGACGATGCGAGGATGGGCTGAGGCCTTCTTTCCAGCCGAGGTCGATGGTCGCAGCTCCCGAGTTGGTGTTGGGAGGGACTCTGGCGGTGGCGACCCTGCTGTTGAGGAATCCGAGGGGGCGAGGATGCCGGTCCGACTGCTGACTCTGGGTGGAAGGCTGGGGGAAGTCGGTAGGGAGGCGAACGGCGATGCCCTTGGAGAAACGTGTCTCTCAGGTGGTGGAAGAGACAGTGGACTGAATATCGGTGACGGTGATGGTGGTTGGTCTGTGGAGGGGGCCAAATCCCCCACAGGCTCCGCAGACCTCGCCGCAGGTGCCTCTGCGGGCGCCTGCGAGGTCGCCTCAGGCGCTGCTGTCCTTGCCGCAGGTGGCTCAGCAACCACCTGTGCTTTGACCCGCTCCACCTCCTCCCAGGCGGTGTTGCGATCGATGGTCAACAGCTGCTTCTCCTCTAGCCAAACCTTCTGGCGCTTCACGAGAATGTCACGCTCGTGAGCGATGCGGCGATACACTGGGAGCCATTTTGCGATCTCGAGAGAGGAGAGGAGGGCGGCTTTCCCGGTGATACTTCGGACTGTCGGCGTATCTCCGCACATGGTGTATCGAATACAATTCGTGAGTGTTTCCATGGAGGGGGAAGGGTCTGCCACCGGTTCTGGGGTTTCGACAAATCCGTCGGGGAGCTTCTTGAAACTTTCTTCTGCTAGCTCATTCCGCTTTCTCATGAGGAGCACCGCCGGGTCGGGCGACTTGGGGCCTCCTTCCAAAACCCAATCCTCCACCTGCTGTTGTGCCATACTCTAGAACAATCGGAAACAAAAACCCTACTGTGACATCCTGATCTAGGAAAAGTGACTTCAAGATTCTACGTACTTCATCTACTTCAATTTTCCTAGCTGGCCATAATTCAGGACAACTGGCAGAGATAAGGTTTGGTTGATCTGAAGGATCCAAGTGTAATGTGGTGATCTGAAGGATCCAAGGGAAATGTTGTGATCTGAAGGATCCAAGTGTCGTGTTATGTCCTAATGTGTGTGTGTATGTTCGTACATGTCTCCCTATTAGTCAGTCAGTTAGTCTTTTTCCCTAAGTGGAGTTGTCGATAATCGATCGAAGCATCTCGTTTTCGGAACGGGTAGCGAGAGGTCAATTCATTGGCGTCTCCACGGGATTTCTTTGGTGGATTTTCCTCGGCTTCTTCAAACTCGTCTGCGGAGGATTCAGAAACGGTGGATGGTTCCGGTAAGTCGACTACTGGGATTTCCACTGGACTTCTTGGTTGTTGTTCATCGTGGCGACTTTCGTTGCGATCGGTGTGGCGGTCGCTGTGGCGGTCGGTGTGGCGATCATCGTGGCGATCGTCGTGGCGATCGATCTCGTCCCGCAACGTCTCGTTCCAGAGGTGAGCACTTCCTTCTTGCGTTTCCTGTTCGGCGTAGCGATCAAATTGGTGATCCGCATCAGCCGTCCTTTGTGTGTCCGAAGGGGAACTTAGTCGGGTCAATGCCTCGTTTTGGGGTGTCCTCGATGAATTCCCTTTTTGGCTGGTGATAGGTGGAATCATGGTGGTGGTTTTTGCAGTTGTCGACCATCCATACTCTTCAATAAACTCTTCTCTTTCTGTTTCAGGTGTCATCTCTTCATGGTGTGTCGATGTCGTGGCGCCATGCGTGTCGGGTCTGATCCGTTCGGGGTCAACGAAGACTTCGTCCGGAACGCCTAACTCGAATGCAGGCTTCAAACGGTGGATGTGGACAGTCTGGCGGCGGATATCCGGTAAGTCTCTTATCTCGTACGTTACATCCGAATACTTTTTCACGACTATCCAGGGTCCGCTCCAGGGACTCCAAAATTTCTTAACCACCCCTGGGGGTGCTTGCATGACTTTGAGGTACACGGCGTCACCGCCTTCGAATGAGCGTAGCGTTGGACGGTTGTTGATGGCGTCGCTTCGTTTTCGCCACGCTTCATGAAGGCTCTGTTGAGTGGCTTCTCGGGCTATTCTCAGATTTTTCAGTGTGGTGGATTCGTCTGGACGTGGTTTCAGGCTTTGTAGCGATTCGTTTGGCAACCGGAGTTCTCGGCCGAAGGTCAAGAAGTTCGGGCTGAAACCCGTGCTCTTGTGTGGGGTCGCGCGGTAAGCCGCGAGTGCAACGGGTAACATGTTTTCCCAATCTTTTGTTCTTTTTGAGATTTTAGCGATGATATTGGCGAGGGTATGGTGAAATCTCTCGCAGACGCCGTTGCTCTCGGGGTGATACGCCGTTGTGAAAATCTGTCTAATACCCCACTGATCACACAGCGCCCTGGTTGATCCGGCCGTAAAAGCGGTTCCACGGTCCGAGACCAACCGTTCCGGGACGCCATGAGTGGGTATGTATTTTCTTGCGAGATTTCGTGCTACTGTCGTGGCGGTGCAGTCCGTGGTGACATACGCTTCAGCATATTTTGTGAAATGGTCTATGACCGTCATCAGATATTTCGTGGTTTTTCCACTCGAAATTGGTCCGACAAAGTCAATTCCAACGATTTGTCCGGGGCGCTCGGGGAGTAAAGGTTTCTGGATTGGATTACGGAGACCGGGCGGGGTGTTGCGTCGTGAACACGTTTCGCATCGCTGTATGTTTTCGCGAACGTCTTTAGCTAACCCAGGCCAAGTTCCGAGTTTCCGTACTATCTTTTCCGTCACCTCCGCTCCGGGATGTCCGGCCCATTCATTTTTGTGACATCTATCGATGAGCCATTCCCGAAGTGAGGAGGGAATGAGCGGCACCCATTCATGTTGTCCGTCGTATCGAACGCGTGTCTCCCATACGCCATTGGTTTTGCGTAGGTCCTCTCTGTGGCGGTCTAAAGTGATCGATTGGATCCAATTGTCGAGGTCTTGAGCGGCGATCATAAGCTCTCGCGGAAACTCGAGAGTAACTACAGCTATGTCTCCGCGGCTCAATCCGTCGGCATGACCCATTTGTGTTCCTGGTCGGTAGCGGGGTGTGAAGTCATACTCCGCTAATCTGAGTACCCATCGTCCGATGCGCGAAGTCGGATCACGGAGGTGCATAGCGGCGGTGAGGGCCATATGGTCGGTTTGGAGTTCGAAGGTTTGTCCGAGGAGGTATTCCTGGAAGTGTCGAACCGCCCAAACGACCGCTAGGAGCTCCCGTTCGGTGACCGAGTACCTGGTTTCGGCCGGGTTTAATTTGCGACTCGCATACGCCACGGGCCTCTCTTCCCCATTAAAACTTTGCAAGAGGACGGCTCCCAAGGCGAAGCCGGATGCATCGGTTGCGAGGATAAACGGTTTAGTCAGGTCAGGATAGGCGAGTATGGGTTCGCTGGTCAACTTTTCTTTGAGGTCATCGAACGCTGCTTGTTGTCGGGTCGTCCACTCAAAAGGCTGGGTTTTTTTCAACAACTCGGTCAAGGGCACCACTATTTCCGAAAAGTTCGGAATGAACCGTCGGTAGAAACTGGCGAGACCTAAAAAGGACTGGAGTTTTACTACGGAGGTCGGTACGGGGAATTCCTTGATCGCTTTCGTCTTCTCCGGCTCAGTGAGGATCCCTTCTGTCGTTATTCGATGTCCCAAAAAGCGAACTTCATTTTTGAGGAATTCGCACTTCGCGAGGTTGACTTGAAGTCGAGCCTCGGACAATCGGTTGAAAACTTGTGCGAGTTTCTCAAGGTGCTCTTCACGTGTGGCTGAGAACACAATTACATCATCCAAATATACAAGACAATTATTTCCCAGAATTCCGTCTAATGCGTCATTCATTACGCGCTGAAATGTGGCGGGAGCGTTTTTGAGCCCGAAGGGCATCTTCTCGTAGTGGAAATGTCTTCCGAGGACCGAAAAAGCAGTTTTTTCCTTGGAATCAGCGTGGACCGGGATCTGATGGTAACCCGCAATGAGATCGATTGTTGAAAACCATTTACATTGTCCGAGCATTGCGAGCGTCTCCTGCAAACGTGGGAGGGGGTAAGCGTCTCCTTTGGTTATCTTGTTCAATTGACGGAAGTCAGTACAGAATCTCCAAAGCTGCTTTTCCCCCGGCGGCGTCTTCTTTTTTACTAATAAGACGGGCGCGCACCACGGGCTGGTAGACGGGCTAATCACTCCGGATTCCAACATATCCTTAATCTGCGTTTCGACCACCTCCCGGAGCGCGTGAGGAACGGGGTAAGGTTTTTGTTGAGTCACGGTGGGTTGGGTGAGAATAATCTCGTGGGACACGTTGAGGTTGCATCCCGCCCCCGTCGGTGGCTTAAACAAGTCCCGGTAGGTATTCAACAATTCCTTCGTTGGCTCAGCGTCCGGTGTAGTTAAATGTTGCAGTTTTTGTTCAAGGACGGTCTCAAATTGTGGTAAAGGCGGATCCCATTGATCGGTCGGAACTTCTCCCCATTCTTCCTCATCCGACGTTTCTTGAAGAGAAGTAATCACGCCCTCTTTTTCATCGTTTTGAACAATTGGTGGATCGTTTCTTGGGCGTTTTCGCTCGGGTGGGTTCATCTCGCGTAATATCATATCAAGATGTTGATCAATCGCAGGTTCAATCTGGGTGGTTGTTGAAATTTCCGAAAATTTAATTTCATTTTTATTTTCAGGTGTGGCGAGGACCGTGTCGAATGTGGCGATGGTATGCTCATTTGGTGTGGCGACGACCATATCGGGTGTGGCGACGACCATGGCGACATTGGTATTCGTGTGTCGATCGGGTGTGGCGACGACCGTGTTCGGTGTGGCGATGACCACATCTGGTGTGGCGACAACCATCCCCGGTGTGGCGATGGTATGCCGAGTCGGTGTGCCGATGATCTCATCCATCATGGTGTCGGTGTGCCGATTTGGTGTGCCGATAGCTGTGTCATTTGTGGCGTTGGTGTGCCGATATGGTGTGTCGACAACCCTATTTACAAATAAATTGGGTGTCGTGGCGGTCAGATGGTTTACTGTGGCGACGGACTCGTCGATGGTGCGTACCGCTCGATCAACGGCCGCGTCGATGTACCGATCAAGAGATGAATCGTCAAACGTATCGGAACTCGTACCGGAACGTGGGTGGATAGTCGGTAGCGGCGTGGCGACGCATTCTTCATCGGGTACTACTCCCGGTATCTCGAAACGGACTCTTCTGGCTTCTTCCGTATCGCGTTCTTCCTCGTTCGGTGCGGAAACCGAATCCAATTTTTCGTGGCGAGTCGCATGATCGTACAAATCGGCGGGTGTGTCGATTGGTGTGGTGACTCCTCGGAAGTGTCTACTCCAAAATTTCATTCCACCGGATCCGCTGCTGTTGTTAGCGGAGGTCGTAGGTGTGCTCGTCGCGCCGGTACGTGTGTCGAGAACAGAGGTATCGCGTTCTACGACGTTGAGTGTGGCTGTTGCCGCCGAAAGGGTACTAGGGAGAGGTGTGCTCGTGTCGCGATTGTGGATACGATCATCAAGCAACCCGGTTTCCCGCCCCTCCGGCCGCAACACCACACCCACACTGTACGGCTCATCTAGCATCTCGACGGTCGTAAAAGGTCTTATTTTCCCTTCCGGTGTGTGGTACTTCATAGTCGGTCCTGTGGTGAAAGTAATCGGTACTCTTCTTAGCACATCTAATCCCAACAAATCGAGTGTGGCGCATTTACGTGCGAACACCAAAAAAGTATGCTCGAACGTGCACCCACCGATACGTGTTACGAGATGTTGTTCTCCCGAGAAATGCAAGGGCATCCCGTCCGCGCCCCACGCGACAGCTCGTGTCGGGTACAATTTTATTCCCTTGACGGGAGTTGATAAAACCGAAAGTGCGGCGCCCGTGTCGACAATCATGTCTCTTTCCTCGGGGCCCAAGCCTACGGTAATTTTCAGGGTGCGTGACATCGGGGCTTCAACTGCGGGGATGTGGTCCTCTTCTGCGGGTTTCTTGTACCGAGCTATCTCCATCGTGTGTGCGGGAGCCGCTATTGGTTGCGAAACAGGGAGTAAACGCTTCTTCTTGTAACAATCGGCCTCTAGGTGTTCTCTCATACCACAAAAGTCGCAAAAAATGGTCTTCTGCGGACTAAATGGGCAATTCACGGGGAAATGTGCGCGGTCGGCACAAAACATACAGGGATAGCGCGGGCTTGGCTTCTCCTCGTTTCATGGCTCGCTTGGCTTCTCCCGGCGATAGTCCTCTTCTTTGTGGCGATTGTGTCGTGGTGTATGGTCATCTTTCCGAGGGCATCGTGCTGCGAAATGGTCGTGGCTTCCGCAGCTATAACATCGACGGTCGTTCGTGACGGCCGCGAGGTCCCATCTTTCCTCTATGTCGGTGGTATCATCAAGGGTCTCTTCAAGTTCTTCTGCCTTACTCAACGCATCTTGAATATTTCGTGGTCGGTTGGTTATCAATAGGGCACTCATGTTCTTACCGACGCCGCGAATGAAGGCGTCCTTTGTCTTCTTCTCTACCCATTCGTTGCGTTCGTGGCGGCGTAGGCGCGTCCCCTCTTCCATGACGGCACATCTTGCTATCCCACGCACGCGATCGGCGAATTGACGGAGCGTTTCGGTCGTATTGCGTTTAACCGTCCACAGTAGTGCTGCGGCATGCTGCGGATTTTCTTTCTGGAACCATCCCAACATGTCGTCTCGGACGGTCTCGTAAACATTATCCACGTCAACTGCGTCATCGGGATCGATTAGGAATTGTTTGGCAATCCCGCGTGCTTTGGTGCGAAGTAGCCGATACCGTTGCTGTGAGGTTAGGCCCGCGGTCACTAAATCAAAATTCGCAAAAAATGAAACTACACTGAGTGCACCTGGTGTGTCGGGGTCCCATGGTTCGAGTTCAAGGAATACCGAGCGCGGTATGTCCCCTCTCTCACCCTCGTGTGTCGCTGTATTGTAACGTTGAAGGAGCACGTTCACCTCCCTCATCGTTTGCGTCATAATTTCGACGGCTTCTGTGCCGGCGGAGGAGTGTGTACCTTCTCCCCTATCACTAGCTCCCGACAAATTCAGAGACATCGTGTCGGTTGAAGAGGTATCTAGGGTGAGTGTGTCGACTTATGTGAACTACCACTTAGGCAAAAGGAAATCTGTACGCGTGTGTTCAGTTGTGTGTCGGTAGTACTTAGGTATAGTGAGAAAATCAGCTTCTCGTGGCGATTATGGCGATCAAAAAATATAGGAGGCTGCGTTGCGTCACTTTTCCTAGGAATACAATAAACGGATGCACATCCTACCTAATTGTATACCTGGTTAGTTTTCGTGTTTTCGATAGACTCTACTTTTAAATTTTTTAGAACTCGTGGCGAAACAAGACCTACTATTTTTTTTTGTGTGGATTCGTGTGAGGCGAACTCACAACAATCCCGCGTGTCGCCACAACCTTATACACCTTTGACGGTGAATCAAGTTGGGGAGACAAGAGGGTATTGCAATCCAAACCGCTGCCACCAATTTTGTAAGCCTTTCGGCCCCACGCTTGATGGCAGCTGAATTTAAATGAAGCCAACAAGCGGTGATGGGCGTTTGGGGGTCGTGTTGGTTGATAAAAATCAACGAACACGAGCACCAAACGTTTGCACACGAGTTCGGGGGTTTTGATTTGAAGTTAATTTAGCTGAAATAAAATATCGAAAAACACTTAGAATTTAAAATGGTAGCAAATGATATTTACCTGTGGCGACAAAGCGTGGCGACGTCGGCGACTGCGTGGCGATCGTCGTACAGCAAGATTTGAAAGCCTGAAGGGCGAAATAAAGCGAAACAGGTACACAAGTGTGTCCTTTTGCCAGAGGGGCTGACGGTTGTCCTGAAGGGACCTAATACCAATTGAGGGGTGTCGTTGCACTCTCCTCTAACCTTTTACTGAACCAGGTATACTCAGAAGAAGAACTACAAAGTACAACTAGCAGGTGGATTTATTAGAAATTAGGAACGGCAAATGACTTCCCCACAAGTGTGGCGATAGGAGCTGAAGGCTTTCAAATGTATCACAAATTATAGTATGATTTCCAGTTTTAACAAAGTACATTCAAATTTCCAATTTCATTTATCAGTTTCCAAGCATAGGTCATCAATCCAAAAATCAGGTAAGTATTTGTTATAGTTTGTTCAATGTTTCTCAATTTACTAATGTTCTCAGAATTACTCAATGTTCAATGTTCTCAAAATTACTTTCGGTTGCTTTACTAATGTCTGTTTACTCTTACTCTAGCACAGTTGCATAAATAATTGGCCAATCTATTTATGTTAAAGGTTTCAACACTCACTGTCGGGCCCGAAGATATCCTTGAATGGGTGTGGCGGCTTGAAGATTCCGTGGCGATCGGTAGCTCTGGGTCGTGGCGATCGTGGCGGTATAAGGGGGGGGGGGGGGGTACGGGAGGAAGATTCGTCAGGATGGGACGTACTCGCTGTCACTGACTTTGAACGCTGCTGGACTGGGTATGAGGTGACCGTCGTTGGCGGGGAGCTCAGGTGGAGTCCTCCCCCCTCCGCCCCGCCTGAAGATGGTAGTGGGGACGGCTGGTCGAGTGGGGGAGAGACCGTTGGGTCCCTCCCAGCTGAGGGGGGAGGGACGCGCGGGGTGGCGTTCGGCGTCGGCTGTAGTTGTCTTCCACCTGAGCTATGACGTCACCTACGAGGCTGACCGAAGGGGGCTAGTGGTGCCCAGCTCCCGCTTCACTGGAAAGAGGGCCCAGAGAGCGAGAGCTCACAGTATCATATTCATCTTCAGGTATTATTACATAGATATTATTTCTTACTTTTTAAATAGATTCAAAGCTAACAGTTTATTAAGTAACACTGTTTAATATTAAGTTACATAGTTATAGTTCAATTTACAATTACACTGACTAAAATAACTTAAATTGTTATTTATTAATTTTGGTTTATTATTTTCAATAATAAGCCTTTGGAATCGAGCAAGAAAAAAAAAATTTTAACCCCCTCTCAAAATTTGATGTTTTACGTTTCAAGGTACGTAGAATACGAAAATCGAATGAAAAAATTTCCGTCCGTCCGCCGTACGCCGTACGCCGTACGCGGCACTTTTCTTAGCAACACTGGACCGATTTGGTTCAAATTTGGTATATGGGCTCCATTTGGGGTCTAGTTGTGCCGCGAAGCTTTTGGTTGATGTAGGTCACTTCTAAGGGGTGAAAATTAGGGGTTGAAATTTTCAAGAGTGCCCTAGCTCGAAAACTCTCGAAATAAAGGTATCGTTTTTTCACCAATTTTAAAAAGTATTGAATTTTTAAAAATTTTTGAGACCACCCGGAGCTCTGTAGGACAAACCGTTCGGTCCCTACGAGTACTTGAAGGTTTTCCTTCGATAAAACAGAATCATGAGTGTGAATCGCAAAAGAGGTCTAATCTCCATTCAAATTTTATCGGACTAAAATGATATCGCTGTTCATTTCTTCGATTTGTATACAGTTTTGCCTTCTGCGTAACCAGTAATCAAATTTCCATATGAAGCTTTCTATTTTTCCAATCGAGTGAGAAGCGTTTAGTTCTTTCTAATAAACTTGATTGTGAAGGTGTGAAGCCAGTATGGTGTGGTAGGTAGTACCTAGCTGGTAGGTAAAAAAAAGTTGGTAGGTAAAAAAAAAATGTTGGTGGGTAAAAAAAGCTGCAAATCATTGCTCAAAGGCTTCTTCACTCTTCAGATCACTGATCAGCTGAGTGAGCTCCGAAGCCATTTTCAATCCTATTACATGGAAGTGCTCTTCCAGGCGTCTCCAGCATTCGAGGAGATCTTCTTCACTCCTCTGATCACTGATCAGCTGAGTGAGCTCCAAATCCATTTTCAATCCTATTGAATGGAAGTGCTCTTCCAGGCGTCTCCAGCATTCGAGGAGATCTTCTCCACTCCTCAGATCACTGATCAGCTGAGTGAGCTCCGAAGCCATTTTCAATCCTATTGAATGGAAGTGCTCTTCCAGGCGTCTTCAGCATTCGAGGAGATCTTCTTCACTCCTCAGATCACTGATCAGCTGAGTGAGCTCCTAAGTCATTTTCAATCCTATTGAACGCAGGAAGCTGAAATTTGAGAGGGAAGGTCAAGGGAGAATACAGATGGTGGTAGGTGCTATTGATGGAGAACCAGTGATCTATACAGAAGGGTGATCTATACAGAAAATAATAAACCTTTGAGCAATGATTTGCAGCGTTTTTTTAGTTAAATAACCTGCTCTGAAATTACGCAATTATCTAATAGTGAAAGTTGTTAATTATAATTAAATTCTCTAACCTTCATTTTCCGGTAGCCCCAGGCAGGTCTTACATAAATGACTAGAGTTTTCCACTCGTCCTGTGTATTGTGTTTCCTGATTAGCTCGGGCTGCGGTAATTCAGCTTGGCCAACCATCTCATCCTTAACTCTCTCAAACATGGGACTCGCAGACGAAAGACGAAATGGTAGACATGGAGCACACATCGAGGGTCAAGCTGCAACACCACGGAACGTCATTTTTGGCCGAAATGAGTATTTTATATCGTTCGATGCGTATTCTTGCGGCGGATCCGGTAAAAATATCAGTTAGATCGATTTCTCAATAGGTAGCGTGAAATTCAAGAAAACGTCAAACTAACGGACTGGCATCGTCTCCAAGACACGATACAACACCACCGACCGTCATTGTTTCCACCATGTTTTCCATACAAAGCGACGACTGCGACGAGTTTGACGTGTCTTCCCGTTTTCAAGTAAGTTTTTGAAAGTATTTATTATTATAAATCCGTTTCCTTTTGATATTTTCGTCTTCTCATTGCTACAAAGAATGCGAGGAAATGTTTTTTCTATACATTATGACTTTTCCAGGCCTCAAGTTCGAAGCTTTAGCAAACAGTTCCGCTCAAGTTGGCAGTCGGTTGAATTGCATCACCACTTCACGTTCAGTAAGTTGTGTTGCATCTCGTATTCTCGTGTTGAAATAATGTAGTTTATTCATTAGTTGTTGAACTAATAATAATTTAGTGAGAGATTCCACCATGAGCCCATTGTTGATGATCAACCCTCATGATGGACCTACTCTCAAGAATCTCTTCGCTCCACCACATAATTTTGGATAGTGGTCAATAGCTCGTTGCTCTACTGGTTTTAAGGGTTGAATTTAGTAGTCAACTTATTGTACGGCATTACGCGAAAAAAGTGGAATAAGCGACGATTTTTCGAAATTGATTTTGCTTCCTCACTACCGAAGGTAGGGAAGCTTTTGTAGGGAAGCTTCAGTTCGGTTCTAGTTCTCACGGTGTCAACAACTAATGCCAACGCTCCGTGTTAATTTGACGAATTACCTCGGGTTATTTCCCTAAGTTTTAACTCAAAGTGGTACTCAACGAATCTGTTTTGTCCCGGGAACGATAATTTCGGCATGAAATTAAGGGTCGTGCCCTTCTAAGGGCGTTATTACGCAATTTAAGTGCCGTCCGGAGTACACGAGGTGTTGGTCATTCACCTGCGTTCGACTCACCGCGGTTTCTGCTGACTGCGCAGTCTTCGCGAGGCCCCGCCGAGGGCCCCTCGAAAATATCATCGAGAGGTAAAAAACGCTTTTTTTTCTCTCTCTTTGTTCGGTTTATCAACTTTTCTTAAATAATGGCTAAAAGAGGATTCCATCTTCCCGGGCATAGGTACTTAGGCCCAAATGGACCCATTAATAATGGCTCACCAGTCGACTACGACGACCGAATTGCCGAGGAGCATGATATTGCCTACCATACGGCAACTACAGCTCAAGAGATCCGTACAGCGGATCAGGCCGCTATAATGGCATTTTCGGCGGATGCCATTGCCAATAACAACTGGCACTCAGCTGTAGGGGCTGTAGGGATTGGCACTAAATATGCCGTCGAGTCCCTGACTGGAGTAATTTACCCTCAGAGGGTATCTGACTACTTTCCTGATAGGGACCCCCACGAGCCTCGTGAGCCGATAATAAGGGAGTTAGTAACCCTACAAGACGAAGATAGTACCGTGCGCATGACGCACCATAGTCAGGTGGCACCTGAAGTGTACCGTGAGTACATAGACGAACGCAACCGAGGTGCAAAAGAACAACACCAGCGCTCGGTTGCAGTAGCCACAAATGCATTTTGTGATGTCATTGGTAGAAAGATACCAAATGACAAATATCAAAATGTTAGATTAGAAGAAATGGAGGAAAGAAAAGGATGGACCCAGGCCAACTGGAAAAGCCACATTCATTCTCCGACGACAATGAAAACTGACGAACTTGGGCCATCAGACCCTGGGTTCCTTACGAAACCTAAGGAGAGATCGAGGTGGGTACCATCAAGTTACATGAATTCGCCTCAAACGCCGATAACAAGTGCACCTAGAGTGTGCCAAGAGCCCGTTGGCTGCGAAGAGGGGTGTTTTTCAGACGAGACTCTGCCCCCTTACAGCCCAGGGGGGACCCACACCCCACTCAGGATGCGAGGAGGGATGGCTGATGACATCCCATCACGAGCAGAGGAGCGATATGCGGGGACTACTAGATCCCCAGTTGACACAGGCGATTCAGACGCTGCTCTGGATCTCCTTGAAATGTGGGACGCAGCATCTACCAGCTTCCTCAGGTTGTGCAGAGATATGAAATTGGGCCAGGAAAAAGGACTGGAAGCATTAAAACCAGTAGGGGAGGTTGTTTCGGCTGTTCTAAGAAGAGTTGTACACATGGACCTGAAGATTAAGACCCTGGAGGGCCGTGAGGCGTCCAGAAGCGACGTGGTAGACAAACAAAATCAGGATCTGTCGCAAGTACTGCGTCAGATTGCAGCTGCAATTCAGACTGGTGCTCTGAATGCAACTCAACCAACGACGAACGCCACTGAAGCATCAACTTCAGCAGCATCAAGGGGCATACCTGATACCCAGAGATCAAAAACGCCTCAGCCTCAGCCACGAACCTATGCCTCAGCTGCAAAGACAAAGCCACAGCCTAGACACTTTGTTGTCGTTCAGCCAACTGACGACAACACTACATTGGAGTCGGCAGAAGATGTCGAAAAAGCATTAGCTGAGAAGGTTGATCCCAAATCTAAGGGATGGCAGCTGGTCAATCTTAGAAAGGGGAGGAACAAAAGAGTTATACTCGAGGCTGCTAACATCCAAGAAGCCAGAAAAATAATGGCAGATACGGGCGCAGGGGGTGCTGGCCTAAAAATGGAGCTAATGCCCAAGAAAAGACCTACTCTAATTATCTCGGGTATCAGGGAGGTTTCATTGAACGCTGAACAACTCCAAGCGGCAGTCCGGGAACAAAATTTCCCCAATGTTAACCTTGATCGATTCAAGGCCAATTTTAACCCGAAGAGGATAGTAAGACGTGGTGAGGGGCGTCCTGTAAGTTGGGAAGTAGAGGTCGAGACTGAGCTCCACAAATCAATCATGAAAGACCCTAAGCTGTACGTAGGGTGGTGTAGATGCCCAGTAACACCATATGTACCAGTTCTAAGATGCTACAGATGCACAAGAGTGGGTCATCGCTCGCAAGATTGTACAGTATGCCAGCCTGGCGAAGAATGTTGCAAACGCTGTGGTGAGAAAGGACATAAGGTCGCTGCCTGCATCAAACCACATCCAGAAATAGAATGCATGTCCTGTAAGGCGGCTAAAAAACCAGCGAAGCATGTGACAGGTGATTCCCGATGTACAGTGTACATCAAGGCGAAAGAGGCGGCAATTCAAATAACCGACTATGGCCAGTAGAGCACAGGAACACCAATGCACCCACTGCGGAAGAACTTTTCATTCACGTATAGGGCTGTCAAAACATACTAGATCAGCTCATCCTGAGGAGTATGCTTTTGACGAAATTGGCCCAAAACGATGCAAATACTGGTCACATGAAGAAATGACCATCATGGCAACTGTTGAACTAGAATTAGAAGGTACCATACCGGGTGCCCAAATGAATAGAGCTCTTGCCTCCAAAATGGTTGATAGAACACTTAAATCTGTAGAAGCGGTACGAGCAAGGCCTCACTATCAGAATGTATTGGAGCAGGTACGCCTAGATGCTACACAACCACCCCAAAGAACGACAGAAGAACTAGATGGAAGCTACGAGATCTCCCATCAACAGCTTGATGAAGCTATTCTTGGAGGGATTCCCATAGCTCAGCGTGCATCAGAACAGGATGAAGGCCACCAATTGTTGATAAATGGTGCAAGAGCAGTGGTCCAGGATCTTGACCCCCAAAATGACCTTCTTCTGTGGATATCCCATATCATTGGTATAACCCCACGACCACCCAGGGACCATATAATCAACAATGATACCACACAAGAAACGAGGAGAGATAAATTCTCAAGGTTTAGGAGGTTATGGGATTCTGATAGAGCTGCAATAGCGGAGGACATCCTTGGTAATGGAAGAGCCCAAATGCGTCACACAGGCCAGCAATTGAGGCAATACTGGGCAAGACAGTGGTCAGCTCCATCCAGCGAATGGACAGCAGAGGAAGTCCGTCATCCCCAAGATCAGCTGATGGACCACATATGGATGCCAATAACGGAGGACGAAATCCGGATATCGGAACCAACCAGGACTGCCTGTGGTCCTGATGGACTACTGGCAGAGGTTTGGAGGATGGTTCCCCACAGCCTTAGGAAGTTGTTTTTCAACACGATTTTGCGCCGGGGATCTATGCCGTCTACCCTCTTACAAGCTCGAACTACTATGATTCCAAAGAAAAACATGCCAGAAACAGAGGCAGACTACCGCCCAATCACAGTTCCATCAGTAGTAGTACGCCAATTTCACAAGATCATTGGAAAGCGTTTGGAATCCTCGGTTACTCATGTTGAGCAACAAAAAGGTCTCCGCAGAGGCGTTGATGGACTAGCACTGAATGTATTGGCACTCAATAAATTGTTGGTTGAAGCTAACAGGAAAAAAAGAGAGCTTCACATTGCAGTTCTCGATGTTGAGAAAGCATTTGATAGAGTATCTCATTTTGCTATAATGAACATCATGAAGGGGAGACAGTGGCCCAAACAGCTGGTACAGTATATTGAATCAATCTACCAAAATGGGTCTACCCGAATTGGGGCAGGCCCATGGATGTATAATGCAAGGGGCATTAGACAGGGTGACCCCCTGTCCTCAACCCTCTTCAATGCAGTTATGGACCACGTCCTGCTAGCACTCCCTAATAGGGTTGGATACATCCATGCAGGGCAGCGTTGGTCTTCCCTGGCTTTTGCGGATGATGTTGTACTGATTGCCACATCTAGAGCTGGGATAGTGGCTCAGATTGTAGCATTCAATAATGCCTTGAAGTCGGTGGGACTGAATCTCAACCTCAGAAAATCCATCTACCTGCCTTTGATACCAAGAGGGCGTCGACTCGTGGTCCCAGCTGAAAGGCCTTCCATTGATGTTGATGGCCAGTGCCTGAGGGCAGCACCACACAATGTTCGATGGATATACCTGGGAGTATCCTTTGGTACCCAGGGTATATGTCGTAACATGCCAATGAAAATGACTACAATCCTTGAGAAAATTGACAGGGCACCACTGAAGCCTCTGCAGAAATTAGTGATGTTGCGAGACCACGGCATACCCTCACTAACTCACCAACTAGTGCTGGGAAGTACCACGCTCTTAACTCTAAAACAGATGGATATATCTGTAAGGAGATATGTGAGAAAATGGTTGCGCCTGCCATTTGACTCTGCTAATGCCTACATCCATGGACCAGTGGGTGATGGTGGTCTTGGAGTAATGGAACTACTCAGTCAAATACCAACCATAAGAGCTAATAGGGTAGGGGCGGCAAACTCACAACTCTTTGAAGGAGGAACGAGTCTCCAACAACAAAATGGGACATCAAGAATCGACCGTCGAATTGCCAGGGCACAACGTCTCCATCAAACTACGGATGGAGCTGAACTGGTAAAATCACGCGATAACGGAGCTAGCACAGCATGGATCAGGAACCCTTCAGCGAAACTATGGGGATGGAGGTCGTTGGGTATGGTGAAAATCCATTCTGGTTCTCTACCAACAGGAGTGAGGAGGACAAGAGGCAGGCGTACCGGCAGCAGCCATCTATGCCGAATGGGATGTCAAACACCCGAAACAGCCTCGCATGTGCTCCAGATTTGCCCAGCTGTGGTAAGACCCAGGTGTGCCCGTCACAATTCTGCCCTGAACCTACTGGAAGCCTACGCTCGCCGTAAAGGATGGCCAGTATGGCTAGAGCCACACTTTAACCTGGAACAGCGAGGTTATCGTCCAGACCTCTTGGTGGTAACACCAAGAGGAGCCTTCATTATTGATGTCTCAGTGGTCTCTGGCTCCGGCCAGAGATCATTCGCAGACATCAATGCTTCCAAAATTCGAAAATATGAAGTTGACGCATTACTAGATGCTGCAGCAGCACTTGCAAACATTCAGCGAAACCAACTAAAGGTGATTGGAGCAACGATCACCTGGAGAGGGATATGGCATGGCAAGTCAGCGAAGGATCTGATTCGGGCTGGTTACCCACTGTTTATCCTGGAGTGGATGACCACCCGAGTCCTAACAGGAGGATCATTCATCTGGTCTAAATTCAGGGCTACGGCCACACGACGGCATGCCACGGCTCGAGCAAGTGGGCTCCGTGGGACTTGGAGCTGAACTCGAACCCCATGGGGAGGAGAAGTGTCGACTGATAGCATAGCCAGAAGAGGCACAATCCTCCCTCCATCATTTGTGGGATAAGGTGATTCAACCTTGTCCCTCACCCCAATGTCCGAGGTCGGATCTCGGACCCTGATACCAAGCAGCCAGATGGACATGACTGCTGAGTGCTGAAAGTGCTGATACAATACTGTGATGCAAATATTTATGTACAATACCATCAATTGTAGCGGTGAAGTATTTTTTCCAAATATAAATTGTGAATGAAAGAAGTGAAAAAAAAAAATGTCCTCCAAAATCAAAATTTCCACTTGCTTTTTGCGTTTTAGAGCTTCCCGAACAATTTTGGTTCCGTGTCTGTCTGTCTGTCTGTCTGTCTGTCGGTCTGTCGGTCTGTCGGTCTGTCGGTCTGTCTGTGGTCAATCCTTGTCCCGGGCAAAACTATACTAACCTGTGGTCCGATTTTGATGAAATTTTCAGGGATTGTGCGGGTTAGGTCCTAGACGGTCCCCTATAAATTTCAGCACCTTCGGATCAGCTGAGTGAGCTCCAAGGCCATTTTCTCTCCTGTTGAACGCAGGAAGCTGAAATTTGAGAGGCAGGGTCAATGGAGAATGCTGAAGGTGCCTGAGTGGTCACTGATCAGCTGAGTGAGCTCCAAGGCCATTTCCTCTCCTGTTTTTCGCCAACTGATTCTATACGTCCATGTTACAATGAGTGAGGAAGCTATACTGCCCACCCAACTTGGCAGACGTTTTTTGGTAGGTACCTACCGTTGGTTAGGCAATCAAAACATCTACCAACCAGGCTCGATTTTGGCGCCCTCTTCATTTTTCGCTAAGTTATTAAGGAATGGAATATCCGCCAAATGCCGTATCGACATCGATCTTATTGATTTTCGCAATGTTGGAACAAGCGACGTCAAATAGCCGAAGATGCGCAAACATTGGAACAAGAAACATCCTCCAAAATCAAAATTTCCACATACGTTTTACGGTTTAGACCTTCGTGTAAAATGTTGGTGAAGTTTTCAGGGTTTGTGCGGGTTGTCGTGCAGATGGTATTCTACGAAAATCATCACCCTCGGATTGATGATATCTCTGTCGAGATTTCAAGTCGATTAGGTACTAAAAAATAAACCTAGTAGCACCATGGGGACCTGAAATCGTTTTTTGCTTGTCCTGAAAAGTTGTAAAAGATGGAATGCTTTGTTAGTAAAATAATGATGACTTTTCCAGGCCTCAAGTTTGAAGTTTGAGCAAACATTTCAGCTCAAGTTGCCCTAGTCAAGTCCGTTGAATTGCATCACCACTCCACACTCAGTAAGTTGTGTTGCATCTCGTATTCTCGAGTTGAAATAATGTAGTTTATTCATTAGTTAAACTAGTAATAATTTAGTGAGCGATTTTCGAGAGTTGATCATAAACCCTCATGATGGACCTTAAACAGGGGAACAAGAAACATCCTCCAAAATCAAAATTTCCACACGTGTTTTACCTTTTAGTCATTCCTATACAATTTTGATTCAGTGTCTGTCTGTGTTTGTCATTATACGATCTGTCTGTCTGTCATGATCTTGTACCTAATTGGCAGAGCTAGATGAAGCTACCTACAATCCGATTTTGGTGAAGTTTTCAGGGTGTGTGCGGGTTGTCGTGTAGATGGTATTCTACGAAAATCATCACTCTCGGATTGATAGTATCTCTGTCGAGATTAAGTCGATTTGGTACTAAAAAAATAAAACTAGTAGCACCATGGGGACCTGAAATCGTTGTTTTGCTTCTACTGAAAAGTTGTACCTTCGTAGAAGATTGCGATGGAATGCTTTGTTAGTGAAATAATGATGTCTTTTCCAGGCCTCAAGTTTGAAGTTTGAGCAAACATTTCACTACCGCACGACGATATCAGCAGAAGGAGAAACACAAAAAATGGAACATCACAAGACAGAACTGAAGACATGAAGTTGAAGAATTCAACCCAGTCCAAACCACCCAAACGTGGCTCAAATGAGGGGAACAAAAATATAACAAAAAAAAGAAAACCTGAGTTTTTGATGAGAGATGAGACATTCATAAGACTGATTTCTTGTCACTAATATCTTTTCTTGATTATTTTGCTGCATTTTTCTTTGCATATTATAGTTTAAAAAAATATATTGTGATACTCTTAGTAACAATGTTTGTGATATTTTTTAGATAACAAAGTTTGTGATATTAGATAACAATAAATTTAATGTGATATTTCTTAGATAACAATGTTTGTGATATTAGATAACAATACATTTATCGTGATATTTCTTAGATAACAACTTTTGTGATTTACGCTGTGATTTTTTCCATGACGAAAAACCCACTTTTATGAAACGTGTTCTGCCCATTTTTGCGTACGTAAGGTAAAACCCCCAATGGCGGACACGCTAAGCCTAAATCCCAACTTCGTTCTTCCGTATATTATTAATTTTGTTCCGTTTGCAATTTATGAGGGCGTCATTGGGTCCACAAATTATTTTTCTTTCCCCCTCAATTGTTGAAAATTTATTAAACATAATTAAAATATCGAATAATTTACAATTTTCGATAAGAGGTCTAAGCTCCAATGGCGGACATGCCAAAAATCCGTGACCTCCTAATGCGGACGTTTGAAATCCTATGGCGGACAGGTGCAAAAGTATAACTTTCCTATTACTAGTTTCACTTCTAAAACAATAAAAATGTGCACTTTACAGGGGTTGATGGGTACTTCAAGTAGTTACTCACATTCTAGTAACAAAAATAATAATTTATGGATAAAATTTCTTACATTTCAGTTCATCTTTCACAATATTACTGGATTTCATATCACAGTGCATAATCACAGTGCATAATGTATTAGGTATACTTGAATATGTACGGATACAGACCTAAATAAAATCAACTGAGAACTGTTCAAAAACTTGTACTCATTTATTAATGTACATTCATCTTAAAGAATGGCTGGATCTAGCCACAATGGCTGGATCTAGTTCCTTCAACACGTCTTTGTACAAAGGAGCAAAATCTTTTTTCTTGAGGACAAGTCTTGATTCCATGGTTTCACTTCTCCATTTGTGGACTCGTTTGCTCCATCTTCCCTTGAGGGATCTGAAAACTGCAACGTCCATGGGTTGGAGGAGATGTGTGGCGTTCGGAAGCAGAGCGATGAGAATTATGCCATGCTCACTACAGAAGTTGCTAGTATGGAGAGTCATATGTGACACATGCCCGTCTATGAAGAGAATAATTGGACGTTGAATGGATTCTTTTTCTAGCCAAGGGTGGAAGACGTTGGTGATGAATTCGTAAAAAGTAGCACCTCTCATCCAACCTGACTCCGATTTCCCGATTCCAAACGAAGGGTCTACTCCATCCAGTATTTCGCTAGGAATCCTTTCGTATTTAAACACCAACAGTGGAGGAGCGAATTGGCCGGCAGCGTTTGCTGTGACTAGCACAGTAATGCACTCCTTCTCATCATTATTTACATGTTGGTAAATGGTCTTATTCCCTTTTTGAGCCAAGACCTTCTCACCCTTAGGGCACAAGAAGAACGCACTCTCATCCCCATTAAAAACTCGCATAGGATCATGGAGTATTTGAGCGTAATCATTCTCCACCAGGTAGCTGTAAACAACGCTTGACCACTCGAGGATTTGATGTTGCTTAATGGATGCTCTAGAATTTGTGAGGTTTTGTGGAGTCCTCAGAGTGACAGATGGATGGCGTTTTAGGAAGCACTCAAGCCATTTTTTCCCCGGCCTGTTTTGTGTGAAAGGATTTTCCCTCTGGATTTCGCCTAAAAGGCGTTGTACGCTATCCAGAAGTTCCACTCTCGTAGTTGGGAATCCTGCTTTTGATATTGATAGGACCCAGTTTCCAATAAACTTTTCCTCGTGTGACGTTAAAATTGTTTTGGGGCCCATCTTCTTCTCCAAGGGCCGGAGCCCTTTAGCTTTGTAAAGGAGAGAAGTTCTAGGGACACAGTTGTCACGAGCAGCAGCAGCCATAGGTTTTCCCTCCAACACCTGTTGGACTGCTGCTCTCATCTGTTCCTTGGTGTAAGGGGGCGATGGTGAGGGTTTCGTACGACACTTCATATCCTTTTTGGCATTGGTTTTCTTTCTGAAAATGACATTAGAAAATGCTGCTAATCGATGGGAAAATTGTGGTATCGTAATGCTGAAAGATGTACTTATTATGATGCTGCTAAGTACATATAGTAATATTATTAGACCACGCGAATAATGACACACTCTGATTTAAAATTAAGTTGTTAACCCATATTAAGTAAAGGAATTTGCCCAATACGAACAAAAATACGCACTCTCAGGCTCTTTTTTTTCAAGGAACCAATCGTGAACATCAACCTAATCCAATCCCGGACACCTCTCTCCAATGGCGGACATCCATAAAGTCCAGTCCCGGACACCCCTGTCCGACTTTGGACTGACATAATATAACTTATTGAAACGAATTCCTCCCTTTTCCGCAGCCCAGAATGAGCTGATTTACGTGAAAAAATCTTCTTAACAAAAAAATCGTGTTTGATCCAAAGGCGGACAGGGGTGTCCGGGATTGGGGTTTACTGCAAATTCTATAACCTAATAGCGGACACCCTTTTATTTCCGCAAAAACGTGATATTTCTCGAAAAATTTCACTATAAACACATTCTACAAATGTTCAAGAATACAATGAACACCATTGTTAAGAAGAGTAATGAAAAATAACGTGTACATACCTTAATCTGGACGGCATCTTCCTTAGGAAAACTGCTAACTTCGGTCGCCTCAAGAACTATAAAATCACATGTTCACTTCACCGAGTAACCAGACGCTTTTGTTCGGCTTATTACCGGCTGGCATTCCGATCACATGTTAGAAATATACTGTAGTTGGCTCATAATGAGCGAGAGCTGCATGAAAACGATAGAAGTCTTATTATTCAATAAAATAGAGGCACCTGTCCGCCATTGGGTACCTGTCCGCCATTGGGGGTTTTACCTTACCCTATTCTAATTCCCGAAGGACACTTTTGTATTCATTCATTCATGATTATAATGATTTTATTTTGAGCAATAATTTTTTTTGTAAATGAAAGCCCGTTTTGTTCTCATTTTTGGTGAAAATATCATCCTAAAATCCTTAGCTGTATCAATATCGTCGATATCAATAGTGCCGACTCAACCAAACTGTGTAAACTGGTGAATATCCATGAAAAAGGGGGATACAATTGAAATGGATTGGATTCATGAGTTGAAAAATCCAGCGGGAAAGGAAGGCGCAACACAACTTACTGTCAAGCATTGACAAAACAACACCACTTAGCGTCATGATTTTCTTTAAAAACATTTATTTTGGCTTAAAACTGTTTTTTTTTTCGATGAAATACGTATTTGTGAACATAAGGAACTAGCTGGAGGAGAAAAAACATAAATATTGTGGATTTAAAACATTGAAAACCAGTCTTTTGGCTCTCCTGAAAAGTTGGCAAAATGACGTTCCGTGGTGTTGCAGCTTGACCCTCGACATACACTAAGCAAGGTTCGTGATATTATGCAACCAACCATTGCGTAACCCGTGATTATAAGTGGGTCCCTTCACGTATTTTTATTCTTAGATTATGGTAACCAGTACTGCAAAAACACACGATTCATATTCCGTTTTCAAGAACGTTTTTTTCCTTTTCCTACCGTAGGATTTGAAATTTCCCCACTTCATCGACCTGTTTCATCTTTAGTTTCAGTATTGGTTACTTGAAACCAACTCTCAAAAAATTTTATTTATGACCACTGTGCCTGAATGTTGAATGGAACTCAATCTGAATGGAAATGATGTGAGAAGCAGTGGATATGATAGAGAAGAGTTGAAATTTTTGTAGAGGTGTGGGTGGGGAGGGGTTGATGTAAAATAATTACGTTATTTTGATTGGTACAACATGGGTGTTTTTAATAATAAAGAAGATTAAGTTGCAATGGAAAATGAATGTTTTTAATCCTGAGATAAAAAGTGGCCTGAAATCATAATATTGTCAGATAATATATATTGTTGCACTGCCCAGTCTCTTGCCTTTCTTCATTGGAATGTTCCTCAGTAAGCGCGCTCACTGCTCTTCATCATTGTATTGAGTACAATGAAAGAGAGAGGGCTACGAAGGAAAGCACTGGATTTTCCTGTGCTCCGAGGAAGAGCAGCTTAGAGTGACATTTCAACCCAGTTTTTTGGCCTCACAATGACGTGAGAGCAATTTCACACTTGCAAAATTGTGAATGTTGTTTTGTTGTCTTATTGATATATTGTGAAGTAAACTCAACAAAAATTAAACAAAGTCCCTCAAACGAGCTGCAACCTTGGAACAAAACCTCCCAGAAGCCCAGCTTCAAAACTTCACTATCAGTCTCAACTATCTTACGGTCCTCGTAGATTCGTATTGACAGCAGGTAGATAAATATCGGAGGCCCCCGCGTTTCTGGCGGCTGGCTTCCGCGAAGCTTAGGTGAAAACCCCGTAATGCCTTGAAGGGTTTATAACATGCTTGGCTGCGGTCCCAAGGAAACCTCCAGGCCCTCCCTTAATCCTCCCTCGCAAATCTGCTCACAACCTCAAAACTCTTTGCACTGAAACGGAGAAGTGGTTCGGGGGCCTCGTTTTGAAAAGCAACGATTGGAACCAGTGATTGGGAGGATTGCGGCAGAAGCTGAAGCGAGTCAACCTTTTCAACGAACAGCAGAACAGCTTCAAATAACAGCGATAAAACTTTGTTACCGAACTGCTTACTATGAATGAGTGGAATTAAAGGCTAAAGGTCTTCTATTTGGAATCCAACGTTGAGAACTTAGTCGTGAATGAATTTCACGCCACTTAAGATGCAACACAGCCTTACCCACATTCCTCAATATTCCAGGAACCAAAATAAACGGATTTATTTTGCATTATCACAATCTCTGGGTTGTCTCGTTCGATTCTAAAAATTCAGTTCTATTCTAAATTGGTGAAAAAACGATACCTTTAAATCCTATACATACCTTATACCGTTACATTACACATCCAGAGTAACAATTCCCAACCAATTATCTGATAATGCGACTTTTGTTATTAGAGCAGGTCAACCCCCTACTTTATTTTGCTTCCGAGTCTACCAGGTAGCAGAAGCTTTGTTTTCATTTTTCAAGGTTGAAAAAAAAAATTCTCCAAAATCAAAAGTTCCACACGCGTTTTACGTTTCAGACCTTCCTGAACAAACTTGGTTCCGTGTCTGTGTATATGTCGTCTGTCATGAATTACTTGCCGCAGTCAAAACTTCTACATTTTGACATGGATATGTCTTAGTTCTGGGGGTCATTCCAAAATTTTTGACACACAAAACAATGCAACGTTTTTTTTCTGATACTGTTGAACGCAGGAAGCTGAAATTTGAGAGGCAGGGTTAATAGAGAATGCTGAAGGCACCTAAGTGGTCACTGATCAGCTGAGTGAGCTCATCATTTAAATTGCGATCATAAGAAATATGAGCCCCTGAAAAGCCAAGTGGCATAAGTCATGGAAATCTGTTTTTGAGATAAAGCATTTGTTGCGTCCAGCTTACTGAAAAACTCCCAAATTTGTGTTGCCCATCAAACTTGTGATGGGCTATTCTCGAAGCTCTAGACTTATGCCACTAGGCCAATAAACGAAGCTGAATGTTCATATTATGTTTCCGCACTTATCTCCGTTTCATCCGAAATTTGACTTATGCCACTTGACTTTTCAGGGGCTCATATCCATGTACAGATGTATCTGCATGCAGTGTAGATACTTTGGCTGGTTTTTTTAGATTTTGATGAAATGTTCAGGGATTGTGTAGGTTGGCGTTTAAATGATTCCCTATGAAAATCATCACCCCCAGACTGATAGTAGCTGCTGCGCCTGCCCAAACGTGAATTCCTTGCCAAAGTCATGACTCATCTGATACAATTCCCATCTGATTTCGATGAAATTATCAGGGATTATGCATATTTGCCTGTAGATGGTTTGAAAATCGTGGCCCGAAATTTAATGTATTTTATGCGCATGCGTAAACGTGAAATCCTTGTAACAGCCATAACTTCTACATTTTCCAACAATGTAGAGTCCCCTAAGAGGGTAGTGGGAGGTACTTAGAGATTGATGATTTGAAATTAACTACTATGCCCCGGATCTTCTATACAATCAGGTTATGGATACGAGCTATGTGCCATACCCACTTGGAAGACGTTCTTTGTTTCATGTTCCTATCGTTAGTATGATGATTTGGAAAATGTGATACGGGTTGGAGAATGGTAAATCCTGAAATGAAACGCCATATCGGTGGGCTATAAATATCAATATTGTTAGCTTCCTCCCTGTGTGAGCTCGAAACCTTCCTGTTCAACATTGTCGTATCACTTCTCTCACCTTGTTACCCCAACTCATTGAAACTCTGGAACGACAACCGTTTCGAGGGCGCGACGCACATTTTAACTCGGGAAGCCGTAAAATTATATACTGAGGAAAACCCGCTGGAGGGAATAATTTGGAATTGCGGAAAAGGAGAGGGGAGAAAGGTGAAGAGCCAGAGAAAGTTCTAAAGGGCAATTCGTGGATTTGCATACGAGAATTAAAGGAAGGATTGAAGGGGTGGGCCAAGTTGGCGGCCCAAGACGAGAGAATTCGCTAGCCCTCCCCTCAGGCCTCCTGCTGAAATATTGGCTCCTCAACAGCTCCTCCTTAACTTACTGTGATCAAAGACCTCAGCTAAGCTTTCCCAATCACCGTCGACCCGCTCCTATTGGAATCTTTTCCCCCTTTTTTTTCACTTCTTCTTCTTCCTCCTTCTTTGCCATCCGTTCTCAGGGTTTTGGAGAAGAACATTTAGAGGACCCTTTATCCTTCATTCTATGAAGCTCCAGCTCCCAGAATCTCAACCTCTGAACACCACAAAAAGGCTTTGAAAAGATTGCAAGTTTTGTATATCATTTCTCCTTTCATCTTTGTAAAAGTCGTTAGTTCCAGACGACGTCCTCAGATTAGACATGTACTTTTTCTGTCAGTTCCCTGATTAAATCTCAAACGATACTCATCTCAAAGTACTTTCGTACAAAAAGTATATAGATATAGGTATAACACACAATTACATCCATACAGCACTCGTCTCAAATGCTCTTCTTCTCTTTTCTATTTCACAATTTACGAAATTAATTAGAATTATTCAAGTAGTCAGACTAGATCATGCAACATATGTTTAGAGGGTTTTAAGTTTATGGACGCTCGATGGTCCTAATAATTTGAAATCAAGTTAATTGGGACTTACATTACTCAACGCTCACGATTCCTTCACGATTTCATCCAAACCGAAAGGAGAATGTTATGCGTAGGTACGGCGGATTCAACTTTGCAAACTTGCAAAGATACGCCGAGATGCTACGAATCCGCAGGTATTGGAAATATTGGAGGACCGGAAGCAGTTGGAGATGTTGAGTGTCTTGGTCCAATTTTTGAACTTCAGGTCGCAAGTGGTCCATTTTTTGGTGCTTTTCAACTTACTCAGCAGCCACTTTGAGTGCTTATTTGAAATGATTGTCTTTCAAAACAACGAGTTTAAGTGTTTCCAACCTTCTGCCTTGACTTTTCCAAGAATTGGAGGTGAAGAAAAGCCATTGATGTTGTCGTTTCTCTCGAATGAATCAACGAGTTTCGGTGTTTTCAACCTTCTGTCTCGACTTTTTCCTAGAATTAGAGGAGAAAATAAGCCTTTGAAGTTGTCGTTTCACTCGAGTAAATCAACGAGTTAGTGTTTCCAACTTTCTGTCCCGAATTTTTTCAAGAATTGGTGGAGAAACAAGCCTTTGAAGTTGTCGTTTCTCTCGAATGAATCAACGAGTTTCAGTGTTTTCAACCGTCTGTCTCGACTTTTTCCTAGAATTAGAGGAGAAAACAAGCCTTTGAAGTTGTCGTTTTACTCTAGTAAATCAACGAGTTACGGTGTTTCCAACCTTCTGTCCCGAATTTTTTCAAGAATTGGTGGAGAAACAAGCCTTTGAAGTTGTCGTTTCTCTCGAATGAATCAACGAGTTTCAGTGTTTTCAACCTTCTGTCTCGACTTTTTCCTAGAATTAGAGGAGAAAACAAGCCTTTGAAGTTGTCGTTTCACTCGAGTAAATCAACGAGTTACGGTGTTTCCAACCTTCTGTCCCGATTTTTTTCAAGAATTGGTGGAGAAACAAGCCTTTGAAGTTGTCGTTTCTCTCTAATGAATCAACGAGTTTCAGTGTTTTCAACCTTCTGTCTCGACTTTTTTCAAGAATTGGTGGAGAAACAAGCCTTTGAAGTTGTCGTTTTTCTCGAATGAATCAACGTTTCGGTGTTTTCAACCTTCTCTCTCGACTTTTTCCTAGAATTAGAGGAGAAAAGAAGCCTTTGAACTTGTCGTTTTTCTCGAATGAATCAACGTTTCGGTGTTTTCAACCTTCTGTCTCGACTTTTTCCTAGAATTAGAGGAGAAAAGAAGCCTTTGAAGTTGTCGTTTCTTTCGAGTGAATCCACGGGTTTCGGAGTTTTCAACCTTCTTTCTCGACTAACTGTTAAGAAAAATCGTTGAAATTTCAATTAAATAACCACCGGCCCCGAATTCCCACATTAATGTTCCGAATTTGATCCAGATTACTGAACAAAATCATATCATAGCGGGAACTACCTACGAAGTTTTGCGACCAGGATCTTGAGACATCCAACCTTCTAACCGTAAAGAGAGTGAAAACGAAGATGGCAGGGTCGCAAGGAAGGAGTCGGCGGTGAAGAGCGGGGTAATGGGACGCATTTGGGTCACCAGACCACGAGGTGCAGGACGAAACATGCTTCTTATTCTGGATGTGTAGAGGCTAAACATCACCTTAACTATGAGCAATACATCGATCCACATCGCTATTCATGGGGGTGCTTCACCAGAGAACCCTCTCATACCCATGATCCTTCACCCTTTTTGCAGTGAGCGACCTCCCGAAAATCTCTCCTACGTCCTTCAAACCCAGTGATGGTCGTCTCTATAGGAGCTCTCACAAAAGTCGTATAGATCTGAACAGCGGAGATGCCTTTGCTTGCAACGTTCTGCTCTTGAAATGATCGATAAATAAATGGGACGTTTTATGGGGTGAGTTCAGATTTCAGAACCTATCAAATCTTGAAACATAAACTGTGAATTCAAGATACTATGATTGTGTGTAGTTGTACGTGGGGAACAAAATAGTGCAACTGAGCTATATTCGTTAATCATTGAACAAATTCACGTTTGTGATTGTTCAACAACAACTGGATTTATTTCCCAGAAGACAATGTAAATAACATGATTCACCATGATCCATTCATCTCATCTAAGTATCCAGCCAGTAATAACCTCGTCGCCGTTCTGTGTCAACTATCAAATTATTTGTTAATTGTAGATAACAAGTGTGGATAGTGTCCTGATTTGGGAAATAAAACAAACCTGAAGACTAGTTTTGGTAATTTTTCCCCTTCCATTAATGTTGAACGAGTCAGAAACTTATCAAAATTCACTGGAAGTAAGTATACCTGCTTATTCGAAAAAAATTAAATCCTTAGTAGTAGGGCGGACTTCAGATTCAAAAAATGAAAAATGCAAATCTATCACGCAAGTGGAACCACCACGGGCCTACCGTTCCCGTCACAGGGCCGCCCCCCTCTTCTCCCACATCACTTCTTCCTTTCTGAATAAAAGATTATTGAATAGGGAGTAAATTGAGTATATTAAAAACATTGTTGAAGGATCCTCCATTGAAGAAATCTAGCCAGTGTTTTGTAATTATCATTGAGAGCGACCCGTGTGTTTTTTTTTTATTATCTGAAAGACCTATAAATGCTCCAAATGATCCAGGAAATTATTATCTCTTAAATGATTATCTAAGTCTAAAGATTAGGTTTATGTAAAGACTCCTCTTTTGATTATCTAAAATCCTCTAAATGGTCTCATTAGTCTCTCAGATAAGGGAGCATATATGTACATTGGGGGGGGGGGGGGGGTCGAATTTCAAAGCGGGGCTGTATGGACTTAGCATAATCAGTTCTGGTTAGCGTGGAATTTAACTCGTCACATATCCAACAGGTTTCCTGGTATCAGGAAGTTTCTGCCATCATCGTAATTACTTTTTGGTATCCAATCCTCTTTCCATCTGAAACAAGTCACAACGAAGGCCAACACAGAGGCAGGTTAGCTCCCATCTGGGACACCAATGGACGTCGTGCATTCTCCGGATCACTCGAAGATAACTTTGACTGACGAAACCTTTGGTGTGACTCCAACCAACCGATGGTAGCAAAGGCTTTGAACAAGTATATGAAGCAGCCCGGAACAATGTTACTCCCACCAACTTTTTGGAAGTCAGTGAAGAAACCTCGTAAATGCTAGAAAAATGAGATCACTCATGGATACTAAGTGGCGACTATATGTATTTTACACAGTTTATATTACAACTAGACAGAAAATAGTACTACGTGGATAGAAACTTACAAAAGTAATGACGTTTTGACCCAAAGCCCCACCTCCAGTGCAAAGATTTGAACTATATTTGGGAACTAGCCCATTAATTAATCATCAGTCCAGTTCCCGCTGCTCCAAACATACTCTGTATGGTTCACCATGTTGATGTTTGGCGTCCCTAACTTCTAATACTCTCCATAGAATGAATAAAAACCCGTGTACAGCTACCAGCCACGAGTTAGTAAAATTGCATTATTGACTTCGCCTGTTGTCCTCCCACGTCTGAAACGCGACCGTAAAAGCAGATTCTACAGGGTGTCTTGTTAGGAGAAAAACCGCAAAAAAATAAACCATTGAAATATAGGAACGTTGACTTCGGATACAGCTCAGATTAATTGATGACGCAATAACTCGAGGGAGTTCGGTCATTGTGTACTTCCGACGTGTCGATGGAACACAAAAAAGAAAAAAAACCCACCACGATAAATCTCAATGAAAAGATCGCTCGAGCTTTTTGAATTACCGACAATTCAACAATCTGAATAACGAATCGTTTTCAAATGCAAACATCACTTCACATATGTGAGTCTGCGTTACATATTATTTATAAATGTATAAATTACAAATGCATGAATATGTATAAATTCTATTACACGGCATATAAATCAGTAGCATAATAATTACCCAGCTAGTTTGGATTAACGATAAAATTGGAATTTGGTGGGCAGTAAAGCTTCCTCATAATAGTACAACATGGATCTTCTTACCTATTGATGAATTCTCGCAATTCGAAATTTGGTTTTCAATATTCGATGTCAACCAACCTCAACACAATTCTGAAGTCGTACTTATGTTGATGATTAAGGATTGATCAATATCAGAAACGGAGCCGAACTGTTTAACAAAATTTTGATTGATTTGATTTTGACAAACACAAGGATTATGTATTTACACTGGAGTAAAAGTTTTTATTTCCACAAACAAAGAAACTATTTCATTGGTGGGTGTATGGAGTGACCATGTTGTTGATTAAGGGTTGGAGTCTCTTGTTTAATTGTTTATTATATTTCGGTGGTATATGTTTCGGCGAAACATTGCCGCCTTCCTCAGCCTTCGAAGAGAGTTATCTCGAACCATCAGATAGTAATCCAGTGATTAACATCTCTCAACAAGAATAATTCATTTTTATCCATTGAAAATTCAACAACAGTTGAATTTTGGGCAATGCAATTACATTTGAATTACAGTTTTGAATTACAGTTGAATTGAATGTTGGGCTTTTGAATTACATTTGAATTACAGTTGAATTGAATGTTGGGCAATGCAATTACATGGCTGGTAGAGTGAAAGGAGAGAAGAAGGGTTGATGAACAGGTGAAGGTTTCCTCCATGACAGACAATGGCCGGTATATAGGCATATAGGTGCAACGGCACATAATAGGTCTCCAGACCAATTTTCGAAGGCTGAGGAAGGCGACAATGTTTCGCCGAAACATGTACCACCGACGTATAATAAACAATTAAACAAGAGAATCCAACTCTTAAACAAATTATTTCACATTGTTTTATTATCTATATGCATTCTATATAGATCACCCACCCTAAAAAAATCTCTTCCAAATAGTATCTACCATCAATGACTTCGCTATCCTTAATTACGAAATAAGTCCTTGGTCGCTAAGGAACCACAACTGGATGAAATGAAACTATTTATTGAAACGAACAAAGATCACACAAGATCAGTTGAAATTTGAGATGAGATTAATCCTGTTTCCGTCCGAAACGTAAAACATCAAATTTCGTAGTAGTGAGAAGGAGGGGTGAATTTTTTTTGTTCGAATCCAAAAGTCAATAATTGAGGATAATAAACCAAACTTGCCATAAGTCCCTCAATTTGATCTCCAATTGAAATTCAAGATTACCGTCGAAAAATGCGCTAAATTTCTCCTGGCTTTCTAGCGCCTAATATCTTTTAAAGGTGGAATTGAGGAGTGAAAATCGACAGCCACAATGCAAAATCCTGTAGTACACTTTTGGCCTATAATATAGCATATTATGCTATATCGCTTCCTCTCATCTCTATAACGTTTGTTTGATAACCTGCAATTACAGTTAATTTGGTTAAGAACGATTCGTCTTACCTCTATGGAGATTTGTGATGACCTGCAAGCTGGAAGCCTTCACATCGTGGTTTAAAATCGGGTACCTAAGTCTCGCTATGCAGCATTAAATTTTGATTTTTTTACACACAGGATTTTGCTCTGCGACTGTCGAAATGGAGTCTGATGAGTGTATTATTTCAAAATCTCAAAACCACTAGTTAACAATTGGTCGTCCTAATAATTCTTGTAGTAGAATTATAAACATGAACTAAAAAAAGGCAAAAGGTCTGCTTTCTAATGGACCAGTCAACTTTGTTTTTGCTGTTGAATTTAGGAGGGGAAAATGAGAGTTGAATGCGAAACAAAGTACTAAATCCTTGGTTTTGTATTTTAAAAAGTCTACCAAGTCTAGCTTCCTAGTATCCATAACCCGATTGCATAGATGATCCGATGCATAGCAGTTAATCTCAAAACATCAATCTCTTCCCTCAAAGGGAACCATCTACACGCTAATCTGAAAAATCCTAAGAAATTTCGTCGAAATGGGATGGAGAAAGTAGAAGACTTCTACATAACTTAGTTATGGCGGTTAAAAGTAATTCACGTTTGCGCATGTGCAGCAACTACTATTAGTCTGGAGGAGATGATTTTCATAGGGATCATCTACACGCCAATCTGAACAATTTCACGTTAAACCTAGAAAATGTCATCAAGTTCGTATGCAAAATGTAGAATGTGTCATGGCTGTTACAGGGATTTTACGCGCAGAGGCTACTGTCTATTTTAAGGCCTTGATTTTCATAGGGAACCGTCTACACGCCAACTCGCACAATCCCTGAAAATTTCATCAAAATCAGACAGTAACTTCGTTCTTGATGCTGGTTACAAGGATTTCTTGACGGACACACAGATACATAGACACACAGACACGGAACCAAAATTGTTCAGTAAGGTCTGAAACGTAAAACGCGAATGGAAATTTCGATTTTGCAGAATTTTTTTTTCCAACCTTGAAAAGTGAAAACAAAGCTTCCGCTCCCTTGGTAGACTCGGAAGCAATATACTTACACTCTATGTGAATAAGTCAGTATTAAGTCATCTTCGTGGTAATTTTTCACACTGAATCGAATGTTGGATTCCTTCAATTCGTAGGGGACCATCCTCCAATGCAGAAGGAACCATTCTCCGAGATTTTAACACTGTATATGAATGGGTAATTACGTTGACATCAATCTATATAGTTATTGTAACGAATTCAAATATATGGTTTAGGAAATTTTAGGAAGACATCAATGGAATTACAGCATTTGAGGACGAAGCTACGTGGTTGGCAATCAAAAGATTAGCCGCACCACACTAGGCTGGGCTTTATTCAGACAGAAGCAACTTCTAATGTAAACAAGGTCAATCATGCATATTCATATGAACCACAATTAATGGGATTGAGGGGAGGTTTTAACAATGTGATTGAAAATTCAAATGGTTCGTTAACGAGAATTACGGGGGACAAACTGCAGAAAATATCTAGAGGAACCCTGCAGTTTTTATTTCTGGCGTTCTTTCATCTCGCAACGAAGGATGGAGCGGTAGAATAATTCATCAAAACACACTCGTCTGCAGAGAGGTTGGGATCGATCTCAACTTTCTAACATCAGAATTGAAAAGTATTGCAATGTATGTACATACATCATTGGGTAACCCGTCGTAACCGTACTGAAGGCGAGTGCTTTCCGTAGAAGGACACCAACATCCGGATGTTTTTTTTCGGCAGGGAGGTGAGAAAATTTTTAAGATCCATAGGTGGAATTGGATCTCGTAAGATACCTCGAAGGGAGGTTATGTGGGGTTCGAAACCACTAAAAAAAAACACCTCCTTTCCTTCAGCCCGGAACCGTTTAACACATTACTTCGGGATGAGTCCTGGGGCGTTAATTCAGTTTTGGGAGAGGGGGCGGACCAGATGCTCCCTTCTCTTCTTTCTCTCTCCCTTGTCAGGATGTTTTCTGTGTACTCTGCCACAGCAGTCCAGCTCCTACCCCCTTCCAGCATTCTGCTGATATCAGCCTCTGGTGTTGAACCCTCGGGAGCTAACTCCAGGTCTGCCATCAGCTGATTTCTTTCAGGCGCCCATTTAGTGCATTTGAAGAAGGTCTGAGCACATCATCGTCTTCTTTGTTCTGGCAGTGTAAACATGCTGGAGGTACAACAGTCCATGTCCTGTAAAGAACTGCGTATGGAAGAAGTTCACTTCTCCATGTTTCATTTCCATCCACGTCTGGATGTTTGGCACCAGCCGTGCAGTCCCTTCCTCTATGTTCTCTCGTCCATACAATATCTTGCCAGTTTGCCATTGTGCGCTCCCTTCCTTCCTTGGCTATGCAGGTCCTGTTTCCTTCATCCCTTCTCTCAAAAATTGTTTTCCTCTCTGAAGCCATCAGCTGAATGAGTATGACACTCTTGAGGACAAAGATAGCGGGTTCTGATACTGTTCGGTAAGCACAGGTGATTCGTAGGGCTCCTCTACGCTGCACAGCTATTAATCTCTGTCGGAGATATGCCACACTCAATGCGTCCGCCCATACCTCCGCTCCATACAAGAGAATTGATTGCACGACATCAGGACGTTGGAAGAGTACTAAAGATAGTACTCCTTGATGGTCCTCATAATTTTTAGTACCGCTACACATTGGTTACGAATATACACTTGGAAACATCGGAAAAGTCTTCAAAGTTGAGTGGACAATTCTTATTCCCGTCATAGAATGCTGTACCTTGCCCCGTGTTTACCTACAGTTACCCACTAGTGTTTGGAGGGCCCTGACAACAGTCGTTCAAAGACTGAAATCTCCTCCTCCAGTTGGTAATCCCTAAAGAGTAGTAAAGATAGATACTCCTCTTGATGAGTCCTTATACCCGTCACCTCACATCTTCCTTCACTCCATCAAACCATCTCTTTCTTGGGTGACCCCTTTCTGTCGTCCGAAGGTGTGTTCCAGAAAAATCTTCTGGCAGGTTGTCTCGTCTCCCATCCTCACTAGGTTTCCAGCCACTCTTAGCCTTGTATCTCTAATTTCGGTGATAATATCGGATTCTCCATACAATTGGTACGAACTGCGATTTGTATGGATTTTGCATTGTCAATTCACACATAAGTCTTCCTTAGAATCGTTCGTTCTCTGAGTGTATGTTCGGGATCATTGACTTTGATAAGACACCAGTTTTCTGATCCATGAAGAACAACTGGGCGCATGATTCTCCTAGTCAAGAGCATTTTCGTTCTAGAATTGGGAGAGAAACATGCATACTACTATATCCAGCTGCCTCGCGCTGTTTGATTTCCGCAGCTACTTAATGTCGCCCCTTCAAGGTAGAGTCCAGGTAATTCAACTCTTTTATGCATTGAAGTTATTTTTTCTTCATGTTCCAGAGCATCGTCAGCTCCATTTAGTCTGCTACCATGCTCTCATGCTTCCCTCTCTAAAGTCTGGTAGGGCTCTTTTATTACCTGCGCTTCTTTAGCAATCAGATCAACATCATCCACGTAGACATTTAACATTTAATAAGCTTGTCAAATATTCTTCCTCCCGCTCTCACCTCTTGTTCTTTGATGACATAGTCGAGGGAAGTATTTTTAACAGGGGTGTTAAAAGGATATCACCCTATCTGAGCCCTATGATCACCTCAAACTCGTTTGATATTTCCCTCTGGACCTTCATCTAGCAAGCTGTCTTTTTCAGCTTCATAAAAATGCTACTCCTTGGGGAAAATCAGAATAATTATGGGGAAAACCTAATTCGATCTGGAGTTTTTGAAATTTAGAGGCTAGTCAGCATGATCGCAAAGTTCATGATCCATATTAGAGAATTGATCGGAGCCCTGACCTATGCAATCGTTTTCGCATCAAATGATTCTGTCATATCCATGTAATTTTTTAGAAGAATCTCGAATGACCATTCCACATTTCAAGCAATGATTTCGTTTAGAATTATGTCGCAATATATTGATATTGGTACTTTCATTTCAGTACTTACTGGGAAGAATCGATTGAGAGATGATAACAACGAGCACTCGGATGTATTGTAATAGGAGCACATCCCGTGGAATGTAGGCTCGTATTGATTGAAAAACATGGATAACAGTAGCAATAGCCATGAAGCCTCCAGAGCGATCGGGAAAAGCTCGTTTGCCTGGCTAATGGTGTTTCGCTTCTAAGGAATGATTGGGAGGATTTGAACGAGGTTGTGGTGTGTGGAATTGAGGCAGAGAGGCACTGCAGTTAGAGAGACACTCAACGAACCGACCAATAATTGAAGGGAGTTTAATCAAGAGAGTGCCACGAGCGGTTCAACGAAAATTACCCGAATTTCCGTTTCTCCCCTCCCCCTCCCTTCTTTTATTGTAATACTTGGGCAGTCGTCCGATTTCCGATGGAACCGAGAAAAAAGGTTCATCGTTTTACGGAATGAACGAAGATTTCCCAATCGTTTCACTCACTGTGAATCAATTGGTACTTTCCCCCTTGAGAGGAATATTATGTAGGAAAAATGTAATAAGAAAATAAGTAATGAGAAATTCTCATCACTATCAACTTCTCCTAGTATTGTTCCACTGAATTCATCAACACGATGGATGCAATCAACATTATGGACCTATGAAAACTATCACCACTTTTACTTAATTTGCTCCTTCTCTACTAAAGTACGAGAAAAGAAGCTTGGAGTCCTAGCAGCAGATCCAACCAATCTTTGGTTTATTATTTTCAATATTGAAATCATTACTCTTTATCTTGGACTCTACTTGTGAAAACCGTGAGTTGGAAAACAGCGAAACATGAAGGCTAAACCATTAATAAAATAACGGTTGCTGCGTGCTCTCCACAATCACAAACTCTTTAATAATGATGATTTAATGACTTCATCACTTAAAAATAATCTGTATTTATTTCTGTATTAATGTATTTAATACCTCATATTGAGGCTACTCAAGGTGAATAGAGTTTTATTTAACACAGTATAAAAATGTATAGTTCACCGTGAGAAACTTAATTTTAGAATGATGAACATTTGAAACAAATGTTGAAACCAAACACATGTGGAGTTTTGAGGTCCGAATATACCTAATCATACCTGAACTATGTTGGTAGTCCAGTTGATCATAATTTCATGAAAAATGAAAGACAAGTGATCTAAAAGTTTTTTCAGGCTGAAACTCAGTAGTCAAGTGCATTTTAAAAATGTAATGATGTTCCTGAGCTTATTTTAATTTCTTTATTATTTTTTTGAACAGTTATAGGTATTTATCAACCTTACTTATAAAATAATATTGGCTGAATGTACTCAGTCTTAGTCATATGTTATTTCTGAAATGTCGAATGTGTTCATGAGTTTATGAGAAGTTAGTCAACAATTTAATTGTAATTATAATTTGATTTTAAGATAAATCAAATATGCATTAAACTACCAATAATAAACCTATCAATAATACCCCAAATATTGATTGGTCGACAAAAATTGAACACATAGGATAATATAAAAAATTATATACATATTGAGGAGGATTTGTGAAGGTGAACAACTGAAGGTTTAATGTGAATAGTCGTTTAGAATTCCTCAGAATAGAACCAGCTAAATTGATTTTTCGCTCAGATTTTTTTTTTTTTTTTTTTTTACTGCGTTTTCCAAAATTTCAGAAAGTTACCATACTCATAAAATTTGATTTTTAGGCATTCAACTCTCAAAATAGGATATTACGCATATTTCTTTAGGTTTGAGAGGAAAATAGGAAAAATCCAATACAATTATCACCTGATTTTCGAACTTGAAATAACTTTGATTCCCGATTACTCAAAACTAGGTTTTTGCGGTAGGTTCTCTTCTGGTTAATGCCGTCCAGTTGTGCCCCGAAGCTTATCACTTCTACGGGTTGAAAAATAAGGGCTCAAATGTTCAAAATGTCCTAGCTAAAAAACGTTCGATATAAAGGTATTGTTTTTTCCTAAATTTAAAATGGTATTGAATTTGTAAAATCGAATAAGACCACTCAGAGCTCTGCAGGACAAACCGTTCACCCCCTGTGAGAACGAGGGTTGGTCTTACAATAAACACGAGTAGAAACTCGTAAGAAACTACTCGTAAGAAACTAGAGTGTGAATCGATAGAATCCTAATCTCCGTTCACATGTTCTCCAAGTTGTACTCAGTTTTGCATCCTTAGCAACCAGTAGGTTCAAATTTCCTAATGAAGGCACCCTCAATCTCCAGTTCTTAGAGTTGAGTGTGAAGCGTGCATTTCTTCTAAATAAACTTGATTGTGAGGGGAAAATATGGATGGTAGGTGAAGAAATAGATCAAAGCAACAGATCTTTGCAGGCGAGTACAGTACAGAAGTAGAGTACAGAAAAAAATAAACCTTTGTGTAATAATTTGCAAAGCTTTTGATTGTAAATTACTCTGTCGAAGATTTAATCAGGAACCTTTGTATTCGTGCAAAAGTTCAAAAAAGTATGGTGCCTCTAAAATCAAAATTTCTATTCGTAGTTTGATGTTCAGAACTTTTTGGTCAAACTTTCTGTAAGTCGGTCTGTCAGTGAATCCATGCATCGCTACACAGAACTATCGATCGACTTTGAGGGCGTTTCTAGCGTAGATGCGGGTTGATTGAGAAAACTTCATGATCCGATCAGTAGGATCCACGATACTCGTTAAAAGTCCATTCATGCTGCATGAGGTAATGAGGGAATTTTCAAATAAATCATTCATTTACAGCTGTGGATCAGAAATAAAACAAGGAAGTTGGCAATGTCTTTTAAATAAGTTTCATATTATCGTATTACTACCAACACCATTTATGTCAGTTATGTATGATTGACAAGAGGTAGTACTTAGGTAGGTAGGTTAGGTTCGTATGAAATAAGGTTCAAGATCATAAATATGGTCAAAAATAGCTTTGCCGAAAACTCAGAAATAGATTTGAAATAATTCAGAAAACCTGCAGCATGATCGTATAAATACAGTTTCGTGAGTAAAATTCATCACTTTCACGGTAGCACGTTCACGGTAGCTATACAGGTACGTCCATGACATACGTGAAATTAGGAGACTGCTCTGTAATGGGTATACTTTTTTAATGCCACAGCCTCTGGTTTTCTTACTCGTTCACCATCAATAATACACCTTTCAGCAAATTCGCAAGAAGTGTGTTGTAGAAATGTTTTGGTCTCTACGAATCCATTCAGTGCAGCGACGCAACACCGAATGACGAATGAACTGCATGTTCAGTCCGATTCGACCTAGTTGCGGTGAAAGCGGAGCTGCTGAGCTCAGACCTTCCCCAATCCGAGTGACACGTCGGCGTAGCTGCCACTTAAAACGGGAAGATCGGAAGGGGAAGGGAAGCAGGAGTTTACAAGCTTCCCCGTAAAGGGGTATTAATCTTGACCCCAGAGCCTACGTCTAGCTGAGGTAACAAATCCACTACCGCACTGAATTTCAATGAAAGCACCCCACTTCCCCACCATCCCACGGCAATAAACATTCCTGTGTCCCCTCAAGTCATTCACTTCCTCTCCTCACCACCCCTTTAACCCTCTCACAATCCTTAAGGACACACTTTTCTCAAGGGGCTCCCTCAATCTAATCCAGCCTACTTGCGAGGATAGCCTGAACCCGTGGGATCAATTTTTCTTTCGACGCTATTTTTCAAGCAGGAAAAAAAACCTCTTTTCAGGGTAAATCCACAAAATTAGTTGAGCTTCTCTTTCTACCGGTCATTCAAGCTTGTACGTTCCAAAGAAAATAAATAATGATTCGGCTTTGAATTTCCAATGATTTCCCACTTCCTGTAGGCGTTCATGATTTTTCCTTCTCCCCCAAATGTGGGTCGAGTATTTTTGTGTGAACAAAGGAAATCTAGTCAGGCGAAAATAGTAAATTCAAAATAGTAGTTCAGGTCATATTAATGCATATTGTTAATGCATAGTACGGTACACTTGACAATATTTATTTGTAGTGATTTCAGCTCGATGTGATTGGCTTTTCCGTCTAGACATGAATATACTATGATGTGGACTCCTGTCCTAATGGAAACTTCAGCTGAAAAAAATCAGTCTATTTTTGGCTTCTGTTTCTCCGACGTAGTTGAAATTAATGCGGAGACCTCTCTGAAGAGACAGAAATCGATTAACTTCCTACTCGATTGAGTGTTGTTGAGTATTGGAACGTTTGAAAAGTATTTACGTCTTCTTCAGCAACACATCAAGATTTGAAGCTGAATTTGGCCACAATCCCTTCATCGTCTGAACGACTCCGTCTTTGGTATTGTTCGTCCTACCATGTCGAAATTCAACCTGGGGTCATTCCGGCGATACTGAAATAGTGCGACTAGCCTACTCTAAACTGAGTAGGCTTGAGACTGCTATCGATCCTCTCCTGTATGAAAATCAACACCTGCCTGTCCTAATTTGAAGTTCTGTTATGGAAGAATCCAAGAATTCCTTCTGTATGAAACTCAGTACCTATCTGTCCTAATACACTGTTCTGTGATGAGAGAATCCAATAATTCTTTCTGAATGTACTTCTTCACGCGCATCCCTTCTGTACACCCTGAAGGTTGAAAACTATCATAGTTTTGTTCTGCTTTTCTCTTCCAACGAGTTCGAGGCGTAGTTTGTGTAAAATTTACATTTCTTGGTTTGAAAAATCTTGAATATGGTATGGAAAATAGTGATGTTGGTTGGAGAAACCGTGAATTTGGTTTGAAAAATGTTAGATTTGACTTGGAAAATCTTGAACTTGGTATGGAAAATCCCGAATTTGACTTGGAAATGCTATAAATTCTATCATAACTGTAATGTACTACGTAAATATGAACAATAAAGTTCAAATCTGAAAAAAAGAACCTAACTCACACAGGATGTCCACCACGTTGGTTGGAGATTAGAAAGCTTTTAGATTGTAAGTGGGAGAGCAGGAACTGTAGTATAATTGAGAATAGAATGTTTTGCCGATACAAAGGCTTTATTCGCCTACAAGACAATGATGAAAATTGGGTAACTAGATTAATAGTGTTCTTGGGAACATAGAAAATCACCACCTGATGAGGTTGAATAACACCACATTCACCCCACCCTCAGGATTGGACGTAGTCCTTGAGGTAGGCTGGCGGTCGACGAGTCCTAGTGCTTCTTCGAACGCGATCCTCGTTCTGTGAAGCAGGGGACAGGCCTGAAGTGTTAGAAAAGGGAGAAGGGGATTGGGGGTTGAGATCGGGAATAGGTTGGATCGGAGGGTCGATGTATTCCTCCAGAATCTCAGGGTTGGATGGAGCTAGGACCTCTTCGTGGATGTCTTCAGCTGGCACACCCAGTGGTGCCAAATGTCTTGTAAAGACTGTAGACTCAAGCCCATTGGGGTATCTGATGTGGGCGTAGTCATGAGTCCCATCTATCAGTGTGACTTCCTCCACCAGTGATTCAAATTTGGAACGCCGATCGAATTTTCTCAGCAGAACTTGTCCAGGAGTGAGAAGCCAAGTTGGGGTTGAGCATAGAACATTACCACCTGATGAGGTTGAATAACACCACAGGAACTTCGTGAATAAGTTCAGGATACTCTTCCAACTCGTTCTAGTTGGTCTGTCCATTCGGGATCCACTCGGGTTTTTTGGATTTTTTGTTGAAGGTTTTTTATTTAAACTTTAGGTTTTACTTGTCGTGGAATTAAATTTGATTCGGTATGGACATAAGAATGGTTCCTATGTTTTGTGCGCAAAAATCGAAACAACAGTTACCCATATCTACAAGTGCTATGACATATCATTTGAAAATGTCCTAATGTTCCCTGTGAGCTTGAAACAACAGAATTCCTCTTCGCTGGGCCTAATCCCCAATATGATACACAATAAATTCCATTGGTCGATGTAAAGTAACTAGGGCACATCAAACGCACCGGGTCCTTTACTCTTGACACGAACTACCGTGGTCTAGACGTGAATTCAATCAACATTATGGATCCACGCGCTCTGTGCTCTAAAACGCGGAATAGGATTTCGGATTATTCAATCCCACATCCATGCCTCCCTGTTCTCCCAAAGTTGACTCATGACTTCATTTTCAAACGGTAACTTTGAGACGGATTTTTTTCCTCTTTAAAGCCCCTTTCATGGCAGTAACTTCGTTCATTTATTTTGTTGCAAACATCGCGGTTCACAAGCAAGGCGATTCCCTCTTTTTTTTTTTCTTACTTTTTTTTATTTCACCCCTCGTGAATCCGTTGATAAACGGGGGACCCCCAAAGAATTCTAATGAGAAACCCACAGAAAACGAACAATGGGTGAGGGAAAAGGGGTAATTCCACCACTAATTCCTGTTCCTCTCGTTTCGTTTCTGCGGTTCGGGTTACTTTCGTTGTTGATACGACTTTGTATTCGAGGTTTTTGAAGTGTGAAAATGAAAAAATATGCTCCTACGGAACTACGAAAAACGGGACAAAAAGAGCAGTGTTATGTGTACATGTGTGCACACCGTTCACAAGGATTCACTTCTCGTCCACAACTTGGTTATTTGCCACTTTGTAGAATTTAATTAGCAAAAAGCCCACTGTGAGTGAGGGAGATATTGCGTGCTTTTGAGATTGCGTTCACAAACCGTTCGCATTTCCTTTGCCGGATTTTTAATTTTTAATTTGAGGTTTTGTTTTCAAGTCGGGTCTTCTTTTTTCAATTCAATTTCCCTCTTCGCTTTATCATTGTATCTAAATCATAATGATTATAGGTTCGTTCTTATTACCTTCTTCCCGACACTTTCTGAAAATACAACAAAATTAATTGCCGCTTCATTATATTTTATAGGTAAAGGAATGGTAAATGGCTGCAGTTTCACCCAAGTCGAGGGAACAGAATAGCTTCCTCATACAGATTAACATGGACTTATAGATTAATTGGTATGAAAATTCTTGATTGTATTATGGAGAAGTAGATACAGCTGTAGATAAATTCCTTATGATGAAACTGGATAGATCATGTCGAAGTGTTTTCTTGGAGGTTATTATAGTGGAATTGCAACGGGGAAAAAAACATTGAGTAGAGAACCATGTTTCCTAGACTTTCAATGTTGTAATTTTCGAAATAGACGATTAGCAAGGCTAGGAAAAATAGCGGATTAGCTTAAATGTCATTCCCCTGGCATGTCCGCTTCTCTAGGTGCACTACTTCTCCAAGTAACCAGATTCCACGGAGCTACTAAGGCTCACTTACTTATCAAGTGGTCTGCTATGGGCACCTTTGTCGTCTAAATTGTAGGTCCATAGTTTGTGAACGTATGCATCAGGAATAGTGTGACTCACAGGTTTTGAGTCATTCCTCTGTAAAATCTTTTAATTCCATTAGAGCGGAGAGTACTACCGTTAGAGGCATAAAAAAGGGATTTGTTGCTCTGCTACTCATGAACTGTACTCAACTTCGACCCAAGGCCAGTTCGTGTTGTGAGACCTGCGGGAGTGAATCAACCACCAGATTCTTGGTGAGTATTTATATTGTATGGCATACCCCTGTAGTCCATAACTTAGCTGTTTCATGGAATATAATTTTTCTTCTTGCGCCATTGTTTAGATCAGTTGTTGAGCCTTCAGTCATAATTTTACTGTATTTTAAATAGTCACCTTGAAGGGGAAACAGTTGGAAAAACTGTGTTTAGTCATTCCCCTGGATAATCCACATGTAGGGAGCACCAGGTTAATGAAGTGAATGAGGAAGAGACGTGGATGAAGAGAGAGGAGAAACTAGCGAGATATTAGTGCATCAAAAATGAATGCGATCTGCTTGTTCGAAATGGATATTGTTGAATGGATAATGGAAGTTGATTGTAAAAGTTCTATATTATGTTGAACACATGATCCTTAAACCGTTTTTACAATTGTTTCATTCCCTTGAAACACTAATTATTATTCACCACCCTGGGTGAATAACCTGTACTGCTGACATATAGGTTTCATTCTTATTAAGGAAAAGAACGGTTAACCGACGGAAATAATTTGCCAAACATACCGCAACTTTTTTCAGCCCAGAATTCGCCAATTTCAGTGGAATCACCCAAATAAAACGAGTCTCGAATTCATTACCAAAATATCTACGAACTAAGTTCATCATACTGCTGGACTCATGGATACTAAAAGAAGAAATTTGCTCAAATTTCAAACAATAATTGGAAGGGAAAGAGAAAAATGTGTCCAAAATTTTCCCAGGATTTATCAGATATTACCTAAAACTAAGTAGTCATTGAAACGAGTTAGTATTTTTTTTATAAATTGAATTATTCACGGAAATTATAATTATCAGGTAAAATTAAACCAGCCATAATATAATAAAGTACTGCTAAGTATACTGAGTTTACTAATATTATTACTATTTTTGTTACAGAACATTGACGAGAAACGTAGAGAGACTAACACTACCAATCGTAGCATGAGTGAGTAGAACTTTTCAATCATAAAAATGAGTGTGTGCATTTAACATCATCCATAGTAAAATAATTATTCTTAGCATATCATACGAACTGATGAGAGTAACTTTTGTAACGAACGTTCTTCGAATGTTTGATAACACTATGCAATAATCAGTGAATGATCAAGATATCTATGGACAGATTCATGACGAAAAGCTTGGGTCCTACTTGAAGGAGGGAGTAGAGACAGGTTCTGTAAAGTATTAAATGAATGGGGTTAGTTCCGCTAGTTATAAGAATACAATTATTATTTACGTACCGTATTGGAGAATCCGTCGTAACCAGCAAGTCTAGTACAGGAGGCGAGCGCTTTCGATGTAAGGACATCATCTTCAGGCCGTCGAGAGAGTACTAAAGTTTGTCAGTCAGTCGTTCTATTTATATAGTCTGGGTGAATGGGAGGTGAAAGGATCAGAAACGAAAGGGGGCCACCTAGTAACTTGACCACGTGGTGAAAGGTTTTTTGTCTTTCATGTTAAGTGAAAGGGAGAGATAAAACTAACCTATTAGCTAGTTGTACATTCACCACATGGTGACCACGTGGTCTTCTATTCTGAACTAAGAATATATTATAAAGTAGCTTATATAACTAACTTATTGCTAAAATTATTAACTTATATCTATATCTATTTCTAACTTAAATATTTTTTTTTACTTTCATTTTTGGTTAGTTGATAATTTTTATTTATTTATTGTTTGAAATTATGATATCCTAGGTCGTTTGGTTTCTGTAAGTTAGTGGAGTCATAGGGGTGCTGTTTGCGTTTGTAAGGAGATATGATAGTATTGTCCCATACTGTAATGGAGCGGCTGAAAAGGTGCACCGGGAAATTTTTTGGTGATAAAAATATGAACCTGGAGGAACATGTTAGCTCATCCACCTAGAATCCCAAGTCTTTAGTGCAAAACAGTCAGATACGATGTAAGAAATTGGGCTCTTCAGCTGAAATATTTGCATAATTTCCAGCACTTAATTTTTTGTTTTATTATTATTATTATTATTATTCATTTACTGGAGAGTATTCTCTCTTTCTCTTCCTCACTTGTTTCTTCTCTCTCTTTTCCACCTTTTCTTCGCATCAGACCTGAGGATATCAGTCTAACATTCCTGATAATGTCAATGTGGACAGTTTGAAGAAATATCCTGTTACCAGTAGGGTGTGCGCCTGGGTAGGAAAAACTGTTTATTGTTATTTTTAATCTGAGGTAGACCTCATTCTGAGAATTTTGGTACCAACCGCGACCTTCTAGAGTGTGTAAATCTTTCTCTATGAATTTCTGAAGTTTCGACCGTTTATGACGTCACAGTGGGCTGGGGGGTCCCGCCTAGGCGAGAGGGGTGCGTGACGTCATAAACGGTCGAAAATTTGAAAAATCATAGAAACAGATCTACTCAAGCTAGATGGTCGCGGTTGGTGCCAAAATTCTCAGGATATTGTCTACTTTCGATTAAAAATCTTCAAAAAATATCATAGCGCACCCCCCATTCTGATATTTGCATGTTTCTGAAAATGTTTTTAGTTTAACGTGTACAACCACCCACTTAGTGTTTTCAATCATTATATTACATTTTCGAGTAGTAATTTTTTACTTGTTTCCGTATTTATTTATTTAACTGGTAATGTTTAATATGAGTAATATTTGATATTAATTTTATTGATATTTATGGTTTTATTGATTTAATAAACTCTTTATTTCGCAAATCAAATAAAAGTAGTTTTTAATATTAACATAATTTCTTTCTTAACCATATTTGGATATTATGGAACAAATATATTGTTTCCATGCCTAATTTAATTTAGCCAAGGATCAAGCGTGATCATTGCTGAAAAATTATTATTTTGGAGTTTTGAGTCTTCTACTCTCCATTATAAGGGGACCAATTTCCTGATCCATCAAAAGAATTGTTGGGAACCGTGTTGTCATTTGTCGATGTGTTTGAAGAAGAACTCTAGGGATTGCCGAAATTCGATCGCAATAATAAACACTTTCATTTCATGAAGTAAATGTGGAGTGATACATCAACAAGAGATTGAAACAAAGACGGGAAGGTAAGAAAAATTGTGGCTCTACCTTACACTTTGGTGTAATGTTAACAATCTTGAGTCAGGAAAAGAATGAAACAACAACTGGAGAGCAAATAAAAGGAGCCCTCTCAACTTGATTGATACAGGTCATTCTACCTGGAGGGTTGGTATCTTTCTTGTAAGTTCATGGAGTGCAGCGGTCCACAATAGGAAAAATATGGCGCTCGAGTAGATAACATGTTACTTCTACTATCACGTATATTATACTGGAAATAGACGTGGACACCACCGTAATCAGGGTAGATACGCATGAAGGTTCACGTTTTATGAATTTCAGCTATTCATAAACACTTCAAAACTCCGGTTTATAGGGTCAGTAGGGATTAGAGACACCAAGATTTTACCTGAAGGAGCAAGCAAGAGATCAACTATTACAAAATCACTCTGAACTAATGCTTTGGAACTAATTTTTAAAAATACCATGTTTGCGTCTCAGTACATTCGTATGTTACGACAAGTACTTCTCAATATAACTAGACCTCAAATCGAGCCTACATACGACATTTCATCGATATTGGTCCATGGTAAGAGAGGAAATTGCCACGAACGGGGGGCAGCGTTCCATCAGCCTCAGTAACAAGAATATTCGGGGTACTACAAGCAAATGGAACCAAAGTACATAATTCCATCAACATCTGGCCATGGTTACTGAGGAAACTGCAACTTGCGGCGGAGGGACAGAAAACTTTTCATTCGAGTTTTGGATTCTAAATACCTAAAAATCGTTAAATTTTTAGAGGGAGTTGAAAAAACAAAGGTATATCTTTTTTTTCTTGTTAGATTCTAAAAGTTTATTATGTGCTATTTCCGTCCATCCGCCGCAAGCAGCAGTTTCCACAGTAACCATGGTCAGATGTTGATTGACATTGTTGTACATGGGTTCCATTATGGGTCCAGTAGTACTCCGAAGATTCTTGTTATCTTCAGTCACTTCCAAGCGGTAAAAATTAAGGGTTGAAACTCTCAAAACTCCCTAGCTTGTGGAAAGTTGCATCACAATTTTTTAATTTTTTTTCGAAAGAGGGTTTACTGATATGGAAGGAAACCATAGTGTACTGCTCGAAAATGAATCCAAAAAAATTATTGAATTTAAGGAAGATGGAACCCAGACACTAAAGTGACCAAAAGTGACCATTTTACAGACTCTTTTTTTCAGAATCTGAAATTGAGGCAAATTCCACATTTCGTGAAATCCCCCATTTCTCCTCACTGCCAGATGTGCGTTCTACCTTGAGAGCTACGTAAGAGTGCTGGTTGTTGTTCCTTCGTCTCGCCATTCTCTAGCTCGTCTTGCTCAATCTCTTAATCTTAAGGGTATTGGGCTTACTCAACGACTTTATTCACCAATCGAAAAACGTTGTTAGGTAATTGCAAATGGGTAATCTATTTTTTAAAAAACGCTGCAAATTATTACACAAAGGTTTATTATTTTTCTATGTAGATCACTCGTCTGCAAAGAAAACGGTTGCCATTGTTAACACCAACCTACACGAAGAATAACATCGATCGCATTTCGGTCAGATGAAATTTGAACGGAGATTACGCCTCTTTTGCGATTCAAACTCTTGTTTCTGATTTATTGTAAGTCCAACCCTTAAGTTATCGTTGAGAGCAAACGGTTTGTCCTACAGAGCTCAACGTGGTCTCTAAAAATTCAATACCTTCTTAAATTGATGGAAAAAAATACCTTTATATCTAAATTTTTTGAGTCAGGGCCTTTTCAAATTTTCAACCCCTATTTTTAACCCCTTAGAAGTGACCTACATCAACCAAAAGCTTTGGGGCACAACTAGACCCCAAATGAAGCCCATATACCAAATTTTATCAAAATCAGTCCATGGTAACTAAGGAAAGTGCCTCGTACGGCGGACGGACGGAAAGTTTTTTATTCGATTTTCGGATTCCACGTACCTTGAAACGTAAACCAACAAATTTCAGGAGGGGGGTGGGTGGGGGGCTTAAAATTTTCGTTGTTGTTCGATTCCAAAGGTTAATTATTGAAAATAACGAATCAATAATAAACCGTTTGTAGTCATTTGCATACTCGTGGAAAATCGTATTACGTTTATTTCCTATGTTTCGGCCTAATTTGAAACGAATGGGTAGGAACAGAGGAAACCACTGCGAGTTGACCGCAATATCCGAGTTTTCCCATTTCAAAAACATGAGAACGGGGCTCAAGGTTGAATTGACTGGAAGCGACTACGAAGGGCGGTAAACTTCAGGCCTTGCGGCGCCAAACCATAATGCCAACTTCTAGCGGAGGGGCGTCATAGACCTGATTTGAATTGCCCCGACAGAAATCACAGTTCGGATATGATACTGCAGTGCAGCTCTGGCGTTTAACCGCTGATCCGGACTGGCATGAGTTTTCAAGTTTGATTACACGTGCCGTTCGATGGTTAATTACGTTCTCCTGCCTCAATATTGGGTGAGGTTTACCTGCTTATCCGCCTCCTTCAATCAGCTTCCGACATGCCCCTTGGCCAATGCTTCGGCCTTCGAGATTATTTGAAAGACGATTATTACTTTGAAAGAGCAGACTTGTCCAATATACCCCGCGATAGATTGATCAATGTTGGCAAAACTTGGTGGGTAAACAAACGCAAGACCAAGTCTGTGCCGTATTGTATAATATAGTATATTATATATATTTTTTAACATTGGAAATTCAAAGAGAAGGAATCAATTGGAACAAGATATACGAGGGACGTCCGGAAAAAAGGGGACAAATGCTGTTAAAATTAGAAAAATGAAATTTTCAGGATATGTTCAAAATTTAATCCTTTATTTTTCAACATGGTCCCCGGCAAGTTCCACACACTTCTGCATCCTAGGCACGAGCTTTTTTATGCCTTCGTCATAGCCGCTCCGCTCCACCTCCAACAGCCACTTCTCCACAGTCTCCTTGACCTCCTCGTCGCTGGAAAACCGTTTTCCACCCAGGAACTCCTTCAGTTTTGTGAACAGATGAAAATCCGAGGGCGCCAGGTCTGGGAATATGGTGGGTGGTTAATGACATCCCATCCAAATCTCACAAGGAGGTCCTGGGTCACACGCGCCGTGTGGGGCCTGGCGTTGTCATGAAGGAGGCTCACGCCTCAAGTCAGCATTCCCCTCCTTTTGTCCTCAATTTTTTTTTCAATTTTGTTAAGGTTTTACAATAGGCATTGGCGTTGATGGTGGTCCCTCTGACCATGAAATCAACCAATACTACTCCCTTCCTGTCCCAGAACACAGATGCCATGATTTTGCGTTCCGAAAATTGCACCTTGAATTTTTTGGCACTGGGGGAGTGGGTATGGCGCCACTGTAGGGACTGTCGTTTGGACTCAGGGGTATAGTGGCATACCCAAGTCTCGTCCCCAGTCACTATAGAGTCCAGGAACGCTTCTCTCTCTGATGCATACTGCTGCTGAAATTCGTTTGCAGCCACAACACGTCGTTGGCGATGTTCTGGAGTCAACATTTTCGGCACCCATCTGGCACACAACTTCCTGTAGTCAAGTTTTTCAGAAACGATTTCACCCATAACGGTCCGTGAGATGTGTGGGAACATTTCATGGAGGAAGTCGAGGGTCACACGACGATCGCAGCGAATTTTTTCATTGACTTGCTGCACAAGTTCTTCTGAAACGACAGACGGCCTCCCACTTCTTTCTTCATGGTGCGTGTCTGTGCGACCTTCTTTAAACTCCTTAACCCACTTGAAAACCTTTGAAAGTGTCATCACATCAGGTCCATAGGTTTCCATTAGCTGACGATGGATTTCGGCAGCTGAATTTCGGCGCAAAGTGAGGAACTTGATCACTGCCCTAATCTCGCACCTGCGGTAGGTGGAGCGAACGACACCTGCAGAGGTTGACGCGACGGGCTCCTGCGACGACATTAGAGAGTTTTTGCTTCACACGGTGGCGAGCTCCCGTGAACGTGAAGCTACGGAAAACTAGAGTTGATGCTAACCTCCCCACTCCTTTTTACCACGGGACTGTGACTGTTACCATGGAAACGGGACGCTCCGTGGATTCTGTTATCATAACCTGACACCAAGAGACCTTGACTGAGAAGTTGGCCACCATTTTCATTCTTGCTGAAGTGGAAGGTACAGAATGGAACTAACTACAAAAACCTAGTTTTGAGTGATCAAGCATCAAAGTTATTTCAAGTTTGTAAATCAGGTGATAATTTTATTGGAATTTCCTTCTTTTCCTCTCAAATTTAAATTAATTCTGCCTCATTTCCTACTTTGAGAAAATGTAATATCTGTTGTAGAACGCCTAAAATTCAAATTATATGTGGCTGGTTTCTGTCTGAGATTTTGGAAAACGCTGTTACCAAATCTGAGTGATGAACCAACTCAGTTGGTTCCATTCTGAGGAATTCTAAACGACTATTCACACTCAACCTTCAGTTGTTCGCAATCCTAAATTCATCATTCTTCTAGAAGAAAGCGATACCTTACTCATAACCTCACCCTCACAAATTCTCAAAATTTGTGACCAAACAATATTCTGAGTATTATTGGTAGGTGAAGTGGTAAACAGGGTGTTTCACGAAAAGGTTGCACCCCCCTTCATTTTCCCAAAATTTAGCGTAATAAATTGGGACCATCGCTATTCTTCATGGTTTTTTGTAAGGAATCCAGGAAAAATACTTTCGCGCAAAATACTTGCATGCAGGTGCGCAATTGACACCAACTTCATTTATTCAAATGGACCCCCCCCCTTATCACAAATTCGTCAAATTTCATGACAAATTCATACCCGAACCAAATTTTTTTATTGCGCGCAACCTGACTTTTTGAACGCTCTAAGTTGCGCAACTCCACATTTGCACAAAAAATTAGGTTTTGGAGGACCCTTAGTGTGGCACATGTTTTTCCATCATTTTTTGACTCTGAATCACAGGGTGTCATCCGTTTTTAAATTTGACTGGTATTTTTCTATTTTTCGCGAAAGTATTTTTCCTGAATTCCTCACAAAAAACCATGAAGAATAGCGTTGGTACCAATTTTGTACGCTGTATTTTGGGGAAATGAAGGGGGGTGCAACCTTTTCGTGAAACACCTTGTATATGCAGTTTGATGCCTAGTTTTACTATCAAATTGCAATTATTGTTAAATTGTTGGCAAACTTCTTATAAACTCATGAACACAATTGGCATTTTAGAAATAGCATATGACTAAAAATATGCTATTGATAATATTGATATTTTAGGCCTATCTTTTGTTATAAGTTTTTCTCTAAGTCCCAAAATTTTCTGAGTTCACGTATGGTATTACACCTAATTAATAAATACTTATATTTTGAAATATAATAAATGACAATAAACTCGGGAAAGTTATTATATTTTTTAAAATGCACAGGGGTTAGAATGAGTTTTAAATGTGTTATTGCCTGAACACATTTTTAGATCAGTTTTCTTTCACTATTAATCAAGTGAAATATCAAATGAAATTATGATCAAGTGAACTACCAACATCATTCGTGATTATATTAGGACCTCAAAATTCAACATGTGTTAGGCAATGTTTATCATATTAAAATTACTTTTTGCATGGGGGAACTATACATATATGTTTGTAGAGTTAAATAAACCTCTATTGAAGTTCCACTGCAGTGCTCTGTAATAACCTAAAGTAGTTTCAATGTGAGGTAGGTACTCATTTTTAAAGTATATTTTGGCAAGAATTGAAGAAGAAAGTAAAAGAAATCTTGCGATTCGCAAAACCAAAGCATGTAAAAACTGTTATCAGGGCGTAACCTACCTAAAGGTTGCATCTTGCGGTGGCAGGAACCCGACCGCGGGAGGCGACCGTGTGAAGAGCGCTTCAAACGGGCGGGCTTCACGAACGCGCGGCCCCGCGACAACTTCGGGAAACTTCGTACCTTTTCGGTCATCATCGGACTTCGTTATTTCCACGGACGGTGCCTCCCACGGTGCGACCGTGTGAAGCAAAAACTCTCTAATAGAGAACTGAGACGAACTGAGACGAACTGAGACGGGCGAGCGCTCATTGTGACTGTTAGGAGTTCCCCTACACGCAGGTAGGTATGCCAACTTTGAAAAAAAAAAAATCCCATCACCCCCTACGACAATTGTCCCTTTTTTTCCGGACGTCCCTCGTAGGCAGCACCGAATTCATTCCTTCCTCTTCCATCATTGCCGAGACTTCAAGCTCTCTAAAAATTGCCGAAGTAGGGCACCTTCGGTTTTAAATAAAAGATCTTCATTAGGCTTTTGTGAATTATCGCTAAGAAATTCAGTTTAGATTCAAATGTTGAACCCCATGCCACCAAACCGGACACCAAGAAGTGGACCAATGTATTAAAATGTTTTCTTCAGTTCCAGGCACAAAAAGTTGCAAAATCCAGAGCAAATGTAGGTGATTTCGCATTGATAGTTTTCAATATGGTTGTTCCTGGTCACGTTTTGGTCGACAATTTCGGTTTGGTGACACAATTTCCCCTTTTAAACGAACAAAGAATAAACTGCGAGAAAAGAAAATTAATTTGGTTTTGTCAAAATTTGGTCAAAGTTTCATGTTACAAAATTATATGTTGATAACGAATTATTTATTTCTATCTTGATACGAACCTCTTCCCATGAGTCACCCGTTAGCGCCATCTTACCATCATCGGCAAAATATATAATTATATAATGCTTGTTAACATACATCGAGACAAATTTGAGTTTTTAAACAGTGCCCGGAGGAACTTCACTCAATAAACTGCAGGGATTACTTAAAACATCCACAATCTTAACTGAAATACGTTGCATTTCGTGTGATAGCAAATAAAATTAAATAAATAATAAAATTTAAAATTACGGATTGTAGTTTGAGATTATCTAGAACGTATTGGATCATCTATGAAATCGGGTTATGGATACGAGGAAGCTAAGTGCCGCACCCACTTCCAGACGGTTTCTTGGGCTTTTTCGTATCAAAATGTCCTTGAAAATCTGAATTTGAGAAATTATTATCTCATTGATTTATATTTTATTTTATTTATAACCCTGAAAAATGATGAATATTGATCTTGGAAAACCTGGAAAACGCAGGGAATTTTTTTCTCGGAGAATCGCTGGACACTTTGTAATAAAATGTTGGTTTGACGAAAAATATATTAATTAACCGATCATGTGTCTCAAAAACAAATTTACAATTGCTGCGTGTATTGGTTTATTATTTTCAATAATAAGCCTTTGGAATCGAGCAAGAAAAAAAAAATTTTAACCCCCTCTCGAAATTTGATGTTTTACGTTTCAAGGTACGTAGAATACGAAAATCGAATAAAAAAATTTCCGTCCGTCCGCCGTACGCCGTCCGCCGTACGCCGTACGCGGCACTTTTCTTAGCAACACTGGACCGATTTGGTTCAAATTTGGTATATGGGCTCCATTTGGGGTCTAGTTGTGCCGCGAAGCTTTTGGTTGATGTAGGTCACTTCTAAGGGGTGAAAATTAAGGGTTGAAATTTTCAAGAGTGCCCTAGCTCGAAAACTCTCGAAATAAAGGTATCGTTTTTTCACCAATTTTAAATAGTATTGAATTTTAAAAAATTTTTGAGACCACCCGGAGCTCTGTAGGACAAACCGTTCGGTCCCTACGAGTACTTGAAGGTTTTCCTTCGATAAAACAGAATCATGAGTGTGAATCGCAAAAGAGGTCTAATCTCCATTCAAATTTTATCGGACTAAAATGCGATCGCTGTTCATTTCTTCGATTTGTATACAGTTTTGCCTTCTGCGTAACCAGTAATCAAATTTCCATATGAAGCTTTCTATTTTTCCAATCGAGTGTGAAGCGTATAGTTCTTTCTAATAAACTTGATTGTGAAGGTGTGAAGCCAGTATAGTGTGGTAGGTAGTACCTAGCTGGTAGGTAAAAAAAATGTTGGTGGGTAAAAAACGCTGCAAATCATTGCTCAAAGGCTTCTTCACTCTTCTGATCACTGTTCAGCTGAGTGAGCTCCGAAGCCATTTTCAATCCTATTGAACGCAGGAAGCTGAAATTTGAGAGGGAAGGTCAAGGGAGAATACAGATGGTGGTAGGTGCTATTGATGGAGAACCAGTGATCTATACAGAAGGGTGTTCTATACAGAAAATAATAAACCTTTGAGCAATGATTTGCAGTGTTTTTTCCTATCAGGTGCACGTTATTGTCATGACATGATATTGTGTGCTTTCCCGTTATGAAATCCTAATTAATCCTCGTGTAATATAACACTTTGACAGGCTGTTCCATGAACAATATTATCCAGGATTGGGGCGTCACTTTTTCCATGAAATTCTCAAATTTCTATGTTAGTGAGGACTTAGGGTTGATTCTCAAGCTTACAATGTAAAGAGGAGCTCGTAATTGCATGCATCTTCGTCATTTCGTTTTTCTGCTGATTTCTCAACAAGTCATGTAATATCGACAAGGTGCCAACCGATGGGATGGAACTATTCGCTGGGGTTCACAGTTTGGTGTAAATAATCGCACTTCTCGACACTGAGTTATCGCCGACAGTCCATTTCAATATTCACGTCTTTCGAATCGATCACGTCTTTCGGACGAGGTCATATAAACATTTCATCCTAACTTGTGTGATACGGCAGTCTAATGGAAGCGTTTCATTGTCTGGCACTCATCTTTTGGTGATTTGACTCTTCCGCACATCCCGGGGGCCATCTCGAATTCAATTCCACCTGACAACCGCTTGGCTCTCAAAAAGGTAAAAATCTCGAAGCGAAAAAAGAAGAAACAAAAAGAAAACCTCTTTCGTACGTCAAGGGACGGACTACATCTCACGTGGAGAGCTCGTAGGCGCGCGCCCGGTGTAGGCTCGCTGTTATTGCGCCCTCTTGAAATTACCTTGTTCTCACAATGGAACGTCCTCTACTCCCACGATACAAAGTGGAACGTCTCAAATTAAAGGAGCGTTCACGTTCTTCTCGTCTTTCTGTCACCTTTTCTCGTTCTTTGTCAAACGTTCCGTCCTCTCCCTTCATACGCCCTTCACCCTTCATACATCCCCAGTACCAACTCCGCACCACCCGTTACAACTTGCTTCTTTCTCTTTCTTTCCCCTTTCATCTACTTTCTCTTTTCGTTCTTGAATGGCCCAAAACTCTTCCAATTAGAGGTGCTTTTTATATTCAGTTTTCCTTACCGACCCTCGAAAAAAAACCTAACGTTGTTTCATTCCTCTTTGTTCCCTCTTTTCCACTTCATTCCGTTTTATTATTTTCCAACTTGTTGAAGAAATTGAGAAGTTAATTTGAACCATTTTGTTGTTCCTGGGGGATCTCAAGAATTACTTCGAAGATTGGAAATATTATTATTATTATAATCTGATTAATATTTGTAAATATATTAGCAATTCTTGACTGACTTTAAAGGAAATCTCGATTTTTTTGTTACGGAAGTGGGGAAACTTTTTAAGAGCGAAGAGGAAGTTCACCCCAACACAACATGTATTTTGAAGATGATAACATGTATTTTGAAGTCAAGGAGTAGAATCATAAAATGAGAAATCTTTTTTCTAAACAATGGTCATGAATGAAGAGAAGACTCAGTAGGTACTTACTAACAACAAGAGGATGAAATTTCTATGTAAAGCACACAAGTATCCGCTACTGCTGCATATAACAAAATGGAGATTTGTGGTCACTATGAGGGTAGTGAAAGGTAGGTACTTAGAGATTGGTGTTTTGAGATTAACTAATATGCATCGGATCATCTATACAATCGGGTTATGGATACGAGGAAGCTATGTGCCACACCCACTTGGCAGACGTTTTTTTGATTCAATGCTATTATTGCATTTGTGTCCTAGTTTTACATTTGGTACAATTTCTTTTTTCTTTTATTATTGTTATGTTGAGTGAAGGCGTCTTCTCGATGGCTTGATGGTTTCAATTGGTCCCTACTCAACGAAGGTGAAGGATGGAGTAGCACTTTCTGCCCGGCGCGTTTCCGCCTACTGTCTGCAGGAGTGCATAGAACTTTAGCTCATCCGCGATCCTCGGCGCAATTGCTCGCCGACCGGAGGGAGGCGGTACTTTTACCTAGGTCCTAGGTGAAATATTGTGATGAAGAAGCACTATTTCCTTGGGTGTTATTATTAATGTTGTCTTTCTATTTTTGGACCACACCTTCAATTAATTTTTTTGGGGTAACAGTTGTCTAGTAATGTGTCTATTATTTCTGGAATTAGTTCAGTGTGACATTGTTTGTCTGACAGGCTAAGGGTTCTATGGATCAAATTTTGCATAGTTTATCTTATTTAAATTTGGTTGGCAGGTGTAGTAATTTTGTTAGTTATTTGGAGCAGTAGTGGCTACTTGTGCTCTACTTAGAAATCTCATCCGCTTGCTGTTGGTATCTTCTCTTCATCTATAACCATCGTTTAGAAAAACCATTTCTCATTTCTTCATTCTGCTCCATAATTCCAAAAATTTTGAAGTTTTTAATACCTGTTACAGTCGTTACCTATACGACTATTCCATTGTTACACTCTTTCCAGTCGAGGATTGAAAGTGGCAATCAGAGGGTTATCGAAAGCTCTCCACGAATTGAAGTGATTTGAAACGACAGAGTACTTTCATTGTGAAGAAAACCTTATTTGCCATTTTATTGCTAATCGCCATTCTACGAATAACGCTATACACAGACATACGCCTTTAAAGAGAGAGGGTGTAACTATAGGTAATAATTTCTTGCCGGAATGATAATTTATTGTTGTCTCGCTACAAATGAGAGGCAACTCAAACAATGAAGCTTATTTCGAGGATATATCTTTATTGAAACATTTTCTGACGTACAATTGAAACATCACGGCAACCCAAGTAGCCGAATAAAAGAGAGCCTTTACCCAATGTTCTTAGAAGTGGAGAAGACGGATTGACAGTGTAATAATCGCCTCTAAAGTAGATATTAAAGAACGAAAGGGGATCAGAGTGTAACGGTGTTTCATTGGGAAAACGACTGGGGTATCAAAGAGCGAGAGTAATAACAATGAGAATGAAACTCGGGGAAAGGGGGATATGGAAAAGCTTGGCAGGTCTGTCTTAATTGTATGGGGAAATGGAGAGAAAGAGGCTCTGGGAGCAGGAATGTAGTTTAATCAGGGTTCCGGTGTCAACCCTTCTTTGTATTCAGGTCGCTTCGACTGGCGCTTCCCCTCTTCGACGGCAACTCAATTTTTTCCCATCCTGGTCGGGACTGGAGCGCCCCTGGAGGCAACGAGGGCAATAATCCAGGGAGATGGAACGACGACGATAGACAGAGAGCCGCGGAATCGAATTCATAAAAAGGTTTCTCGGGGAGGCGGTTGAAAAAAAATGAGAACGCGCGCAAACCTGCACGAATTCGCACTCCCACAACGGCGTCCGAAGTCCCAATTTTATTCTTTCCTTCGCAGCTTTTTATTCGCACATCCTTCGGGAATCACTCGTTTCCGTTATAATTTGAAATCTCTTCTCTCTCTTCCCTACCTTCTTCAATCGTAGGAGTTCTCTCTGATCAATTTGGAGAATGTTATTCGTACCTTCCATATAACCAAGAAGTCTCTTCGGTATATTGGTTTGTTATTTTCAATAATGATCGATGGTAGGAATCATACGTGGAGTGGTGATGGGTTGAATGAAGAGGCGATAATTTGTAAAAAGGCGAAAGTAACAGTTAGGCGAATGGCGTTTTTCAATTGGTAAGGGCGAAAATGTGCTCCAACACGGCAAAGATGGTCCACTTTCATCAGGAAGCTGCATCCCCATGACGACCATATGGTCTCTGCAGGTAGGCCAACCTGAAAGCTTCAAAAGATGGAGGCTAGATGGTTTTGAGGTAGCAAATAGGAAGGGCGATGTGTGGGTCCCCGAATCGCCAAGCACTGTTAGTTGGTATTAGTAAACAAGAGAGGGTCTGCGCGGTGCCTTCTACGCCGATCGCCGGTGGCCCCACGAAGGAGTTGCTAAGTAGAAGACGGAACGCCTTGTTCTGTCCAATGATTGTCACTACTTGCCAATCACATTTTCACTTCACGATCAAGTTTATTTCTGAAAATTAAGAGTTTTGGGCGCCTTCATTAGGACATTTGATTACTGGATACAGTACTGAAATTAAATTGATTAAATTTGATTAAATTGAAATTAATATGATTACTAGGTATTGAAAACAGAGTACAACTCGAAGAAACGAATAACGATCGCATTTGAGTCAGCTAAAATTTGAACGGAGATTAGGCCATTTTTGCGATTCACACTCGTGTTTCTATTTATAAGTCCAACCTTTAAGTTCACATGGGGAGCCAACGGTTGGTCCTACAGAACTCTGTTTGGTCTCAATCGATCTTGAAAATTCAACAATATTCTAAATTGCTGAAAAAACAATACCTTTATATCAAAAGTTTTTGATCCAGGGCGTTTTAAACATTTCAATTTTCATTTTTCAGCCCTTAAAAGTGACTGCAACCACAAGATTCTGGGCACAACTAGATCTCAAATGGAGCCTATTTATCAAATTTCATCAAAATCTGTCTATGGTAACTAGGGAAAATTACGTAAGGCGGACGATGGACGGACGGCAACATTTTTATTCGACTTTCGGATTCTACGTAAATCTACCAATTTTATGGGGGTTACATTTTTTTTCTTGGTCGATTCCAAAGGTTTTTTATTGAAAATAGTAAACCAAAACTGAATACACGTTCAAATTGGAAATAAATCATTTTACTCGTAATGAACATCTCTTTTCTGGGTAGACACTGTGGTAGAGAAAAATCGAGCCTATATTACTTATCCTAGTTGAGGAAGAGTAAAACAATCTCAATATAAATGTCACCTTTGATGGTAAAAACGGTACATAATTTGTGAGAAAAGCGATTTTCTTGCAGTAAACCATGTTAGGTGTGTTGTAGTGTAGAACATTGGAGGAGGTTGTCTAGTGTCTCTAAAAAAGTTTATCGAATACCTGACTTTCGGCGGAATTGAATTAGTCTCGAAAACTGTTGGATTGTCCGTACTACGCCATTTGTAACACAACAACCAGACTAATCGAATCAGGATGTAATTAGTAGACCACGAGTAGGTACGTAGTAGTTGTTTGATTAACCGACAGTTTTCAGTTGCCAGCTTGGATTACCGTTAATGAAAAACTGATGAAAAAGGATTCTCTCCGGTGGGCATCGGTGCAAACCAGTGGCATCTAATCGCCAATAGGATTAAATCGGTCGGCCATCATGTGAATAATCCACTGGCTCAAGTTGGGAGAGTTGAGGTCGTTGTCAATTCCGCTTGGATCATCCGTTTCAATATTACATGCTTGGCGCAGAATGTATCAGAAGTGTTTTCAATGTAGTTCGTGGATTCCTTGAAATGATATTGATCAGCCGGAACATTAGGTAAATTTATCCGTATGGGTAGTGGAATCCCTCGAACATTCTCAATATTGCAGAGATATTTTCAGAGTTTTTATAGTAAACATTTTATCACCCTAACAGGAATTCGATATACAGGGTGTCACCCTTTCGGGCGCACCACCGGGCAGGGTTCGATTCTACTGCTAATTTGCAACAAAAAATGTATCATCGCAATTTTGTTTTAGAGGCTTCGTTTTTGAGTTATTTCACTTTTAAGATTTTTTCGTTTTTTCGACCTTACATTACTAAAACGGCTATAACTCCCTTAATTGATGAAGTAAATTAAAATTTGATTATGTCATTGGATAGAGCGTCAAATTTCCTATCTCCCTGATGGGGTTGTAGAAAATTTCAAATGAAACGATCGGGTGTAAAATAAGCTAAAAGTAAAAAATTGGTAGAGTTTCGAAAATTTTCTTTTTTTTCAAAGTTTGATTCTCGAAACGTCGTGAACGGAAATATCCATGCTGTAAGCCTAAAAGTTGCATGTGAATCCCAGCTTTCTAACGGTGTAGTCATTTTTTTAAAACACCTCTTATTAAGTTAGAAAATGACGTTTTTAGGGTAGAAATCGTTCATTTTCGGGTGTAAATCGGCGTTTTTCACCAGGAATTCTTTCCAACTTGATAAATCATTTGACATGAAATTTTACGTAGTTTTTGACGCTGAATCGAATCTTAACACTTTCCGATCTCCTCGACAAACAAATAGTACTTTTCAAGCCTTTTCCTTTGGGCGAAGGGCTCAATCTCGTTGTTCGTTTTATCCAAAATTGTTATTAATGACCCGCACTCCTTCCACGTTGTTGGCTTACATAATTTTTGCCCTCTTTCTTGAAAATAACGTCCCGATCATTTGAGGAAAGCTTTATCTTTTCGATAGATAACAAGTTGGGAGTCGAGGACTCAGTTGTTGTACCCTGTTTGCTCGAAGGGCTTTAAAAGTACTATTTATTTGTCGAGGAGATCGGAAAGTGTTACCATTCGATTCAGCGTCAAAAAGTACGTAAAATTTCTTGTCAAATGATTTATTAAGTTGGGAAGCATTTCTGGTGAAAAACGCCGATTTACACCCGAAAATGAACGTTTTCTGCCCTAAAAACGTTATTTTCTAACTGAATAAGTGGTGTTTTTAAAAAAAATGACTACACCGTTAGAAAGCTGGGATTCACATGCAACTTTTAGGCTTACAGCATGGATATTTCCGTTCACGACGTTTCGAGAATCAAACTTTGAAAAAAGTGAAAATTTTCGAAACTTTACCAATTTTTTACTTTTAGCTTATTTTACACCCGTTCGTTTCATTTGAAATTTTTTACAACCCCATCAGGGAGATAGGAAATTTGACGCTCTTTCCAATGACATAATCAAATTTTAATTTACTTCATTAATTAGGGAGTTATAGCCGTTTTAGTGATGTAAGGTCGAAAACACGAAAAAAATCTTAAAAGTGAAATAACTCAAAAACGAAGCCTCTAAAACAAAATTGCTATGAGACATTTTTTGTTGCAAATTAGTAGTAGAATCGAACCCTGCCCGGTGGTGCGCCCGTAAGGGTGACACCCTGTAGAAGAGGTATGAAATACCTTCAAGTTCTTAGATGGTATACGATTCGGAATGAAATTAATATTATCCCAGTGCTCGTTCACTCGAAGTGTTGTAAATCTCTCAACATGAAACTCTATGTTTGAATATGCTAATTCGGTTGTTGATGGTCCTCTATAAAAATCATTGTCCACGGACTGATGGTAGCCACAGCGTATGCGCAAACGTCAATTCCATGTAACATCCATAACTTCTACATTTTCCCTCTGATTTCGAAGAAATTCCTCAGGATTGTTCAGATTGGCGTGTAGATGGTCCTCAATGAGGGTAGTGGAAGGTACTTAGAGATTGATGTTTTGAGATTAACTACTATGCATCGGTTTATGAATACGAGGAAACTATGTGCCATACCCACTCGGCAGACGCCGAGATGGTTTATTGTTTTCAATAATGAACCTTTGGAATCGACCAAGAAAAATTTTTTTTAACACCCCCTAAAAATTTGATGGTTTACGTTTCAAGGTACGTAGAATCCAAAAATCGAATAAAAATTTGGCCGTCCGTCCGCCGTACGCCGTACGCGGCACTTCTGCCACTTAGCATTGACCGATTTTGATTAAATTTGGTATGCAGGCTTCATTTGGGGTCTAGTTGTGCTCCGAAGATTCTGGTTGATGTAGGTCACTTCTAAGGGTTCAAAAATGAATTTTGAAATTTTGAAAACACCCTAACTCAAAAAATTTTGATATAAAGGTATTGTTTTTCCTTCAATTTAAGATTCTAAACAATTTTTAAAATTTTTTGACACCACGCGGAGCTCTGTAGGACAAACCGTTCGCTCCCTACGAGAATTTAAGGGTTGTAAGGGTTGGATGTACGATAAATCAGAAACACGGGTGTGAATCGCAAAAGAGGCCTAATCTCCGTTCAAATTTTAGCTGACCGAAATGTGATTGATGTTTTTCTTCATGTTGGATGGTTGGTGACTTTGCAGACGAGTGATCAACATAGAAAAATAATAAACCATTGTGTGATAATTTGCAGCGTTTCTGAATTGTCCAAACCTGAATACCGTGTCAGCCGGTACGTACAAAATTCTGCAAATTATTACACATCGAATGCGATGAACTTCCCCTAAAGCTCAAATCTGAGAAGTATAAGCGAATGTCCAAATTTCCATGGGTATTTGATCAGGATCTACCTACAACTAGTGAGGATCAGTGCAGACTATAGAAAATGTCCTTCTAATTTCTAGGTATGTAATTTGTAATTTAATTCAATTTTATTTGTGATTTTTTTTTGAAGAGTACGAAATAGTGCGGAAGGATTAAAACCGAGCGTCTTTAATGTCCCTAGCCTTGAAAGGCCTTGATAGATACGTATTCGTAATTTCAGGATTACCGTAGTTGTGTCTCTGAAGTTTCATCTCTCGGTTTATTTTCAAAGCGGTTCTTTTGGCCTTGATGGCTCCTGAGGGTCTCTTTCCTACTCCTCCATGAATCCTGGATTACCACCGGAAGCTATCTCGATTTGCGAGGGAAAACTAGGCGGACCGCCACATTTCTCAACAAGAAGACGGCGTGTTGGGGAGCGGGAGAACAGTAAATACTTTACTAACCCTCAAGGATATTAGGGGTTGTGAAGGAGAATATAATATGGAGTCCGTAGCTCTCAACTGGGCCAAGGGGTCAAAGGTTCTTCCGCAACCCTTCGCCGTGATCCATTGTTGAAAGTTCCCTGGAAAGATTATTTCTCACGTAAATAAAGAGATGTTCTTGCGAGTTTGGTAGAAATTATATGAGGGAACCTCTGAGTTACATCTTATCTCGAATCTTGTTTTGTCGATGGTCTTTCCTTCAAAAGTTGTAACTAAATAGTAAAAAGCATGAAGCTTTATTTCACATTCTGGAAGACTATGGTTCTTAGCTTCGGAAGACATCAGATGCCCGGTAGGCGATCAGTTCTATGCTACCAGGGTTTTTCGTACGAAAATGAAATTATTGGTGAGTACTCGCTGCCAAACACACTTCTGGATTTCTGTCTGCCAGCTCAGAGTTACGCTTCGAGGACAGTTCAACAGGAACTATCATGGAAATTGCTGTTGTTGGTTGTTGGATATTTGCAGTTGGAACGGCTTCCCCCACATGGTGGCCGTTGAAGTTGTGAAACTGCCCTCTCAAGGTTTTAGGCTCTGGAGCATTCATACACAATGCTTGTTTCCTGGTCCTTTTTCTGCACTCCTCTCTTCTTTCTCCAGTGGGGGAACAGTCCTACGAGTGGTGACTGCTCACAAGGTTATTTCCATTGGTATTTAAAAATATAAACGATTAGCCCAGCACCATTGTCAGTTATTAGGATCAATCATCATCAACAGATACATTTTAGGTTTTAATACTTATAATCATAATTTTAACAATTGTGGTCAGGTTTTAATAATTTTAATCATGAAGATGTAATATTTTAAACTGTTATTTAAATTACGCCTACTTCAACACTGTACGATGGTTAAGTACCAACATGCTTAAATACGAATGTCGGATCAGCACAGATAGAATAGTACTCGAATAAAAATACTCATCTAATTCTGTTTTGAACAAAGACTGCAGATATTATCTTCCTATTGCTCTGCGCGTCACTTTAAAGTTCTACTTAGACGAAATTGACTTATCTAGTGCCGGTACCCAAAGCTTCTTTAGTAATGGTGTTATTAAGCCTTCCCTCCCTTTCCTTTTGACTTAAGTTATATATGATTAACTCGTCACTAAAACAAAGCGTTTCACTTCATTTGCCTCCCTCACTTACTGAGCTCAGCAACCCTGCCCCATCCTTCTTCCCCACTTTGGCTGAACATGGTTTGATAGATTAGTCTCCATCGATCCCAAGCGATACTTAATTAATCAACTGGAACGCTTGCTTCCAGTTTCCGAAGCTTCTTGTCCCCACTTGCCCGTCCAAGTACCGCCACGTCAACTATTAATTCAACAGATTGCGGCATCGTGGTCGATATATTTAGTTGGTATATAACACACAGTATTCTATGACTAAAGATAGTGCTCATCCATCGCTTCGAGCACCAGAGGAGGAGTTTTATTGAATTAAAAACCGATATTTGTGTGTTTATGGGGAAAGGCACCTATTAGACGAACGTTACGCGTTAGGAGAGAATTCAAATTCGGATCTGATTGGTTTGGTTTATTCTGGGTTGGGTGGTAATTATTCCTATGTTAATTAATTCCAGTTAGTTTGGTTGGATCCCTAGCGCGTTCACAAACCCAAATACCTTTAATCAACATTTTCTCATCATTCAATTATTTGAAGGATATTAAGCAGTTTTGATGAACTCCTATCGGAATATCTAACCATTCTTGTTCTGGACACTATGCCGGATGCTATTATGTTACAACCGCTTTTAAGATTTATTTTGTGGACTAGTGATATTAAAAAACGACCAATTATTACACAATGGTTTATTTTTTCATCTTTCGCTTAAAAAAAAATGTTTCTGCTTGGGCTAAGAAAAAATATTGAGATGGGTCCATTTCCCATTCACGCAACTCAATTTACAGCACAGGAGATTCACTATTGGAACTCTCATGAACAAGAAGTGGCCTCCATTTCCGGAATGTGTTTCGTACTTTTGTTACTTTATCAAGCTGACATCAGAAGTATCAATGAATTTAGCAGCTCAAATAACCACAAATGTACCGCGGTTTGTAACCTTATAATTTCTCCTCAATTTAATTTTGTTATATATGACCCTGTGAGGTTGAAAGTATCCTTACTGAACAAATCAGCGGCTCACACTCGTGTTGATTTACGTAATATTTAGAAACAGACATGCAGCCACATGCCGTGAGCCAATGTCAAATCTTTAATAATCACAATTTCTGCAATGTTGAGATCTCCTCAACAGATGTCCACCACCAGATGTGCGCTCTACCTTGTCCATGTGTTCCTTGAATGACTATTGATAGGTACGTTAGGCTCCCATCGTCTCATGTTGATGCGGGAAATTGGCTTATTTAGGATGAGGAGATTTATATAGCGACTGTATCGACCAATGGGAAATCTTGTTCTTAACAGATGAGTGACCTAAACAGGATGTCCAAGAACGATACGCCCAAACTTCAGGGGTCAATTCTAAAAGTAATATGCAACAAAAAATTCCTCTTAGAATTTTGTTATTTTTTTCAAGATTTGTTTCGTATATTGAATAAAAAACTGATTACACCGTTGAAAACAGCATTAAATTTTCCATCAGATCCTACAGAGCTACAATACACATTTTTAACCTCGCATCTAATTGGATTTTTCCTAGTTCAAACTTTAAAATTTGCAATTTTCGAGTTTTTTGACGAAATTTTCGAAAGATTATCACCCATTTTCTGTTGAGGAAAATCAATGCGGTTTCCAGCAAAAACATTCTCAAAATCTAAGCTTCCAACGGTATAATCAAAAAACGTCTGCCAAGTTGGGTGGACAGTATAGCTTCCTCACTCATTGTAACATGGACTTATAGAATCAGTTGGCGAAAAAATTATGATTCAAAGAGTTATTGAATACCAAAATATTGGCGATAATATGCGGGATAGGGTTGCAGGTATTAATGTTTATAATAGTGTTGTAAATAGTTGTGGTATATAAACCACTGAAATAAAAGAACGAAAGAGTGTAGGTATAAAATAAAACTACGAAGTTATGACGATAATGATATTATTATTCAATACTAAAACTATAATAGGTGTACGTATTAGGATTATGGGTATTAATTTGTTATATACTCGTAATTTGAGTTTTGTTTAAAATTAAACGTAGAATTTTATTATTTTATTTAGCGGTCCACCGTCTAGGACCTAACCCACACAATCCCTGAAAATTTCATCGAAATTGGTTGAATAGTTGCGGAGTTTTGGTTGTAACAATAAATTTAAAGTTCGCGAATGCGCAGCGGCTATTGCTTAACCAATGTGATTGAAACCTATAGGGTGTCTCTTAGAAGTTAGTCCCTAACTAACCTCCAAATTTGAGCAAAATCGGTTCATTAGAAACCGAGAAACCGAGGTTCCAGGAAATTCACGTTTGCGCATGCGCACTCGCTCCTATTGGTCCGAAGGTGCTGAAATTGATAGGGGACCGTCTAGGACCTAACCCGCACAATCCCTAAAAATGTCATCAAAATCGGACCACAGGTTAGTATAGTTTTGCTCGGGACAAGGATTGACCACAGACAGACCGACAGACAGACAGAAACGGAACCAAAATTGTTCGGGAAGCTCTAAAACGCAAAAAACAAGTGGAAATTTTGATTTTGGAGGACATTTTTTTTTCACTTCTTTCACGAATACAAAGCTTCCCTACCTTCGGTAGTGAGGAAGCAAAATGTTTTACAACGGAACTTCGAGGAGAAATTTGTGTTTGAACGCGGAAAAACGTGAATTTTGGTTTATAATTTTCAATAATGAACCTTTGGAATCGACCAAGAAAAAAAATCTTCTAACACCTCCTCAAAATTTGATGTTTTACGTTTCAAGGTACGTAGAATAAAAAAATCGAATAAAAATTTGGCCGTCCGTCCGCCGTACGCGGCACTTTTGCCACTTAGCATTGACCGATTTTGATGAAATTTGGTATGTAGGCTCCATTTGGGATCTAGTCCGAAGATTTTGGTTGATGTAGGTTACTTCTAAGGGTTCAACAATGAATTTTGAAATTTTGAAAACGCCCTAACTCAAAAAATTTTGATATAAAGGTATTGGTTTTCCTTCAATTTAAGTTTCTATAGAATTTTTTGAGTTGGACGTGCGATGAATCAGAAACACGGATGTGAATCGCAAAAGAGGCTTAACACTTTGAGCGCCATGTGTGCCATATCTGTCACACACAAGTTTTCCCCGGGGGGCCGCGTGTGCCAATATGGGACACAGTCAACCTTCTCTTCTAGCCTCTAGCCCTTGCTAGGATCACATGTTTCTCACAATTTCTGTGTTTAAATGGCCTTGGCTGGTTCCAAGGTGACTGGGAACGTGCTTGGTCTCGGCAAAACAACTTGATGCTAATAGCTACTGAGACAACATGGGCACATCGATGTGGAAGAAGGTCTTCTACATGGAGTTGGGTTCTCCACGGGAGAATGCAATGAATCTTCAATTTTTTTCTCCATGGCATGGAAGAAGGGAAAACAGTTCCCTTCTTCCATGGCTCCATGGTTTCCAGTTCACGAAATGTGTGGCCACAAGGTTGCAAAGTGATAGTTCGAGATGGAGAATAAGGAGTAGGTAACTTCTTGTTTAGGCGAAGGTTTTATTTTGTTTTTTACATCCAGTTTGCTGTTTGTATCAGGTTCTCCTTCATTGGATTACCTATTGAAATGAGTAACAGGCGGCGAAAAGTGACAAATTGCACCCAGTTTTTCCCCTATAGGCCACGTGTCCCTATTTGGGTCACGGGCCATTTTTGATCAAAATGAGCCAAAAGTTGAAGAAAATTGTACTACATAACTCAAAAATTATTCAGAAAACGAAAGGTAAGAAAAAATGTGCTTGGCCCTGGGGGAGGTTCCCACTTTTTTGGCATGGCTTAATCTCCGTTCAAATTTTAGCTGACCGAAATGCGATCGATTTTTTTCTTCATGTTGGATGGTAGGTGGCTTTGCGGACGTGTGATCTACATAAAAATGATAAACCATTGTGTAATAATTTGGAGCGTTTTTGAAACAAAATCGACGTTTTGACGAGAGGACTCGGAGTTGGTTGGAGGATAGGCGGCGGAGGAGACCCCTGAGTCCTCCCGTCAAAACGTCGATTTTGTTTTTAAAAAATGCACGTTTTTCCGCGTTCAAACACAAATTTCTCCCCAAAGTTTCGTTATAAAACATTTTTTGATTATACCGTTTGAAAGCTGAGATTTTGAGGATGTTTTTTCGGAAACCGCATTGATTCTCCACAACAGGAGAATGTCTTGGGAATCCCGTCAAAAAACTAGGAAAAATCCAACTAGATGTGTAAAAATGTGTATTGTGGCTCATTTGTTGGGAAACTAAATGCTCTTTTCAACGGTGTAATGAGATTTAAATTTGCATGAAAAATTAGGGAGTTACAGACATTTTAGTGAGGCAAGGATCAACAAACGAAACAAATTTCCAAAATAAAATAACTCGAGAACGAAGCATCTAAAAAAATCGTATCAGGCTTTTTTTTGTTGCAAATTACTTTTAGTATTGACCCCTGAAGTTTGGCCGTACCTTTCTCGGACACCCTGTATACCGAAAAATAATGAACTGTTGTTTAGTCATGTACAATTTTTTTCTTAATAAATGGTTGAGAACTGTTAGTATGATATTGGTATTGATGATATTCGTAAGTGTTTGATTGGTATTTACCGAAGGAACGCAGATGTTGAGACCTAATGACTCTAGGGACGTTCGTGAAACTCCAACCAAATACCAATGCACATCCACTTTCGAGCGTATCTTCGGGGCATGTTAGCATCGTTCCTGCTGAACCATCAAACGCTGCTTCCACACGCTGATTATATATTGAGGCGTAACATTTGATGAGATTTAGCCCACTTAATAGACTCATTGCCGAAAGGTAATTGGCTCCCTTTGACTCCGTTTGTTTGTTCGGACGTAAACAAATGTACCGAAGTTCGCCCATCCGATTCAAATCCAAGAGTTAACTCGTTCCGAGTGAGCGGCCACGATCCGTTGAACTTGGGCGAAATTTTGGGTCCATTAAAGCGGTTTTAGTCAATCAAAGGAGCGATTCATCAGTGACAAAAGTGGTTTCTCACGACATTCAACAAGTTTCCTCATTAACGGACCTTCAAGATCTCCCCTTAAAAGGTTATCAACGATGACTTCTTTCATGACGAAAAGTCGAGATTCTGACGGAGTTCGTGAAAAGGAGGAGTCAATATAACCAATCAACGTCGTTAAAAATCCATTAATTATTACCATGGAAAGTATTCTTTTCTAAATTAAAGTTTTCGGGCATCTAGATGAGTTGTATGCAATTTACCCACTTAAGTTTTTCATTCAAAAAGTCCAAATCTGATATTTGAATCAGCCGCTATTACTTCCTTTTGTGGAAGACTGTTGTTCTCAGTTCTGAATGACGTTAGAAAATCCATCAAATTCGGTCCATGGTAGCTACGGAAAGTTCCACGTTCGGCGTACTGACGGTTTTTTTAATTCGATTTTTAGATTTTATGTACTTTGAAAAGTAAACTATCAAATTTCGAATGAGGGATATTTTTTCTGGCTCAATTCCAAAGGTTCATCCTCATAAAATATGACGTCGGAAGTAGGTTTGGAGTGCACCTTGATATCGCTTAAGCCAGGAATGTGCCACTAGATTACTTACTGGTAAATTAACATATATTAATAGATGAAAAACTCATGAGAAAATAAAATTTTCGAGATTTGATACATTTTGCTTCCGAGTCTACCAAGGTAGCGGAAGCTTTGTTTTCACTTTTCAAGGACGAAAAAAAAGTTCTCCAAAATCAAAATTTCCACTCGCGTTTTGCGTTTTAGACCTTTCTGAACAATTTTGGTGTCTGTGTGTCTGTGTCTGTCTGCGTGTCTGTGTGTCTGTCCGTCTGTCATGAATTCCTTGTAACGCGCATAACTATACGAAGTTATTGTCCGATTTCTATGAAATTTTCAGGGATTGTGCGGGTTGGTGTGTAGACGGTCCCCTATGAAAATCATCATCCCCGGACTGATAGAAGCGACTGCGCATGCGCAAACGTGAATTTCCTTGTAACGGCCATAATTTCTACATTTTCCATCCGATTTCAATGAAATTTTTAGGGATGTTACAGAATAGTGTTTAGATGGTCCCCTACGAAAATCACAGAGAATTGTTTTTCATAGAGGGATTCATTCATAGAGGGATGGTCTCCTGTGAGAATCTCAAATCCCATTAATTGCAGGTCATCGGTAGCTCAGAGGATAAAGTCTTGATTTGAGCTCCTATGGTAGCGGGTTCGAAACCTAGCCGAGGCTACCTATGTATTTTTTGATCACATACCTACACCTACTCACTTAATTTTTCATCCGAATTTGATGAAATTTTCTAGGATTGTCCAGATTAGCGTGTAGATGGTTCCCTATGAGGGTAGTGAAAGGTCTTAGAGATTGGTGTTTTGAGATTAACTACTATGCATCGGATCATCTATACAATCGGGTTATGGATACGATGAAGCTATGTGCCACATCCACTTGGCAGACGTTTTTTTCTTCATGCTGATTTTCCCCTTCGCGTGAAAAATTTCGTCACGTTCACCACGAGGGAGCATACGCTATGAGATCCGCTGCCACGTTGGACGTTTTTATGGTCTTTATTGAACAAAAAAATTGACAGTTTTCTAAAGAAATGCAAATAATACCAGGAAAAATCGTCCATGAGACCAAGACTCATGAAATATGCCGTGGTAGTATGGTCCAGAATGCACCTTGTTTCTGCTGAAGCCAGTACCGGGCCACAAGGATTACTTACTGGCTAATTAACATATATTAATAAATGTATTTTGTATTCTTGTGTTAAATAAATGAATAAAGTTTACTGATTTAGTTTCATGTCGTAAAGATACCATCTTTCCCTCTTCTGTAATTCTTAATCAATTTTCTTAACGAATTTCACTAGGTACGTTCATTTAGAGTATTGTTGCCTGATCTCCGATGTCGCGAAGCCAACGTCTGCGTCTCTTCAAAGGGTCGAAGATTTGGCAAGACGAGAGGAAGAGATGAGAGTTAGCGGTTGGATAATTACATAACGCATCTTTGTATGTCTTCACCTAAATGGAATCGTACCTACGGAATCCGTTTACAAGGAATTCCATACAGTTCCCAAGTTAACAGAACCATGTATATACTTCCAAATGCCATGAAGGGAAGAGAATTTGGATCACGAATATATCCGACGATCCGCGGTTCCTGCTGACTGAATGACTTTAATGGTGGATTGTTGTCGTTTGTAGATGGATTGTGTTTTATGTTGTTTAGTAATGCATGCATTCCAGGGGACGTCCCATTGGATGAACATTAGGTATATTTAAACCATTTGGTAATCTATTAAACACGCATTTTTATTTACCTTCCTCCTGCACCAAACTGTTTCAATCCATGTAATTTAGTTAGTATTTTGAGTAAGAAATAATGACTCCCGCCCATCCATATTCTTAAGAAAGAAATAAGAAATAGTAAGAAGTAAGAAATAGTGACTCCGTTCACAACCATATTCAAGGTATATATCAAAAACTCACGAAATGTGTGGTTAATGGTGTTTTGGCACCATGGTGGTACAAAGAATAATTCATAAAAATCCGGAGGTATATTGAGAAAGGCGCATAAAGGAACCGAAATATTGACGTGATAACGTCTTATAAATTGGTATACCGGGAGACACTTCAAGAAACTGCGTTACGCTCCGCTCACGGAGGGGGTGCAGCTCGGCGCTCCCTAAAGGCGGGCGGCCCCTCCCCTTCCCCGGCGCTCACAAAAGCGGGAGCGCCCCGCCCCCCTTCCCTGGCACTCACTCCCCCCCCCCCACCCATGGGAAATACCTACTCTGTGCAACTTGACAAAGAATTTTATTTTATCCTTCTTCCACTATACGAATAAATATTAACATTAAAATTATTTTACCACTCAAAGTCGTTGTCACGTAAAACTTTCGCCCGTATACCGACTTTACAGGCAACAGCACAGAGTTTTTTTTTTTAAATCGGATATTTTAAAAATATTATTTGATAATTTGTCATTTTGGCTCTTTGGACTGTTTCGTCACCGGTAGGGCAGACCATCATTTTTTTCCCCACTCGAAAACTAAAGAATCAGCGATTTTACAAGTTTTTAGTAGAACATAATTGAAGTTTGACTCGGCCTTTAAAATTCATTGCAAGACATATTTCAATGAAGTTTGTTTTAAATGATCACTGCCCAAGAACAGACGATGATCCATTAGAAGTTTCCCGAATTTACTAATTATGAGCTTCAAAACTTGGACACAGTGAGCGTTGTTTCTGTCGATAACCAAACATTTGGATGATTGCAGGAACACTCTATTTAAGTTTATTATGGATTATTCAGTTATAATTATAATAAAACAATGGAAAAAATTTATGTAATAATGAAATTTGCTAGTGTGATAATATCATACTACACCATATTATGGTGTAGTTAGGAAACTTCGCAAGATAAATCGATAGTTCTCTTGAGTGTATACAAATTCGATAGTTTGCTGTAGTGGTGACGATATCATCAGGACTTACAGGACTTACTCATATGGAAGTTAAAGAAAAGATTTCCTTGAAAGTTTGACTAAATATTGAAACATTTTGTTTTTACTTCCGAAATTTCCTTTGCATCTTCTCGAAAATCTTCATTTGATTGTCATTGATTTGTTTGATTGGGATGGAACTGAGAGGAAACTTCCAACTGACTTGAACTGGATTATAACATGATCAATTTTGATATCAATTAGGTATTGTTAGGAAAAATTACATGTATATAAACTCTAAATCAATGAAAATTTCTTTCATTACAGGCCTTGTCATCATATACGCGTATCTCATAGCAATGAGATGAGCTTCAAAGTGGTGTTTGACAAGTAAACCAAACTCTTCATCAGGTAAGCTACTGTCTTAATTTCCTCCATTTGTATCTAAATCATTGAGGTATTGAAAATTGAAAGAAAATTATTTCTTGTGAGTCGCACCAAGACTTGAATTTATCGTTTCTCATGTTCGTTATAATAATGGTCTTGATGGTCTCTTCTGATTACGAATGTTTTTGTTTTTAAACATGAGTAACTTTCCGTGTACTGTCAGTGTTCGTGTTTTCTTTTAATTCATCGAATTTACTTATGTATTAGGCACTATCATAGTATCTCGACCCACGTCATTCCAGAAACAGAAGTCCTTCCTTATTCACTGCCGCTCACTTGTGCGTTCGCAGGCCAAGTAACAATGTAATTTATATTGATGCTCAATTAATTTCAGAAATATTTTGATGCATAAAATGTTAAATTCAATGATCTCAGTTTTGTTCTTTATTGCCTCACGGACCAAGTAGTGCAAGAAGATGTCACATGCACTAGGTACCTAAGGTCTGATTTCTTAAGGTTTACTTTAGGTCGAATTTCTGGTTGAAGTTTGAACGAAGAATGGCTTCCTTAAAATCAAGTTTGTTAGGTCCTTCTGTTCGTTACTCAATGAAAAAATTACACCTCTCAAGATTTATGAAAATAACGATCAACGCGGAAGAGAGAACGGGAGAGAAGAAAAGAAAAATATATCTTTAGCGTTCATAAAAAATGAGGGGAACGGAACATGTGTCCCATACTGAGAAGTTTTAGGGGCTTTACGATCGAGGGAAGTTGGGCCGTGGAGTGTGGGCGAACTACGATAACGGCTGTTTGATGGGACAGAGGGCGCTGAGAGGAAAATTTTACCGTCACGGAGCCTTGTCTAAGTCTGCCAAGAATTATGTTCGTTGCTCTTGTTTCATTCAGTCACTCTCCGTCAGGGGGTAATACGGTCCCAGTAGTCAACGAAAACAATTATGGAGGTTAAGCGGTTTCCTAAAAGGCATTCTGGAGTTTAGCAACCGACGAAAGTTCAGCTTGGGGATAAGGCAGGTATAGAGTACCTGTTTACTAACCAGTTTTAATGCCACAAGTACGTAGATCCTGACTACGGATCTTGACTCGTAGATGGACTTATTTTTTACTACGTGGTAAAATTCTGGACTCATCTTTATGCATCTCATCTGAAAATGGCATGTTTTTAGGACACTTCTGAATTATTCGTATATACTATTCTCTCTCTATATGTAGGTATCCATAAAGATATGGAATAGGGTGTGCGCCTGGGTAGGAAAAACTGTTTATTGTTATTTTTAATGTAAGGTAAACTTCATTCTGAGAATTTTGGTACCAACCGGGACCTTCTAGCGTGTGTAAATCTTTTCCTATGAATTTTTAAAGTTTCGACCGTTTATGATGTCACAGTGAGCAGGGGGGGGTCCCGCCCAGGCGAGAGGGGCGCGTGACGTCATAAACGGTCGAAACTTTGAAAAATCATAGAAACAGATCTACTCACGCTAGAAGGTCGCGGTTGGTGCCAAAATTCTCAGGATCTAGTCTACTTTCGATTAAAAATCTAAAAAAAAATCAAGGCGCACCCCCCATCGTGTTTGCTCTTCCTTACTCCTCTCATAAATGGATGTAGAAACTTGTCCTCCGAATTTTGAAACGAAATCACCCCATCAACAATTGTATCCATTCTCCCCGACTGATTAAACAATCGTGGCTGTGGTATCTCCTAGAGTGACCAGTGAGCTTCTTTTTGTATTGGTGGCCAGAATTTGGAATAAATTGAGCATAAATCACATATTTGTTGATTGGAGTACCACATAATACAACATGATCCCTGACTCTACTAGCCACGTGAGATACCAGTATGCTTTAATTAAAATAAGCTCTGAGTAGATACCTGCTCTTAAAAAGTCTTAACAATGATATGCTCCCGGTTCGATTGGGACACTATGGTGGCTGTACTATGTATATAAATAATGAGTTTTTATAACACATACTTTCTATCGATACCAAGATCGTATCATTACGATGGAAGAAAGAGTACGCTTGACGTACAAAACGATTCCGACTTCATATTGAACCCTTATACTTCCCCTTTTTTATCGTTTTTTTTCTTTTGTATTTTGTCATCTCCAGATCTTTCTATAATATATCACTGGAGAACCTTTGGGACCACCGCCCTTCAACTCGGGTGACGAGGGAAAAAAAAATACAAAAAATGTCCACTGAAAAGAGAGGAAACGAAAAAATACTCCGATATTGTCTGTATCCCTAATGAATAATACAGAGCAATTGGGGGTCTCGGTTTCTCCCGGTAAAAAGCTTTCAGCGGGCGGGTATAAGGTGGGAGCTCTAAATGTAGCATCTCTGCCCTCCCCCAAACCGTCCACATTTATAATCCAAACACCTTATTTATGGTTTTACCTCCGCCCGATCTCAAACCTTGATCCATGTATTATGTATAGGCTGAGGACCGTAGCTTCGGGGACTGGCTTTTCCCTCTAACAATCCTTTCCTTCGAGCCCGTATAATTTTCAAAGATTGCATTATGATGTGTCTCGGTCGTCCTTTACGGCTGAATTGTACCTCGGACTGAAGTGAGGGGAGAGATCTACAATTTTCATTGGCGTATCAATATCAATATTTTGTGTTCTGGAGGAATGAAGTAAGTTCCACTTGTAGGGTAAAACCTCAAGTCGTTGGACACCCCCCCCCCCCCCCCGGTCGTTGGATAGATGATTTGATCTGTTTCATAAAGAGTTTTTTGATATTTTCTTTGATGTTTATTGTATTAATTGTGTTTTCAACCAAATGTTTCATTCTTCCTGGTCATTTTCCTGTCAAAGTTTCCACACTTGAGCAAAACTTCGCGTTGTTTTTTCGTGTTAAAACACTGGCGATTCTCTATTTTTTGGTAAATATCAACTTTGGAAACATACTATGTCGTTCTAGTTTTACCGATGTGTATTTTGTGATAAGGGCACTGCTCATGAATGTTTACTCTTTAAAATTAAAAAAAATATATATATATAGAGTTCGGACTGTTAAATGGTAGAAGCGATAATGTCAGTAGAGAGCTCTTAACGTGTCCAACGACTGGCGGTTTCACCCTACATGAAGATGTCGTTTATCGAGTGTTTGGGTTAATATGTAAACATCCTAATTTCACTCTCTTAATTTCCAATTTCAACTCTAGACTTTCCTCTACCGAGCAAGTTATTGCGGCTGATACGCAAATGCTACAGAGATCAACTCTCATACGTGTGGATTAAAGCCCTTTGTGGTATAATAAATCGATGATCTGGATCAAGCTTCAACTATTACTGGATAGCTGGTGCAATTGCAACTATCTCTGGATATTTTACGATATGAAAAACTGAATGTTATCGTTTAATTCCTGTTGATGGCACGAAGTACTCTAGTAACGAAAACTTTCACCTCAACTCACTTTAATCTTGTATTCCACGAAGAGAAGGATGTCTTTCGTCAAGATAACATTCTGAAGTAGATACAGAACGGGCCTTGGAACGTGAGATGGAGAATTGAGCGCGAAAAAAAGAAGATGAAAAGGAGCAGGAGGGGAGATGATTCTGAAGAAGGTCATATTTGTTCAAGATGACATAATGAGAAAGTAGTGCCGGCTCCCTTCAAATCGCATGACAGCCTTCCTTGCTTTGTCGGGCCGAGCGCGGCTTCAATTTTGCATGTTGCGTCGCCCGCTCTCCTGGGATGAAATGGAAAGAGAGACCTCCCTACCGCCCTTCCCTAGGATTTATTACTCCAACAAGGATTTATCCTTTCCCTAAACTCAGAAACATTTGTCACAAGGAAGAGTGAGAGGAGGGGGGGGGGGAGCTCCCGGTTAATAACTCCAGTGGTACGAGTCGTCTTCTTTTTTCCTTTCCTCCGAGAAAAGCGAATAAATTCGCCTGGAAGATCCTTCGAAAAACCGCATTTGCCTCTTATGTTCTGAGGATTAGACTCTCACTTCTCGTTACTCTTATCCCTTGGATATAGGTTCTGAAAGCAGTTAGTATATTTGTATGCAGTTTCTTCAAAACACAGGACCAAAGTTGTGCACCCACTTTCGTTTGGATTAGGAAAACTATTTAGATCTGCACGAGTAGGAAACTTCTCTATCTACCAGACTGAAGACGCAAAATATGGTGTTTCATGGATGATTATAAAATTAAAAAAAGAATTGGTAGGGGTTCCGAAGGGAAAGACAGGTACCTAAGGTTAAAATTCGCCCCTGTGGGCAAAATTATATCGATTATTGTAGACAAGAGAAAGCGTTGTAGTTGGAACACGTTTGGACAGAAGTAGAAGGTACCTCTCATATTTGGTTTATTATTTTCAATGATGAACCGTTGAATTTAAACCTCTCCATTTGGGGTCTAGTTTTTTTACCCAATGATTTTTACTGATTTCAATCACCTCTGAAGATTGAAAAATAAGGGCCGAAATTTTGAAAACAGCTCAAAAAATTTCGAAATAAATGAAGGTATTGTTTTTTTATCAATTTGAAATAGTATTGAGTATTAGAATCGAATGAGACCGTCCAGAGCTCTGTTGAACCAACTGATCGGTCCCTATGATAAATCAGAAACACCAGTGTGAATCGCAAAAGAGGCCTAATCTCCGTACAAATTTCAAAATGCGATCGTTCATTTCTTCGATTAGATGTACTCAGGTTTACGTCCTTAGCAACAGAAATTAATTATCGTAATGAATACACCCACAACTCTCTATTTCTTCGAATTGAGTACGAAGAGTTTATTTCTTCAAAATAAACTTGATTGTGAAGTATGTATGTCGTGGGTAGGTAGTAACCATGGTTGGCACTGAAGAAAAATTATTAACGTTTGTGTAATTTATTCCAGCGTTTTTACTTGCGTCCAAACGTCATCTTGCCACAAGTCGGAAGAGAATGTTCTAATTACAACCCTACAACTAGAGAGGAATGGGAGAGTGGTTAAACAGAAGTAGGAGAGGAATAATGGCGAAAGATAAGAAGAGAGTATTTCAGTGGTTCAGTTGTCTAGAGTATTTCAGAGTTTGATTTTACGATTTTGCTTTGATTTCTTGTAATCTCATCATGATTTTTTTTATATCCTGGTGAAAAAGCAATATACTGAGAAAAAATTCTAGTAACGCTTGTTTTCAAAAAAGAAGAAGCTAGTTACTCCTAGTCTGAGAGTAATGTACTGAAAAAAAGTGCATAATTATACGTTTTGTTTATGTTTTGAGGTGCCTTTCTTCTGATAAATTAATATAAGATTTTGAAGGATAACGTTTTATCGAGGCTCGGCTATGTGTTTTGTTTATGTTACCCATCCTCTTAGGGCCTTGGCCCAATTGTTCAAAAGAGCAGGTAGTTGACATAAGCCAGAAACAGAAGTGCGGTACGAGTGCTGCTAGCGTGTACTGTTGTGGGAAAAGTTTAGGCGTGTCCATAGGAGTTAAAATAAATGATAGGGCGGTAAAAACCGTAGTGGTGTGTAGTGAAATGGTAGTTTAATGAAATGCGAAGTGAAAGAGTGTCGGAAAAGTGTGTTATAAAGTAATCATGGTGAGAGCGGGGTGTGTGAAATGATGTCAAAGAGACGGATGAGTGTTGAGTAGTGAGATGACGGCGAGTGTCTGGTTGAAATAAACTAAGGAAGTGTCTTGTCGAGGTCGTTTTAACATGAGCTGTCTGTTATAACTGATTCACGATATGATCCAATAAAGCCGATTATTTACCTAAAAATTATTATTGTCTATTATAAATTAATTATATCTAGGTATTATCACCATCACTTGGGTACCTACTTCAATTTTTAATTTTCTTCAACCTACTAATTCCTTCTCAAACAAATAATATCTGTACAAATCTACATCAGCTGTTCAGTTTAAAAAAAAAATATTCCGGTAGTAAAACGAACTAGGTAATAATAAAGTTGACAATAGAAAAAATGATAAATGAATGAAATTCATTAGAAACCTTCTCTATACCATCCATTCTTCCACTCCATCTTCTCGGCTGATATTGAACGCGGTATTACGAGCATCCACCCATTCAAGTTCACACTTTGCTTTAAAACCGCGAGAATTAACTTGTAAAGGGAGCGCCGTCGTCTCGGGCGAAAGCTTCACAAGAATCTCATCTCCGTTCCTTCGTCTCTACTAGAAAGCATCTGGAGTATGCACCAACTTTCATAATTTAGATCTTAGCCAAGTCTCAGTTTCATGTTAGTTGGCGGGAGGAATGACTTGGAATAAAAGCTTTCTCATTCCCTCGGAGGAAGACCAGATCTTCCTAGATAAAACCATGGGCCTTTTAGGTTATACATTTCATCTACTGATAAGTACAGGGTTGATAGGACGAAGAGTGTCTTTGGAACTCATTATTCCTATGTAACCTTGAAAGTACTTGTGAAGTAGAGCTTGAACTTAGAAATAGTCAATAGGTGCAATTGATTCACAATAATTAAAGATTAAATAGATAAGTAATTATTTGGATGATTTTGTCACAACATGGCTGATGCAGTAAAAGGACGTGAAACGATTCAAACTAGAGGTGTGTCGGTACAGCTGTACCGGGACTGTGGAACCGAGTATCAGGTTGGAACGGCTCCACGCAGTGACAAAAACTCGACCCTTACCGGTCCAGTTCCACGGACTGATAAGATATCTTGATGAAACGGCTCTGGACCGGGAAGAGAATCTTTTCTATCGGTCCAGTTCCATCCTCACCAATCAGAATGATCTGATCAATCATCTCATCAATCTGATCATTCTGATTGGTGAGGATGGAACTGGACCGGTAAGGATGTAACCGGACCGATAAGATATCATATAGAATGGTTCAATGGCTCTGGAACAGGAAGGGTTTTGGACCGGTAAGCATGGATCTTGTTCTCAGTTCTGTTCCATGTTGTACCTGGAAGCGCCCTTACTACTTCCATGGACATGGAATGGTTCATGGAATGGCTCTTGAGCGGAAAGTTATCTTCTGGACTGGTTAGCATGGAAGTTGTCTCCAGTATTATTAATTTATTATTGTCATGTTAAGTTCTTATTGTTTGGTAACTATTATTTATAATAAATTGCCTCTTTTGTAACACTTGTTCAAATTCCTTCCTTTTAGCGAATTGTCAAGGAAAATGATGCTATTGTATTGCAAGTTGAGATCATAAGCATGGAAGAAGGACAATAGGGATTTGACAGCCTGCTTCATCCATGTCATGTGAGTAGGATTTGATCGCCTGTACCGGTAATGGAACTGTACCGGTAATTTGGAACGGTTACATCTTTGTCACCGTAACCGTTGGAACCGTTCCAGGGAAATACCTGGACCGACACACCCCTAATTCAAACACGGATGCTCTGCAAATAGGGATGGCAACGATATATCGATATATGAAATATATCGATATATTACGTTTGATATATCGATATATCTATATCGATATAGAGAACCGATATTATCGGTCAATATCGATATATTTAACGATATATCGCGACCTGTTTTCAAGTAAAAAAATTTTTAGTAAAAATTAAATATTGAAATAAATGGACGAGAAGGGACGCCTGTACTTGTAAAAACATCAAGTAATTTTATTCCAAATTTTGTAGGTACCAACTGATGGGTTGATTTCAGACTGTTGACTTCAGCTCAGACATGATTGTGTCCATAGTATTCACCTACAGTGGCTCTCAAGGCTCAAATACTTGACTTGAGCCAAAATTAATGGAGGCTCGTCCAGCTTAAAACTACCTACTCTACGAAGTGAAGCAGGTTTTCACAACAATTATTTTCAATTTTGAAGGATCATGATCGTCCACAGTACCTATACCCCTGTCAATTTATAAATTAATTTAACATTGCAATGACATTTTCGCACTTTTTTCCAGTTTTTAAACAATGAATTTCGATCATTCATACCCAGTAACTTTTGAAAGTAGGTTAATACATAATATGTAAAATATTATTTCACACGGTTTTTCCAAATAGATCTTCCAATATGTCGAGTATATCGATAATATTTCCTCCAAAATGATGTTAGTAACTTTTCTATTCACCTACCTACTTACTTCAAGTTTTTCCAAGTAGATACTCCGATAATATCGGACTATTATTCCGATAATATGGAGATTATCCGATAATATGAACATATTATGTCCATAAATGTCATCCTAAATTATTTTTATATTGTTTTAAAACTATTAAATTCACCTACCTACTTCACATGTGACATTAATAGTAGATTTTCCGATACGTCGAAAAATCGATATATTTTCTCCGATATATCGAAATATCGATATATTTTCTCCGATATATCGGAGGTATCGATATCTCATTGATGATATATCATTTGATCGATATATCGATATATTTCATTCGATATGCCATCCCTATCTGCAAATACTCGTAAAATACCGTGCAGGTGATCAAACAGGGACATCTGATATTACTAGCAACCCTTTGCCCAACAGAATATCTAGCGGAGTAATTGGAGTACCTAACTAAACTGGCTTGTTGCTCCCGAATCCGCAAGGCTTGAAAACATTCATGATTTAGAACAAGTGTAGAACACCCATGGTCACCATTCCCCACCCTCTCTTCTACTGCCTGGGTATTTCATTTGGTGGTTGAATAGAAATGCTAAGGTTTGAAAACATGACCCTTTTCCATTCTGTAAAAACACGGCAACCATCGCGAACACACACTTTGTGAAAAACCTGTGCTAGATATTGATATTGGGGTCACATGCCAAATCGTTTTCTTGCGTTCCAATAGAGAAGTTAGTTGTAGATGACATAGTTCACAATATGTCGATATGTCCCAACGACAAAACTCGACGCTTACGAATCGATTCCATTGATTATTGTCGAAAGCAAATTAATCGACCGAATTGTTTTATGGCACCAGGAGCGTCAGGGGAGGTGGCGATAGGAAAATTTCATCGCCCTCTCAGTTTAGCTTATTCAGAATGTTATCATCGGTAGAAGCTTTCAGTCCATCGATCACACGGCGATAATTATATTTATTCATCCAACCCCCTCCCATTGCCCACGACCTAAGTGCTTGCGTCACACGCACTGAAGGCTAGTTTATGTATTTAATCGTCGTACCATGAAAGAGGGAATACCTGCGCTTGATAAACTCTATCGGACTTGTTCGTTAACGAGTTTCATTCCGCAGGACTTGATTGAATACTCGGATGTTCGTAAGAGCCACGGAGGAGGTAAAATATTCGCTCGATGGGGAGCAACTAGGTACAAATATTTATTCATCAATTTACTATCCAGAAGAGTAAATAAAACATGATTTAGAATATTCCTATAATGGAAACCGATCAAACCTTTTTACAATGTTTCGATGAACTGAAACGCTGATAATCATTGCCCAAAAGTTTATTATTTTCTGTATAGATCAACCTTCTGTACAGATCCCTCCCTACCAAACATAGATACCTACTACCTACTGGGGAATTTTTGAAAATTTCAACCCCAACCACCAACCAAATGGAAATGAAGGGTTGAAATTTTCAAGAATGCCGTAGTAGGTACCTACGGTTGGTAGGGAGGGATCTATACAGAAGAGTGATCTATACAGAGAATAATAAACCTTTGGGCAATGGTTTGCAGCTTTTTTTTACCTACCAACTTTTCTTACCTACCAACCATTGGTAGGGACTACCTACCTCACCATACTGCTTTCACAACCTCACAATTAAGTTTAGTAGAAAAAACTAAACGCTTCAGACTCGATTCGAAAAATAGAGAGCTTCAAATGGAAATTCGATTACTGGTTGCTCAGAAAGCAAAACTCAATACAAATCGAAGAAATGAGCAGCGATCGCATTTAGTCAGATAAAATTTGAACGGAGATTAGACCTTCTCTGGTGTTTCACACTCGTGTACTCGTAGGGAGTGAACGGTTTGTCCTGCAAAGCTCCGTGTGGTCTCAAAAATTTTTTAAAATTCAATACTATTCAAAATTGGTGAAAAAACGATACCTTCATTTCGAGAGTTTTCGAGCTAGGGCACTCTTGAAAATTTCAACCCCTAATTTCCACCCCTTAGAAGTGACTGAAATTTATGGTTGATTCGCGGCACAACTAGACCCCAAATGGAACCCATATATCAAATTTGAACCAAATCGGTCCAGTGCTGCTAAGTAAAGTGCCGCGTACGGAAAATTTTTTATTCGATTTCCGGATTCTACGTACCTTGAAACGTAAACATCAAATTTTGAGTGAGGGTTAAAAAAAAAAAAAAATTTTACTCGATTTCAATGGCTTGTTATTGAAAATATCGAACCAGAAGGAATAATTCAGAAATTAAAAAAATCTGGAGGCTACCCACCAAAAAATTCGAAATTTCATCAATATCCTCTGGCTTGTATAGCTATGAAACAAAGAACTGACATCAGACAGACCGATTGATATTTTAGATGTACTTCCAAAATGCTTCAGGAAGCTTTGAAATGCCAAAATGAACTACTGACATTGCGATCTTTTCGTAGTAACTCTCTAAGTTTGCCACTTGATGATTTCCTTCGTAAACTGTTTTGAGAAGACTGAAAATTAGAGGTTTGTGCAATTCCACTGGCCATGCTATCAACTCCACCGAACCTCAATTCCACTGTGAGACGGAGGCCTCCAATTCCACCTGGAACCGAGTGTTAAATGGACATATCTTTGGTAACTGTTAGGTATTATATGTAACTATCGATAAGTATGGACAAAATAGAATGTTTATAGGCTGCTATTGAACTGAGACCACGGTAATCCCATGCGACCCAAATTGTATTGAACTCGGCCCAACGCTTTGAAACTGATGTATGGAACTCGGCCCATGCCTCGAAAGTTGTAGTATTGAACTCGGCCCAAGTCATGAGGTTGATAGAGGTGAAGAAAATTAATGCAAAATATCCAAGAGGAGGAAAGTAATCATTTTATTCTATTATTTATAATAGATAGTTGACGCGTAGTATGAGGAAACGCGGCGGACGAATTCGATGTCTGTAATTCCAGCAGATCCCAGCTTTTGAAAACAAGACTCGCATTTGTGGTGCGGTTCCTAACGGTAGAAAAGGCAGCCCACAGCTTGGGAACAAAATTATATTTCTTCATTACTTTTAATACCTACATTAACCTAATTGTATATCATGGTTATTTATGTTATTTTTTGTTGTGTTAAGTTAAGTTATTATGTTTTAGTTATTAGTTTGTAGTTATTTATATGGGCATTGCAGGCACGTTCGTTCAATACTGATCGCAGTATCTCTGAGGGCCTCCCAGAAATCTGATCCTGTGCCTTCCGTTTGGCCGCTTGCGTCATCTTTTGAACCTCAATTCTCCTTTCGGAACGTTCGGGGTGGGTGTATTGTAGATTGGATTCCGTCACTGTATTCGAGTCACCAATTGTTTTAGCCATAGCCGCGCAAGTGCGAACACAACACCTACAAAGAACGGGGAATGCGAATTGGATTACACAATTGGGTTTATACACATATTTATAAACTAAATACGTATTTAATTTTATATCGTTCATCACCTTCACTTCACTTCACCAGTGTTGAGATCTCGTGCCTTGGAAAAAGGATGTCGATCGATAACGAGAAGCTCCTTTCCGCGTTGGCTTGTGATACGCTCGACGTTCATGTTGAATGGCATTCGAATACTGAGTGATTAGATGAGCAAAACGAGACTTCTGGAGATTCCTGGCTGTTTTGTTTACATAATTTAATCTGTTGATCTGAGGCGCGTGGCCCACTTCAATATCTCAGTGCCCGAGACACAAGCCGAGTTCAATACTTCAATCATCGTCTTAATCTCTCAGGTAGCGGACTCTGGCCGAGTTCAACAACTTCCCGTTTATACGAATAGTCAGTTTTTCAGTATTTAGTCTAGTCAACTTCGTCACAGGCTCAAAATTTATCATCATTTATAGTGGCGTAAAATGCACCTCAAGAACTGTGGCCAGCCAATTTTGCTGGCTGCATACAATTCAAGGGACTGTGTTTGTACCTCCCGCCTATTCCTTGCTGTGAGGAACAAATGCCCTACTGTAGCCATTCCCTCACACGCTGCCACCTCGTTCTATTCCGAACTATTGCTGCAACTTCGCTCAATTACAAACCGGAATATAAGAACCAGTAATAGTATGTTTTAGTACATTGAAAGAATATTATAAGTACGGTAAAATAGTTCATGTCCCCGAAAGTGCTAAGTTAGAGCGAGTTTGCAACTGCCCACCCCATTCCACCATCTTGGTCAGTCCAGACTCGCTTGTTCTACAGTTCACCTGTATTTCAAGTAGTGCTGCTTATTTCGATTATACCGCAATTATTCTGTACAACAAAACTCGTTCTTGTACAGTGTATAGAGCCATGGTTCTTCTCCCAATTCCCGAGGTAAAAACAGTCTGCCCGATGTACATTCTTGCTTTAGTGAATTCACTGTTGCCAATTTTGTTTTCCGTATCTGAACCATTGATGTTGGTATGTATGTCAATTCGCATATTTTTTGGACTTCAACCAAAGCATATGAGTTGGGGTGAGTGAGATGGATTCTCAACAGCATCGCAGTGGACGATCTCTGACCCTGTTCCCGGTGGAGTTGATATTATTTTCACTTGATACGAGAAAGTAAACAAGTGGAATCGCGAGGTAGGATTGTGACTAATGAGGGTCCTCCGGTGGAATTGAACCCGTAAATGCGAGTGTAATAAAATTGTATGCAGTATTTCTGAGATAATCCTTGAGCAAATGCGATTTTTCAGCGATTTTACCATAGGTTTAATATCATAATAATATTATGATATATCATATTATGATATTACTTACTTGCTTCTAAATTAGCACGTTCCATTACGTGGGTGTTAAAACAGTATTCATTGAAATACCAAGTATCCTCACCGAATGATAACGAACCTACAGCGTCCTCACTGGGCAGTTAGCCATTTTGGTGTGAATCGAAAGTGGATGCATTCGGGAAACCAAAATCAGATGCTCGAGTTAGTCTCAAGCCGAATTGTACAACCCCTACTAAAGTAAAAACGCTGCAGATTATTACACAATGGTTTATTATTTTTCTATATAGATCACTACGTCTGCAAAGCCACCAACCATCCAACATGAAGAAAAACATCGATCGTATTTCGGTTAGCTATAATTTGAACGGAGATTACGCCTCTTTTGCCATTCACACTCGTGTTTCTGATTTATCGTACGTCCAACCCTTAAATTATCGGAGGGAGCTAATGGTTTGTCCTACAGGGCTCTGCGTGGTCTCAAAAAATTCTATAATATCTTAATTTGAAGGAAAAACAATACCTTTATATCAAAATTTTTTGAGTTAGGGCGTTTTCAAAATTTAAAAATTCATTTTTCAACTCTTAGAAGTGACCTACATCAACCAAAATCTTCGGGGCACAACTAGACCCCAAATGGAGCCTACATACCAAATTACATCAAAATCGGTCAATGCTAAGTGGGGAAAGTACGACGGACGGACAGCCAAATTTTTATTCGATTTTTCGATTCTTCGTACCTTGACACGTACTTGAACAATCAAATTTTGAGGGGGTGCTAAAAAAAATTTTCCTGTTCGATTCCAAAGGTTCGAAAACAAAAGCAGTAGTTCTTATTGTGCTGGCTGGCCTATATAGGTGAGACTAGTCGTCACTCTGAAATGATCATTGTCTTGCCTGGAAGAGATTATTGCCTGTAATTTCATGGAAAGTAAGAAACATGGTAAGCATGAAAATGGCGAAAGTGCCTCTTAGTATCTGGAAAGACAATTGTACAATCTAAAACTTCATTCAATTTTATTGGGGAAAGGAGTTGTCTCTCCAACTTATCCTTTGTGTTACGTCACAGAAATAGACACCTACCGTTTCTTCGAATGCACAGCACTGGATGAGATTCCATTCTAAAGACAGCAACCGAATTAATTTGGAGATGTCATTTGAATTCTTTGATGAGACACGTGAGACAGTTTCGTTCAAAATGTGTTTTCAAGTAATGGCTTTGGAACTCGAATCCAACCTATAATAATTTGTGCCGAAGATATCCATTTACCTTCAGGGAACAAAACTTCTAGTGCTAAGCCGCGAACTCGAGCGAACAACTAGGAGACCCCTCGACTCGAGTCAACAACTAATTCTGCTCAAGTTGCGAGCTTCCTTGGTTTTCTCCATAAAGACCTCGTTTGTAAAAGCTTTGCTACAAGCTTATCCTTCTGCCCGAGAGACGGGAAATAAGTGAGCGAGGAATGAGTAAGTGGATAAAAGAGGGAGCCAACAGGAGCTCCTGACCCTACGATAATCTAATTAAGGTGCTTTGCATGGGACTAGCCGGCAAACATGAAATGCCTTCAGGGCACGTCAGTCACTGACAGAGGAATTGTTTGTTCCTAGCGTTATTTTTCCCTTTGTTTCGGTTTTCAACTTTTGTTGCTGCTTGGGTTGCAAGAGATGATCCTACAAAGCCTCTTGCTGTTTTCCAGAAACTCCGATGAATAAGTAGCTTTAATTTGATATCTCGCTATCATCATCAGGTCTGGAAAAAATCGTAATGTGCGATAGAATGAAGTTAGAATGTGCCAGAGCAGCATTCCCAATGCTATTCTGTAATCAGCTAGTATTTTTCATATTCAGTACTTTGTCGAGCAAATCTTGACATCTTGAGCAAATCAATTTAGGGATGTATAAACTTAGCCTGTATCTCTCATCTTCCCACTGGCTCGTCTGAGGTCACGCACCGTATTTTAACTCAGTAAAATTACAGACAGGTCTCCAGTTGTAAAGGATGGGCGGGGAAGGTAGAGAAAGTCACCCTGTACTATTCCAACTTTGACCGTCGTACTGCTAAGCAGAATTTACTAATTTGTTGAGCCTTTCGAACTGCTACTGCAGGATATTTCTGAAGGCAATAATGCCCAGATTTTGAGCAAGTAGTTCAAGCCATCGTACCTTTGAAGTTGGTGGATACTTAAATACCTATTTTCTCAATAATCGACTGGTGATGATCTACTGAAGTATCTACAAATTTGTTTTTTTTAGTAATTTTGTAGGATGATATTTTTTAAATTCACAATTTCAAAGTGGTTAGGCATCCGCCTAAATTATAATAAATTCCTCCAAAACCTATAAATTAATATAAATTATAATATAATAAACATTTATAATTCTTCTGAAAAAGGTTCAATAAATTCATTGTTGTGTTGCCTTTCTTCATATGAGATCGGTGTGTGGTGAGGGGAGGAAAGTATCGGCTGATCCTCGTTTTCTTAAAATTGTTTTATTGTCAAGCGCTTTCGCCGTAGGCATCGACAGAACAAATTAAGGTGCTTAGGTAGTCGTGTGGAGCCATGAGCTTGGATATCTTCCATGGCAGCATTACAGAATAGGAGTTTCCTGTCCCCAGGTAGTTTTTTATGTTTAAAATTAGTCATTTAATCTAGTGGTGGCGTATAGCAGTTTTACCCAGTTGGATAATTTTTTCCTGATTTCGGTTTCTTAGATACTTTTATGTGCCAAACTGTATGATGGGCTCATGGTTTTTTTTTCAGTTTTCTTCTATATTTTTCTTGTGTTACGAGGTCTAGGGTTAATCGGCTTGATTGGTTGATTTCCCTTGCAACAAAATTTGATAATAATTTAATTAGGAGGGTCAGACTTCTTGGAAATTGTATTATTTTTCTTTCTTTCTCTATTTTTTTTTTTACTGGAGTAAAAAATTCATACAATTTCCAAAAAGTCCTACCCTACTAATTAAATTATTATCAAATTTTGTTGCAAGGGAAATCAACCAATCAAGCTGATTAACCCTAGACCTTGTAACACAAGAAAAAGATAGAAGGAAACTGAAAAAAAAAAAAAAAAAACACGAGCCCATCATACAGTTTGGCTCATGAAAGTATCTAAGAAACCGAAATCTAGAGAACATTATCCAACTGGGTGAAACTGCTATACGCCACCACCAGATTAAATGCCTAATTTTAAATATAAAAAACTACCTGGGGACAGGGAACTCCTATTCTGTTATGCTGCCATGGAAGATATCCAAGCTCATGGCTCCACACGACTACCTAAGCACCTTAGTTTGTCTTGACGATCCCTACGGTGAAAACGCTTGACAATAAAACAATTTTGAGAAAACGAGGATCAGCGAATACTTTCCTCCCCTCACCACACACCGGTTCAATAAAATTTATTGAAATCATAATCATAATCATAATCAGTGTTGAAAAAGTAATTATTTTTTGAGAGAAAAAAACATTTAATGTTTTTAAAAAAATAATTAGGTACTTTTTCAACACTGATTATGAACCTGAATCTTTTTTTTCTTTTTTGGATCGTAGTACTGCTATTTATTCTTTTACTTTTATTTTATTCTTTTTCTATTTATTCTAGTATTATGGAAAGACTACTTGGTAGAGAATATTGTATTTATTTACCTTGGATATAAAGTGGGTCCGTTCTTTTATCAATTAACCTATCATTTCGCTGTTAATGGAATTACGTGAATATTTTGACGATGGTCGTCACGACCCTGAAACAAATTAGCTATTCTGAAGTGGCGAATAAAAAATTCAAAAATATCGATCATCTTCATGCTAATTCACGTCACCACGCTATAGTGGAAGAATTGTCCACTTACATCGAGGGAATAATAACACCAATTCCCGGATCGTCGGATAGTTACTGCGTTACTGGAAGTATCACTCCGGGATATCACGCGACCGTTGAGGATATTAGAAGCGTTACGCCCTCACTTTAATCATGGGAGCGGGGATTGCGTGTTAATTACAGGCAATAAGAACACTAAGAAGATAATAGATGCGTAGATGGGGATTTCCCCTCGCCTGTACCCTTAATTGAACGCACTCATGGCAACCATCTCGTTCAACCGTTCGAACCCTCTATGTGGGTCAGTGGAAGTGAAACATAGATCCAGACAATATAACTGCGAAATCACATTAATTTCGAACTGTAGTATCGAGAATTCTCTGTTCACATCTAATTCCAGAGTCGAGGGAATTTCGAAATTCAGGTAGTACAAATCACTGAATTATTTATCATACGTCTTGCTCAACGCTACATAATACGCATACTCCATGGTAGATTGGATACTTGTATCTATTCCGTGTTTCTGATGTAATCTGCTCCTGTTGTGTAATGTTGATTATTATTAATTTTGTGCATGTATACCTCGAGGCGTCATCATTCCTCGGCTCTCAACCACCTCATACGTAGATACAATAATACGTAAGTTCGGTGAGAACTGTGTAGCATCCTCACAGAAATTAATGATTGGCGTAATTATCAGTGCCAATACGGATAATGATTCTAACGGTCTATTTGTAAGTTGTATATTATACAACTTACAAATAGACCGTTAGAATCATTATTCGTATTGGCACTGATAATTACTTAATATATTATATTAAGAAACATGGTAACAAAATTATTCGCAATTATGTTCGCATATTTACGTTTTGGTTTATTATTTTCAATAATAAGCCTTTGGGATCAAGCAAGAAAAAAAATTTTAACTCCCCTCAAAATTTGATGTTTTACGTTTCAAGGTACGTAGAATACGAAAATCGAATAAAAAAATTTCCGTCCGTCCGCCGTACGCGGCACTTTTCTTAGCAACACTGGACCGATTTGGTTCAAATTTGGTATATGGGCTCCATTTGGGGTCTAGTTGTGCCGCGAAGCTTTTGGTTGATGTCAGTCACTTCTAAGGGGTGAAAATTAAGGGTTGAAATTTTCAAGAGTGCCCTAGCTCAAAAACTCTCGAAATAAAGGTATCGTTTTTCACCAATTTTAAATAGTACCTATTGAATTTTTAAAAATTTTTGAGACCACCCGGAGCTCTGTAGGACAAAACGTTCGGTCCCTACGAGTACTTGAAGGTTTTCCTTCGATAAAACAGAATCATGAGTGTGAATCGCAAAAGAGGTCTAATCGCCGTTCAAATTTTATCTGACTGAAATGCGATCGCTGTTCATTTTGCTTCCTCACTACCGAAGGTAGGGAAGCTTTGTATTCGTGAAAGAAGTGAAAAAAAAAATGTCCTCCAAAATCAAAATTTCCACTTGCTTTTTGCGTTTTAGAGCTTCCCGAACAATTTTGGTTCCGTGTCTGTCTGTCTGTCTGTCTGTCGGTCTGTCGGTCTGTCGGTCTGTCTGTCTGTCTGTGGTCAATCCTTGTCCCGGGCAAAACTATACTAACCTGTGGTCCGATTTTGATGAAATTTTCAGGGATTGTGCGGGTTAGGTCCTAGACGGTCCCCTATAAATTTCAGCACCTTCGGATCAGCTGAGTGAGCTCCAAGGCCATTTTCTCTCCTGTTGAACGCAGGAAGCTGAAATTTGAGAGGCAGGGTCAATGGAGAATGCTGAAGGTGCCTGAGTGGTCACTGATCAGCTGAGTGAGCTCCAAGACCATTTCCTCTCCTGTTTTTCGCCAACTGATTCTATACGTCCATGTTACAATGAGTGAGGAAGCTATACTGCCCACCCAACTTGGCAGACGTTTCTTCGATTTGTATACAGTTTTGCCTTCTGCGTAACCAGTAATCAAATTTCCATGTGAAGCTTTCTATTTTTCCAATCGAGTGTGAAGCGTTTAGTTCTTTCTAATAAACTTGATTGTGAAGGTGTGAAGCAGTATGGTGTGATAGGTAGTACCTACCAATAGTTGCTAGGTAAAAAAAAATGTTGGTTGGTAATAAACGCTGCAAATCATTGCTCAAAGGTTTATTATTTTCTAAATAGATCACCCTTCTGTATAGATCAATGTTTCTCCATCAATAGCACCTACCACCATCTGTATTCTCCTTTGACCTTCTCTCTCAAATTTCAGCTTCCTGCGTTCAATAGGATTGAAAATGGCTTCGGAGCTCACTCAGCTGATCTGTGCTCTTCCAGGCGTCTCCAGCATTCGAGAAGATCTTCTTCACTCTTCAGATCACTGATCAGCTGAATGAGCTCCGAAGCCATTTTCAATCCTATTGAATGGAAGTGCTCTTCCAGGCGTCTCCAGCATTCGAGGAGATCTTCTTCACTCTTCAGATCACTGATCAGCTGAGTGAGCTCCGAAGCCATTTTCGATCCTATTGAACGCAGGAAGCTGAAATTTGAGAGGTAAGATCAAGGGAGAATACAGATGGTGGTAGGTGCTATTGATGGAGAATCAGTGATCTATACAGAAGGGTGATCTATTCAGAAAATAATAAACCTTTGAGAATGATTTGCAGCGTTTTTCAAACATACCGCGGTTTCTACTGTTTGAACAACGACGAAATCGATAAGGTACAATATTGAACCCACCCAAAACTATCTTTCAGAGTTGTTCAAATTTGCGTAATTAGATCATGGGAAATTGGTGATCATTAAAAAAAATCGCGTTTGGGCAGGAACATAGTTATGCTTATAACTATTAAACGAATGGCGATGAAATTCATAGATGACCATCTTTGGGTTACCCCGGACAAAGCCTTGAAATAAAAATTTTCTTTGAAAATTTGAGATCAGGATTTAACCAAATTCAGGACATCTGACTTTAATGGAACCAAAATTGTTCAGGAAGCTCTGAAACACGAAATACCTGTGGAAGTTTGTTTTGGAAAACTTGAATTGTTTTTGCACTGTTAAAGAGCTCATGGTTTTGAAGATGAGAAAGCAATATAAATACCAGTCTCTTAACTAGATTACATGGAAGTTACAGAATTTCAACAGAAACGGAATAATTAATAACAATGTTCAAATATATTTGTATGTTCAAGTTGGATTCAGTTTTATATTGAAATTGGGATTTCCAACAACCATTGATTAATTTAAGAACTAGTTTTGCATTCAAAACTGTACATCTTTTCCCTCAAGCCTCTCTCAGTACTAGATTTGACCCATAATAACAATCAGGACTGGTCTTAACTGACCACTTAGTGGGAACTAGTATTGATCGGTAACCTCAGTCCGAACGGGTTTTTACCGAAAACTCCAGTTGCAACTGGAATAGTCAGTCAGAACTGTACAGTATTGACCTAGAAATTACTGGTTTAGATCGATAGACTCAGTCAGAGTTAATTATTATTTCAGAGCTAGATATTATCAATATTGACAGTCAGTCATATTTCCGACTGTTTCGTGCGCTAACTTCTCATCATTTTTTATTATTGTTACCTAGAATTTTATTGAACTAGCACGTCAGGTGGAATCTTTGTTTTATGAAGCCGAATCGACAATTTATTTGAATTGAAAGTTGGATAATTTTCATTCTCACTGTATTCATGCAATTGGGAACACATCATATTTTTGCGTAATTTTTTTACATTCGTCTTGCTTAATATCGGTACAAAAACGTTGCAAATTATTTCATAGAGGTTTGGGTATTATTTTCCTGTACATTTTTATTATTTTTCTGCAAATATCACAGCTTTGTCATTGTCACTCGTTTTCTTTTTTTCAACTCCCCTCAAAGAAGAATGGGAGTGAATGAACAATATAAATAATAAAAAATCAATTAATAATGAGGAGGACGCCCAGGACTCACCCGACACCGGCCCTCGGGATCAGGGATGATGGAGGAGGTTAGGTTGGGAGAGAGGGATGAAGAGAAATGCCTCTATAAAAAGACCACCAGTTCAAATATGAGCCGAGCGATACGCGTCCAGTGATACCACGGAGTACACCTACTGAGATGCCCAACTCGCGCAACTCCGTGACACTTTTTCCACATCACACTCCGCGCCATGGCAAGGTCGCAACCATCAACCTGATGCTGTTGGGTGCCATCCGAAACGGCTTGCCGTAAATCATCTCCCGTACTTTCTTATCCTAGCCCGCCAGGTCTAGGCTGCCATTGACAACTTGGACATCCAGGATAATCTAAATCCTGTCAGGCTTGACGTCAACGATGTCAGCCTTCTCCCCTGGTCGCTCAGCATGTGGTATAATCTCTCCCTCTCAACATCTCAGCCGCTAGATGAGTAGGCACCTGCTATCTGCTTGGCGGCCTTCATGAGTCCGTGAACCATAGGAACCATTGGTACCTACTACATATACTACCTTCACAATCAAGTTTATTTGGAAGAAATAAACGCTTCACACTCGATTCGAAGAAATAGGGAGTTATGGTTTCTTCATATGGAAAATTGATTACTGGTTGCTGAGGACGCAAACTGAGTACAGCTCGAAAAAACGAATAGCGATCGCATTTTGATTATCTAAAATTTCATTATATCTATTTGGTGATTCACACTCGCGATTCTGATTTATCGTTAGTCCAACCCTCAAGTACTCGTATCGTAGGGAGCGAACGGTTTGTCGCATAGAGCTCCTAAATTAAAAGCTAAAAATAAAGCTAAAAAAAATAAAAAGCTAAAAAAAAGCTAAAAATTCAATACTATTTCGGCTAAAAAAACTAAAGCTAAAAATTCAATACTATTTCGGATTGTTGAAAAAAAAATACCATAATTTCGAGAGTTTTCGAGCTAGGGAACTCTTGCAAATTACAACTATTAATTTTCACCCCTTATAAGTGACAGTCATCAACAAAAAGTTCCGTGACACAACTAGACCCCATGTGGAGCTCGTATACCAAATTTCAACCGAATTGGTCCATGGTTGCTAAGACAAGTCCCGCGTACTGCGGACGGAAGAAAAAATGTTTATTAGATTCTCGGATTCTACGTCGATTTTAAAGGTTCATTATTGAAAATAATAAACCAAAATGCTAGGAATCACTGGACTCTCGTCGTTTCTTGGCAACTTAATTTTGCTTCCGAGTCAACCAAGATAGCAGAAGCATTGTGTTCACTACACGAAGTTTTTGTCCGAATCCGATCAAATCTTCAGGAATTGCGTACGTTGCCGTATTGATAGTCCCTTATGAGAGTAATGCAACGTACATTGAGATTGATGTTTTGAAATTAGCTAGTATGCATCGGATCATGTTTGCAATCGAGTTACTGATACGAGGAAGCTGAGTCTCTCACTCTCTTGGCAGACTTTTCTTTCTTGCACCATGCCAATCTAAAGAATCAATCACCAGTGTTGTATGATTGAAGAAGAACAATGTTTGAGACGAAGGCAGCTATTGACCTAATATTATCGAAAGGGACTTTCTACGTGATACATTCCTGGTTAGATACCTACTACTCCACGGTACCATGATATGGTATTTACGAACCAAATTTATAAACTTGATAATGGAAAATATTTACTCATTATGAATTGTGAAAATTCATTAACTCGATAGATTGGATTCAATAAAAATTTGTCACTTTTTAATCGAAGAATTCGCGACGATTATGCAACAAGTCGCTCTTCCCCCGAACTCTCCATTTTCCCCTCTTCTTTACCCCCTTGTCCTCCAGCAATAAATAATTTGTGGGATCTTGAGAAAGGACGTTCGAGAAAAGTTATAAAAGGTTTCCCCGAAATGAAAATCTTCATTTCCCGTTATCTTCAAGACTGTGCCAACTCCCTCAATTTTGAAAGGGCCATTTCTTCATTATTTTTCTCTCATTCGTATTTTTCCTTATTTCTCGTCCTTCTTTCCATTTAAATATATGTATATAATGATTTACTACGCGGCAGAACCCACGTAAATTCTGAGGTCAACACTTTTTGTTTCATCGTTGCGAAAGAACATTTCTCATCTTTAAAAAAAAAACACCTTCTTGGATACTACTTCTCAGCTATAAATTCCGGTAGATCTTTCCATAATAGTTGTTCGAGGAGGTCGCTATAAGTTCTGTAATTCGTTATCTTCGTTTCTTATATCTTATCTTCGTTGTGAAGACTTACACAGCTAAAAAATGTTTGCTCTCGGAGGTGAGTTAAACTTAAGCTGATCGATAGAAATCACTCCTCGTTTATTCAAATAGAATTTCAAATTAACCACTTGTGTTTCCCGTACAAGCGTGAACCAAATTTTGTATAGAAGGCACCCACCACTTTGAGATAACGATATTTTGCTGGTTGGGATTAAGTGGTAATACCCCCGTGGGGAGTACAAGAACGATTAACTCCTTTTTTGGTCCTAAATCGCACAGTAAATTACTCCTGACACACAGGTAGTTATACGAGCTTTCATGCCTGCCTGCTTATGCCACCTTTCTTACTTGAAAAATTGAAAAACGTGATTTAATTTTTTTTTCGTCAGCTTTTTGGTTTTTTATTTGCAAGAATGAACCTTTGGAATCGACCAGGAAAAACAAATTTTAACCCTCCCCGAAATTTGTTGGTTTACGTTTCAACGTACGTAGAATCCGAAAATCGAATAAAAATTTGGCCGTCTGTCCGCCGTACGCGGAACTTTCCTTAGATTACATTGACCGATTTTGTTGAAATTTGGCATACAGGCACCATTGCCCCGAAGATTTTGGTTGATGTAGGTCACTTCAAGGGTTGAAAAATTAGGTTTTAAATTTCGAAAACGCCCTAGCTAAAAAAGTTCCATATAAAGGTATTGTTTTTCCATCAATTTAAGGTAATATTGAATTTTTAGAATTTTTAGAGACCTCACAGAGCCCTGTAGGACAAACCGCTCGCTCCCTACGAGAATTTAAGGGCTGGGCTTACGATAAATCAGAAACGCGAGAGTGAATCGCAAAAGAGGCTTAATCTCCGTTCAAATTTTAGCTGATCGAAATGCGATCGAAGTTTTTCATCATTTTGGTTGGTCGTTACAATGGCAAAGCCGTGTTCTTTGCAGACGAGTGATCTATATAGAAAAATAATAATTCATTGCGTAATAATTTGCAGCGTTTTTTCCATGGTGGTTTATCGTTTGCTCCATGTACGTACATGGAGCAATTTACCGTGTCTAATCTCCGACACTCTCTCTAACTCCCTCTACCCCTCTTAAATCCTCTATAACCCTCAGTAACACTCCAAAATCCTCTATGTATTAGAAGTTACAGAAATGCCTACAGAAAATACAAGATAATCCAGGAAAGACGGAAATCCCTGGGTGGTACATAGTTGTACCGCCAAAACCACGCTTTTGGTTTATCGCTCCTAGCTCGGGAACTGAGCAGCATTTTCAATCGCGGAAAAGCTTGAGATATAGCTAGGGATATGTATCACAATTTGAAAAAACTTCTAAGAGCTCTCTATCAGGAACGCAGTCTCTTCACCAGAGGAGACTTCGTCGACAAACTCAAAAGCTGCCAACTGGAGCCAACTCTCAATCGGACTTTTTATTGAGGGTGATAACAGTTACTCGCTTCTTCTCCTTAGGATTCTCTTTTCACATCCATCTAGACAGCTGCAACATTTTCTAGGACACCCTACATTTCGCCGGCCACCTAAGGAACAGTTGTGATGGAAAATTGATGGCAGTTACCAAGCAGTTGCCTAGGGGAGTTGTCCCCCTTGGCGAATAGTTGTAAAATTTTATGGTTCATACTTACTGATATCTGGCAACGTGTAATAAGGAATTCGGTGACGAAAACGGCAGGACGACATTTAATCTACGCCTCAAAAATTGAAATAATGGAAATACAGAAGCGTGCATTGGGTTAAATTCCGTTAACTCTCTAATAGATTTCAATTCACTCGTTTGGTTTATTATTTTCAATTTTGAACCTTTGGAATCAACCAATAAAAATGAAACTATAGTTTTACCCATCCTCCCCACCCCACCAACTTCAAGATTAGCTCTTGCGATAATTCAAAAACACGTGTGAATCGCAAAATAGGCCTAATCTTTACAACATAATAATATTAGGTATACTTATTATTATGTTATTATGTTATAATTATTTATTATGTTATTATTGTTATTTATTATGTTATTATGTCATTTTGTTATAATTATTATTATGTTATTATTATATTACAATAATTTTTACAACATTATTGGTACAATTTTGGAATATCTGGTCCACTTAGTTCCACGTACTTAGGAAACCTTTGTTTGAAGATTTTTTTCTCTGGTCAGCCATAAAATAAAGAAAATCCGTGGACGGACGGATTTTTTTTACATATTCGATTTCCAAAATCTACACATACATACCTACCACAAACGTAAACCATCAAATTTGAGGGTGGTCAAACTTTTTCCTTGAAAATAATTAACCAAAAAGAGAGACTCTGAATTTAGACCTAATAAGATGTGAAACCTTCATTCCACAATGTTTTGCAATTATTTTCTAGTGTCTATCAACAAGAAAAACGATTAGGTACATGTGAAATACAGTAAAATCGGGAACGGGACACCAGTCAGCGTCATACAGCTGCTATTTGCGGCGGCGAAAAAACGAACTGCTTTCCTTCCTTGAGATAATGTGGGTGGATGGATATGTTATGTCTTCATGCGTGGGCTAATTAGTATCCATGGCTCATATTCCAAGTTTCTCTGCATTCAAGGTCACGAAACAGTTTTCTGACTGTTTGCCATGGTTCCTAGTGTGGTAGTGGGGGTATAGCAATACTTGACCCTGCGCTGACCCCCCGCCACCCCGCCGATCGTCGCCTCACTCTAAACAGTCCCAAAAAATTCATTTTTGGTTTATTATTTTCAATAATGAACCTTTGGAATCGACCAAGAAAAAAAAAAAAAAAACTACGCCGATAGAAAAGACGGGAATGGGCGATGAAGAAGGTCGAAGGTATGGAAGTCATGAAGGAAAAAAGAGAGGACAGAAAGTTTTTCCAAGCTGTTAAACGAATGCGGAAAGGTTTCGAGCTGAAAGGGAACCAATGTAAAGACAAAAGTGGCAAGATCTTAGGAGAGGAGAATCAGATAATAGAGCGATGGGCCCAACACTTCACGGAAATATACAACTGTGAAGCCACAGTGCAAGAGGCTGATGCTTCTGAAGAGATAGGAATGGGTGCCCAATCGTCTGGTAACCCAATCGATGTTGAACCTCCATCGTATGATGAGATTGTAACGGCAATACATATGCTGAAAAACAACCGCACTCCTGGTGAGGATAACCTACCATCTGAATTTTTCAAAATGGGTGGACAGGAGCTGTATAGAAGAATTCATAGGCTCGTATGTCACATTTGGATTCAAGAAGTCATGCCAGATGAGTGGAGTGATGGACTTGTAATTTCAATATTCAAAAAAGGTGACAGAGCGCAATGCCAGAATTATCGAGGCATAACATTGCTAAATGCTGCTTACAAGATACTTACAAATATCCTATTAAGAAGGCTCCAAGTATTCTCTGAAGATCTTTTAACTGAATACCAGAGCGGGTTTCGGCCCGGAAGAGGTACAACAGACCAGATCTTTGTGATGAGAAACCTCCTAGAAAAACTGCATGCCAGGAATACGCACGTACACATACTATTCATAGATTTCAGACAAGCATTCGACAAAGTAGACAGAAGCCAACTGTACAAAGCGATGACGGAATTCAATATCCCAGTAAAAATAATCAAACTAATTGAAATGACAATGAGAAACACCCGAGCAAAAGTGCAGGTTGGACAATCAACAAGTAAGGGTTTTGACGTAAGAGGAGGCGTGAGGCAAGGCGATGCGCTCTCTGCTACCCTTTTCAACTTGGCACTCCACAAATCTGTGAAGCAGGTGGAGAGTAGAGGGTCCCTCTTGTCAAGATCAAGCCAAATACTGGGATATGCAGATGACCTGGCAATTCTGGGCCGCACAGAGCAAACCATAAGGGAAGCTTTTGTTGAGTTGGAGCGAGAGAGTAGAAAGCTGGGCCTATGTATCAACGAAGAGAAAACAAAGTACCTGGTCATATCGCCTTCAAAGACGCCCAAAGCAGCCCGTAACCTGAAAATCGGAACCTATGACTTTGAAGGTGTGGACGAATTCAAGTATCTAGGTGTCGTAATAAATAGTGGGAACTTGATTAGCCACGAAATAAGAAGTAGGATAATGGCAGCAAATAGAGCATACTACAGTATGGCGAATATGTTCAAGTCCAAACTATTGACCAGGAAAACAAAACTTTCATTGTATAAAGCGCTGATACGTCCTATTGCCTGCTATGGAGCTGAAACCTGGGTGATTAGTAGCGCAGACGAAAACTCCCTCCGAGTATTTGAAAGAAGGGTCCTAAGGAAGATATTCGGGCCAGTTTATGACGGCGAGGGATGGAGGATTATATGGAACCATGAACTCGATCAGTTGATCAATCATGAAGACATCGTGCGCTTCATAAAGTCCCAGAGGCTGCGCTGGCTAGGCCATCTATCTAGGATGGAAGAAGGAAGGACGCCGAAGAAGGTCTTCAAGGAAGAAGTGCATGGAACACGAAGACGCGGCAGACCAAGGAAGAGCTGGATCGTGGATGTAACGGACGACATCCGAATTATCGGTGTGGACAATTGGAGGACGAAAGCTCTTGATAGGCCAGCTTGGAATAAGATAGCACGGGAGGCCAAAGCCCACATTGGGCTGTAGCGCCGATAAAATAATAATAATAAATAAATATAATCTGCTACCATGTGAGGTGCGGGAGAAGGGAAAATGAAAATCAAATGTAAAGGCGGGCAAAAGGAGGATTTATTTAGTAAAACTTCCCAACAATCAAAGGGATCGTGCTGGAATAGAAATGAAAAGCGATGTCGGGACGGGTCGCGATAACGCGACGAAAGGTGTTAACCGGGCGCGTAATTACGAGGTCAAGACAAGACTGGTGTCCTTCCTTTCCCCCTCCCTTCCTCTCCATTCACTCTGGGGTCAGGTCTTCCACCTAATATGAACGTCACAACTATTACCTAGCCCATTATATAAAGTATACATTGTACATACACTGTACACACACTGTACACACACTGTACATACACTGTACATACATTGTACACTGTTTGTTTTTTCATTTGTAATTTGGTTCGTCCCGTATTATCATAAAAAAATGAAAATAAATATAAAAAAAAGTACATACCCCAACACAGATCCAGAGACGTCAAGAAGTCTGCTAAAAGCGTTACACGAAGATCAATACCAGTTTCTGGAAGTTGTCTGGGTCGCTGATCACAAATCTTGAATCCATCCCGCATAAATAACACACATCTGAAGATAATAATAAGTTTTCGTTCAATTAATATAATTTTTTTGTTTGTTGTTGTTCAATCCTTGTCCATAAGTGGTGCCACTTTCAAAAATGGAGCAGTTAAAAATACCCTGTAGATCACCTGATAAGTAAATGATTTGAGGAATGTCGGATATTTATATAGGAGGAGAGAGAATAAATTGGGGGTTTTCTTGATTACTATTATTATTATTGTAGTAGGTACATAGTTTTCATAAACGTAATCAGTTGCACAAGAAAAACCAGAGAAGCCACTAAAAACCATTACATCCATTGAAAGATGTACGGTATTGCACCGTTGGACAGTTTTTGAAGATTTTGGGCACATGAAAGGGAATAACGGACGAGACATCTTCAGTTAACGAACTTGAGGTCATCCAGACGGCATGCAGACACGCAACAAGCCACTGGAGCATTTCAATGTCCCTGGAAGTCATGAACGGTTGAAATAATGGTCACCTGCAGGCTCTGGTCGTACAGTAAACGGATTACCAAGACTAGCTCTGAACCATGTATCAATTCCATGTGCGTGACGTGCACCCTTATTATCCGAAGTTTGGGGCTTACTTGCGACCTCTGTCAGCCAATCGAACGCCAACTTGTTCAGAATCGACAGGGAATGCAAAAACCCTGCATCGTTAGCTCGGATGGAGCTGAATATCCTATTGATCTCAGTTTATTGGTGAGGTATTCCGGGATTTCCTCGAAACCAGCGTGTTATATTCTTCAGGGCGTTGAAAACGTGGAATTGGCGAAAGGCCCACTAGGGAAATACTAATTATCCCCGTATCCGATTCCAGTTCAGTGGCTTTTGGACCTGACCCGAGTAATGAAATTAAACCTGTGTCAGGATTGATTAGTTTGGGAGGAAGTCGGTGAGGAAATGAATCAGTTTGTGGGCGCTATTAAAGGGAAAAGCGACTCTTCTAATTTTCCCTCTCAATGGGAAATGAAGGGAATCCTTCGCCTGCCAACGCGGCGCACAAAACTCCCCCTGACATTCTCGTCAGCCCTCGGTGTTTTCACGTGTTCAATTGTCAGGTTCATTGGGATCGATGGCCCCGGTGAAGGAATATAAACCCTTGGCTTTTCAAAAACCGTTCAACGAAAACCGTTAACGTGGTGGAAATGGCTGAAAACTGAAAATTTCAAATGCATCATAAAACCAAATATTGATATGATACGCATGTCGAGCAAAACCGACGTTCATTCACGAAATCCTGCATGACAATTGTATTTCTAAACTTGCAGTGCCTCAACTCTTATCCTTTGCCTCTTCAAACGACATTATAACCTCACTTGACTACCTGATGAGTATTACAATTGAATCTATCAAGTTATTGAGATGAAAATTACTTTTTATGTCTTGAAAAATTTATTCCCGCCATTCCTCTGCGTTGCATCACAAGTTATCACAATTGTGATGGATACCTAAATACTATGTCATAATTATGTCATATTATTTTCAATAGTGAACCATTGGAATCGAGCAAGAAAAAAAATTGTTTACCCCCCCCCCCCCTCAAATTTTCTAGTTGTGCTCCGAAGTTTTTGGTGGATGTCAGTCACTTTTAAGGTCTGAAAATTAAGGGTTGAAAATTTTAAGAGTGCCTTAGCTCGAAAACTCTCGGAATAAAATTATTGTTTTTTCACCAATTTGAAATATTATTGAATTTTTAACATTTTTGGAGACCACCCGGAGCTTTGTTGGACAATCCGTTCGCTCCCTACGAGTACTTAAGGATCGTACTAGCTACAAAACAGAATCGCGAGTGTGAGTCACCAAAGAGGTCTAATCTCCGTTGAAATTTTAGCTCACCAAAATGTGATGTTCGTTTCTTCGATTTGTATTCAGTTTCGCTTCCTTAGCAACCAGTAATCAAATTCCCATATGAAGGAATCACAACTCCTGTTTTTCGAATTGAGTGTGAAGCGTCTATTTCTTCCAAATAAACTTGATTGTGAAGGTAATCATGTTGTAGGCATGTAGTACATACCTTATAGTTGGTAGCTGAAAAAAAAATTGACAATGGCAAAGTCGTGATCTTTACAGGAAAACGACGAGTGATCTATACATGAAAAAATACACCTTTTGTGAACAATTCGCAGCGTTTTACACCAAGTCTCGACTAGTTTTTTTTTTTTTTTTTTTTTTTTTTTTTTTTTTTGTTACGGAAGTGGGGAAACTCTTTAAGAGCGAAGGGGAAGTTCACCCCAACAGTGTTGGACTCCCCATGAATTGGGGCTACCAACTAAAACCCCACTCCCTCTGCTTAGGACTCACCCCGGGACCACTTGTACAGTATTACTTCAGGGTGAGCCCTTTTTTTGTGCCAAATGGCTGCTCCTACTTCTGGTCTCCTTCAATTGTATTCCTCATCTTCTTCCTCCCATCTTCCATCCAGCTTTTTTGCTTTGAGGACTGATGTGACGAATACTGCCATTGCGTCCCAGCTCGACTTGTTCTTAATCATCTCATGTATGATTGTCTGTGGACGCAATGTTCCAATGACCTCCTCAGCACACCCCCTCATACCCTCCCATTGAGGACATGTGAAGAAGGTGTGGCAGACATCATCCTCCTCTATCCCACAGTATCTGCACTCTGGGTCAGTGACTTTCCCGATCTTTACTAGGAAGGAGCGGAAGTATCCATGCCCTGAGAGGAGTCTCGACTAGTAACTACTATTATAAGCGAGATATTTCATTCCCTACGATTGAATTGATGCTTCAAGAATGAACAATCATTTTGATATAACTTCATAATATTAAGAATATTCGTAAACGCAATAAAGGTTTAACTTAGAAAACCTTTCAACCCCAAAAAAAAAAAAAAAAAAAAATTGGGGGAACAATTTTTTGTACTTCGGATTGGATCTGAAATTGCCAAGAATCACAGATGAGGAAGATTGACGAGATGTATTAAGTCACGAAAATAGAAGATGCAACTTCCAAAATGTTGGTGGACTATTTTCGGCTAATTTTATTTACAGATAAAATATTCTCCAGATAAAATATTATTATTATTAAATACTGAAATATTCTATAAATATTATATAAAGATTATATAAAATATAATACATATTATATTTTATATAAATATTATATTATTATTATTAGATTATATAAATATATAAAACATATAAAAAAAACATAAAAAACATATAGTTGCAACTAATCGCAAAACATGGGTCCGGAGATGAAGATGTTACAATATTTGTAGAGGAACTTAAAGCGATCGCAGGTTGCAACAGTGGACCATTTCTCGAAGAATGATTGCGCCTGTAATATCTCATTATCACAAGTCGTGCGATTGGCTACTCGCCCTGAAAGACGTAAGTTGGATCATATCCTCTACCTGGATGACACTGTAAATATGAGAAGTCGATATCTATTCACTCAACATTTTCTCCATATTCCTTTGAACTTCCAAGAAGCGGAGATACAGAGCGTTTATCTCTTATACGCATGCCCCCATCTGTGCTGCATCTGTGCACAACACAGCATCCTCCATCTTTTGATTCTGCAGTTATCTTAAATCTTGACCTCACTGTATTTCATCACACTATTCAACGATAGAAACATCCACTATTCGTAATTCCTGATGAATTTGAATCAATTAAAATTCTCGATCACTTATTTTGGGTAAAACCCTACCCGAGCAACATTCACCTATTCAAATCTCTATGGAAATCATATTGTTTCCTAAGGAAAATTCATTTCAGTAGCAGCCGCAAGAAGTAAGAGATATTGCGGGCAAATATATCGGTATTCTCTTGTGAGATTCATGCCTTAAGTGGTACGGTCTGGAGTTTAATTTATGGCACCTAGGCCCTCAGGAAAACCCGGAAAACGGGGGAGAAGGGCGGAAGTAAGGAAAGGGTGAGCTTCTTATCGAATAATGGAGCAAACCAATTTGTATATTAAGCTCGGCGAGAGAAGGATCCCGAGAAGGTCTTGGAGTGTAGATCTGATTCCTTCCCTCGATAAATAATTCTCGCGGCAATAATTGAATACCGCACCGCTTTCCTTTCTGAAAGACATCCCAAGCTCGATAAATGTCTGACGTGATGAATGGACCCGCCTCGAACAAGATTAGGGATTGTGATTTTCGTTGTTTCCTTGAAAAGGGTTGGAAACTTGCAAGGAGGAGAAGGTTTCCCGCGTGAAATTTTCGAATGTGAAGGGCATTGAGGGGAGCAGATCAGTAGCGGATGAAATGTGGCGTGGAACTGGCGCTATTTCCAATAACGGACCTGCAGTCGACGCTGGATCGTAATTCCAATATCCTCCTTTGAAATCAAGCTGTGTAACTGACGTAGATCCCAGAGGGCAGAAAAAAGGGAGCAACCACCTGTTCACAATATTCTATTTTGGTCGATCCCGAATTTTCGTCCTGATTGAATAGCTTTGACCGCAGGCGTGATGTATTGATCTAAACACAACACTACACAATTTCTATCGTAGATCCAAATAACGGATACTTCGTACAAACCCAGTTAGTCAAACTAGCGAATTCATCACATTCAACCCTTAGTTGCACGCTGGGCAGAAAATAAAGTTGTGAAAATAAAGCGTGGGTTTTTTTTTCTCATTTAGTTTTGACAAGTCTAATAATTAAACTGTAATTATTACAAAATTTGTTTTGATAATTGCTGTGTTGAATTTGAATAAATCATAATCAGTACAGGGTGATCCACGAGTCAAGTATGTTTTCACTGATACCGGGATGAAAAATTTGGTTCAATGCTTTTCTCCATAATGAATTCCCTAGATTTTACAAATGACTCAATTGCGACTTTTGGATGAAATTTCATTTGAGTACGTCAAATGAATTTTTGACCCATCACTTAGTTTTTGATTGCGTGCAACTCGGCTTTAGTAAGATCGAAATTGAACAACCCAGAAAATCTCTTGGCACTGAAACTATTGTGGCACACAGAAAGAAGAGAGAAAAGAAGATAAGCGAATAAGGAAGGAGAAGAAGCGAGGCTGCACAACACAAGAAAACTTCAATGTGGATGCAAAGTGCTATATGTAGGATAATATTCATGGAATCCCGATGATACGCCGATTGTACGTCTAAGCTTACACCTAACTTTACAAAATAGCAAATTCGTGGATAAAAGTCGTACGATGAGGGCATGCAATGACCGCAGTCACGAAGCTGGAACAAATAATATAATATGCAGGATGAAACAAAAGATACGGTTGAGAAAGGAGCAGTGCTGTGAAACAGTATTGTTCTAGGAGATCGGGAGAATCTGATTAATTAATGCGAATAATTTAATTTGCTGTATTCTACCCCTAGAGAACTATACGTTTCGTTTTAATACCTATTCCTTGTTAAAGATCAACCTAGGACAAGGGATGATGAATGAAAGATACAAATTGAATTAGGAAAAAAAATAGATATATTATCCTATAATCAATGAGGCTTGTATCTATATGTGAGGGGGAAGAAGTATCAGTACAGTTTACCTATCAGATCATCGGATTTGAACCACGAGGGTAAGGGAAGTGTTCTTGTATGAAAGTATGGTATTTACAGATCGATGTCTGGAATGAGACTGGGGAGCAATCCCTGAGTTGTGATTTGGGGAACAGAGGAACTGTTCCATTAATTTACCAATCAGGTGTCAGAGCAACTGTTGCTCTGTCACAGCTTAGATGAGACATGGGAGAGGCCACGAGTGAGAAACCATTGTTAGGTAAAGAACTATGATACTGTAGAAATACCTTAGATCGATAAAAAAAATGAGGACCGTTGTGGAAGGGAAACTGGTAATTGGATAGTTGAAATAAACAGTTTATTTCAACTATCCAATACAAGTTACTGATGAGTTCAGTTACTGATGAGTTCAGGTGTAGGTTGAATAGGTACAAGTAAGTGTTTTTGATTAAATCGACATAAATTTTGGAAGAAAAACCTATGGAGCTCCGAATACATAAGAGTGGAAAATATGCTATAAATTTGCTTGATTTCCTTGGAGTTTGACGCTTAGAAATAAGGAAAGAGCCGACCTTATTGGGGGAACGCGGAATTCCGATTCTAGAAGGATCCAAAGCGTTACCAGCGTTCGTCTTCAAGGCAGTCTTACGGACCGGCAATGCTGCAGGTTTGACTAAGGCGATAGCGACTGGAAAGTGAGGAGAGCCTCAAAGATCCTCGATGAAGAATCCGTAAAATAGTCCGTCCGATGTAGTCCGAAATATAGTCCGACATATTGAATAAAAAATATATATATATATTTTTTCCCAAGGAGCTGCGGAAGAAATGCGGTATGGTCAGCATAATAAATTAATGCAAATTTAGCCATATCCGGCTGGGAGTGCCATCGTTTTCCACAACTTACGTCGATTCCTTGAAGATGTGGATGAAAATCACTGCAGAATTTTCCTGAGATACTAAAGAATCAGTAGAGACGGACGAGAAAAACGCCGAACATGTTGGTGCGAGCGTCAAGGTGTTCTGGAGAAGATAGCTTTTGCACTGAGGTGAGCGTCAACAGATGAGAACCGCATGTCGTTTCACGACACTTAATACAAAACAATAGGTACAGACACCTCGGGTCAAAGTTGCGAGAACAACCATTATTTGACTATTTGTCAGTTATGGGGTCTAAGTCGGCCGCCGTTCGTTCCTCGTTCCGAGTCAGTACTTCCATAAATCTCAGAGGCTCAAACTTTAAAATTTGTACCTAGATTTGAACTCTTCAAGGATTTTCGAAATTCATTAGTGCATCAGTCTAGGGAATTGAAAAAACTAGAATATTGCCGCTGGAATCATCAGACTCGAACAATAATTACCAGAAAAATATGAGAAAAACCGTTTATTCAGTTTGATTTTTCCCATTTATCCCCGGCAATTATTGTTCGATCCTGATGATTCCAGCGGCAATCTTTTAGTTTTTCAATTTCCTACGTTGAAGCACTAATAAATTTCAAAAATCGTTGAAAATTTCAAATTTAGGTACAACTTTTAAATTTTGGCCCCTGCAATTAATGGAAATATTAACGGCGACCGTCTGATAACCCCTTAAAATTTGACTTAGAGCATATTCGTTCCACCCCACTGACAGCAAGGTCGCCTCTTGATCCTGCTGGTTTTTACATCCAAAACCGGTTCAAATTTTATTAAAGATTTGATCTTTGACGTTTTCATCCAGTTGCTTTTGTTTTTTGGTTGCAGCAGCAAATTCCTTTTTTCGCCTTTAAAAGCCCCCGACGACTTGGTCTCGGCTGTTGAAATTTCCTTCAATTGATTTTCGAGTTCGTGCAAATTTCTTCTTCTCGCTCGTTCCTCAGCTTTCACGGGGTTAACATCTCTCTCTCTCTCTCTCTCTCTCTCTCTCTCTCTCTCTCTCTCTCTCTGACTATTTTTGCTTTTCCATCCTTTCACAGCCTCTTGTGCGAATTTTTTTTCATTATAGTGATTTTTCAGTTTTCTGGTTTTTCTCAGTTCAGTTCATTTTTCCTTTTTCTATTCGATGTACCAAGTTCGAGTTTCTTTTATGATTGTGTGATTATTCTTTTTTTCTTCCCAGCTTTTGTCTTCTGTTTCTACCCAAAGTGGTTTTTATCTATTTTTCTCTTTTGCACATTGCCATTCCCAAGCACGATGGGTATTTATTTTCATTTTCTTTGGTCAATATAATTTTGTCACTTTTCCCTAACCGTGATTTTTATATATTTTCCTTGTTATTTCTAACTTTTAGGGCAATAGGTATTGTTTCATTTCTCAACAGTTAGGGTAGTAGTAGAGTTCTGCTACTAAATTGCCCAAATTGTGAGAGCAATTTGAACAAAAGGTACAGCTTCTCCCTCCACTTACCAAAATCTTACTTTCGATCGGATAAAAAGTTGTTCACCATTTATCCATTGCCTCGTTTTACAATTAGTTCCAACGATTTTCACAGTCATCAGTGTCCCAAAATTTCACTTTTTGTCAGGTCACCAGCGTCCCATTGTACATTTTACTCCAGTACATCAACGAATGTAGTAAGTCGTATATTCGCTTGCTCACGTCCAACAGTCCCATCCAAAAGGGCCTCTAATGGAGCCATGTTCCCTTTGTTTGCAGTTGGGTAGAGATATACGTGCGAGCAAATTCATCAAACAAACCAAAACAATTAATCAATTTTCATTTATCGCACCTAGACTTCTCTTCTGAGTATCACCATACACAATTTGCCTGGGTTCTGGAAAATTGTCTCGAGATCCCACGATAATGCATTTCGTCTATTTCGGCTCCCTCATCGATTCGATAGGGAATCGATGGATTCACCGTCCTCTCTCCGGCAGGAAGCTACCTCTGCCCGTCTCGTTGGTTGCTCTCCGGTCAAGAAGGTGGAAACTTTCAGTGTGATTGCCGAAGAACCGATTTTTTCTTCTGTTTGAACCGATTTTATATTATGTAGGTACAGGTGAAGAGAGGAGCATATTAAAACTGCGTAATACGAGAAATACATGACGCCATCCATTGGTCAATTTTGATCTTACAGAACAGCTGCTGTTAATGGGAACAATAACTGGCGGTGCAGATTCGATAAATGAGCTTCTGGGAAGCGGGTTCATTTGACTCGGGTTTGCAATACGTCAGGCTCTGCTTGTTGTAGCACACAGGCAAGCTGGATGGAGGCGGCATAATCTATGAATGACCCGTCAAGTTGTGCCCGTGATATTGCAACCCTCTGCCCCACTGCATTGATGCAGGGCACAGACGCAGCCCAGCGTTGAGCATAATTCTCATCAATTGTGCCTGTTGGTTGTCGGCCTATTCACTGCCTTTCGTTGAATCTATCACAATAGTCTTCGTTTAACCGTTGAATGCGTTATAGTTGGAATTTTCATACCAGCGAGAAGTACCGTAATATCATTTTCATGAGGAGGGTTTTCTTTGAAATATTTGTACATACCTACACAACATTCAGCAACCTCTGGATTCACCACCACGCAGTTTTTACAGATGACAAGCTCAGAACCCAAAGAATAACGAGGGTTTTAGAAACGTGCAAATTAGCGGAGTTATAAATTATTTCCCTAATAAACGATAATCTTCGATTTTTGTAGGAGATCTTTTAATGTGTGGTCAACTGATTATTGATCAGTTTCCCATAGTATGTACTTGGGAGGTAAACCCCATCATATTTGCATGAATCATAAAATGTTATATTATTATATTTTTTTATGTCGAACTTCATCTTTTAGAAATGGACAGGTGAGCTGAATTTTTCTACCTCAATTTTATCTAAATCTCTCACGGAAGTCTGCAGTAACTGAATTTGAGCGCTATATGATGGACAGGACGGGAATTGACTTCTTTCCTCATACTGATGAGTTTTTTGGTCCTAATTTATTGTTGCATTAGTTTGTACCTAAGAGTGAATGTACAACAAGGATAACTTCTCACAAAAAGCTTTCGCTGAAGTTTACAATAAGAGTAATTTCATGGACATACTAATCGTATTGCTGTAGGATGCATTAAAGCGTTGTTGGATCGTTTTGCTTTGCAGCTTGAAAGCTGATGCTGAGCTGGCATCCTCCCAATCGCTTTATTAGGTGTCATGATGTTCCCGGTTTAACATGGAGCATGTTTCAGCCGTGAGCAAACTGATCAAAAAGGTCTCAAAATTGTGTAAGGAAAATTTTGCATTGATCTCCACTTACAACCAAGTCGTTGCTACGGAACTTTATCTTCGTCATTCGTCTTCGTAGAAAAATCGTTCACCGTTCGTTAGAAAGCCCTAAATTTATGCTTAAATGGTATAAGTACTGCCAAAACCTCTGTAATTATGGAAGATGTATATACTCATCAGTTAGAGAACTGTAAACAACATTCGCGGTAAGATCCATCATAGATTGTTATTTCGAAGGATGATGTTATTTATGTAGTTCGTTTGCAACGTAGTTACGAAATAGAATCTAAGGAACCTGAAACACGGGTTTAATATAAGATAACATAATAATATTATGTATTCTTATTATGTATTGAATACATATTATGTATTCTTCCATTTTAAGGTGAGTCCTAATTTACGTATCATCATATTTACGTTATTTACGTATCAGTCAAAAAACACGGCTAAAGTATGTTCCACGTTTCTTGAATTTTAGCCAAACGCTCTAAGCAATTAGCATTTTGGTGTTTCTCGAAGTATAAATATACAGATCTCTAACACATGCAAGTTAAATACATCTGCACTCAGATGAATGTTCATGAAAATTATCGTTAACCCATTTCCGGCCAAGAGCAGAAATACATTTTTAAAAAGTTGAATTTTTTAAATGTAAAAAACATTATATTCAAGAAAGTATGAACATGAAATGAAGCTCACAATTTTTCAATAAATTTCAAAACAAAAGATAACGAACGATCCGAAAACGCATCGTTGGCCGAAAGCAGGATCACTTGACATGGAATCCTTTGTAACACTCTGGGTGCAGATGAACTCTTCCAGACCATCAAAAATGCCAACTTTTCAAAATATTCTCCAAATATGCAATGAGTTCCTAAACGTTGGATCAAAATTTTTTTGAGCACTAGGAACAGTATAAAAGAGAGAAAAATTAATCTACAACAATTTTTCAATTTTTCATGAACTCCTAGAAAATTCATAAATAGGTATGACGGTGCGAAAACGTATCATTGGCCAGAAATGGGTTAGTACCAATAATAATAATTATTTTGATTACGGTGAAATCAAAGCCAACAACTAGTGAAATTATGAAGAGCTATTGAAATGCCTAAAGCCTGAAGCCTGAAGAGATATTGAAAAATCCCAGAGATGGGCGGTATTTAACGTAACAGTTAAAAATAACCTATTACCGGATTTCGTTAATTCCGCTTGGAACCTATTACTAAAATAACCCTGTTACTAAATAACTTTTCTAGAAAGGCTCCAACATGTGTGGAGTCAGAACAATACCATGGAAGAAGTAATATTCTTCTATGACAATTCCTTGGGTTTTTTAATCGAAAAAGAGTGTAAATACACTAACACGTAAATATGTCGGGAATAACTTGATAGAAACCCCAACTTAGGTAGGAAACGAAAACTAGAGATCCACGGAATGATACTTTGGAATGGAATAACAATATGACATGATAAACAAACACCATGTTGGAATGAGCTTGTAAGAAGATCCCTGAGATAACCTATTGATAAATAACAGGTTATTGGGACCTATTGCTCACCCAGAGAGGTAGCGGTGGAACCTAATACGCAAATGTAACCGTTTCGCACATCTCTAAAAAATCCTCAACAACAACCATTTGTGGAATTGGCTAATCTATTTTTAGGTGACTTGCTCCTGAAAACTTACGAACGTTCGCGGCATTATTCCGAGGTCACCAATACCTACGCGTTCCCTTCAGTGTATTTTCTAGCTTTGTTTATCTAAAACGTCAGGTGAGATGAAGATAAATGTGAAGTTTTCAAACTTCGAGCGCCCAAACTGTTTTCTTTGTCCGACCGGAGCCGCAGCGTGCCTGAGGGACATAGTGAACTTGACTTGCTACACACGTATATGGATTAATGGTTTCCAAGTGGCCTCAACAATAGCCCGGTTGGCTTCCATGGTTCCGCCATCCACACCCTCAATATCCCTTCCATTCTCTCCGATGAGCGAAAATCGTTTTTAATGCTCGAGGCGCTCGTACGTCAAGTTGTCAATATCGCTCCCAGTCGTTGCCGGCTGTGAGGGAATAAACGGAGGGGTTCCCTCAACCACTTTCATTTTCGCGATTGCTTGTAGTATACCCGGGGCGGTGGATTCCAAAACAATCTCTGTCCACATTTTGCAACTTTTCAGAAGAAACGAGGATCGTTTCACATTTCAACCAATGGTGCGGGGAATTGAAGCTAATCGAATTGTAACTCTAATGGTTATTGAAATGCATAAATGCTGGTACATGGAAATTCATGATTGATGGAAAAATGTGGAAAATATTGGTATCAACTGATGAATGAGTTTTTCGTTTACATAAATCATTATCCATCTGGAAATTTCCGCTTTGCACCAACCCCATTGTGGATAGTAATCGATCTGGTCTCTCTGCTGTCGGGATGAATAGTTGAGTTTTATTCCTATAATAGCATTCATTCAGCATCGAAGAAAACACGACTTGAATTGTTTCTGCTGTCCAAATTCAACATTTCATTATTTCCTGTATTTTGAATCATGATTGCATACTGTATTGTATCGGAATCGCAGTGTAATGAAGACAAGCGACAGGCCATGGCGCGGAAAAGTACAATCTCTGCATGCTTCAATAAATAACGTCAACGAAATAACCGTCGAAAAATCTTCAAAAATTTTTGATTTTTCACACTTTATGTCTACTTTGGCACATAAACGAAAAACGCGTTGAAAAAAGCGTTGAGGTTGTCTCAGTCGGTCGACGTTCGTTCCTCGTTCCGGGTCAGTATTCCGTCAAATCGAAGGGGCAAAAACTTAAAAAGTTGTACTTAAATTGAAAATTTTAGAGGATTTTGGATTTTTATTAGTGCATGACCCTAGGGAATCAAAAAACTGAAATATTGCCACTGGAATCATCAAAATCGAACAATAATTGCCAGAGAAAAATGGGAAAACCGTTAATTCAGTTATGTTTTTACCATAAAATGTAGCTAAATTTGAAATTTTCAAGGCTATTAGAAACTCATTAACTTATTAACTTAGTACATGGGGCTTGGGAATTGAAAAACTGAAAGATTACCGCTGGAATCATCAAAACCGAACAATAATTGCCAAATAAATATGAAAAAAATATGGGAATGACAGTTTATTCGGTAGTTTTCCCATTTTTTCTGGCAATTATTGTTCGATTTTGATGATTCCGGCGGCAATATTCCAGTTTTTCAATTCCCTAGGGCTTTGCACTAATAAATTCCTAAAATCCTTTAAAATTTCCAATTTAAGTACTCATATGCAACCGTTTTTCATCTTTTACTCTTATATTGTCTTAACCTACCAAGGACGAAAACTATTTATCTCTGAAAAAATGCTATTTTCTTTTAATTCTCGATTCATTAGCTTCAGTTTAAGCTCAGAAAAATAATTTTAAAACTCTGGGGAAATTCAGTGATACATATATGGCATAATGGTCCTCTGGAGGAGCAGAATTACACTGGGTCAATTTTAACAATGAATGGGGTATTTCAGTCAATTTTTTTAATTTTTTTTTTTTTTTTCAAAAGAGTAAGGTTCAGGAATAACAGTAATTGGGTCTGTTCGTCGAGAAAATGTTTTTAAAAAATCAGAGAAGCTAAGGAAAGTTGAAGATTTGAACGGTGTGACGTAGCTAGCCAATCGTGACGTAGCTAGCCAACTGTCTTTGAAAAAAGTATCCATGCACAGAAAACCTTGGAGGACGTCTTGGATACTACAAAATTCTACTCACACACGCGCGCGGCATAGTCCGCGGCGTAGTCCTTGCCTTGTGTGTGTGCATTTATAGCGGCCCGCCTTTTTCAAACGTGTGATCTCTTTAATTAATTTTTCTAACACATGTTATAGTATCATTGGGCTTAAAGTTGTAGTATATAGGTTTTCAAGGGTGCTGAATCCAAATTTGAGGTCAAAAACCTGAATTTCCGACCCACCGAAATACCCCATTATAAGCTGCATGCTTATGTATCATAATAACTACCACAATTTATTGACTAGTTATTTTAATTTCAACTATAAAAATTCAATAGCATAAAAAATAAAATCACAGTTTTGTATGGAAGGTGACATTGTACTTCATCTGAAACCTGCGTCACATTGAACTGACCGGCTCTTGCATTCCGCGTCCATACGCCTCTTCTTCTTGTCTTCAACCTCACTGAGCAGATGATCAGTACAATCATACCTTATTTTCATCTAGGACACTCAATGTAGGGGTGTGTCGGTCCAGGTATTTCCCTGGAACGGTTCCAACGGTTACAGTGACAAAGATGTAACCGGTCCAAATTACCGGTACAGTTCCATTACCGGTACAGGCGATCAAATCCCACTCACATGGCATGGATGAAGCAGGCAGTCAAATCCCTATCGTCCTTCTTCCATGCTTATGATCTCAACTTGCAATACAATAGCATCATTTTCCTTGACAATTCGCTAAAAGGAAGGAATTTGAACAAGTGTTACAAAAGAGGCAATTTATTATAAATAATGGGTAGTTACCAAACAATTCAAGGAAAGAATAATGACGTTGCAGTTCAAGAACTTAACATGACAATAATAAATTAATAAAACTGGGGACAACTTCCATGCTAACCTGTCCAGAAGATAACTTCCCGCTCAAGAGCCATTCCATGAACCATTCTCAGTCCATGGAAGTAGTAAGGGCACTTCCAGGTACAACATGGAACAGAACTGAGAACAAGATCCATGCTTACCGGCCCAGAGCCATTGATCCATTCTCTATGATATCCTATCGGTCCGGTTCCAACCTTACCGGTCCAGTTCCATCCTCACCAATCAGAATGATCAGATTGATGAGATGATTGATCAGATCATTCTGATTGGTGAGGATGGAACTGGACCGATGGAAAAGATTCTCTTCCCGGTCCAGGGACATTTCAAGATATCTTATCAGTCTGTGGAACTGGACCGGTAAGGGTCGAGTTTTTGTCACTGCGTGGAACCGTTCCAACCTGATACTCGGTTCCACAGTCCCGGTACAGCTGTACCGACACACCTCTAACTCAATGACCTCTTCTATGGCAATGTTAAGGGATCCCTTACCCTCACCGTGGTTTTCTATCTCGTGATGTATGCAAGAACTAGTTCACTCCTGAATTTGAGTTTGGCCATTTGCCTCCTACTAATCCTATGTATCTGACAATCATTGATTTTAGCCTTGTCAGAAAATCCACGTCAGAAGAGTCCAGTACCTTTTTACCCTCCAATCGATATGGTACTGACTGATGTCCTAATCCATCCTGCCTGTACCACTCATATTTTTGTTAAAGTTCGCAATTGTGGTACAGAAATGTGTTTTTGCTTCCGAGTCTACCAAGGTAGCGGAAGCATGGTTTTTTCTTTAGAAGAAAACCTTTTTACGATTATGACTGGATTTTCCCCTGATGCACTTGAAGCAACACAACATCACGCATTATCCGATATCATCCCGTTGTTTGATAGAACCTACTTACAAATGTTCCTCTTCCTTCCTTTTTTCTGAATTCATGCTCATGAATGTTTATTGAGTGTTATATTCTGCCTAAAAAATAGAGAATTAACGGTTCTGAACATTACAGTGAGCAAGGGTGAAAAAAGCACCTGGGGAGGACGAGTGTGCCGTATACGGCTCACTCATTTTTACTCACCTCTTGACCCAGATGAAATAACGAAATGACCATTTGAATAGCTCTCATTAGCAACTGAAATAATTTCTAGTGAAGATACAGTCGAGATGAAATAGTAATTATGATGAATAATACATAACATTCAACTTACTAATGATCGCGGTCCACTGGAAACTAACTCCAGTTTTCAAAAACGAAAACGAAATAGAAAATCACCTTTTTGCGTTGGAAATGATTATGAATTGATGATCCGGGCCCTCATAGGACGAGAGGGGGAAATAAATCAGACAAAACGTGGACCTGCAACGACATAAACTCGATCCTGCAGAAACATATCAGGTGTGCCGTATTCAGCTCTCTCGTTCTTGGTGGGTTAAACTACATTTTTCTTGGTCGATTCCAAAAGTTCATTGTTGAAAATAATAATTTAAAATGAACACAGAATCTGTGCGTTCGTGGATAAGCGTGATCTGAATTCTTCCATATAAAAGATGAAGATTAAAAGAAAGATAAAATACAAAGAAATCAATATACAAGTGAATGCTTTCAATTTTCGAAGTGTATTTTTTTCAGAATTTTCAAAATGTTTTCTGATGTTTTTAAGATTCTTATTTGTCCATTAGATGCTTCGAAAAATAGGTATCTAGGTACTTTAGTAACTATCGTAATTTGACGATAATCAGATAACATTAGATTTTTTTGATTTGGACCCTCATTAAGGTGAAAAGTATGGATTTTAAAGCGTTACTTTCTAATTTTATCAATTTTTATTTTATAACCTTGATTAATATGAAATGAAAGTAGATTAGGTACTTCTTAATTTTATCTTAGATTTGAATATTTTATATTTGAATCTAAATTTGGGGACGAAAAAACGGCGCCTCCTTTCGAAACTATTTTATTCATTGATGACGATTCTAATTGTCTGTGAACTGGATGCTCAATGTACTTGCATGTCTAGAAAGAAAAACATACCTATTCCAAGCCACTTATTAAAAATTTAACACATCAGGAAGGCGATAAACAGCGAATACGCACTATGGATTCCCCTGACCCACCTCGCGGTGCTACGGCCCCCTTGCCCGATAACTACCACCTACTTCGGTGCCCTGTATAAATAATCATCTAGAAAATTTGCAACTTGTACAGGCTTTCGGTGGGTTTCTGTATTATCTGCTTGAGGTATTACCTAGTTTAGCTTTTTTTTCGTGAGTGACGGCTTCTGATGATCGGATTGTGGAGAAATGAACGACAGTTATTTCGAAGCAATCCCTAAATATATTTGGACCAAATTTGGTCATCATTAAAGAATTGGTGTTACGGAAAAATTACGATAATTTTTCGTCCATCACATTTGGGCACTCCATCACATTGATATAATATATCATAGATTTTTCATATTATGAAAAAATGTCGGCATTTCTTCGACAACATTCGCATTATCGAACTGAAGATTAGTAGGTACTAGTACAAGGTTGTTTTTTTGTCTTAGTTTTGTGTTTTCCTACTCTCTCGACCTATTTCCAAAACATGAGGATGTCCTCTAGATGTTATTGGAGCACGTCTTAAAAAGTGATCTTTCTTTGGAATAATAGAAGAGGAGTCTTTTAGTGAAGGAAACCCCAAAATTCATGGGAAACGGGTGGCGCTGATGCGGTTGTATTGAAAATCTCCACTGCAGCTTCCACGTTCGATCATAAACTCACATCATGGCCCCTTCGCCCTAACGTTACGTTACAGCTCCGACGATCCCATGAAATTCGAAGTTACGCGGACGCATCAAGTTCCTCCAGCGGAATATTGAATTATATTGGATTTTGTGGCAATCAAAATGTATCGCCCTCCCTTTTGCTCGCGTACGTCAAGAACCGTATTTTGTTTCAACTCAACTTATTCGCTCGAGTACCTTTTATTATTTAATAACCCCGAGTACCGAGAGGCTGGCTGGATGTGCAAGGAAGGCATGGAGGTATCATAGATTCTTAATTCAAAAATTCAATTATTGTTTTCAATAATTGAAAATAATTATTGAAATAATTAGAATTATAACAATTATAATATTTCAAATAATTAATTCATAATGATTGGAATTATTGAAATAATTATTTTTCTTTTTTTTTAATTTTAGATATTGGTTTCAAGAAGATGTAATTTATTTTGATAAGTAAGGAATGGATATTGGTATAAAAATGCAGTGGATAAATATATTTATATTATAATATAATATGTATATGTTATATACACCACCTTGCACAGGAAACTATTATTTGTAGTAATTAGTAAATAAAATTTAATATGGAAAAAAACGCCAACCTAGTGGACGGCTGAATGCCATCTCTGTTCTAATGTTGTATTTTATCTATCTTGTCTACATATTTCAGTGAATAAATCTTTTTACATATGTATCTATCAATAAATTAATTAAGAAATTAATAATTTATCAACCTATTCATAATGAAGATCACAGTGGTTCATGTACCAACTAAATTCAACGTTGACATATCATTATATACTCAGGTTTGGAAGTTGTTCTAGAAAGCATTGGACATAATGGCCGAGGATGTCGTCCCAAAAAGCCGACTTTCCCGCCCTCTCTTCCCGTGGAGGCAATCACTAGAGGAAACCTCGGAAAGCGGCTTGCCAGAGGGAAGACAAAGCTGAAGTGAAGCTCGTGTTTACAGGAGTCGAGAGGCCAGCCGCTCACCGCCCTGTGCCCTGCGGTCCCATCCGATGGCAAACCTTTACAAAGCATTCTAGGACTCGGGCACCATCCGACAATGGTCTCCGAATTTGATGATATTTGCTCGTTTGAGAGCTGAAGTTGGAATACCTTGGAACCCTGGAGGAACGCCTTTCACATAATTATTCATGAGAGTGGCTACATTAATATTGAACCTCCTGCTCTCCCATCTTCATCTTAATCATCTGCATTTGCCACAATATCAATCAATTAAATGAAACTAACTAATCAAGAATGGATATTTTTGGCAAAGATCGTTGATTTTTTTTAGGAAATTATAGATTTGTTAGATGGACTCAAAAATATAAATAAATTGTGATGAAGATATTTGATATAAGAGGACGATTATAAAGTCTAGGTGTGATCTAAAAATACCTCTACTTCATTTTATTCTCTCTGTATTTCCCAGTTTCCCGGAACGAATGTGATAATTTCTCAATATTGTTCAACCTTCCCATTTATTATTCATCAAAGTTCACAATGTTCAACTGCTTGAAGAATACATTTCGATTCAGTTGCTCCGTCTTTCCTTTATGAATATTTGATTGGCACATCTCGGGTCGAACGAAATAATAAAAGTTGCTTTTCTCGTCCAAAACTCATCCCTTTCTAACTACAAATTTCACTTTGCTGATGAAACTGTCTAGATTGGCCATTTAGAATAGATTCAGCGGTGAGAATTCGAGTATAATATTTTAAGAAAGTGTCAAATTATTATAGAACCTAGAAACTTTTCATAATAGTTTCTCAAACTAATTTAAGATTTTTATCTGCAGTATTTATCAAAATTGTCATGCTAAATATGGAGGTAAGGGTGTGGCTGAAAGGCCTTCAAATTTTGGCTGAAGGATCAATAATTGTTTTAAGTAATTTGGTGTCGATTAATACAAATATGGTGGTCATTTACCCTTGTAGTATACCAAGCTGTACCCAAGTTATTGAATCGAAGGTGGGAGTAGAGGATCCAGTTTTCAAAAATGAAGATTCGAGATAACTTCAGAATAAGAGTACCTAATTACTTCCAAAGTGAGTGTCTCAATTATACCGCCCCATGAAATAAACATTAATAATGTATGACAACATGACTTACTTTACTCAACCCCCCCCCCCTCCACACTTACTCACTCTCACCACTCCTTTTATTTCATCAAGAACCGCAAAAATTACGGAGATGAATTCATCTAATTTGAAGGGTCGAAAACACTGTATCAAGATCCCATTTCATTATAATTTATTTACGCCCGAATATTTACCCGGGTATTATAATACGCATTAGATGTATAGCGTTGAAAAATTCACCATCGTGTACATTGAAAAGGGGGTCGTTATTCCGGATCCGCTCCCCCGCGAGCCACATTTCACTACCTACTAATTAGAGGGTTAGAAGACCTGTGGTAATAAAGGTACCTACGTGTGGAAATTGCTATGCCTTCTCATCACGCTTCTCATTAATCCATCACCTTCAGCAGGCCTCCCATCGACTCTGGGGCTAGCCGGCAGGTGTTACTTTGGGGCTACCCGGCGAATGTATGTATGCTAACGGTTTGATTAGCTTTGCTCCGTTGGAACGGATAATTAAAGGAGGTGAAAAAGTATTACATTGAGGCAACGATGGAAGCATGGGTTTGTGAGTGTTTTCATTCATCATCTCCTTTGCTGGTGGATTACCCATTTTCAAACTTCAGACGGATTTTGCATCCTAATTCACCAAAGGTGATTGTTCGGAGTTTTTGATAAGACCGTTCTGAACCGGTATGGGCTACATTAACTAGTATTTAATGTCCATGAAATCTCAAGGGTGTGTACCGGTTGGGCTGTTGAAGATTATATTGCTCCCAGATCAATTCAATTTCAACTCTCGCGAATTACACCCGACCCAAGGCGAATGTGACCCTTCTAGGCCTTCAGGTGTAATCTAAGCTAGCATCCCCACTTGAGGAGTCTTCTCACAGAACTTGCCAAATCTAACTTCGTTCTGAGGAGATTGGTGTACGACCGATCCTTCTGGAGGTATAACACGCCCTTGAGGAATCCCACATTAGGTACGGCCTTCTGGTATGGGGAAATTCAGGCGCCTCGGGAGAAGTACTCAGGAAGCAAAAAGGAGCGATTCGCATAGTGAACGGGGAAAAATCCAATGTGCATTGTCGACCCTTGTTCAGAAATCTTGGGCTTCTGAATATACATAGCATGTTCGCCACTGAAGTTATCCTGTACGTGAAGAACAATATCAGCGAACTTCCTGCAGCTGCTCGCAGTTACGATTTTTTTTTTTTTTTTTTTTTTTCCAAATCTCCCCTCAAAGACAAAATGTCTTTTTTGACGGAGGGGGCACGCCATAAAACGAAATAAATAAATAAATCAAATATAATGGGGAGGACGCCCAGGACTCACCCGACGCCGGCCCTAGGGATGAGGGAAGATGAGGAAGGTGGGGGTGGGAGAGAAGGATGAAGGGAAGTGCCTCTATAAAACGACCACCAGTTCAAATATGAGCCGAGCAGGACACGGGTGGTGATACCACGGAGTACGCCTACTGAGATGCCCAACTCACGCAACTCCGTGGCACTTTTCCCGCACCACACACCGCGCCACGACAAGGTTGCAGCCATCACCCTGATGTTGTTGGGTGCCACTCCTTTAAGCTCCGACACTGCTTGCCGTAAATCATTTGTGTCATATTTCCTTATCTTGGCCCGCCAACTCTGCTCCATGTCCAAGCTGCCATTGACAACTTGGACATCTAGGATAATGCAAGACTGGTCGGGCTTGACGGCAACAATGTCGGGCTTCTTACCCTGGTCACTTGGCATGTGATACAATCTCTCTCTCTCAACATCCCAGCCGCTAGATGACAACGCACCTGCTATCTGCTTGGTGACCGCATCATGACGTAGGATGCGGCCCCCATGAGTTCGTGGACACTGCTGCACTACATGATACAGGTGTTCATTTCCACTCCGACAGGCACAGCAAAGGGGTAGCGTTGTCCCGCGACTACCTCTCGAACACCGCACCGCAGTTGGCAAAGATGCCACACGGATGGCGTGAAAGTGTCGGTAGTCGCGGGCCCCAATGCCCTCCAAAGCCCAATCTACCCATTGGGATGAGACAAGGCTTTCGGAGCACTGTCGGAGTTCTTTACCATCCACCGATTCATGCAGTGCAGCAGCGAACTCAGCAGACGAACTGGGTTTTGGAGCAGATGGTGTTGCTCGGTCGCACCATGCTAACTGCTGCCTGACAAAATCAAGATCAGCAGCCGCACGGGCGACCTCCCAGCTCGACCCCTGAAGGGCTAGCAGGCGCCGGCGGCGCAGTGAGGGGATACATGCTGAGAGAGACACAATGCCAAGCCCACCGGATTTGACTGGTGCATGAACATAGGAACTTGGGACACCAGGTGGGAACTTCAGCCAAGAGCGCACAGCAGAGCGAACTTCTCGATCTAATTGTTGCAGCCTCCCCGCTGTAAGCCTGCCAAAGACTAACCCATAGGTTAGCTTTGGCAGTAAGTACATGCGGAGGAGGCGTAGCTTCTGCTGTGGCTTCAATGGAGCCTTGGTAACGCGAGCTAGCGCTCTACCAAGGTCCACACAGCTGGCAGTAATAGTGGCCACCCCCATGAAGTCGACTCCAAGGTACCACCAAACCTCCTACACGGATCGAGATGGAACGGGGGATTGTCCTACGACAAAACCCCCATCCACAACTTTCACCTTATGTTGGCGACCTGACGGGACCAAGGAGACCGACCCACACTTATCGGGGTTAACCACAAGTCCACACCTGGCTAGCTGCTTAGCAAATGCATTGAGGGCGATCTGCAAGCCCTCACGGGTTTCTGCGAGTAGGATAACATCATCGGCAAATGCCAATGCTCCTACTCGCACCCCAGGGGCGAGATCAAACCCTACTTCAGTGGGCAGCTTACCCAAGGCCGTATCCACAACCAGGTTGAAGAGGAGTGGCGATAGGGGATCCCCCTGGCATACCCCACGCCCGATCCGTATATCCCCTGATACCTCACCTCCTGCCTCGAGGACCGTCACGCCTTCCTGGTACAGACAGGCCACATACTCGATTAACCGAGATGGGGCCCCGACACCACGAAGGCAATCGGTCAGGGCAAGGTGACTGACTGTGTCAAAGGCCTTAGCGACGTCCAGAGCGGCGAGATGTAATTGCCGGCGTTTAATACGGGCCAGCGAGATGACAGTTTGGAGAACTGTAAGGTTCTCCGCTGTGCCATCTGCTGGCCGAAACGCTCTCTGGACATCACCAATGACACCAGCCACCTGGAGGCGAGATGCCAGTACTTTTTGGAAGTGGCGGAAGACTACCGAGGACACAGAGATCGGTCGATAGCCTCCAGGCCCACTTCCCCCTTTCTTGGGGATAAACACGGTCCGGGTACGGGACCGACGACGATACGAGGAATCGTCATAATCTGGTGACAGAACGCCTACGCCTGACAACCTCGCAAGCAGCCAACGTGACATACTTGGGTGCTAAAATGTTAATTTGCCTCTCGCCACGATTGAGGTCACTATCCTGCATCGCCCTGAAGGAAGAAGATAATTCGAAACTGTTTGACTGCCCCTTATGTAGTGTAAATGCATTTTTTGAGATAGACTGGATGTAACTTTTATGTTTGATCTGGGGAAATGCCCTCTGGGGCCCGATTTGAAAACGCAATCTAAGTGGGGCAAGAGCGTTCAGTAACTCGAAACTGAACTGGGGAATAGACATCATCATGAAAACTCTGCGTTGCACCGGCCTCATCTCAGCCTGGTGTAGAATCATACTTGCTAGTCAGTCAGTTTCTGTTGTGCTATGGTCATGGATGTGCCGAGTCAATCTAAATTTTTGTCTCAACGTGGAAAAAATGCAATTCTAATGGATAGCCGTAAATAGACTGAACATAATACTTGAAAGACGGTAGTTTATCGTTTAGGCGTTACAATAGGGCGTGTTCTGCTAAACTTAGTACCGAAGGAGGTGTTAAGAAGGTGCTGTCAATGTCCGCTACCCTTCAAAATCACCCACCACCAGACGTCGATTTTGTTGAAAGGCAGAAGATATGCAGCAGTCTCAAGAGGAAAGCTGTCCATGAAATGCATACAAAGCCGAATAAATTATTAGGGAAAGAACTGCTCTCATCACCAACATGTAGTCTTGAACACGGCGACTTCATATTAGTACGTCAGTGCATGTATGCCTGAAATTGCATGTATACAGGAAATTTATTCTTTGTATTCATAAATCAATGGAAGAATGTGTGCAACAATTAAAGTACCTACTAGACAGTTCTACATTGAATGATGAGAAATTTTGTTTCATCAACGACAAAGATGACATGCCACTTTTCACCACTTATAGGCATTTGCGTTTACTTTCTCAAACCCCTGACGTAATTGTCGACGGTTGGTTTTCGTATGCTCCTACATTTTATCAACAATTATATACTGTGCATGCGTGAGTTACCGGGTATAACCTCCCCGTAATCCACACCTTCTTGACTTCGAAAACAACAGACGGATGCATCAAGTTTTGGATGAACGTAAAATACTTGTGTTTGACTTTAATGTCGTACGATTTGCAGTTTAAAGTTGTTCACCTCGACTTTGAAAAAGGTGCTCTAACGCAATTATGCATTGTTTTCCGGAGTGTGTCATTAACGTATACGTATGTACGCGTATACGCGAATCCAAAAAGACAAAACCTTACTGAAGCATTACCTTAAATAAAACCGAAGCTGGAAATTGGACTAAGGACTTCTTCTCGATGACTCATCTTCCTCCAGATATTGTTTATAATGCCTTCACCACCCTAATGACAGCCCCTTTGGAGGGAATGAGTTTCGGTTACTATGTCCTCTCGAATTACATAGAGGATGGGTGTAATTTTCCTCCCTCAGTATGTACCGCACCTCCCTCAACTACCAACGTCAAGGCGACCAACCGAAAGTTTAATGCAGAAATACCTATGGGCTGTAGATAACCGTTATAACCCGACCGAGGATCCTGTAAACTAGTCAAAACTCCAAACACGACGGATCAACCCTTGTTGACAACGATATATTTTAAGTTGCGGAATGTTTCTCAATAATTGCCGTTTTTTCCGCCATAGCGTTTGCCCCAGTTTGATTGCGAGTCTTCCAGACCCTTGCCCCAGTTGGATGCCAAAAATTTCCCCAGTTAGATTGCGTTTTGGCCAATTTTGCCCAAGTTGAAAAACCACCAGGATCTTACATAAATTGGATTTAATAACAAGAAGTTGGTGATACAGTCCGTTCGTAACCACTCCGCACAACTTGAGTCAGAATCGTGGACCCATTAGGGGAAGGGTGGGTAAAACCGGGTACCTAATTTGTTTTCATTATTTTGACTCTCCTGTAATTCTTATTTTGTCAAATATGAACTGGTTGTAATTGTACACAACTGGACTATTGAGTCCTGTTCCGGATATGAAGAAATTCGGTCTAACTTTTTCCAAAATTCAAATTTTTTACGAAATCCCAAAATTGCTGTTTTTGAGGAAGGGGTGGGTAAAACCGGGTACCTTTAATAAAAGTCAAACATATGACCAAAGAAAATTCTATTATGTAAAAATCATCAAAAAATGAGGAATTAAATACTTCAAATTTGGGGAAATGTGACAAAAAAATCACTTCATATGAATTTGTGGAACGAGATCAGTGAAGAAGGCGCAAACAAACGGTTTGCCTTCGTCGGGGTCGAATCCATAGCAGCTGTCGTGTGCTGTTTCGCTGCAAACTGAGCAAATTGACCAACTGTCACCCAGGGCCATTTCGGAGATGTGCTGGTTGCAGTGCACGCAGGAATCAGCATTGTCATCGTCGTTGTCGTAGGTTGAAATAATAAAACCTAAAAGAAGAGCATTCATTAAGTTGAAGATGCGTATAACAAGGGTTATCAGGCCCAGAAAACTCTGAATAAACCGAATAGGTACGTTGAAAAATGGCTGAAGAAGGTGATGAGAACAACAGAATGAAAGTGAGTGGACTTGTCAAATTGAACAAGAAAAACTATAAAACGTGGTCATTCAACATTGGACTTGAGTTGGAAGATCAAAACTTATTCGAAGTGGTTTCTACAGGAGACGACACACTCTTCAATACATTCGATGCTAGAAAGAAAAGAAAAGCATTTCGTTTGATAGCCAGAACAATCACAGAGGATATCCAGAATGACATACTGGATATTTCATGTCCCCGAGAATTATGGAGGAAATTGGCTTCGAGATTCCAGCCTAAAACCAGATTGCGACGTCTTCAAGCATCAAAAAGTTTATACACAGCAAAAATGTCAGAAGAAGAAGACATGGAAAGTTATGTGAACAGAGTTTTAGGGTACGCTTCGGAAGTAGTAAAAGCAGGAAGTACAAAAATATGCGATGAACAAGTATGTAATGTCCTAATCAATGGTTTGCCTGAAGATTACGAAACTATAGTCAGCATGGTTTGTACTTTCAAAGATGACGAATATACTCCTGAAAAGTTAGAAAGTTTATTGTGTGGAGAATATAAGAGAAAGTCACTCAAGAAAGTAGAAATGGAGATGAGTGAAAATTCTAAAGTACTTACAGCTCAACGAGAATTAAAGAAGAAGAATTTCAGCTGTTATAACTGTGGGGGAGAAGGTCATATCGCAAACTGGTTGGGAAATTGATGTACTTGGCACAGGCAACGAGGCCGGATTTAGGTTTTGCAGTATCAAAGTTAGGCCAATTCGCATCAAATCCAGGAAAAATTCACTGGGAAGCAGGAAAACGTGTGTTGCGGTACCTAAAAGGAACAATCGACTACGAATTCACGATTGATGGAGAAGGAGAGGAGATTGTTGGATTTCCAGATTCAGATTGGGCTGGAAGTAAAGATGACAGAAAGTCGACGAGTGGGTTTGTTATAAAATTTGGAACTACCCCGATCTTATGGAAATCTAATAAGCAAACTGGAGTCGCACTTTCAACGATGGAGGCAGAATTTATTTCATTGGCTACCTGCTGCATGGAAATCAAATGGATTCAACAAATTTTAGACGACATCAAAGTGAATGTTAACGGGATTCCTCAAGTGAGGTGTGACAATCAAGCTGCCTTAAGTTTTGCAAAGGGGAACAATGTTAGCTCACACTCGAGACATATTGAAATCAAATACCACTTTGTGAGAGATGGTGAGAAACTGTCAGGTTGAACTTGACTATATCACGACCAGAGAAAACCCGGCAGATATGCTCACCAAACCTTTGTCAAGATACAAGAATGAAGAAATCAATTCAAGTTTAGGATTGAAGAAGAAGGAAGAGGAGAAGAGGGAATATGTTGGCATGAATCCCTGAATGAATGCCACATGATTTTTGTTTTGATTGCCATTTTTGAAAAGTTGGTTGTCACTTAAGTTTGAACGAAGTTTGAATAAAACTGTCTTGTCAAATAAAACGTATAACAGGGTTCATACCGGGTACCCGATTTAACCCCGTCCTTTGGTACCCGGTATGACCCCACAGATGGTCTTCTACCAATATGGCCGCCACCACAAAAGGAAAGCGTTCCTATGCACTGCAATTAAAGCAAAACGAAGTTTAATGATATCTCAACACATTCTGACACTTACCGTGGGAATTCCCAACGACAGGACCAATGTGGGTAAAAGTGAAAAACGGCTCTCGATCATTTTCAATTACAACTATCGGAAAAATATTCGCACAAACGTAATCGATGGCCTTCTTTGATAATATCAAATTAGACCATATTATGGTCTAACAGTGCACTGCTCCACGAGGTGTGGGGATTAACATATTATGGGAAGGCGGCAGGTAGCAGCACATACACAGGGGATTAGTAGGTACCCGGTATGACCCCAGTACCCGGTTTTACCCACCCTTCCCCTAGGTAGGTACCAGCTCCAAACATTCTACTCATGGAAACTTACATTAAATCATTATTGTTATTCCATAAAGTATCATAAATCCTAATTATTAGTATTAACTCCCCTGAGCAAACGCCATTACCATTTTACCATTACAGGATGCGCCTGATTTTTTAAAAATTTTCAATCGAAAGTAGACCTCATCCTGAGAATTTTGACACCAGCCGTTCTCTTTTTGGATAAGTAGATCTTTTTCTATGATTTTCAAAGTTTCGAATGTTCATGACGTCACGCACCCTTCCCGCCCGGGCGGGACCCCCCAGCCAACTGTGTCGTCATGAACAATCAAAACTTTGAAAAATCATAGGAAAAGGTCTTCTCACGGTTGGTGTCAAAATTCTCAGAATGAGGTCCAGTTTAGATTAAAAATAACAATAAACAGTTTTCCCGACCTCTGCGCACACCTCATTCTGACGGTCCACGCCCAAGTTCCAAATATCCTGAACGCAGTATCTTTTCTTCCTGGTTGTTATGCCCAGGACAAGGACTGACCGTATACAGACCGACAGACACGGAAGCAAAGTTGTTCAAGAAGCTCTGAGACTCAAAATGAGTGAGAATTTGATTTGTGAGGACCCACCTGCTGCATGCAAGAAAGAAAATCTCATCTTGGCATTTTCAGGCAGATAAGAGGGATTTTCATGGCTCTTAGGTTTTTCGAAGATTTTCTGTAAATACACTATATCGATGTTTATATTCAACACTGAGTTCTGAATTGCGAGTTAACACGTCGATAAGAAAAAAATATCTTATTCAGTGTTGTAGGCAGCTTAGGAACCTACCTACATGACCTCAGTCTGCGTGGAAGAAGGCGGTTGTCGAACCGTTGAACCTTCGCGGTCGTTTCCAACAGTCGTGCCGAGGAATAAAAGTATTCCGACGGTCTCCTCTCCCCATTGTGGGACCCCGAAACCGTTTCGTAAATATTGAAAATAATACGAGTTTCCGGCCCTTTCATTTCCGACGCAAAGGAAGCGCCTGCCGCCCGACTTTATTCAATTCACGTATTTCGGGTGGCCGTCTAACCAATTCACGTCTCACTTTCTTCTACCCTCAAAGGTGTCGGCTTCATTCCACTTTACCGTTAGTGGAAGAATGTGACTGACGTAATAACCTGAACCAATATTGAGAATGTTCCTTTGTAGGCTCCCTCTTGTTTGGATCGCAGAAATTGTACCTACCTATCCGTTTAACTTTCGCTTTTCTTCCTCAATATTGAAGGTAATCGTGTAGCAGGTCAAAATGTTTAGGTCCTCCAAAATCAAAATTTCCACACGCATTTTAAATGAGTTGTTGTCAATCTGTTCAAAGTGGATTTTTTCGCTGAGCATAACTGCTCGAAATCGTGGTCCGATTCTTGTGGGTAAGTGGTGGCAATGTAAAAGTTCTCGTCGGAACGACTGGTCCGATCATAACGATTTTTTTGGACTTCTTTATTGCACCAAGTTACAACTTATAAGAAACATTTTTCTGATACATAGTTGGTACATTAAGAAAACTAAGATACTGTTTTTAGTTCTCATTGTCCTGAAACTTGAACCTCATTATGCTCACACTAAGTGAATGTGGCGAGACCTGCGAGACTTAGCAGGGAGACTTAGACTTGGAAGATCGTGACGAATGTTACTAACATTTTGCTTCAGAATCTACCAATGTGTGAAGAAAGAATTGTTTTAACTCTTTTGGAAAAAAAAAGAAAAAATCCTTCAAAATCAAAATATTCACTAGCGTTTTACGTTTCAGACCACTATGAACAATTTTGATTGGTGCGACCGACAGTCCTTGAAACGAGCATAACTATAGAAGTTATACTGTCCAATTTTGATGATATTTCCAAGAATTGTGCGGATTTGGGTGTGAATGGTCCCTTATGAAAATCATTGGCCCAATATTCATAGTAGCCTCCACGGATTCGCCCTACCCCCTTATTTGGGGGTGAATATTTTAATGAAATTTTGAAATTTAAATAAAAATTATTAGCTGTTTGATGCCTTATATTATTAGCTTCTAATCATCTTCCTAGACAGATTTGTTTTTGTAGAAGGAGGAAGCAAACAAGCACAAAGGCTTTTTAGGACGTCCCACAGTAGGACTTGTTCCACAAATGGCAACGTTTTCTTCGCATAAGCATTATAAATCAAATGACAATATTTGTTCCAATTTAAAGTATACTTCATATTATACCACAGTATTCAACCCCTTGGAGGTTCTTGAGAAATGATTTTCTTGTAATCTTTTCCTTTTATTTATTTTTGACCAGTAAGAGTTGATGCAGCAGCGGTTGGTCTTGCTTCTTTCGTTTTCCGGTCAAAGGAGATCGTATTACGATCATTTCACCTAACGTTGTCTCATCAGCGGATGCTCCGAATAAAAAGTGATCATCGTAAATATTTCTTCTGGTTCCAACTTCATCTCCTCGGACAGTCGATCTAACAGTAAAATAATAGTAAACTCGGACATCGACCGGTACTTCGGCTCTCGGATGCTTATCTTTACGTGAAGGGAGAACTAGGGCTGGAGAGCATTGGAAATTGATGGAATTTTTGATGGGGGCTGTAAATGCAACGGAAAAGTCTTTTGATGGCTGAACCGTCTAAAAATAAAAAAAGTTTCATTCCACCAGTTCGAATCGTTCGGAATGAACTACTCGCTCGTAGTTTAATCGGTGGACTGCCAAACTCGAGTGGTTCTCTCATGGTCGATGATGGCCAATAACACGCTATTCCAGCCGTCCTGATTGTTTAGAAATTCGCTGAACGTTCCGTTGAAGTCGTCATAAAGCAATCTCTCTCGGTAGCTCAAATCTCTTTTTAGAATTCAACTTCAGATATTCACAACTATCGAGACACTTAAGACATGAAGCTTCGTTGCAAAACTAAACCCCCGTCTCTGTACTTCATAAATTTTTTAAATAGTAATTAGGAAAAATGCAGCCTACAGTGGACGGCTTTTGTGTTCTACGTCTCTTTAAAAGCAAAACGCAAATTTCGGAAAGGTGTAATTTCAATAGGTTCCTTATTGCAATTAGAAATCATACACATAAGTGGATTGTTAATAACAATATTCAATGTAGGTACTCATCTCCAGGCAAAGTAAATAACTAGAGAGAAGATGTGTAAACCCACTTCAATAAATAAAAAATAAAAACATTGCAAATTATTTCACAAAGGATTATTATTTTTCAGTAAAATTCTACTGAAAAAATTTGATATTAGGGACATAAGAAATTTAATGCTTTTGGTTTATTATTTTCAAAAATGGCCTTTGGAATCGACCAAGAAAAATAAAATTTTAACACCCCCTCAAAATTTGATGGTTTACGTTTCAAGGTACGTAGAATCCAAAAATCGAAAAAAAATTTGGCCGTCCGTCCGCCGTACACGGCACTTTTGCCGTACTTCTTTCCGTGGAAGTACCTCCAGTTCTTGTGTTACTAACGATGACCGACGAAATTGATTTAAGATTGTTACTGACTTTCCGCCGGAATAGACAACGTTCCGAATACTCCCTTTATTTCCATGTTTGACACTCGAGTTTTTAAGTAATAATATCAATATGAAAGTAATAATTTGATACGTTTCAAAGACACTTGTATTTCAAGCTTCGCTCTTCTCATTTTTCTCTCCCTTAGAGGCAACTAAACCGACTGTTACGAGAGAGAATACCAGAAGAGAATAAAAAAAGGAAAAGTATAAAATGACTTCGACTAACAAAAAAAAAAACCCCTAAAATATGACGTTGTTCCTCGGGATGATGGTGGAAAAGGGTTTTAATGTGGCACGAGCCACTCATAACGTCAACTACAGCCACCCTAGTGACCGGTAGCTCTCTGGCGGCGGAGGGCCAAATTTATCTCGAGAGTATTCGAATTCTTTCTCACTATTTTTTTTTCTTGCGCATTTTATTAGAGATAGTTGAGCGTGGTTCTGGCACGAGCTCATATAATACGGTAGGGTGGGTTCTTATTTCATGAGAGTTAACGGGTCGGGCATACAAAAAGCGAAACATATTCCGTTTTTGTTTTCTTTTTAAAACGAATAAAAAAATACGACTGTTTGTTCCACAGAAACCCTTGTGAGTGATTCCCGAAGTATTTCAACCTGAACTGTAAAACACACTTAGGAATAAACATATTGTTTTTTTTTTCGGCAGGTAGGTGAGAAAATCTTTAAGATCCACAGGTGGAGTTGGATCTCGTAAGATACCCTGAAGGATCCGCGACTTCAAGGTTATGTGGGATTCAAACCCACTAAAAAAACACCTCCTTTTCTCCCACGTTGGATGATCAGCCTGGAACTGTTTAACACATTACTTCAGGCTAAGTCCTGGGGCACTTCATCAGTTCTGGATGGCGGGACGGACCAGGTGTTCCCTTCTCTGTCTCTCTCGTTCTAACAATGTCTTCCTTGTCAGGATACTCTCTGCGTACGCTGCCACAAGACTCCAGCTCCTCTCACCTTCCAGCATCTTGCTGACGACAGCTTCTGGTGTTGGAATTTGGGGAGTTAATCCCAGCTCTGCCAGCAGCTGGCTTCTTTCAGCCGCCCATTTGGTGCATTTGAAAAAGGTGTGCAGCGCATCATCATCTTCTCTCTTCTGACAGTGCGGACATGTTGGGACAGTTACCTTTCCCATTTTATGTAGATAGGCATAAAACAGTCCATGTCCTGTGAAGAATTGTGTGAGGAAAAAGTTCAATTCTCCATGCTTCCTGTCCGTCCATTTCTGGATGTTTGGCACTAGCCGTGCGGTCCACCGTCCTCTATATTCTCTTGTCCATATCTCTTGCCAGCTTACCATCGTGCAATCTCTTTCTTCCTTGGCTATGCGGGACCTGTCTCCTTCATCCCTTCTGTCGAAAATTCTTTTTCTCTCTGAAGCCATCAGCTGGATCGGTATGACACTGGTAAGCACAAAGATAGCGGGTTCTGACACTGTTCGGTAAGCACAGGCGATTCGTAGAGCTCCTCTTCACTGCACAGCTATCAGTCTCTGTCGGAGATACGCCACGCTCAGTGCATCCGCCCACACCTCCGCTCCATACAAGAGAATTGACTCCACCACTGTCATCATCAAGCGTCTCTTGCATGGTCTAGGGCCATTTATGTTTCTCATAAGGTGACAAAGAGCTGCCGATTTTTGTGCAGCCCTGTCTGCAGTTCTTCTCAAATGTTCACCAAATGTGATTTTTGTGTCCAACATGACTCCTAGATATCTGGCTGCTGGTTTAGTTGTTATTTCAGTGTTTCCGATCCGCATTGGGATGATGGTGGGTATGCGCTTACGGGTGAAGATGACTACCTCTGTTTTTGATGTAGCTAGTGCCAGGCTATGTTCTTCCATCCACTACGTTACTCGTGTCATGATCTGCTCCAACTTGGCTTGGGCTGAATCCATTGTCCTTGCGAGTACTACTGCTGCCACATCATCAGCATATCCAACAAGGAAACAGTCCTCAGGCATTTCCAATCTTAGGACCCCGTCGTATGATGCATTCCACAGTTGAGGACCTAGTACAGATCCCTGAGCAGCCCCTGATGTGATATCCTTCGTTCGTATCCCTTGAGCAGTCTCATATGTTAGGGTAGCTGTCCATAACATTCAGTAGATAAGGTGGAACCCTGAAATCAATGCTAAGGGCTTTTAACATATCCGACCATCTTGCAGAGTTAAAGGCATTTTTCACATCAAGGGTCACCAGGAGTGCAAGGTTTCTGTTGTACCTGCTGCCTTCCTGTGATCTTCTTACTGCAGTCACCACATCTGTCAGTGCATGGACAGTTGAACGACCCTTCCGGAAACCATACTGTCTGGGGGATAGATCTCCCGCTTGCTCTATTGCAGGCAGTAGCCGGAGCAGAAGTAGTTTCTCATAGCCCTTTCCAGCTGTGTCCAGCATACACAATGGTCTCCAGGATGACGGCAGGCTTGGGTCCCCTTTACCCTTAAAAAACATACTGTACCTTTACATATAAAAACATATTGTTGGAAATAGGTAGGTTGCTACTCCTACTTCCTCCGCGGTCCCTTCGTTGTTCCAACAACTGTGTTTTATTGAATAAAACCAAATTTTGGTTTTACCCGCGAGCTTGGAGGATCTTCCTCTCTGATTTTATAGCAAGTTTTATAGTATTTCAAGAGCAGTGTATCGCATTTGTCTTACCAAATATAAAGTTTACGAAAGGTATCTCGTGTTTCAAAGTTTTCTCAAGATTACCTAAAACAAATTGTTAAGTGGTGCAAGAATTCCAGAGGACGTCCCTTGCAATTGCGTATACCTAGATCATTTCAACTATGGCACTCACTTTGACTTTCCTCCCTGTGTATTTTGAGATACCTAATGGCATTTCATGTCAAGTGTCATTGGTTATTGTGAAAGCTTTCAATAATTCGACAATAAATTGTTTCTATAATCTGATAAAGAGTAGCATTTCACGATCGATAATAAACCGTGTATAATTCAAATAAATCACAACAGGACTGCGGTACCAGGTCATAACATAAACTAAAAACTAAAACTCGAAAACAGGGAGGTTCCTATTTAGTAGGCTGGAGTGCCACTAGGCTTCGCTAGGTTTTGGCGGGTCTGACTACAATACTCGTTTTTACTAAAATGGTTTTCCACAATCTCATTGCGAGTGATTTTATTCGTACTCGTTTCGATAATCTGTTACTAAAATGATTTGTATAATTTGTTACTAAAATTTGTTTCTATATTTCTTGACTAAAATTAGTTTCTATAATTTTCTTTTAGTGTTATTTGATGCGCAGGGAATGATCTCCTAGAGAACATTCTACACCTCCCCACTTCACCCCTAGCCAACATAACATCTCTAGTGACTTGCGAGTCTCGGATTTGAACGGAATTTTAAAATTCATGATCTACAATACCCAACATAAGAATCCGACTCCCTAGTCCGTTAAAGATCACATCTGTATTCAAGGTGAAACTCCCAAAAACCCAATACGTGATTTCTGGTGTCCTGGCACCATGGTGGTACAAAGAATATTTCATTAACATTCGGAGGTATTTTAATAATGTTCCCTCAATTTCAAAGGTTGGGTACAATTAACATTTACAACACACGGGCGGTATTCAGTACCGCGCTGGTGTTTATTGACCTTAGATAATTTTGGAAACTTCCAGTGCAATTCTAGTGCAACCCAGAAAAAATAACTGGCTCTCAGATCCTGGAGGACTACGAGAAAATTAATAATTGACATTAAATTGAAGCATAAGAGGTACAGAAAAATGTGGATCAATTAACAAGAGTGCACTGTGATTATAACAAAAAAAATTTCAAAATGCATATGAAAGAGCATCTTTTTACACTTATAAGTTGACCAGATGAACCATGAAAGTATCAAACTAAACACACTAAACACTATCACTAAATATCAGCTTCATAATTTTTTGGTATCTTCCCAAAAATTCTCCTTACCTAGTACCATAACGAACAACAGAAAATTCTTATTCTTCCAAAATTCCTCCACACCAGCACTATTACGGAGATAACGAATAACCCTTTCTTACCCTCATACGAAAAAAATTTTGGAATTGGAGTTTTCATAAATATTGACTATAATATTATTCCGTAGTATGTCTGAGAAATCATTTGCCTCGGAAAGCTGTTAAAGAACTCGAGAAAATTCATGGGGTTGATATCGCTGAGACCTATAATTCTGGCGAAAACCTCAACAATGAAAAAACAGCCAAAAAACGCGTAAAATGGACGGTTTTAACGAATCCTAGAACAGTTTTGAAATACTTACCTACATTTTTACAAAAGAGGGAACCTCCCGATTTTGACGATTGATAACTAATGAAACCCGCAAAAAATTATTTGGCGTGATTTCCGCGTAAAGGTTACCTATAACCCCACCTCCCTGAGGAAGGAGAAGCATGAATTATTCCAAAAATTGAAGCAGTGCTAAATTAGTAGATTACCACTCCACTCGCCTCTATTGAACAATCCAACATCCACCTATTGAAGCATCCATGGATGTGAAGATGTACCCCACCCACCTGCAAGAATAGATATCCTTCTGAGAAAGATATGATGATAAAAGTCAGTTGATAGCTCCTACTCGTATTTGAATTTGAATGTAAAAGTTACTTCCTCAAAACATCTTCCCTACCAAAAGATCAAAAATTCTGTGGTTTTCGTTTTTTATTCGGTATGTTATTGTATTAATTCCAACATAGTATTTATTTAATTATGATGTTTTCTGTTCTTTTCCAGCCACGACATGTTGCGCCTAATCTTCCTGTTTGCTCTGCTGTTAGTGACCCTCGCCAGGGCTAAAATCGGTAAGTAAAAAAAAGCTTTGATTGCGTTATTGTCGTCAAATTTCAAGAATTCCCAAAAGGAAGTGAAGAAGTATCTCTTGCTCCTTCCATGTTACATAATAGACATGGGGGCGTGTTGTTGAGTACAGATGCTGGTTTAGGTCAGCAATCAACCACTTGAAAACCAAAGGTTTGTCAGATGCCAGCTACCTAGTCAAGACTTGAAACTGATTTGAACCGAGGTCAGTACCCAGACGTACTCATCTTTGACGACATAGCTAGTTAATCGCCCATTGCTCACTTGCACACTGTTATCGACTGTTCGTGAGTGCTTATCTGTTCGTTTCACTTGACAAGGCAAAGGAGAAATAAGACGAGGTTACAGAGATAATGGGCTCGGAAGTGATGAATCTGTATGAGAAACCCTTCACTCTTCCCTTGAAAGGAGAGCCCCGCCATGGATACTACACCGGAGGATATCTGGAAGTATCCATATAATACCATCCATAGCCTCGAAGTTTCTCACGAAAGTTGGGACAAGTTGCCGCAAGGATCCCTCGTCTCTCCGCAACGCCCTCTGGTGCTTTCCCAGTTTAATCCGGCCAATACACCTAGTTTGCGGAGATATATCTCTACTCGGAACCTCGCTATCCAAGACTGCCAACTCCCCTAATAACTTATAGCCTCGTTCAATATCGGGGGGAATCTGTTTAAATATTAGTGCAGGGCAAACGGAAAATCTCTCCACGCAGTGGGTTTACGGTTTTCCTTCGAAACTCCCAAGATGATCTCCCAAAAAGGATCGATTCCTACTCCTTACCTACTGCAATCTTACGCGTCTACTTCGAATAACATGGAATACGAAAAACTTAATTTACCAATTAACACCAAACTTGACACTATGATACATGAAACTTCTCGTTCGTTTATTTTGAATTATTACCACACCAAGTAATGTAACTAATGTAATAAATTGTACAATCCTTGGAGAAGTTGAAAAGAAACACCAGCAGACAGCATTATACCGTCCTCGAGGGGTATTGTTGTTGGTACCACGTTCAACTAGTTTCCCAAAAATTTGTTGAATTGAAATTCAGAATTCTCTATACATTATTTAATTTAATTCGGCTGTCGGTATTCCGTCTATAATGTACGATTGCATGCAAGATCCCGTATAAAATGGGCTACATTAAGATTCAGGTCTCATTCAAACAGCGACAGTTTTGAGGGGAAAAGATCTTATCGGGTTTGTGGTTTAACGACCATCCTACATAATAATTCAAGATAGTAAAAATAAAAAGTGGATTGAACAAAATTCAATCATGCGAAAACTGAATTTGTCCTATTCATCCCTTCTCGTAAACTTAGATTGCAAAATATCGTGGGATTTATGAGAAAGACTTGAGCACAACTAACAATTCAGCCGATCTGCAATATTGAAGTTGATTAGATGGAATAGCTCATGCTCTGAAAACTCCGAAAAAGAGCACTTGAGCATCGTCTGACGAAGTTTCAATTACCTACTGAAAAACTAATGTTCCTGATAGTTCATCCATCATTTTGAGACAGATTGACCTTCGCAACACAGCAGGCCTCCTCACTAGCCTCTGCTCCCTGAGATACCATCTTATCAAAATGCGATGGCAGAAAACATACTTTGTGAGTCTCCTCCTATAGCAGTAATTGGGTTCTAACTTCTGGAAAGGGAACTCTTGACCCAATGAAATTACTCGGGAAACGCCTGCAAAACTCCATCAGTTTGAATGAGAGGATATTGAATGGGAAATTAAGTCTCAATAGATCAACCACGGTCTAAGTGACTGAACGCTGGCTCCGTCCCTTGGAAAAAAAGATCTACTCAATCAACCAGGATTTACATAATAAGAAATTGAGAAAAACGGGAAAAATCAACTATATATCAATTAAGATTAAAATAATATTCATATTCTTGGTGTCAATGACAGAATGGCAACGTCTCTGTGGTGGATGGACGGGGGTGAGTAGGCAAAACCCGCAAGACTGAGCAGTCTTGAAGGAGGGATATATCTTGTGCGCCGTCTTCGATCATTGTTTCACCCACCGTAGTTCCAATACCATCGAACAAACTTTGATGGCCTTTGATTGAATCTGATTAACTTGATTGCATTTCAGTTTGGCTCTCGGGTCTCAACCATGATCATCTGCTATAGCAATGAGCCAAGCTGGAATGTCACAAAAAGAAGTAGCCACAATCCAATATTATCAAATTGTAATAAATAAATGAAATGAACAAACGGAACCAGCCACTTCATAAATTCATGCTACAGTTCACGATAAAAACTATTTAATTATGCCTCACTCTCAAAAATGATAAATTCTTCGGATTATATCAGCATGTTCACCTGGGTACGATGTAGAATGATTGGTTGAGCAGGGAGCATGGACAGCAAATCAGTGAAACTGTATTTGCCTGATAACTTGTCTAACTAGTCTACTAGGCAACGCTCTTCTTCTTTTTTTACGCGAATCTTCGAAAACAATCAAAAGTTGCGAATCATTAGAAATTTTGGGTTTGCAAATGTTTGGGGTAAATACCTATTCTCACTGGGAAATTTGTAAAGTTTAACATCGTTCCCCATGAAAATTTCAATATAATAATATATGTGTGTCACCAGATGAGCCTGATCATCTTCGGCCATCATCTATTCACTACTTTTTTAGTTTACTCGTTTTTAAGCAATCAGCAGTATTAAAATAGCACTCGCTTTTGCACTTCTTACTTTACTTTACTTTATTATTTTACATAATGAACCATTGGAATCGATCAAGGAAAATTATTTTAACCCCCTCCCCCCCATCAAAATTTGATGGTTTACGTTTCAAGGTATGTAGAATCCGAAAATCAAATAAAAAATTTTACGTCCATCCGCCGTTAGATCCGTCATTTTCCTTAGTTACCATGGACCGATTTTGATTAAATTTGGTATATGGGCTCCATTTGGGGTATAGTTGTGTCACAAAACTTTTAGTTGATGTCAGTCACTTCTAAGGGGTGAAAATTAAGGGTTGAAATTTTCAAGACTGCCCTAGCTCGAAAACTCTCGAAATAAAGGTATTGTTTTTTCACCAATTTCTCTCTTCAAACCCTAACTCCCTTTGGATGGTAGGTAAGAAAAATAGAAAAAATGTGACATTGGCAAAGCTGTGATCTTTGCAGATGAGTGATCTATACAGAAAAATCATAAACCTTTGTGAAATAATTTACAGGTTTTTTGTTCGCACATTGAAACAAGAACACATTTTAACAATTTATTGGGAAGATGAAGCAAAACATCAGAACGAAGATGTATTTAGAATTTGGTTGTTTTTAGTCACTTCTAAGAGTTGAAAAATTAGGGTTCAAATGTGAATAACGCCCTAGCAAGAAAACTCTCCATTTAAAAGTATTGATTTTCCTTATTCTAAAATAGTATTGAATTTTTAGAATCGAATGAAACCAATAGTTTGATCCCCATGAGAACTTGAGGGATGGACTTATGCTGAATCAGAAACGAGTGTGAATCACAAAAGTGGCCTAATCTTCGTTGAAATTTGAGCTAACCAACATGCGATCGTTGATCGTTTCTTCGAATTGTAACATTTCTGCGTCCTTAGCAACCCAAAACTCAATCATTCTTCGAATTGAGTGTGAAGCGTTCATTTCTTCAAAATAAACTTGATTGTGAAGCGAAAATATGATTGGTCCGTAGCAAAGCCGTGATCTTTGAAGACGAGTGATCTACTAGAAATAATAACCTTTGAGGTTCTTGAGAAATTCATGTTTAGGTGTGTACAAGCTGCTGTTTGATGTTGATGAACTTCATAGGAGAAAAAGAGAGAAAAGAGATATAGTTTAATTAATAATAATATTGTAAGTTATACACATAAGTGTCTATAATATAGATAATTTGGATTTTTATTTTTATTCTTTGAAGTGTATGTATTTATTTAATGGAGATGCAAAATTGTATTTTTTTTAAGGGAATAAAGAATTATCTTATCTATCTTAATAGGGAACCTTTTTAGGGGGGCTTTTTTGAACCTAATGTGCTTCAAAAAATAATGTGTTTTGGTGAAAAAAAAAACAACGGAACTTCTGTTTTTGGTTTATTATTTTCAATAATAAGCCTTTGGAATCGAGCAAGAAAAAAAAAATTTTAACCCCCCCCTCAAAATTTGATGTTTTACGTTTCAAGGTACGTAGAATCCGAGAATCGAATAAAAAAATTTCCGTCCGTCCGCCGTACGCCGTACGCCGTACGCGGCACTTTTCTTAGCAACACTGGACCGATTTGGTTCAAATTTGGTATATGGGCTCCATTTGGGGTCTAGTTGTGCCGCGAAGCTTTTGGTTGATGTTGGTCACTTCTAAGGGGTGAAAATTAAGGGTTGAAATTTTCAAGAGTGCCCTAGCTCGAAAACTCTCGAAATAAAGGTATCGTTTTTTCACCAATTTTAAATAGTATCGAATTTTTAAAAATTTTTGAGACCACCCGGAGCTCTGTAGGACAAACCGTTCGGTCCCTACGAGTACTTAAAGGTTTTCCTTCGATAAAACAGAATCATGAGTGTGAATCGCAAAAGAGGTCTAATCTCCATTCAAATTTTATCGTACTAAAATGCGATCGCTGTTCATTTCTTCGATTTGTATACAGTTTTGCCTTCTGCGCAACCAGTAATCAAATTTCCATATGAAGCTTTCTATTTCTCGAATCGAGTGTGAAGCGTTTAGTTCTTTCTAATAAACTTGATTGTGAAGGTGTGAAGCCAGTATGGTGTGGTAGGTAGTACCTAGCTGGTAGGTAACAAAAACTTGGTAGGTAAAAAAAATATTGGTGGGTAAAAAACGCTGCAAATCATTGCTCAAAGGCTTCTTCACTCTTCAGATCACTGATCAGCTGAGTGAGCTCCGAAGCCATTTTCAATCCTATTGAATGGAAGTGCTCTTCCAGGCGTCTCCAGCATTCGAGGATATCTTCTTCACTCTTCAGATCACTGATCAGCTGAGTGAGCTCCAAAGCCATTTTTACTCCTATTGAATGGAAGTGCTCTTCCAGGCGTCTCCTGCATTCGAGGAGATCTTCTTCACTCTTCAGATCACTGATCAGCTGAGTGAGCTCCAAAACCATTTTTACTCCTATTGAATGGAAGTGCTCTTCCAGGCGTCTCCAGCATTCGAGGATATCTTCTTCACTCTTCAGATCACTGATCAGCTGAGTGAGCTCCAAAACCATTTTTACTCCTATTGAATGGAAGTGCTCTTCCAGGCGTCTCCAGCATTCGAGGAGATCTTCCTCACTCTTCAGATCACTGATCAGCTGAGTGAGCTCCAAAACCATTTTTACTCCTATTGAATGGAAGTGCTCTTCCAGGCGTCTCCAGCATTCGAGGAGATCTTCTTCACTCTTCAGATCACTGATCAGCTGAGTGAGCTCCGAAGCCATTTTCAATCCTATTGAACGCAGGAAGCTGAAATTTGAGAGGGATGGTCAAGGAAGAATACAGATGGTGGTAGGTGCTATTGATGGAGAACCAGTGATCTGTACAGAAGGGTGATCTATACAGAAAATAATAAACCTTTGAGCAATGATTTGCAGCGTTTTGTTAATATCAATCGTAAAAACTCCCTCAACGACATACGATAGTACTGCACGCATAATGGGGTTGCGCCTTGATTTTTTTTAGATTTTCAATCAAAAGTAGACTACATGCTGAGAATTTTGGCGCCAACCGCGACCTTCTAGGGTGAGTAGATATGTTTCTACGATTTTTCAAAGTTTCTACCGTTTATGACGTCACGCGCCCCTCTCTCCTGGGCGGGACCCCCCCCCACTCACTGTGACGTCATAAACGGTCGAAACTTTAAAAATTCATAGGAAAAGATTTACACACGCTAGAAGGTCGCGGTTGGTAACAAAATTCCTAGAATGAGGTCTACCTTGGATTAAAAATAACAATAAACAGTTTTTCCTACCCAGGCGCACACCCTATTGCATATGCAAGAACAACTAGAGATTGGTACGAGTACGTTTATACGGTAAATATGACACAAAGGTTACTTAGAAGAGACGCTATCTCCACAAAGATTATTAAACCGGGGCTGTGTAAAGGCAACCGAAGCAAGTCTCTTGAAACAGCTACCCCATCATCTCTCCACAGCCTGATCTCCACCCCCGACGCGACTGATAACTAACTGCACCCCACTCTTCAAACCCTCCGTCTAATGGCCACTTTGCATGGCATTAACCAAACTGGAAGATGAGATTCCCTCTTCATCTTTGGACCGTTTAAAGTTAATTTCTCGTTCAGAAACTCTACCACATACACTGTTTTTCGTTAATAATAATTATTGCCACAACACAAGTAGTTGAGGGTTTGTATAACAATGTTCTCTCATTGCGACTGAAAAGACAAGGACATGGAAGTCTCCTAAGTGTGTGAATATATTAAAAAGCTCCAAAACAATAATATTATTCTTTCATTATTTGCCTGATAAGATATAACAATTTGTTATACCTTTAAGTAAGTTTTTTTTTACATTTTGCTGTTGAAAAAACACTGATCCCTGCAGAATGTATAAAACTCAAAATAATTTGTAAAAATATCTTGGTTTCGGTTCAAGAATTTTGATTTCGTGTCCGTCTGTCTTCTTGTCGGTTTGTCTGTCCGTCAGTCTATTCGAAGCAAAGATATGAGGTTCACACCTTGAGCAGTTCTCTCTCAGTTTCATTTCCTTTAGACTAACACTAGCAAAAGATAAATAGTGCAATACTGAATTCCTTTGAACTACAATTTCCTAGTTCCTAATAATTGTCTCAATTTGTTATGATGACTATTCTGCTAAAGTTGATTAGGTAATTTAATTTCAGTTGGATCAGCAGGAACGAAAATTTAGAAAAATCGACCATAATCCAATTTGGTTATCAAATGTGTTGATGTTTCAAAATGTTGGAAACCAGCATTTTTTTTTTTGGTTCACATTTCAAATTTTCAAATGTGTTTTTTTTTCATAGCATTACATTTTGATTACATGTTTTTATTAGATGGGTTCTCGAAGAAATTGGTGGACAAATTTTCAAAACTGAGAGGTTATTATTACATAGGTATGTACGTCAAAAAAAGTTTTTGACTTCACTCCTTCGAGATTTCGACTTATTATGTAAATATAAATTTATATTTGAAAGTGATACACTTCAGGAATTCTAACGATTCTGAGGATTGCGTGGCAGAAGTGACCAAGTACAGTTTTGCCATTGTTGAGGTTTTGATGCTCCAGGTAACACATAAGCCTCCTCTACACGATAGTATTATCAACTTCTCGGTTATCGAAATATAAAGGGCTCGAAGAACCCTTACAGTATCCCCACTCACCCCTTTTCAACCCTATTTGTATTCTCCTGGCAGCAATGATCAAACGCTATTTTCGTAATATTTGGTAATTTCTCTCTTGGGGTCAGCTGTGGCCGAGCGAGCTACTGCATGTGTCTCTGGAGACGAGACTCTTACTGGTTGCAGGGGCTGTGAGTTCGGGGCTCGCCTCGGGAGAATATTGTCGGGCAAGTCGGTCGCAGTTCCCTCTCGTCTCAACCCAGGGCGGTGAGGCAATGGGAAGCCATGAGCCAAATCATCAGAACAAATTCTGATCTTCCCTCAGGAAGACAGCTGATGACGTCCGCGACGTCAGGAATGGGAGTCAGACGAAAATCCAACCTGAAATGGTTGTTTACTTTACTTTACTTTACTGGTAATTTCTCTCGGTAAAAGGTGACCGGCTTAACCTATCAAATAGTCACCCCTGGTAACCATAACATTGTAAATCCATTGGTTGAATTGTAGGCCGAAGTCTAATTTTACTTTGTTTATACATAGTAGGTACCCAAAAGAGGTCACCCTCTGGGAACTCCAGTACTTCACCCCACTATTTTGTTGGAGGGTTAGACTGGCTAAATTTTGGACCAAATAGACCCCAAATGGTGTCCAAATTCATATTTCACAGTTTTGTTTATTGAGAATAATGATGAACCTTTGGAATCGAACAAGGAAAAATTGTTACCTCCCATCAATTTGATGGTTTACGTAGGACTATCCGTTCTCAGCACTTAAATGTAGGATGAATAATTTAAGGAGAAACACGAGCGTGAGTAGCGTTGTTTATTCTTATTTGTTTATACGTAGGCAACCAAAAAGAAGTGGTCATGAGCGCCAACAACGTAATTTCACAATTCGCAATTCGTCAACATTTCTCAGTAATCATACAATTTGTAAAATAAGGAAAACGGCTTCAGCTTTAGTAGAACTTTGTTCGTCTTGAAATTCATTTGTTTCGACTCCATTCTGACTGTGTTCAAATTGTGGTCTCTAGTGAAATCCAAATGCAAACTTTTTTGTTTTTATTGATTTCACCTAGAAAGTTTCTCAAGGGTAGTTATTTAGAGGGGAGCGAATTCAATAGAATTTTGTCAGTAGAACCGGTACCAAGTGGGTAGAGAGGAAAGAATGAGAGGAAACCACATTTTAATAGAAATCAAGACAATTTTACGCTAGCAATAATTGCCAATAAAAAATATGAATTTTTAGTATCAAAAATAATTATTATTTTTATTACTAAAAATTCATATTATTTCATCTCCAGTTTTATTTCCTTCTACTCAATGAATTTTTTTCAAAAATTTTATTTCTCAAATAAAATGCCAAGTGGGTGTGGCACATAGCTTCCTCGTATCCATAACCCGATTATATAGATGATCAGATGCATAGTAGTTAATCTCAAAACACAAATCTCTAAGTACCTTTCACTACTCTCATAGGGGACCATCTACACGCTAATCTGAACAATCATAGAAAATTTCATCAAATTCGGACGAAAAATTTAAGTGCGGTAGTGATTAGAATCAAAAAATTTCTTAGCAAGACTGGGAGTCGAACCTGGAACTCCTGGGTATGAGTCCAGTACTTTGCTCACTGATCTACAAAGGGGTTGGATGACTGGTTTTGAGATCCTCATCTCAGACGCAACGGTTACGGCTGTTACAAGGATTTTACGATTGCGCATGCGCAGAGGCTACTGTAAATTTTAAGGCGTTGATTTTCATTCACCCGCAGCCCGTTTTACGTCCTACCATTGATACATAGAAGTCTAACACATAATCTGAAAACCCCTACTAATTTCACCAGGAATGCTTACAAGAAACTCATTTTCGAGTACCTAATAAAGAATGGCCCACAGAAAATTGAAAACAATTTAACTAGTATATATGTCACATAGATAACCAATAGATTATGATAAATAAATGTTTTTTATAACTGTTAGCTTAATAAAATAATGTATTAGTAGATTCAACATAAATCGAAACGCCTTCAAGAACTCCCTGGCAGCAACACAGACTTAGGTCTAGCGCTGCTAGGAATGTTGACGTATGAATTGTTTTTTAATGTATTTTCCTTACTGATGATTTTCCTTTATGATTTGTATTTCTATTTCGATGTTTGATTGTCAATAAATATCTCTATCTCTCTCTCTCATTGGGGACCATCTACCACCTAATCCGCGTAATCCCTGAAAATGTCATTGAAATCGGATTGAAAATGTAGAAGTTATGGCTGTTACAAGCAATTCACGTTCGCGCATGCGCATCGGCTAATATCAGTCCGGGGGTGATGATTTTCATAGGGGACCATCTAAACACTGATCTGTAACATCCCTGAAAATTTCATTGAAATCGGATGGAAAATGTGGAAGTTACGGCCGTTACAAGGAAATTAACGTTTGCGCATGCGCAGTGACTACTATCAGTCCGAAGGTGATGATTTTCATAGGGGACCATCTAATCACTACTCTGTAACATCTCTGAAAATTTCATCAAAATCGGGTGAAAAATGTGGAAGTTATGGCCGTTACAAGGAAATTCACGTTTGCGCATGCGCAGTGGCTACTATCAGTCCGAAGGTGATGATTTTCATAGGGGACCATCTAAATACTAATCTGTAACATCCCTGAAAATTTCATTGAAATCGGATGGAAAATATGGAAGTTATGGCTGTTACAAGGAATTCACGTTTGCGCATGCGCAGTCGCTTCTATCAGTCCGAGGATGATGATTTTCATAGGGGACCGTCTACACACCAACCCGCACAATCCCTGAAAATTTCATCGAAATCGGACAATAACTTCGTATAGTTATGCGCGTTACAAGGAATTCATGACAGACACACAGACACACAGACAGACAGACACACAGACACACAGACACACAGACAGACAGACACGGAACCAAAATTGTTCAGAAAGGTCTAAAACGCAAAACGCGAGTGAAAATTTTGATTTTGGAGAACTTTTTTTTTTCGTCCTTGAAAAGTGAAAACAAAGCTTCCGCTACCTTGGTAGACTCGGAAGCAAAATGTTTGTGGTACTTACAAATTGTGTTTGATTTTCGGTGCTTTTCTGGAATACGAGGGTTAGTTAAAGTACCTGAAGTGAAGTACCTGAGGTACTTCAGGTACCTTCGTGATTATCATTTTGTCCATTCCACGCTCACTACAAATTATCGTCTCAGATTCATCATAAATAATATTGTTAAGTAATATCACTTTAGAAATTATAAAGATATAAAACACGTATCTTGTATAAGATTCCAAGCTCAACAACTTTTTTTATAAGAAACTCAATAACTTGACAGTCCCAAAAACACACGGGAATATCCATGGAACTATATTTAGTGATGAATCCCTTCACCAGTCTCCCCCTTCTTCGAACCTTCACAAGGTGCAAGGTGGTCCCCGTGCACAACTTTCAGCTTCCGATTTGGAAGGCGAATTCGGAACACGACATCACTTATGGGTTTGACAATAGTGCACGGTCCTATCCAATTCGATTGAAGTTTCGGGCATACTCCCACTCGATGATGTGGCCAATAGTACCAAACTCGATCTCCTAAGACAAAACGAGGTGCTTGGCTTTTCACATCATATCGGGTTTTCGTTTTTTCTGCAACCTGATTCAGCTGTGTCCGTGCCATTTGATGTACTGCAGCGAGCTTGTCTTGTAGATCTCGGGCATATGTCGATACTGGGTTGCGCTGAACAGGGTTTCTACCCACTAACAGATGGATTGGCAGGGTCAGCCTGCGTCCCAAATTCAGCTCAGCTGGGGAAAACCCCGTGGAGGAGTGGTCGGTAGCTCTACATGCCAGAAGTACATATGGCAGCCATACATCCCAATCTAGGTGGTTTCTGTCAATGGTTTTGGCCAGCATTCCCCATAATGTTCGGTTGAACCTTTCGACCATTCCATCACTCTGAGGCCTTCCAGGAGTGGTTCTGGTCTTGCATATTCTGAGCATGCTCATCACTTCTTTAAAGACCGCAGATTCAAAACCGGTGCCTTGGTCGGAATGTAGTTCCCGTGGCACTCCAAACCGGGAGATTACAGTCTCTATAAGTCCACGTGCCAAGGTCTCTGCCCTAATGTCATTGACAGGAAAAGCTTCTGGCCACTTTGTAAAATAGTCGATGACTACAACCACATACTAGTTCCCCCGCTCTGTCACTGGCAAAGGTCCAATAATGTCCATTCCTACTCGCTCAAAGGGGGTACCTGTGACGTATTTCTGCATAGGAGCCTTTTTCCTTGGGTTCTGCCTGTGACGACAAATTTCATAATTTGCGCAATATAGTTGAACATCGCGCTGCAAACCAGGCTAGTAATATCTCGAGCGTATTTCACTGAGTGTTCTCCTTTTTCCAAAGTGCCCTAAATCATGGGCTACGCTCAGTACCTCTTGCCGCCTTGACTGTGGAACAAGTACTTGTTCAATTACTTCTGTCCCTGTGTCGTTCTCCCAGAGTCTTACAAGGACCCCACTCGTAAGCTTCAAATTCCCAAACATAGCCCAGAAACTTTTTGTCTCTGCACTTGTCTGTGCTACTTCTCCCCAAGGTGGTCGTTTCCCTTCTCGAGTCCACTTGTACACTGGCTGGAGTTCTGGGTCTGATTGTTGGGAACTGGCCCATGGTTCACCTTCTGACTCCACCCAAACTCGCAAAACCTCAGCATGGGCGGCATTCTTTTGCTCAAGTCGGAGACAATGACGACAGTCAAAATCCGCACAAGGTCTTCTTGACAAGCCATCTGCATTGAGATGTTCTTTTCCTGGACGATGTCTTTCCTCGTGGATAGCAGCCACTAAGACTGTGTGTTGTCTACCTTTCCAATCTCCTAAATCAAATGTCACCAGGGCATTCCCTCTCACTGGTATGACCTCTCCAGAAACTGTTCGAATTAGGGCATTCTTTTCAATATATAGGATTTTACATGTATAAGGGGTATCCGATGAGTAGTAAGTAAGTAGAGTAAACAACCATTTCAGGTTGTATTTTCGTCCAAATTCCTGGCGTCGCATTCGTCATCAGCTGTCTTGCAAAGGGAAGATCAGGATTGGTTTTGACGATTTCGCTCATGGCTTCCCTTGCCTCACCACCCAGGGTTGTGACGAGGGGGCGATGAGAGCCCTGGCCGCCGAAAAACGCACGCTCCCGGCGATTAGCCTTGAACCCACGACCCCCGCGGAAGTCGGATCAAAGTCCACCGCCAAACAACGACGTCCCAACGACCGTAGCCACACCGCTGTCCCTATTTTGGTTTATTATTTTCAATAATGAACCTTTGGAATCGACCAAGAAAAAAAACGTCTGCCAAGTGGGTGTGGCACACAGCTTCCTCGTATCCATAACCCGATTATATAGATGATCCGATGCATAGTAGTTAATCTCAAAACACCAATCTCTAAGTACCTTCCACTACCCTCATAGGGGACCATCTACACGCTAATCTGGACAATCCTAGAAAATTTCATCAAATTCGGATGAAAAATTAAGTGAGTAGATGTATGTGATTGGATCAAAAAAATACTTAGCCTCGCCTGGGATTCGAACCCGCGACCCCTGGGGGACAGTTGAAGTTACGGCTGTTACAAGTAATTCACGTTTGCGCATGCGCAGTCGCTTCTATCAGTCCCGGGATGATGATTTTCACAGGGGACTATCCACAACCTAATCCACATAATCCCTGAAAATTTCATCGAAATCGGGTGAAAAATGTGGAAGTTATGGCCGTTACAAGGAGATTCACGTTTGCGCATGCGCAGTGGCTACTATCAGTTCGAAGAGGATGATTTTCATAGGGGACCATTTAAATACTAATCTGTAACATCCCTGAAAATTTCATCGAAATCGGGTAGAAAAAGTGGAAGTTATGGCCGTTACAAGGAAATTCACGTTTGCGCATGCGCAGTGGCTACTATCAGTTCGAAGAGAATGATTTTCATAGGGGACCATCTAAATACTAGTCTGTAACATCCCTGAAAATTTCATCGAAATCGGATGGAAAATGTAGAAGTTATGGCCGTTACAAGGAATTCACGTTTGCGCATGCGCAGTCGCTCCTATCAGTCCAGGGATGATGATTTTCATAGGGGACCGTCTACACACCAACCCGCACAATCCCTGAAAATTTCATCGAAATCGGACAATAACTTCATATAGTTATGCGCGTTACAAGGAATTCATGACAGACAGACAGACAGACAGACAGACAGACGGACGGACAGACAGACAGACAGACACACAGACACGGAACCAAAATTGTTCAGAAAGGTCTAAAACGCAAAACGCGAGTGGAAATTTTGATTTTGGAGAACTTTTTTTTTCGTCCTTGAAAAGTGAGTCTACCTTGGTAGACTCGGAAGCAAAAATTTCAACACCCCTTCAAAATTTGATGGTTTACGTTTCAAGGTACGTAGAATCCAAAAATCGAATAAAAATTTGGCCGTCCGTCCGCCGTACGCCGTACGCGGCACTTTTGCCACTTAGCATTGACCGATTTTGATGAAATTTGGTATGTAGGCTCCATTTGGGGTCTAGTTGTGCCCCGAAGATTTTGGTTGATGTAGGTCACTTCTAAGGGTTCCAAAATCAATTTTGAAATTTTGAAAACGCCCTAACTCAAAATATTTTGATATAAAGGTATTTTTTTCCTTCAATTTTGGATTCTATAGAATTTTTTAGAATTTTTTGAGACCACCCGGAGCTCTGTAGGACAAACCGTTCGCTCCCTGCAAAAATTTAAGGGTTTATATTGAAATATACATACATATAAATCAAAACACGAGTGTGAATCGCAAAAGAGGCCTAATCTCCGTTAAAATTAGAGCTGACCGAAATGCGATCGATAGTTGGTGATTTTGATTTTTTTTTTTTTTTTTCATGTTAGATGGTTGGTGATTTTGTAGACGAGTGATCTATATAGAAAAATAATAAACCATTGTGTAATAATTTGCAGCGTTTTAGATCTTACAAAACAAAAATTTTAGTAAAACAAAAATAATTTTCAAATTTTTGCATTTTAACAATTTTGAGCCAATTTTCTTTGGAACTTTTCTCCAAGTTGACACTGCTCACGTTAAAAAAGGAAAATATCTAATAAAAATGCAATTTTCTTTACTTCATTTACTTCCTGACTTTTTCGTAAACAAGCGTATTCCGGAGGAAACAAACTGATTCAATGCGACCGCCTCAACCTAAGAAGGCCGTGAATGGGAGGACGAGGCCCCGAGGGGATTGGCGACGGTTGTCATTCCGTCCGTGTTCCCCTCATCTCCTGCTCTCTCAACCCTCATCCCTGGAAGAAGATTCCTGTAGAGATTTCCAGATGAGGGACGAAGAGGGAACTGATGAGGAGGAAGTAGACTTATTCCTGGAGGGATCCGCGGAGGAAGGGACGTCCCAACTTCATCTCGCGTCACTTCCACTTTGGCGGCGAGAGCGGGAGGTTGTCTGGATGGGGAGCTCAAGTACTTCTCCCGCCTCTCCCGTCAGCCTCCTCCCCACAACAAGTGGGTCCTAACAATCACTTAATACAACTTCCCTTCAAATTTCCTTCAAACGTCAATCTGAACCATCACGAGGGCTCTTCTTCCTCAACGCTTCCCTTTATTCCACATGGAAACAAAACTCACTTAAATCAGCACCAATAATCCCCTCAAGCAGATTCCATTGAAAACAATGATTATTATAAATTGATTAGTTTATACAGAGTGTAGAATCAATCAAGTTATTTGTATTAATATATTTTAGATACCAACAATAGATAACGACATTTTGCTTAACATCAATCAATTTGATTAACATTGCTCACAATTAACCCTTAATATCCTGAGGTATCTTTTCGGAAATCCGATTTCTACCGTCAACTGGTACAACTTTGTGCCAATTTTGAGGTTTTTTACGTGTAAATACTTTACTTTTCATCGTATATTATTGAAAAATTTACCCAACGTACCTCTACTTTCCAAATATCAAATGCCACCATGAAAAAAATTCTATCTCTTATGCAAGAATAGGGAGAAATGTTTTTTCGTGGCACATTCTTGTACCCCATAAGGGTACAACAATGTACCACAATTTTTGTTTAGCTTGAAAATATACGAGTATCGAGCAGTGGACACTTCTTGCTCTGGTTTCTTTGTTACTCATCATGTTAACTTTGAAAAGGAACCAAAAACAAGCTTGTTTCTGAAAAAATTTCAACATTTTTCAACTTTTTAGGGAGTGTGTGATCACAAAAAAACTCAAAACCTTATCTTCTTCATTTTTTAATAAAATTCAGTAAGCATAACACAGAAAATATATTTTTTATAACAAAAATATAACCCTGATTTATATGGTTCAATTCAAAAGTAATTCCAAAACCATGGATGAACGGATGAACCGAAAATTTTGAGATTTTTAGGTAACCATCAGGAGGTTAGTTCTAACAAATCGGAGTGAAGACATTTGGAGTATTTAAATTTTTAAAATGTATGATACCAACAAGAATATATGATAACATTTAAAAATCTAAAATGTAAGCTCATTGCTCTATTTCTTGACTAAAAATATGAAGAATTACAAAAAATAGTCCCTGTAGGCCAATCTGATGTGGAGATATATGGTGGAAATGGTTAGGATCTCCCCCTTGAGGTTTGGTTTCCGTAATTTGGTTTGATTCGTGAACTGTGACATTTGGATCGTCCACGTGATCAAAAAATAGAACAGAACACTTTAAATATCAATGCATAAACGGGAAAAAGTTGGTGGCACAAAGTTGTACCCTGTTTGTCCCATTTTTTACTTTCCTGTTAATATCAAAGGAAATAACACACTCAATAAAAAGGCAAATATGGCAATTCGTTGCTGATATTATAGGTTTGAAAATATAAACTTACCAGAAACGTGAACCTAACGCTAGTGGGGTACCCAAAGGAGACTTTTTGGACAAATTCAACTTACGAAAAAAACCGGGAACAGATAAAATTTTATCACTGTCGCTGATGTCCACTGATAAGCTTGTTGAGTTGTTTAACCCGTGCCTATACTATTGCCCTGCCCCTGTGATTTTTCCTGAATTAATAGCTTCATCCCAGGAATCGATAGGTAGCGCTGACTGTGAAAAACGTTTGTGGCACATTGTTGAACGGGGTGGCGAAAGTTGTACCAGTTCACGGTACCTGCAATATTTTCTCCACTTTTAAACCTAATTTGACAGCCGTTGGCTGTCTTGATACTCCAACTATCGATTATGTGAGCAAACGTAATGGTACAAACATAATAGCTCAAACAAATAATTATAAAAATTCTCGAGTTGACAGGCTATAGTAGGGCCTTCTAGGTGTATTCTACCCTAATTTCTCACCTTGTAGGCTATTAGTGGGGTTTCCCTGTCAAAGATGACGATGATGATACTAAGGCAGCAAAAATCCCTCTATGAAGTGAACCTTCCCCCACCTTATTCTTTGGTTCTTCACTTTATGAGAAATAACGGACCCCAACATCCCACCAAGGATTTTTCCGTTTCTTTCTTCTACTCCAACAAAAGTGGGTTTATAGATAAATTCTGCTCACGCAGATAGCGCAAGTGAGGCCCTTGGAAAGATCATTCTAGAGCTGACAGACTGTAATAAGTACATGTAGACCTCTGAGGAACCTCCTACTCAAATATTCTATAAATTTGTCAAAATGCATCTAAATTTTTAACAAGTGGGAAATTAAGGGTTAATATCACTCTAACATAATACAACATGAAGTCGTCAGTAAATTAATCTCGCACTCGTTGTGGAATACTGTACTATTCGACATCTCAATTATTAGCGATTTTGAGTTGAAGCTTTGAGGAGAAATCCGTTTGCAAAATTAAAATATCTCGTTCCGTTCTCAAATGAGAAGTAAACGAAATTTTCTTCATTTTGGTGCTGCCACGTGGTGGCGGATTTTACAACTAAACTCGGGACATTTAGCCTTAAGGCGAGTTCTTCATCCACTAAAGACAGCAATATTTCTAGTTGCTTCATTGGCCGCAAGATACCAGATGTATCAGTTTTCCATTGTGGGAACAAGACAAAAACTTCCGCCAAAAACTGTACTCTCGAAAGGCAGCAGAAGATGTGACAGTCTCCCATGGACTATTCGCGCGGGCACACAGTACTGTGAGTTTATAGGTCAAGTGATCAAAAATCAATTCGTGGAGAGTTCTGTTGGGGAAGGTTGCTCTGATCAGGGATTTCATACTACTTCATATTTCAAGGAAAAAACGCTGCAAATCATTGCTCAAAGGTTATTATTTTCTGTATAGCTCACCCTTCTGTATAGATCACTGGTTCTCCATCAATAGCACCTACCACCATCTTCTCGAATGCTGGAGACGCTTGGAAGAGCACTTCCATTCAATACGAGTAAAAATGGCTTCGGAGCTCACTCAGCTGATCAGTGATCTGAAGAGTGAAGAAGATCTCCTCGAATGCTGGAGACGCCTGGAAGAGCACTTCCATTCAATAGGATTGAAAATGGCTTTGGAGCTCACTCAGCTGATCAGTGATGTGAGGATTGAAGAAGATCTCCTCGAATGCTGGAGACGCCTGGAAGAGCACCTCCATTCAATAGGATTGAAAATGGCTTTGGAGCTCACTCAGCTGATCAGTGATGTGAGGAGTGAAGAAGATATCCTCGAATGCTGGAGACGCCTGGAAGAGCACCTCCATTCAATAGGATTGAAAATGGCTTAGGAGCTCACTCAGCTGATCAGTGATCTGATCAGTGAGCAATGATTTGCAGCGTTTTTTACCTACAAACATTGTTTTACCTACCAACTTTTTTTTACCTACCAACTATTGGTAGGTACTACCTACCACACTATAATGGCTTCACACCTTCACAATCAAGTTTATTAGAAAGAACTAAACGCTTCACACTCGATTCGAAAAATAGAAAGCTTGATATGGAAATTTGATTACTGGTTACGCAGAAGGCAAAACTGTATACAAATCGAAGAAATGAACAGCGATCGCATTTTAGTCCGATAAAATTTGAATGGAGATTAGACCTCTTTTGCGATTCACACTCATGATTCTGTTTTATCGAAGGAAAACCTTCAAATACTCGTAGGGACCGAACGGTTTGTCCTACAGAGCTCCGGGTGGTCTCAAAAATTTTTTAAAATTCTGTACTATTTAAAATTGGTGAAAAAACTATACCTTTATTTCGAGAGTTTTCGAGCTAGGGCACTCTTGAAAATTTCAACCCTTAATTTTCACCCCTTAGAAGTGTCCTACATCAACCAAAAGCTTTGCGGCACAACTAGACCACAAATGGAGCCCATATACCAAATTTGAACCAAATCGGTCCAGTGTTGCTAAGAAAAGTGCCGCGTACGGCGTACGGCGTACGGCGGACGGACGGAATTTTTTTTATTCGATTTTCGGATTCTACGTACCTTGAAACGTAAAACATCAAATTTTGAGGGGGGGTTAAAAAAAATTTTTTCTTGCTCGATTCCAAAGGCTTATTATTGAAAATAATAAACCAAAAATTGCACAATAAATAATGTTAGAAGAAGTTTATGAAAAATACTGAAATTTGAAATTCAAAACAAAAGTAACATTTCACCAATTTTACAAAAGTTTAGGTACCGAAACATAGGTAATAATTAGATGTCTTTAGAAGTGCATTACACTGATTGATGAATCTAAATCGTCACTGTCATTAGCGCTGCAGATGCTGGAGAGAGCGCTTCCACAACTCAGTTCCATAGCGCTAGATTTGCTTTGTACAGCATTAGGTATCAGTTCTGTGGATGGTGGTCGTGTCAATGAAGTTATCCCTAATCAGATACTGGTTGATGACTTCATAATCTTTTCTATTCTATTTTGTTGATATGAAAAATGCGAGGATGTGGTTTTTTTCCTCTCCACACTTTCCTGCGACTTTAATTTTTCAAAAAGCTTTCTATTAGGATTGAAAATTTCATAGAAAAAAAGTCGCGGCTAGTCGCGGCAAATTTCAACGGGATTGAGTCAAGGGGTAGTGCCAGAAAACATTCATCAAAATTTGATGCTGAGCATTTAATGCTCTAATTCTTCATTTCTCCTCTTTTTGAGAAATTCACTATTTAATGTTAAGGTTCTAGAAGAAAAATTGGGAATTATTATTGTGACGATTTTACCAAGTACTTAGGAGAAATTCATTCTTCAAAAATTCTTCAAAAATTATTAAAATAAATCACATACTTATGCTGTGACTAGTCATGAAGAGCAATAAGACCCAACTTGTTGATATAACGGTATCCGCACTCATAATGAGCTGGTAGTTCATCGTTAGCGTTTTGGGTGAAATGAGTTATTAACATAAATGATCGCGGAACTTGCCCTCTGGTGATCCGTAAGAGGCTTGTGAGGTCAGGAAACCTATTCAAACGTGATCAAAGACTATCTGGGGATAGGTTCTTGCACTCCTTTCCAATACTAATAGACGTTTGTTTTTTCGATTTTTTACAAATACTCACAGTACTGTGCGGCAGTCATCTTTGCGACTGTGTTCTAAAGACAGCAAGTCGTCATTTTGTCTCCTATTTCGTATTTTCTGTATTGAAATTAAAGAACCATCAGCTGCTAACGATTGAAACTCCAATATTGCTTATTTGCAAGCATTTCCTTTTGTGTATCTATATTCTTGTTAAATACCTCCCGGTTGATGACTACACAAATTACATTGAGTGAATCTCAATTAGAACGAAATTGGTCGAGTAGTTATCGATAAAAAGGAACATTTGTCCTCTGAAAAGTGACCTTTCAGGACAGCTATTCTTCTGACTGCAGATTGCGCTCCCGCATACTTGTTCTGGTCTTGATTTTGTGTTCCTGGCTGACAAAACGACATCCCATTGTGGAACTTTCAGTATTTCTTCCATGTTGAATGCCTATACTTTTTAGTATCCACGAATCCATGTATTTCTACTCAACAACTTTTCGATATTTTTCAGTTCCACTACTCAAAATTTCCAAAAAAGTGTATTTCTTCAACCAGTCATCCGATTTTAATTTTACAATTACCAAACTGTTCAGAATTTTTTGTAGTTTTATCAAAAAATAAGAATGGAAAAATCGACTTTTTTGGGACTACTCCCCTCAAGACCATGTATTTCTACTTAACAACTTTTCTTTATTTTTCAGTTCCACTACTCAAAATTTCCAAAAAAATTGTTGCTTTGCTTTCAAGGGATTGAACTACACATGTAGGTATAGTGTATGTTCTTCCGTGTCTGTCAACAAGGTCGATTCGGAACTCACTTCAAAACTAGAACCCTAATGAGATATTGAAAATCTGGAACTACAGTTGAACTCCAACTATCCGAACTCCGACTATCCGAATCGCCGATTATCCGAATCACTTTCAGAAAAAAATTTGTCCAAAAAAAGTCTAAGTGCGCTATTATTCTTCCCCCCGCGAAGCCAGTGTTTGACCTGGCTGCCCGAAAACGGATGAAGACCGCAAAACAGCTAACATTGACGGAGATGTTTGAAAAACAATGATTTTTATTTCTAAACTTGTACATAAGTACATTTTATTTATATTTAAAACATGTGAAAATATCATTTTTCTTTCATTTAATTCAATAAAAAAATAGTGCAATATCAAAACGTAGCTTTTTTCTCTCCAATGGCAATTTTTTTTTTTAAACTCCGATTATCCGAATATTTGATTATCCGAATGGGTCCCGGTCCCCATTAATTCGGATAATTAGAGTTCTACTGTACCAATAACCACCACCACCACCACCTCGTTTGTTCGAATCTTCAAAGCCAACAAGACTAACTGAAACCAAGGTTGGGCAACCTTTACCATTGGCAACTTGAACATGGACGTCGGTCCAACTCTCATCAGTAGTGATTTCATGGAGTTGCTGATTTGAAAAACCAATTGAGTTTCCCAGATTTCGCTCAGACTCTTGACGGCATCCGAGGAAAATGTTATTTTTTAATCACCCCAATCGGGATGCCTCAACAGGATGTAAACAACCCTTTTCAACCTCACTCTCGCATCCTTTCCCGCTAATATTTTATTATAGTGAGCTTAGAAGGAGGATCTGAGGCTTTTCTTTGGACGAAGAGGATTATCCTGAGCGCCCCTGGCAGTAGGCGAGGGCGATGCTGGAGGTAATGGAGTTTACATAGATAAAATCTTCCTTCCCACCCCGCCATTCGCCCCTTTTAACCTCTAGACGCTCGCAGCGCCATCTACGCTTCTCTCTCTCGAGTTCGGTCTTTTCCGCTCCACTTCAGCGATAAGTCGCAGAAGGAAATCAGATCACTCTTTTTTCCTTCCTCCTTTTTCTCCGGGACAATGCCAACAGTTTCAAAAGCAAATAATGGAAAAGCCATTTAAATTTCTATAGAGCGTGATAGGGCAACTTGACAACTCTCATTCACCCTACCTTGACTGCCTTGTTCAACCAGTAGATATCACATTGTAGTCGGGAAAGTGAAGTAGTTACCCTCTTGCTTCGATGCTGAATAACAGACACCACACTTTCATTAACCCTACAAGTCGAAATTCTGGACTCAGCCGAAGCGGCTGCGTTAGCTTGCGGCCTAAAACACGCCATCGACCTGGGAGCCTAAAATAACCCAGATAACCCTGAATTTTTTTGACATTTTCATGTCTTTGCCCTGGCACATAGCACAAAAAACTGTCACGAAATTTCGTAACGAAATTGTGTTACAGTGCCTTTATAATGATTTCCGCTTACAACGACCCCGTTGTTAGGTTTGTTCCTTTTCTACACTTTTTAACCCACAAAAATCGTTCACCACTCGTTGGAAAGCTCTCGATTTAACGAACATTTTCATGTTCTCCATAACATATTGACTATACGAATAGCGGAGCTATGGGCATAACTGTTCTCATATTTTGTTTACAAACTAATGATCGTGAGTGTAGAAGATAATTAATCCGGAATCGTCTATTTTATTGAAATTAGGTACCTACCTCTTAATATTAATAATTGTGTCAATTTGTAACATAATATATCTATGTTATTATGTTAATGATTCGTTTCACATTCTGACAACAACGGAGGGTGGGTTATAAAATCCTATAGTGAGGTAAAAAGCATTAGGTAAAGACATGAAAATGTCCCAATGCGTTGCAGACTCGTATGCAAGCGTTTTTTCTAATCATCCTTTTCATAAATTATGTAAAATTTATGCAATAATATGAGTAATCGCTGTACAGTCGTGAAAACGCTGCAAATGATTACACAAAGGTTTCTGTTACGTTCATGATAAATCATTCCCCTAAGAAGCGTGTGTTTTGAGTTGCCATGCAACTTTTCTTTCTTTTTTATTAGTTTATTAGTCTCAATAATAAACCTTTGGAATCCAACAAGAAGAATGCTGTTTCCTGCATGGATCATTCGCCTGCAAATATCACAGCTTTGCAATTGTCACTATTTATTTTTTTTAGAGGCTTCGTTTTCGACTTATTTGTTCTAATTTTTTGAATTTTTTCGTATGTTTAGTGTCATAGGTGTTGACTGAAGACAAATTTGGCACTCTTCCAATTTTTTCCCATTTTAATGAGGTCATAAATAGACATCCAACCAGAAGGACGTCAGTAGAATATGCAAGCAACCTCTCTCGCATATTCCTTATTCTTATGAGATAACAAATGAGACTCAAGGTTGAAAATACACTTTTTATTCAATCAAAACTGCATATAAAACCATTTATAATTTAAAATTGACAAAATTTATTTTGTGTGGAACGATAGAAAACGAAAAAGTGTGGAAATATGTCACATTTCAAGCATACGGTTGTCGGCTTCGTCTTGGAAAATCCGCAGTCAGCTGCCTCTCTTTCTCCTATCGTCTCACCTGCTCCCGTATCTCCAACGTAGTGTTCTTTCTTATCAAATCTAAAAAAAAGATAAATAAATTCAATAATAAATTATCATTGAAAATGATTGAAAGGCTGCAAACTGTACGATGCATGTGTCCAATATTTGATTTTCACTCACCGACAGTCAATCTTGGCTATTTTTATCGAAAAAAACAAATCGAAATACTCAAGGGATGACAACTTTTGTTTGGAAACATGCATTGATGACTACTCTCTAAGTGCAGTTGAAAGAGACTGGTTTTTTGTCCACTTGTACAATTTTTTGGGCGGTTTTGGTTTACGGACTCGATGTTTCCACCTCTTCTTGTTAGATATATTTTCATTGGAAGTTGATGGTTGGGGATCATCATCGCTTTCATCATCTTCATCATGAGAAGGAATGCTATTCAAAATTGCAGGAGCAAAAAGTTGACTGCGTGGCAAATTATCAATAACAGGGCTCTCATCCGGTGAGGTCATGAAAGGCATTTGTTGAGGTAATACAGTTATATCGACTTCCCCTTGACCCATTGCATCATCATTCCAATATATCAATATATTATTTGATGTAAAGGAAGCAACTTCTCGCAGAAAAAGCGAGAAATCCAAGAAAATCAGCAAATGAAAAAAATATAGGGACGGAAAGATTTTGAATGCGTATTCTGCTGTCGTCCTTCCAGAAGGATCGACGTGAAAAGTGGTAATAATGGAGACGAAAATGGCAAAATTACATCAATAACACGTCATACCCTTAGTAGAGAGTAGGAACAATAGAACATCAACTCCGAAATAAAAATAAAGATTGAATAGGTACTTACCCATCAACTATGAACTCTGGGTGACAGCTCGTAATTGAAGCTACTAGGGAAAAACTGCACTGAGTACCTGTTGGTCGCATACTGAAGACAAAATCGGTCCCCATCCCTCCGTTAGGATGTAAACAACAGTTCAACGCCATACTGGACCACAGCGGTATCATAATACAGGGGAGAAAATTCAGAAAGTCGACCTAAGTCCCTCATCCTTCCAGAAGAACGTTAGGGCTATCTGGGATAAAACAATGTTACTACTGAGCGACTCCCAAAGTGTTTTACACAAGTTAAAGGCGCTTAAAGTATCCTCCCGCATTGCTCCATATGAGGAAAAGATCCTGAAAACCTTCGAACTTTGAAAACCAACGGGAATAAGGTATTACTCTGTTTGGTAAAAGGACATAGTGGGGTGAGAGGAAATGAAATGGTCGACTGCATGGCAAAGCAAGCAACCACTCGCTCTCCTCCTCAAATTGCTGCTGAATACCCTCCAACAGAATTGAAGAAGAAAATCTTTCAAAAAATGCACTTGGGATGGGCTGCCCAATATGCGTCTATACCAGAAAACATATACACATTTCCGGTTCTTAAGAGAAACCATTGGTTTTACAAAGTAAGATACGCCAAACCCAAAAGTTTCTATCGCAATATCACTCGCTTAAGAACAGGATATGGCAGAACCAACTCTTGAATTCATTTATTCGACCCACTGACACTGCCTGATTGCCCCCATTGCCCAGAGGATGCTGAAACCATGGCACACATCATCTTGGAGTGCCCTCAGTACGAGGCGGACAGGAATGATCTATCGTCCATTCCAAGAGATGTGACAAGTCCCTTCAATTTGGATACTTTTCATCGCAGAAGAGAAGTTTTAAGTATATGAGTGCATTGATGATTTCCTGGACAAAATTGAACGTTCACTCTGGTGTTTTATGCCCTTTAATATATACATGTGCAATTTGAACAATTTATGTAGGGTAAAATTGAAGTATTAATTTTTTGTGAAGAAATTTGTAACGGCTGAAAGGTGCTACCGAAGCCAATTGAAAAAAAAATCGAAATTCCTATTCATGTGTTTATACGAAAGTAGGTTTACACGCTCAAGCCATTTGCTCAAACCGGCTCGCACAAGCCAGTTTGCGCAAACTGCTTTTATGTTTATATTTTTTTTATTTTGTTATGCTTGTACGAAGGTGTGGCCCGTTCATTGGACTTGAGGCTATTTTTTTTTTTTTTTTTTAATATCCTCGACGTGAAGAATCATTTCCAATGGCCACTTCTTAAAATTGTTCTCACCGTCATGTGACAATGTTAATGGAAGAAGAGTAAATTTGACTAATAATGAAAAGTCTCTTACTCTCTTTTTTTCATGTCTAATACAAACAGACAGGTTGTGACTAAAATACTCTTTTCAGAGTTCTTCTGAGTACAGGAAAGTTTCCATTTAGTTCAGATGTGTGTTTCATAACTCAACACGGTGTCAACCTTCAGATATCAATAGAAATTGGGTCAACGGAGGTCATTCGGACACCAAGTTGCGAGTCACGAATTCGAAGTCAGATGTAGTTATAAATAATTGTACTCGGAGGCTTCGATTCAGCTTGGAGATTGTGTGTGTCATCCAACATGAACAACAAACGTCGATGTTAGCCGGCTGTTTAACTCTCGGGCACCTGCGGGGCAGCACTCCATGCCGCTACTCTCTAAAAATTCCAGTAATTCACTAATACACATTGTTTCTGGTAGATTGGACCTGAGTATCTATCCACCCATACCCGAACACGCCGATTTTTCTTTCAGTCCTATTAGTTGTTTTCGGTCTCGAGAAGTGGAAAGATCACTTGGCGGTACTGTATGCCGCCCGCAGGTTATTTTGTATGATCGTCACCAGTCAATAATGAGTGTACCTCGTCGGAAAGAACATCTTCTCTAAAGAGTGATTTTCACGTAATAATTCAGCTTTCAGTTTATGCGAGTGATATTCTTTTCACTTTACGTGAAATCTTGTTTATTTCAGATTTTGAAGTTTTTCGCTCAAACCTCTTTTGGAATACCTCAAAGATACTATTCATGATATTTTTTGTATTACCTGTAGTTTTTTGAAATTTTCATTGCTAAAAATCCAGTCATACTCCTAATTTGAAGCTTTTACGACTAACGATTCGTTTATAACAAACGAGCTATTTTATTGAAGTTTTATTGGGATGTTATTAATAAAAAGTACCTAGGTCACTATCAATCAAGAATGTCTCTTTCACCTCCCTGATATTTTCATCAGAAAGAACCATTTTTCTGTGGTTTCGGTATTTATTTCAGAGTAATAAACAATGCATTGAGAACCGAAAAAATCAATCACACCAAAAATTCAAATTATTTTGAGAAAAGAGAGAGAAAAATTAAGCCAAAGTTACTGTTTCATAGATTGTTTAATGCTGAATAGCGTAATATTTTTCAAATGACCTAAGACACTGAATATAATAGATTAATATCAGTTTATGAGTAAATTCCGCATGTTGATTGCTTCGTCCAAGACCTGCCGGTGCCCGAGGGTTAAATGAGGCGATTTTGCTCCCCACTCAACCAAGCAGAAGTTTTGTTTTTTCACTTTTCATGGTCACAAAAAGTAATTTTCTGCAGTAGCTGAATAGTCGGTTACTCATACGTCGGTAAATTAGTCGTTTAAAGATGAATAAATTCCAATATTTGATCAATTTTTATAGCAGTCATTACCAATCCATCATTTTGGATTGGTTGAATCATCCCACGCCACCCATACAGTGAATTTGAAAATCACCAACAACATCATCCTTTTGGATTTTGGATCAGTAACAGCCGTAAGTCATGACCCTGCGCGCTGGAGCGCAACCTGTAGGCTCTTCGAAAAACTCCGTCATGAGAGGAGGCTTCGCCAACAGCCTGGTCTTCCTGTTGGGAGCAATCACGAAAGGCTTGCGGGTTGGGAACAGATCTTCCAAGCTGATGTCAAATGGGTGTTTAGGCTTCTTGAATACGATAGGAGGTGAAGGCGGTCTTCTCCTGCAACAATGAAAAGGCGAGGCTTCACGCTCGGTACTAGTCTCAACTAGGAAGTATCAAACCTTGATTTCCCTAATGGTATTCTCAATTCAATAGCGAATAGTAGCTTTAAGAACTTTTCAAACATCGGGACTGGGGTCATCAAGAAAGAAACGCTGTTATCGCCTAGCTTCCGGAAAATATATTCCCTCCATCAGGGCTCAACGGCAGCTGTACATGCCAAAAAAAAAAACTAAGAAGACGTTTGGAACCAACTAACAATATTCAAACCTAGCTAATCTACGAGTACAAGGCTCTGACCCTCATTTGATCAAGTTATCGTTCATAATTATCTTTTATTGGGTACTACTTGGGTACCAGTGAGATACGCAGGTCATTTTGTATGGTACGACTTCTACATAGTACCATTGAGCTTCAATGAAGTCTGAAAATCCTGTTTGACTCTTTTTATTTGTCAATCGGAAGCTGTTGCCCATATATCACTCTCATATTGCCAAACAGGCCAAGAAATAAGAGGTACATTAACTTTAGTGGAGGTTCAGTGACGGGTGTGAGTAAATGTTTAAGTGGATCCTTTTGAGCTCTGGTTTTTTGAGATGAGGTACTTTCTTGTCAAACTTTAGTTTAGTATCAAGCCCAGATATTTCTTTACAGAGGAATGGGGGACTGCTCTATCCCTCCGTAGAGCACAAGCACTTATTGGCGGAATCTTGTTGAGGAGCTCGAGGCCTAACATGAGGTGAAGAACTGATTAAGCAGATAGTAGAGCTATTATGCCTGAACAACCATGCTTTATTTTCAAAAATAATATCTACCTAAAATATGATAGGTCCCTTCCAACCTACTCGTACTCATTTCTGAACTAAAGTTATTCAGCCAGTTCTACTGCAGGAGAATCGGATGGTAGAGTAGGATTCAATAAAAACTACGATCAAAATTCATGTGCTAATGATATTCGTAAATCCTCGGTTAGATAATTAAAACTTAAAAAATCTCATATAAGTTTAGCTGATTGCTGTCATCGATTCCAACACTATCAACTTGCTATAAGGAGGGCTCAAATATTAGACGGAAAGTAAATCAAACAAATTCCTCTGTCAAATAACTCACCACGAAATCGTTTAACAGTAAAGGAAAATAAGCAGTATTCATATACACAACTATCTATAGGCAAATCAAATTGAAATTAGATGTAGAACATGAATATACAGTGGACTGAAAAAATGGACTCACTTTCTGGCATCTGGAGGTTTAACTGCTTCTGGCCCGAAGATATTTAGTTCGTTCGATGGCACCAATCTGTTGAATAATTAGATGTTCGATAAGGAGGTGTAAATTGAAATGAATTGAATATAAATTGTAGGCTCTAAAAATGCTGGATGTTGAACTTTTTTATTTTGGCCGTACCTACTTTGTATACGAAACAAAGTAAACAGTAAGAAAGATACGGAATCACTTTTCAATAAGATTCAACAGATGTATTTTTGACAATCGACCCTTTTTGCACGTCGAACATAGGTATAATTCACGTCCAAGAATAGGGTGCAGTATATTGCAGTTCTCTACCTGCTGCGGACTATAACTATGTACATTTTATGAGATGAATACAATAAATTATTTTCCTTCTTTTGGATTCTGCAACTCAATTGTAACATAATTTGTATGATTTTTTCTTAACAATATTAACAACCGCTCTGTTGCTGGCCTAAATTGCAAGGAACAATTGCTGACTGGATATCCTAGTTTTAGGGCAACTCTAGGTTTCCTCGTGTATTCTAGACTGAGAAACCCTGTGAGGAACCCAGCTTTATTGGGTCAGAGCGAGAGAACCTGATACCATATTTATGCGTTGTAGAACCAACTCATTACATCACGTGGATAGAAGAGAATACTTGTTGAGGTGAAACACGTAGAGCACCTTGTGAGAGGAGTCGGAGGTAATAAACGTAGCCACCGCGGAAGTTACGACGGCATCCAGCGGGACGATCGGTTGCGGTGACCCGAACAACGTTGGGAAGTCGAATCAACCATTTCCAAGCAGTCGAAACATGGCAAACCTTGACATAAGGAAGAGTGTTTTTCGAATCCTAGAGTGGAAAAGCACAACACGAAATATGGGGTAAATGGGTGGAACAACGAGCTTCCTCATTCCAATCACAAAGTTGTGACTTAGATGTTTAAATTACAATACCTTGAATAACTTAAAAAACTTCATTCATCCAGCATGAATTAATGAGCGAATTTTCAAACAAAAATTTTCATATTAACCCTGTACTTGGCAGGAGTATCCCCATGGCGTTTTTTTCTAATTGTCCCCCCTAAAGTGTACTTTAGGCCCTCCAAAACCTTGTTGAATTTAGAACGCTTTTAAAATGTTGAAATTTGAACTTATTTTCAACACTTGTGGTGCAGTAAGTACATTTATATTGTGCACTGCCCAGTCACCAATGAATGAGAATTTTAATTAAATAACATATAAGTATTTCGCTATATTTCATTGAGAATAATGAAAAGAAAAAACAAATGGGAAAAAAGAATCCATAAAATAAAATAATGGGAGAATCGCTAGTAATAATTTACTTGCAAGGTATTACATTTTCTTTATAAACAACGAGTTTACTATCTAAAATTTTGGTACTTTTCTTATGGGGTTTTGTTTAATTTTCTTCCCTAAAGTGTACCCTTAGCCCTCTAAAACATGATAAAACTGAAAAAGCTTCTATCATGGTAACATTTGAACAGGAAACACTTATGATATATTGGAAATTACGAAGTACAGGGTTAAGACCAGCCAACACCCCGCGATCGACAATCGTCTCTTCAATAAATTGAAAAAAAATTAATTCCACTATTTACCTAAATTCAATTTTAACAAAAAAAAAAAAAAAATTCATTGAAAAAATTTCATTTTGCTATTTACTTAAATTCAATTTTAACGTTCGGTAACATTATGAGAAATGTGAAAGTGTTTTCTTAAAATTCTCTATAATGGTTCTACGACGCATAACTAAGGTATCAGGTTCTTTCGCATTGACCTAATAAAGCAGTGTTCCTCCTCACAGGTGTTCCCAGTCTAGAATACACGAGGAAACCTAGAGTTGCCCTAAAAACCAGGATGCCCAGAAAGCAATTGCTATTTAGGCCAGCAACGAACTCAGTCCAAATCTACATAATATCATTCGTTGAGGAAATAGCATGCAGTATAATTTCCATCTACCACAGTTCAGAGTCTGGAAAATGCCGAGTGAAATGAGGATGTAAACTTGGACAAACACCTAGGTAACAGTTATCAGAGGAAACTGGAAGCTGTGAGGTGGCCGAGCAGACGGTAATTTGAATAATTCTGTCGTAACCTTTACAAAGCAGTGTTTTCCTTAGTAGTATCGACCGGTGTACACGGTCAGGCTCCCTGAGAGGTCATTCCCCGCAACCTAGCACAACACTTTTCTACCACGCTACGTCCACCTGTGTTGGTCTATTTTGTTCTCTATTACCTAGTAGATAGGTGATGTCATTGGAAACCTTTGAATGATAATATCTTAGAAAGGATAGGTGATTATTATGAACGAAATTGAGGTTTCACTCCAAAAAAATCGGGACAAGCCTCAAATAGCACTTAAGAATAAATTGCATGCATTGATTGGGGACCTGTAAGCATCGAAATCAGTGTCGAATCCTGAAATTATTTCAAGCGGGTCCTAAACTGAAAATTTATTTTCTCTTCGGTTATAAAGTTTTGAATTATTACAATAAAGTATGATTATTTCTAATTCGTCTTAACCCTCCTCGAGCACGTGGAGGCGAAAGACACACACATAAAATAACATTTTAATAATTTTATTAATTAATTTGTTGATCCTTCCAGAACCCTTCGACTTCTTTGAGCCAATAGGATTCTTGTTCTCTTTTAAAATGAATTTGCTTGGATCCGATTGGGTACGTCTTTCACTTTTTCGACCTATGGGATTCAAGCTCCCTTTCATCTGTGACAATATAAGCTGTGCTCTCTATGATGTATCTTCAGTTATTGTTTGTTACTCAACTTCGTAACTCATTAATTTCTTCGAAATAGAGAACGTTCAACTCAACTCCGTTTTTATTAGCGAGAGACATAGTCACCCACGTGGGGTCCGCGAGATCCCACACCCGTTCAGCACTGGCGCTATAAGATTGATTGATTGATGGATTGATGGATTTTACTTACAAAACAGGACATGGGTTAGGACCATGAGGTCTCTTACACCCTCCTGTACAAAGAGTGCATGGGACTTGTGTCAAACCATCGTGCAATAAATTTGGAGGTGTATACCCTCCTAATATCGAGTCTCAAGTAACAAGATTTTAGCTAGTTACTTTGAAATTATATGGATAGAAGAAATCACAAGAAGATGAATTGTCTCGTCTCAGAAAAACAGTAGATAACGCAGGAGAATGGACTGGAGGTTTGTACAATCGTGAGAACCTCCACCAGCACGCTCTCAGTCATGTACGAGTTTGAAATTTCACTTATCGAGTATTAGTAGGTTTAAATTAATAATTAATGTACAATTATTGTCATTTCACGAGCAGTAGGTGGTGTCGCTCGATTTAAGTGATTTCTTGCTTTACAACGTTTGTATCATAAATTATTCATTGAAATTAATAGATAGAAAGATCACCTGTTTTTCATCTATTAACAAAATGTGATCAATATTACGTGTGCTGCTCATTCAATATTCATTGGTCAATGTTTTGATTTTGATACGTGTACAATTTGAGCAGGTATATGCCGACTGACCAGTTCTAGTTTCTTATTATTATTGTTTGTTCAGACTTACCGACTTCACTGCAGAATTCGCAACAGCATTTTTCGCCGCAGCTGTGCCATCAAATCAATTCCCTCTAATTCACCACTTTAACCAAAACTTCCATTTCCCGCACCATATTCACCAACCAAGCCCTTTTCCTCCCGTTCCGTATGTGTTTTCTTCTGATTTACGAGAAAAACTAGAGAGAAGTAGGATTCCGCAAATTACTGGTACCCTTGGACTACACCACCTGGTCTGGCTTGCATCCTTCTCCAGCCTTGATGATTTTCTCCAGTGTCTAGCTGCTTATTCCAGTGTGTTCTGCTTATTTTCTGGTGGTCACACCTCTTGGGCCATCACTGCAACATCTCTACACCTACCACACCACTGATACTCATACCTACCTGCCTATGAACATTCAGGGGTTTCAAAGGAAAATTATCATAATAATATAACTTTCATTAATACCTATTCTCTCACTCTCTCACTCACTTTAGTTACTGTAGTGTACCTACAACACTCCAGTAGCCAAGGTGACCCCAAACAATATTCACCATCTGGGTTGACATTGGAAACCTGACTTGTATTAAATACAATAATAAATACAATAATTAAATACAATAAATTTTATTCTAATGATTCTCATTCTTTTGTGATGGTTCAATATAGACGTTTCTCATATCATTATTTGATTTATCAATCATAGAAATATAATAGTGGCGACGGGATTTTATTCGAACCCTCAAAATGGTAATAGGGAAGAAGGAAAAATCAAAAAAGAAGAAATGGGAAGAATCCGAGGATGAATTGAACGATGAAGAAGCTTCACTAGCAGCAAAATGGAAACCGGTAAAATTAAACCTACCTACTTTTGATTGTTCTAGTACATCTTGGGAGATATACAGCCGCCGTGTGAAAAATAGTTTTAAGTTATATGATGTACCAGTGGATAAACAAGTTCTAGCATTGTTAGATGCAGTAGGGGAACAAACTTATGTTAGAATTTGTGACCTATGTTCACCGGATCTTCCCGAAGATAAAACCCTAGAAGAGTTATTTGAGATATTATCAAATTTTTTCACTCCTAGGCCCTGCAAATATGCAGAAAGAGTCAAGTTTCAGGCTCGAGTACAGGGCACTGGGGAGTCAGCTCAGCAATTCTATGCTGCTTTGCGGAATCTTACTAAACATTGTTCTTTTCCAGCTAATTGGTTGGATGAGGCAATATGTACTCAGTTCATAATCGGAATTGAAAATTCCAAATTGAGAAGAGAACTTTTGAACATAGATCCAAAAGGCATGAAAGAAGCACTTATATACGCCACCAATTTTGAAAGTAACGAGAAAACAAATGAAAATATCATAGGTAGGTCGGATTTAAAAAAAGAAGAAGGTGTTTCTGTTATCCAGCCCAATCTTCATGGGAATCGTCAATCATACAACAGAACTCCATTATATTGTAGGAGATGCGATAGAAGAGGTCACAATCAAGAAAAATGTAGGTTACGTGAGGCTACATGTCACAAATGTTCCAAAAAGGGCCATATAGCTCCAGGGTGCAAAAACTATAGCACAAATATCAAGAAAATTGATGACGTTGATACGCTTACAGACGAAGAAACTCATTCCATTGATCTGGGAGTTAAGGAAGAACATGTATGGCAATTAACCTCCCCTAGCTCATTAAGGAGGAAAATATTAGTTCCAGTCCGATTCCATACCAACAAAATTGAACAATTTCAAGTAGATACTGGAGCAGCAGTTTCTCTTATTAGTTCCAAGAAACTTCAAAATTTAGTTCCTAGAGTGAAATTAAACCCCTCCGACATTAGACTGAAAACGTACACCAATGAGACTGTCAAAGTCATAGGGGTAGCCAAACTTGAAATAAGAATTTACGGTACGTGTAAGGAAGTGAACTTATATGTTGTGGATGGAGACCATGATAGTTTATTGGGACTTGAATGGCTTCGTACATTCAAAATTGATTGGCATGCAGCCCTTTCAAATTCATCTGCAACTAACAATCATTTGATGTGTATTTCTGGAGCTCCAAGCTGTCAGAAGAAGTTGGACGAATTATTCAAGGCCCATCCAACTGTATTCCAGGAAGGAATTGGGAAAATAAGAAATCACATGGCCAGGATTCATGTTAAACCAGGATCGACACCAGTTTACAGAAGAGCGCGTCCACTTCCTTTCAGTCTCATCCCAAAAATCACTAGAGAACTAGAACGATTGGAGAAGGAAGGCGTGATCACCAAAATTGATTCTTCTGATTATGCTACACCAATCGTCCCAGTAATTAAGAATGATGGCTCTGTTCGTTTATGTGCAAATTTTAAAATTACTTTGAACCCTCAATTAGTTGTGGATGAACATCCAATCCCGAATATTGAATATCTATTTGCTAATTTGAGCGGTAGCCAATATTTTTCGAAGCTGGACATCAGACAAGCTTATACTCATCTTGAAGTACATCCTGATGATAGACATTTCATAACTATAAACAGTCATAAAGGACTCTACTCCTATAACCGTCTTCCTCAAGGAATTTCGAGTGCACCAGCTATTTGGCAAAGAACGATTGAACAAATTTTAGATGGTATTGATGGAATAGCCATATTTTTCGATGATATTTGTATAGCTTCGAAAGATGAAACAGAACACATCAGTAGGCTGAATGAGGTATTCAAACGCTTGGGTAGTTATGACATTCGATTAAATATGGAAAAATGCGTTTTTTTTTCAAACATCCATCCAATATTGTGGTTATGTTTTGACCAGAGAAGGTTTAAAAAAGTGCCATGGGAAAGTAGATGCTATAGTGAAGGCTAAAGAACCAGAGAATGTTTCAGAACTCAAGTCATTTCTTGGTTTAGTGAATTTTTATGGGAAGTTTATTAATAACCTGAGTACTATAGCCCATCCACTTTACGAACTTCTGAAAAAAGGAGTTCCCTTTGATTTAAATGAGAGTTGCAGAAAAGCGGTACTGAACATAAAAAAAGCCATAGCATCTGATGGTGTCCTTATTCATTTTGATCCCAACAGAAAACTCGTTCTTGCAACCGACGCAAGTCCTGTAGGGATTGGAGCAATTCTGTCTCACAAAATGGATGATGGTTCAGAACGCCCCATTTGTTTTTCAAGTCGTACACTCACCACATCAGAGATGAATTATAGTCAAATCGACAAAGAAGCCCTTAGTATCATTTATGGCGTCAAGAAATTTTATTCATATCTTTTCGGGCGAAAATTTACACTTATTACGGACCATAGACCGCTAGTTTCAATATTTCATCCAAAGAAAGAACTTCCAAAATTATCAGCCATTAGGATGCAGCATTACGCAGTTTATCTTCAAGCTTTTGATTACGACATTCAGTACAGAAAACCTGAGGATCATAGCAATGTGGATGCCCTGTCTCGTCTTCCATTGGAATGTAAAGATCCAGAAAACTGTACCGGAGCTGACATTTATTACGCACATCAACTATCAATTCTACCAGTCACAAGTAGAGATATAAGAGCAGAACTCATTAAAGACCAAGAAGTCATACCAATAGTAAATGCATTAATAAATGGAAAAACTCCTGATGCTAAAAGACTTTTTGGACATGATATTTCTGAATATAGCATGGCGAATGGTTGTTTATTTTGGAGCCACAGGGTGTACATTCCGAAAATGTTGAGACCTCGTGTAATGGAAGAACTCCACGAGGGACATCAGGGAGTTGTGAGGACTAAATCACTTGCTAGAAGTCAAATTTGGTGGCCCAAAATTGATAATGACATAGAAATCATGATTGCGAACTGTGGATCTTGCCAGCAATTTCGGAACAACCCTCCACAAGCTACCCTTCATTCTTGGGAATACCCTAAAGGCCCAATGCAACGAGTCCACATTGATTATGCCGGACCTTTCAAAAATAGATATTTTTTGGTTGTAGTAGATGCTTACAGTAAGTGGATTGAAGTCTACCCTGTTAATTCGACAACTAGTTCAACGACCATTGATTGTTTGTCACGATTTTTCTCTACCTTCGGAATTCCTCTGATTTTGGTTTCGGACAACGGAGCCCAATTCAAAAGTACGGAATTTCAGAACTTCTGCATGGCTCAGGGAATCAAGCAGAAATTCACAGCACCTTATTATCCTGCGACCAACGGCCAAGCGGAGAGGAATGTCCAGACTCTGAAAAATGGTTTGAAAATTGCCATTCATGCAGGAGATAATATAGTTCGTGGGCTTTCTCGTTTTCTGATGGCCTATAGAAGAACACCTCACTCAACGACAGGCATCTCACCTGCGGAGCTTTTCATCGGAAGATCTATTCGAACTAAACTGGACCTGATCGGAAATGAAGAACCCAAGGGGGAGGAGACGCCAGAAGAAAGAACGCAACAAGAACCAAAACATATAAGAAGTCTCAAACAAGGAGATCGAGTAGCTGTCCGATTTTATGGCCCAAGTGAAAAATGGAAATTTGGGGAAATCCTCGAGAAATTCGGAACTATGCACTACCTTGTTAGAGTAGGATCCGAAACTCATCGTCGGCACATAAACCAGCTACGGAAAATCGGATCTCAGACTTCGGAGGAACGACGTACCCAGCCAAGAGGGGAGGAAGTGTAGTGTACCTACAACACTCCAGTAGCCAAGGTGACCCCAAACAATATTCACCATCTGGGTTGACATTGGAAACCTGACTTGTATTTATTCTAATGATTCTCATTCTTTTGTGATGGTTCAATATAGACGTTTCTCATATCATTATTTGATTTATCAATCATAGAAATATAATAGTTACCTACCACGTTTAGGAAGGTACCCATACCACACAGGTTGTTCCTACAATCACAGAGTATCAGCTCCTTCATTTATGGATAAATTAACGTGTTGTGGAACTCAGTTGTTCTCTGTCCATCACACCCTAGTCAAGTTAAATTTTTGGTAACAATTTGCAATGTCTCCTAGTCTTTAAATTTAGTAAATACAGTCCACTAGTTTATGCAGTAGAAAGTATGTTTTCTTTTTAAACTTATTTTCGCTACATTTTATCGAATTTGCAATTAGTGCAGGAGCAAAGCTGCATCTCAACACAGCCTACCTTGCACTTTTACATTGTTGTTATCATTTAAAATCACAATTGTGATTTTTTGACATGTGGAATTAGCTTACAAATATTGTAGGACTTACTTTATTTCAAAAGGAATGTTTTCAAAGTAATGTTACCAACGTTAGTCTTCCCATAATCTAATTTTGTTTTAGTCGTTGTTTGATATTTTTCCGGTTTACTGGGGTTTATCTCTAGTTTACCACTAAAAACAAATTATATTACGTGGGAAACCACTGTTGAACTATTCATCATTAATTAACTCTTATGACGAAGCCTTAGGTCTTTAGAGGACATTCCCTTTGTAAGGTCACTTCCCTCTTGGAAAGTCAAAAGAGTGAGTGGGGAGAGAGGGGGGTTTAAGAGTCAGTCAGTTTCCTTTGGGAAACTTGGGGTTTCTCCCAAGGCTGTAGTGCGGTAACAGTATAAAAGGGCTACAGCCCTAGCCCTGTACAGCAGTGTGTAGCATGAAAGAACTAGAGCTAAGTACCTTACACAACGAATTATTTTTCTAACCACTCCTAAAAACTTTGTCTTATTCAAAAACGTTAAATCGGTCAATTTTGCTACCTCAAAATTTCCCACTTGACGAGCTGTCATAGTCCTATGTGACAGGCCCCAAGCGGAACTTGATTTCTAATAAATTCTGCATTATTCCTTAACTTGATTAGCCGTCATAGTCGTAGGTGGCAGATACCAACCAGAATTTCCATAAGCGTTAAATTCAAAACACCCCAAATAAACTTTGCCTTGACGGGCTGTCATGGTCGTATGTGACTGGTACCAACTTTAAATTAAATTTCCTCACCTCAGGGCCGATTAAAAAAAAAAAAAAAAAAAAAACAGCGGCCTTATCTATTTTTGTAGGTTCTGTTTTGCAACTTGGGCGTGTAGATCAAGATGGAAAAATTCACAGATATTCAAACTAGGCTTATTCCATATAAACTTGGAAAGAACATAGACGGTGCAAACAAATATTGAAAAGCAAATAATGAAAATGTGAAATCGTAGTTTTAATCAAGGTAAAGTCGCCCACTCAAAATCGTCCCGAGAAAAAAACCTCTTTCTACACTCCCGGACTTCACACGCACTTTTCATATCCGTTAATAAAGAATAAAAATGATCATGTTGTTTTTCTACATTCGAATTACATTTCAACGAACTTGATCGCGAATGTGGGAATCGGGACCGTTTGTTTACATTTTGTTAGATAGGTTGCGCGGTAGTGTTGCTAAAGCATGCACTTTTGGGAAAAATTGGCGACAGTATTGCCCATAAGTCGTCATTTTTAGGTGTAAATGTAAGTACTCCATGGAACTGTCCAATTTTCAAGTATCCATGAGCAACATGGATGTGAAACAAACTTCAGAGCGTCGGTATCCGTGGCAACCATGAATTTCATCGAGGTCAAATGAATAATCGATTCTATCAAGGTAACCCAACCCCGAAAAGTTTTTTTGAACGCTAATCTTTTTAACCCCAAGGTTGAAGCAAACTTTATTTCCACAATAGGGTTAGGTACGTAACTTTGAAGGTTACAGATTTTGTTTTAAATTGGGCCTTATACGACCTGGGGCAGGATTTTCTGGTACCGATAGCCGAATTCCCTTATTTACCTTCAAAGTTCTAGTACTGTCCAATAAAGTACTGTCCAATAGAAAGTGCCTATGTTAACTTACAAGGGGAATAATAATTAGTAGGTCAATTCTTAAAGTTCAAGGGATAAATACATAATTCAGTTCAATAATGAGATTCACCTGACTTATTTCGAAAACACAGCTACCTACTTAACCTTCCGGTACTCGCATAGGCGGCACCTGTGCCGCCTCAACCTTAGTTTTCGTATTTACGCGTGCATTCTTGATTCCCGGACGGTGGGATCTACTGCTATTTGTTAGTTACCATATTTATCCAGAGATCACGCTGGTTTCACCTTGCCGAGTCAAACGTCGCGCCAGTGTTATCAGTTGCAATCTGGCTAGTGGCAGCTCTAAGGAAAAGTTCTTGAATAAAAAAATTGAATGGCTTTTTTTACTTGCTCCCTCCTCCCTCCCTGGGAGCGCTAATGAATACAGAACCCATCTGTACTGCGATAATTTGGTTGAGAAAATAATCATGTCGATTTCATTGGAAAAAGTTGGCTGTTTATGATTTCAGGTAGGTACCTTTTTATTTGGTTTATGAGCATACAAACTATAAAATTATAGTATGTTTGATTCAGGTGGTTTACCTAGCATATTGACACAGCTGTTAACAACCTTTCAATAATGACTATGGGCAGTTAAAACTTCATTTTCATGGGCGGCATGGGTGCCGCCACGCGGTGTGAATTGAAAAGCGAAATGGCGCGGGTACCGGAAGGTTAATAAGCGGGAAAGCAGGATCTTCTAAAGGTAGAACTCAGTGATGATACTCGCCCACCAGAAAAATGAAATTGAGTGATTGCGTCGAAAAAAATGTTTCACGGGTGTCCACTTAGGACATCCGTCGGAAAAACATTTTCACGTGGGGTCCACTCAGGACCCTACAACTTTCTTGTTCTCATGTCCTGAATCGAAAATGTAAAAACTTTGCTTCTGTTCCCTGAGATGTAGTGAAAATGGGCGAAATAATCTAACGATAAGAACATGTTGGATGTCAGATTTGACCCCCATTAGATAAGGGTCAAACTTTGAATCCCGTAGATCAAAATCAACCCAGTATTTTTTGCGCAACGAGTACGTTTGTTCTACCATAAAACCTCAACGGCTACTACTCAAAACAGCCAAAACTCACTTGGGACAGTTGGGACGTCGCGGAACGATAGACTTTTTGACGTAGCGAAGCTCGTCGAAGAACGCTTTGTCGCAGCACATGCCGATCTTGGACCGCTCGAGGTTGTGCATCAGCGCCACGTACTGGTAGATCAGCGAGTCTGTGTCGACTGTCTTTTCCGCAGGCGAATATTTGTCGAATTGTTCTTCCTTCTGCACGTCGGCCGACATCATTTTGTCACCCTCGGGTTTGAACGATTTGAACTCCATTTGCGGCCATCCACTGATTTATGAGGTAGGTTAGGGTAAATTAATTTACCGTAACGTAGTAATTACCACGTCGAATAAGGAAATGACTTCACATGATTAACCTAAGTGTAAAAAGTTGAGGTGGACTAGTGCATAGGTACTTTGATTCAGAGAAAGGAGAAAATAAGTATGAACAACAGAAACAGCGTATACAAAAATAAACATGAATGACAACTACATCACTAATTCACGACGCAACGAGATGGCCCGAGGTCACTTGCCCCCAGTCCACATTTTGGGTGACACTCACGAGATTCGACGTTGGGTACAAGCCCGTACCAGATTCGGCTATCCGCCGCTGGGAGATCTACCGCCAGACTCCATTCTTTTCAAACTGGGCCGCCGGAATTTAGAGAGAGGTTTCAAGCCAATTTTCCGATCACCGGCGGTCCGAATTTGAAATGCAGGTTCCAGATTTGAATCTAAGGGGTACGGAAACTCAAAGGAATCTTTGAATATGATTATGGAACATCCCAAGCCGATTTTCCGGCATCCAAGTTCTAAAATTTGAAAATATGAATTATGTTAGGCCTTGATGGGCACACAGGCAGAGTGCAATGATAGACTCTCTGGCATCGGTATGGGCAATTTTTAGCAAGGGTAGGTATTGTCTTATTTACTCGTGCCTTTCCTCATAATAATCACTTCCGATCGGTTAGTTCAATTATTAATATTATTCAATGATAGTAATGATAATAATCGAACATATTCCTATGATGAAAAATCTCATGAATTTGAGTTGGCCCAACCCTGTTGCAAGGTAGTGCGAAGTATCTATAACGCAAAGGTGCTGAGTCCAAAACGAAGTTTAGAGAAAAACGCAAAAGAAGTTTTCACCAGTGCACTTCCTCAAACAGTGGCTTATTACTCCAAACTCTTTCATTCCTTCAAGAAATTTTCAAGCCATAAACTATCTTCATTTCTGCTTCAACGCATTATGTCAATTTTTCCGTTTTTGACTTGAACGGAGAAACTTTATACTTTGTATTCAACATTTACCTCTCCATCGACCTTATTTATTGGTAGTTTTGATATTGAAAACAGCTCGAAAATCGTATTGTTAGCTCAACGGAGATTTTGAGGCGATCGGAGATGAAGGTTGTATTTTAAAAATAATTGTGAGTCTCTATAAAGTGACGATATTATCATCATGTTTCCGTTCAAATTTCAACTACTCGAGTGTCAGGTTAGATGTAACTAATACCTACCCCGTCCTTAACATTCGTCTTGAATTTGATATTTCTGGTTGTAGTATTGGTGACGTTGTATTTAACTCACCATGGCTCCTCCGTGAAACACACAGGGTTGGTTAGTTTCCCTCCCTTCAACTCGGGTTTTCTTCCAAAAGGAAAATATACATTAGCGTCCTGAAAATATTGGAAGAAATATCTTTTACTCCGCATTAGAGCTTTTGAACCAACTTTCAAGGATAAATTCTGTTTCACATTTTTATATGTGTAGTCCCGGAGTGGACTACAGTGTATTTGACTCCTACCTCCATTGTATTATATGTAGGAAAAGTTACACGTATGTATATGTATGGGAATAGTTATCTTTCGTGTTTGTTTACAGTATCTATCTCTACTCCTTGCTCCAAAATGATGTTTCGTAGTTTAATAATAAATTTAATAGTTATTTATGTTGAAAATTCAATTCGAACTAGTCTGCTGAATGCTATTTAGAATGGAAAACTGACCATCGTGAATTCTTCATAATCACACAGAATTGTATGTTTCTACGGTGATAGGTCACAAAATGCAATTATAAATGAACAATAAAATAATGCAGTTAGCTTATGTGGATTTTTGGGTGAAGTACACCTCATGAAAGCACGAATAATTAATAAATTATAAATAAAGTTATATTGGCACCAAAGAATGTACGAGACGGAAACAGATCAAGAATATAATAATACAAGAACACTGCAAATTATTACAAAAACTGCGTAGATCACTCTCGTGCATAAGAACACAGATTTGCCATTACATTATATGCCAGCACAAAGAAGTACAACTCGATGAAACGAACAGCCATCGCATTTTAGTCAGATAAAATTTGAACGGAGATTAGGCCTCTTTGCGATTCACACTCGTGTTTCTGATTTCCCCTCAAGTTGACATGGTGAGCAAACGGTTTGACCAACAGAGCTCTGGGTGGTCTCATTCGATTCTAATAAAGATACTATTTCAAATCAATGAAAAACCCCGTTATTTCGAGAGTTTTTCAGCTAGGGCGTTTTGAAATGTTCAGCCCTAATTTTTCAACCCTTAGGAGTGACTAACAAAACCAAAAGCTTCAGAGCACAACTAGACCCCAAATTGAGTCCATGTATCAAATTTCATCAAATCGGTCCATGGTAACTAAGGAAAGTACGATGGAAGGAATGCCATATTTTTATTAGATTTTAGTATTCTAAGTACCTTGTAACATATACCAACAAATTTTCATGGGAAGAGGGGGGGGGGGGTTATTTTTTTCTTGGTCAATTCCAAAGGATCGTTGTTGAAAATAATTTTTAAAAATTCAATCGAGATTTTCCTCGGAGAGCCACTTCATCCTGTTGCCACAGACCAATTTTCAACTCTTGATCGCCACAAATTGAATACTCGACTACCTATATTCTTGGAAAACTCAACGGAAATTCAGATCCTTTTACAATTTATTATCGTCTGTTTTTGGAAAATCGTCAGCTACAATAGAAAACCTCAGTTATACCAACAGGGTTACCAGCTGAGTAGTATGCGGGTGGAGTATGTAACTTTCTCCATCGACACGCCCTGAGGCTTATTCGATTCTCGGAGGCCACGACTTTTTGTGAATAATGAAAGTGGTAAATAATACGTAGTTTGGGTAGATATTCTTCATGGAGTTTATAATAACCGCTTACAAATGCCATTCAGTGGTCACTCAACATCATAGAAGAGCAATCAACATCTGAAAAATCTGAAGCCCTCAAAACCTGTTTTCTGGAGCAACAAGGAATTTCTGGAAATTGAAATTTCTTAATGTTACTGAATTCTGAACTATGAAGAACTTACCGGCATGTTGGAGGTAAATACACGTTTTCTTGTTCGAGGCATTTCTTTAGCGATGAGGTTACACGTGAAATTGACTTATCAACCAAACAAGGACTCTTGATCACTATAAGTACTTGTAAGAAAGATTACAGACGATATTTAAGGAATCGCCTTCAAAATAAGGAATCGGGTATGCATGGTTTTGTAATTCATGATTTAGAAACGGTTCAAACTTTCGGAATACCAAGTGATTGTTTCACGATATGAACTAGAGGAGGAAACATGTAAAATAAAAAATTAGGTAACTGAACCAGTGATCACCAATGTTCCTACTAACTGTTATCTAATAAATTTTACATAAAATTCAGAAGAATTTCCAAATTTCTCATTTCCTCAAAACTTTGACGTTATAAATCAAGAGCTTTCCAACCTTGAGGATTTCGATTTTTGTAGGTGGACAGTAGATTTTTATGGTTTCAGTTATTTCGTAAGGTCAAATAATAATAATAATAATAACAATAATAGTCTTTATTGCGTCATAAATTAGATTATAGCAACACGTCATAAATAGTCAATAATAAATTATAAATAAATGATAAATTCTGAATATAATAATAACAAAATATGGAGACAATTTAACAATTTATGGTCAGGTAGTTAGACTGGTTGTTCTACATAATTTTAAAAAGTCCTCAACAAAATAAATTGCTGGTTTTAGGCATACACATTTCATAGCACTTTTGAATTTTGCTTCCGAGTCTACCAAGGTAGCGGAAGCTTTATTTTCACTTTTCAAGGACGAAAAAAAATTTCTCCAAAATCAAAATTTTCACTCGCGTTTTGCGTTTTAGACCTTTCTGAACAATTTTGGTTCAGTGTCTGTGTGACTGTGTGTCTGTGTGTCTGTCTGTCTGTCCGTCTGTCATGAATTCCTTGTAACGCGCATAACTATACGAAGTTATTGTCCGATTTCGATGAATTTTTCAGGGATTGTGCGGGTTGGTGTGTAGACTGTCCCCTATGAAAATCATCATCCTCGGACTGATAGAAGCGACTGCGCATGCGCAAACGTGAATTCCTTGTAACGGCCATAACTTCCACATTTTCTACCCGATTTCGATGAAATTTTCAGGGATTATGCGGATTAGGTTGTAGATGGTTCCCAATGAAGATCATCACCCCCGGACTGATAGTAGCCGCTGCGCATGCGCAAACGTGAATTCCTTGTAACGGCCATAACTTCTACATTTTCTACCCGATTTTGATGAAATTTTCAGGGATTAAGCGGATTAGTATTTAAATGGTCACCTATGAAAATCATCACCTTCGGACTCATAATAGCCACTGCGCATGCGCTTACGTAAAATCCTTGTAACAGCCATAACATTTACATTTTTCATTCGAATTTGATAAAATTTTCTAGTATTGTCCAGATTAGCGTGTAGATGGTCCCCTATGAGGGTAGTGAATGGTACTTAGAGATTGGTCCTTTGAGATTAACTACTATGCATCGGATCATCTATATAATCGGGTTATGGGTACGAGGAAGCTATGTGCCACACCCACTTGGCAGACGTTTTTTATTGGGAGCAACTTGTACTTGTCTGGTATAGCATTACACAGCTTGGTACCCGCGAAGTCTATGTTGAATTTTTGTGTTGAGGTTAGCCTGCATCGGTCGACTTTCAGCAAATCGCGTTTTCGCGTATTATATCCGTGTTCCGCAGCAGCATACCTATTTCGATAACTATGTACCTCCGTCAGGCTTTCGACCATGTACTTTGCTCGGACTCTCAGAATTCGGTGTTCTGGAAACAGGGGTTTGCAGGACTCTCTCCGTCCTCTGCCACTCAGGATTGGAGCCGGAAGATTTCATCAATTTGCTGTGAGTTTCCCCACATGAGAATACCGTACGAGAGACGCGAGTCGAAATATGCAAAGTATACGCTACGAAGAACCCGTAACGATACTGTGCATTTAAGTTTTCGAAGGAGGAAATTAGTTTGGGATAACTTTGACTTGAGGGCCGTTAAATGACCACTCCACGACAGATTTTCTTGTACATTTATACCTAGTAGAGTGGCGGTCTGGGGTTCGGGACTACGTAGTGACAGTTCAAGGCGTTGAGTTTAACCGCAAAAGCAACCGCAAAATAACCGCAAAAGAGGTTTCACCTATCGACACCTTGTCATTGGTGTTTAGTACCTTTCGAAATCAAACTACCCAATTGTAACATTGTTGAGTACCAACTTGACCCTACAAAATGTATCCAATATTTTTTTGCAATATTTCCGTATTGAGAGGTTGTACAGGGTGTAACACCTATGTTCCTGTTCCTGGATTGATTCTTCTCCTTCTTCTTTTTCTTCTTCAAGCGCCATGTCCTCCAAGGAAGTCGGCGACCAACCGCCTGATTTCCACCTTATCAGCCGCCACCCTGAACAAAGCGGCAGAACTCAAATCAAACTAGTGGCGGAGGTTCTTCAGCCAGGAAGTCCTCCTCCGCCCCGGTCCCCGCCTTCCCACTATTGTTCCTTGCATTATCAACTGTAAAAGTGAATACTTTTCATTACGCATTATATGGCCAAAATATTCCAATTTCCTCCGCTCTATATTACCCAACACTCTACATTACCTCCTCTTCCTTGTTCAATCTTTGTAACACCTCCACATTTGTCACTCTATTGGTCCAAGGGATTTTCAGCAAACGGCGATAAGTCCACATTTCAAACACTTCGAGCTTTTTTGCATAGAGCTTCCGTCAGTGTCCTCGCCTCAAGGCTATAGTACAAAACACTGAACGTGTAAAAATGGATAATACGGATGCGGAGAGGGAGGCTCAACTCACGACTGGTAATAACACTGGATTTTAAGGAATGCTCCTCTCACCTGGTCAATGCGACCATGAATCTCTTGTTCACACTCCCAGCTCTCGTTGATATTGCACCCCAGGTGCTTGTATGAAGATACCCGGTCAACAGTCCTCTGTTCCGGCGCTAGTTCTCCCTGGCTCCACGGGGAGCGCAGGATAATTGGAATGACCGATGTTACCGATAATTGGAGCACAAAAACAAGACAACCGCCAATTTATCGTTATTAGATAAAATTGCATTAATCTGTACATTATTATCTGTACATTATTATCTATATAGTACAGGAGTATTATCAATAATTGATCTATACCGCGCCTAACTAAGCGAGTATCATCAATGGTACCTAGCCTTTGTATCATCAATGTTACCTACCTAATGATTGTTTTATTACATAACTCTTTTATAACTTCATCTTTATACTTCGTACCTCATAGCTCATGCTTCATAGCTTGCCCATACACTGCGAATTCATTAATTTAGCTGTTTCAACGAAAGAGATAGTTATGAAAATACATAATACGAAACAGTAAAATGAGGCACTCGCAGTTGCTCCAGGGAAATAATATTTATGTATATTGTATATAATATTTATATACATAATACATTTATTATACGTAAATAAATAATATTTATGTATATACTATTTACTAAATACTATTTATGTATATATTTATGTATATATTATATACATAAATCCAAACTAATCACCAATATTCATGTGTCCGTTTGTTTGGTAAGTTTTTCATGGTGTGTCGTAGGGAATTGTGAAATTCAAAATGCCTTTTTTAGTAGCTTAGTAAGTACCTATTTGAGGAAATAGTTCGATTTTCTAACAAAAGGAGGGCGCAAGTACCCAAAGAAATCGATACTACTTAGCGAGATGAATTTTTTTGTATTGTAGGTACGACAGGTATTTTGTCACTTAAGAGATATTTTCGCATAACGCGGTCCAATTGATGTTAAAGCGTGATTAACAAGACTTTGATAGTTAAATAGGTTTGAGACCAAGATAAGAAAAAATGTATATAATTTGCCTCTGCTGCACTGCTGCTCTCTCGGGGCTGTCCTGTCAATCACTCATTAACACCAAATTTATCGGTAACATCGGTCATTCGAATTATAATGAACTCCCCGTGGGGCCAGGGAGAACTAGCGCCGGTCCGACACCTAACGTCTAGTAGAATTCCTTCCGTTTTGCCACAAGCAACCATTTCGTTTTACCTCCATTTAATCTTGGAGCCATTTGGATACTGTGATCAGCCACCGAATCCAGAAGCGGCTGCAAATCCTCGATGCTAGTTTCCGACAGTACTGTGTCATCGGCATATCTTAGGTTATTAATTATTGTTCCATTCACGATGACTTCTGTTATGACCCACATATCAGTTAACAATTAGTTCTTAAATAAAGAAGCAAACAGGAGGATCCCTGAGTGAGTCATCACTCACTGCGGGAGACGAGGTACGGGGGAAACGCCAACATGACGTCACCTTTCCACCTCTCTATCCCCCGAGGTAACTAGTTGAGTATATAAGCCCACTCAGGGATGCTCCCTTATGTCAATCTAGTTCAGTCAACCGACTTATTCATTTCGCTCTCCACCTTCTCATCGAATAAGGATCTCCTCGAAGTATTAGGCTCAATAGGTAAATATCCCGTCGGTAGGTTTCTATGAAACGCCGGGGCTGACGGGCTAGCCTGCACTTCCAAGTACTCCGCATGCCGGTCTGGTTCCATGAGCCGCTGATGCGACAGCACTGCATGTTAGGATAGGGACTTTTCTCTCTTCGTTGAGTAGGGGTTAAAGGAAACACAAACGCCGCATCGAGAAGGTCATCTCCTCCACTCGACGACACGCAGACATAACAACTTCTTCCGGTCTGCCAGCAAGCGCTTCATTGAAAATTTCCTCGGAATACAAATTGAAGAGCAGAGGAGATACCACACACCCCTGCCTCACCCCTCCCTGGATTCCCAAATCCTCCGACATCGTGCCATCTATACGAACCACTGCTGTTCGTAGGGAATAATGTAGGGATTGATTCCACAAGTAATTTGTGACTTTTTTTTGTCTCCTGACTTTTTTTCAAACCCCCTTAAAATCCGACTGTTTTCACTTTAAAAATCTTTTCCGTTCATTAAAATGTTGATAACTCCTTCAATTCACTGGATAAACTAAAATTTGACGATACCACTGGAAATAGCTTGTATCCTTACCAGCAGGAAAGGATACAAGCTGGAAAGAGCTGATTTCCAGCTTGCAAATGCTTGCCTGTAAGCCTAAAAGTTGCACCAAAAGCCCACATTTCCAAGGGTTTAGTCATTTTCATTTTTAAAGTAGGATTTCTTACAGAATTTTTTGTTTGAACGCGGAAAAACGTGTATTTTTCCATTGGAATCGACGCGCAGGCTAAGGCGATTACGTTGAAAAAATTCACGTTTTTCCGCGTTCAAATACACAATTCTGTAATAAATCATACTTGTTGGAAAACACGAAAAACATCTTGAAAGTGAAGAAAGTCGGATTTTAAGGGGGTTAAAAAAAAGTCAAGAGACAAAAAAAGTCACAAATTACATGTAGAATCAATCCTTAGGAATGTAGGTGTTACACCCTGTATATTAAGTAACTGGTCTACTTATTCCCTACTTCTTTCTACTTATTTCTCCATGAACGGGAAAACGCACCAAACGCTCCCACGTCGGTTCGTGTCAGATGGGATGCCGTTGAGTTAGTTACAGGTTGTTCCGCAGAGGTGAAATGAGGTTCTCAAGCGGATGGTGACTGTTTGCTTTCCATTTTTCACGACAAACTATTCCGACGACTTTAAAGAGGGAGAGACGTTCCCTCAACGTCGCGGGACACCCTCAAAGGAGCGTCACCCCATTAATCAAGATCAAAAGGGCCGCGAAGAGAAGGGGGTCTTTCCTCGACTGAAGCCTACCGTCGTCTCGAGGGAAACAAATCAATCAATCCGGAATGGCGCCATCGTAATGCGAGAAGATGAAAACATATTTCATTCGGAGCTCCCTAAGGTGCGACCTCCCTTCAGGCTAACGCCCGTGTATGAACGTATCTATCATGCATAATACATTACTATACATTCACACTCACCCTTCACACTTCCCCACACGCTCACACTCAAATCGAGAAGTTTCGGTCGATGTTATTACCGGGCGCCGGGAGACCAAGGGCCGCCTGAAATAAGTCAAAACACGATAAAAGCGAATTCGTAATGAGGCCAGCGGCGACTCTCCAAACACATTTTTGTCGCCTGTTGACATTTCAACCTCACGAATGGATGACTGTTCTAACGACGATTTGGGGAAACGAAGTAACGATTTCGAACGATCTACTTCCTTTCTTTGGAAGATAAACCTCGACGTTCCTTGATATAGAAGGCTGGAAACTGTCACAACAACAACCCAGGCAATGGAGTGTTGAAGATACACGGCAAAACTGCGTTATGGATAATTCTCACTACACGCCGCAAATTAATGCACAAAGGTTTATTATTTTTCTGTATAGACCACAGCTTCGTTATCGCTTCTACCTACCAACCACACGTAAACCAACAAATTTTGAGGGGGGTTGAAATTTTTTTCTCTTGATCGATTCTAAAGGTTCATTATTGAAAATAGTAAACCGTTGTGTAATTATATGCAGCGTTTTCACTCGTATTACATTACTATGTACTTAAATACAATATATCTGTACTTTGATACACGCTATACAATTACTGATCACGTCTTTCTGTTGCAGGTATGTTGAACCAAAGATTCTCAGACCATCAAATATAGCCACGGTGGCGGTAGGTACCCCTCTGTTTTATTATCGCACAGTATGATACTCTTCCTTCTAGCTTGGTCGCTCACATCGTTAGCTTATCCAAATGGTTTAGACTTTGCGGTGAATCTTAGTTTCATGAAATCCTGTTCCAACGATTTCTGAAGACAGGTAGGATTGGGTATCAACTGCTATCTACTTTGAAGGCAGCTATTGTGTTACTCCCCACCCGATAGTGTTGATAGTTTTGTACTGTCCATCTCCAATATTCCTAAAATATCCTATTAGGCACCATTCGTAAGGTAGATATTCAATTTGAACAGCGAATATTCCCAATATAAGATCCAGCCATTAAAAGTTGAGCTCAATATTCTGTTGCGCACCACTGTTTTATAGCCTTTATATAATTGATGATATATTATGAATAATAAACGTATAAAAACTTGGTTAACACCGGTTGAGTCGTTTGACCGTGTCGGTTCCGAACAGATAAACGAATCGATCAGAATATTTATTTATTAATACATTTTAGTTTTTACCTGCAGCGATGAATCGACAGTTACGGTAACTTTTAAACAACTCCTGTAGTTAGCCAAGCTATGACCTTGGTTGGTCATATTTTGCTTTCGAGTCTACCGAGGTAGCGGAAGTATTGTTTTCACTTTTCAAGGTTTCAAGAAAAATTCCTCAAAATCAAAATTTCCTCTCGCGTTTTTCGATTTAGGCCTTCCGAGCAATTTTGGTTCCGTGTCTGTCATAAAATCCTTGTAACGGGCAAAAATAAACGAATTTATTATCTGATTTTGCTGACGAGCTGACTTCAAACCAACAAAATTAATCAAAACCCCTGCAAACAGTTTAGCTTGTCCTGTGTTACTGGATAAGGCTGAAAGATTATTACAGCGACTAAATATGTGTGAGTCCTCCGTCAAAAAGGAATTTCGTACGTTTCAATATTCATGTGTTTCGTGCGTAAAATCAAAATCTCTAATCGGGGAACTTTCCGTCGGTCCCCCGATACTCCCATTCCCTGCATTTTCACCTCCTCGATTTGAAAAAAAAAAATCAAAAAAGATCCCAAAAAATAATATTTAGTATCAGAAAGATGAATGAATCTACTACGCCTTGAGTTCCCTATTTCCCACTGGTCTCGCCGAGCTGATGAATATAATGCCCCATGTTACACGGTGATAATATTGGGAAACAAGGTACATACCAGTTGTTTTAATTAATTAGATTTATCCATCGCTGGAATGGACGACTGCTAGCCGAGTTAACTATTTGCAATTACAGGAAAATTTGCGTGGAATTGGGAGTAACAAACAATGCAATATTAACTATGTATATAAAACTCCGATCTGACGAGTGGATCGAACATCGAATGTTTGTTATTCATCCGTTTACCACTGTTTGTTGTTCTCCATCTGATCAGAAACAGATGTGGATGCACCAACTGTATCAAAAATTGTCTGCCATCTACAAATTTCAAAAATCATGTTCTTTCATCGTAAGATAAATTAACCTCGTATCAAAACTGATGTATGGTAACAGTTACCATACATCAGTTTCGATACGAGGTTAATTTATCTTTATCCACAGTTACTGTGGTTACTATATTTGTTTTCTCTGTCGATATTTTCTATGGGTTTCACTACTTCATATCTTTCCGATTTTAAGGGGACACGGAACCCAAAAAATGATGAAAATTTCGATTTTTTTTTTTTTTTTTTTTTAATTGAAAATCATTCTTGAACATGCTGAGGATAGATTTAAACAAGAATTACCGAAAAATTCCGTCTCAAATGACGAGGAAATTAATTTTTGCGTACCTAGTGCAGCCCCGAAACTAACGAAACTAACCTACCAACCTGTTACACTATTTCAATGCAATACTGAAAAATCGATACTATAAATCGGAAGGCAAATATTGAATTGTCTTTGGTTGAACAACCAATAAGCAAAGACAATTCAAAATCAAGGAACCAATCAAAATTCGAGAAACGTGAGGTGAGAATCGATAGTTTCATCTGCAAGTGCCCTCGTTTGTTCCCGCTCAACTTCAAATTGCTCTCCTGAATAGTTCACTTTTTCATGATAAATGTTCCTTTTTCTCAGGAACTACTAATCCTATCCTCTATTTTTTTTTTTTTTTTTAATGGAATAAGACACCTAAACGAAGGCTGTATCGGATCCTTTAACCAATTTTCAAATTCCAACTATTCCAAAAAGAGTAACGAAGGTAGAAAATAATTCTATTTTATAAAACAGAATCTCAAATAAAAAGTAATTAAGATAATCTAAAAAGGATCCGGTAAAGGCAAGATGAGAATATATCCTACAAACCAAAAAAAAAATTAGAAGATTCGGTTGAACAGGGACTGAGAAAAATGTACCAGAAAACACCTCTATTACAGGCGGGAGGGGGGTGGGTTCCGTGTCCCCTTAAATTGCATATTTTACATCAAGAATTCAAGTGAAAATAGCCAAGGTCTTACCACAGTTTGTTTGGACTTGTTCGGAAGGTAAGGGCGTGAATTATGCCTTCCTAGAGAGTTGGCAGTAAAAATGACTCCTCGTAGGCACTAAGGAATTTCAAAGGGGTGATTCGTAGGGATGGCAACGATATATCGATATATGAAATATATCGATAGATTAAGGTCAATATATCGATATATTTACATCGATATAGAGAACCGATGTTATCGATAATAATACCGATGTATTTACCGATAATATCGCGAGTTGTTTTCTACGAATAATAATTAATATTAAAATGAATGGATGAGGAGGGACGCCTGTAGGTACCTGTGTAAAACATCTAGTAATTTTATTCCAAATTTTGTAGGTAGGTTGACTTCAGCTCAAACATTATGTGTACATTAATTAACCTACAGTGTCGATCAGGGCTCAATTATTTGACTTGAACCAAAATGAATGGACCCGCGTTTAGATTAAATTTACCTATTAAACGAAGTGAGGCAGGTTTTCACAACAATTAATTTCAATTTTGAAGGATCACGCCTACATTGCAATGGCGAGGGTATTTACGATATTTTATTTGTTGTAAGCACCCCTAAGCGTAGTTTTTCCCCAAAAACCCTGTGTTACTGATAGTGCTCTGAAACCATGAATTTTTCGACCACAAGTTTTTCCAAGTATACCTACCTTCCGATATATCGATAAATGTCTTCCTAAATGATGTTTGTATTGTTTTAAAACGATTAAATTCACCTACCTACTTAAACTCGTTTTTCCAAGTAAATCCTCCGATATATCGAAATATTGATACATTTTCTCCGATATATCAAAGGTATCGATATCTTATTGACGATATATCATTCGATCTGTATATCGATATATTTCAGTCGATATGCCATTCCTAGTGATTCGGTAAGTTTGAGAACGGGGCATCAAAATCAGCTGAGTAGAGTACGCAAGGTGAAACACCAATCGGTGTGATTTATTGAAAAAAAAATGATAATAATAATACCTAGAGGGTGGTCAGTTTTATTATGACGAAAGGTAAGAAGTTACTTCGAACGGTCAAGAAGAAACGCAGAGTAACCTTGACCTAACTCATTCTTGCCAACTTAACAGGATGCATCGGCAAGAAAACAGCAAATAATTTCACAACGGTTCATAATCTTTCTGTAAAAATCACCCATTCGAGGAGAACAAAGTTTTTCTACCGGTCAATGCAGTCTTTGAATTTCCCTCTTCTCTAAATGAGCTCAGTACTCTATTCAGATTCGGTTACCCTGAAAAATCACATTCCTAAGAACGTGAGGCGAAGACGCCATCTTCCATTTAAGAAACACGTGACTCCACGATAACGATCTGGCGATGCGAAGGTAGGAGGTGAGGGAGTCACCGAAGTGTACAAGATAATCTGTCAAGGATTTTTTGTTGGCGCACGTGCAGTGGATAGTATTGATCTGATCAAAATTATGAGCGACTGCCTTGTATACCGAAAACACGATTAGTGAACATTAATTTATCAATTGAATTATACCTGGAATTTGTTACCTCTATAGAAAGCGAAAGGTTGGTCCTTCGTTGCTCTGGGTGGTCTCATTTGAATCTTGGAATATCGTCACCATTTTAAATTTGTTAAAAAACTTGGAAAATAAGTTTAATTAAAAATAAAAAAATCAAATAAATGTAAATAATTATTGACAATAAAGTCTTTCTTTTAATCTCTCAGAAGGGACTCACAATAACCAAAAGCTTCGGAGCAAAATATCCCAAATGCAGCCTATAATACCAGACTTCATTAAAATCCGTCCATAAGAACCGGGCGAAGTTCTGCGTGCAAAGTACTTAAATTCACGTTTCGGATTTTACGAAGTTTATTTATAACGTAAACCATCAAATTTTGAAGTGATGATGAAACGTTTTTCTCTTGCTCGATTCCAACAGTTCATTATTAGAAATATTGAGCCAAGGTGGCTTTAGGTACGTTTTGCGTGCCGAAATAATTTCAGAATAATTTCAATAAGTATATTTATTCAATAAGTATTCCAAGGCAATTACTTACGAATAGCTGGGTAATGTGATGGCGAATAGAGAATTAATAGTGTTTTGACTAGATAAAGAGAATATTCCTCCCTAGAATGCCAGAATAGAGTTATGCCGAGTAATATGTATGGAGACGTTTTCAATCAAAATTGCTGTTATTATCAAATTCAATGGGACAATATGGAAAAATTTATGATGCATCACAAAAATATTCGTCAGGAAGAAAATTTATTTATTTAGGCCTTGAATCTTGGTGTCATATTCAGGGTGACCCATTTTAAGGACTGGAAAACTTCGGGAGTCGAATCTACAACTAATTTGAGTGGGAAAGTGTATCATTGCAGATTTGTTTTTACCTCTTGTTTTCCCAAGTTTCTCCCATTTTCAAGATTTTGCTTCCGAGTCTACCAAGGTAGCGGAAGCTTTGTTTTCACTTTTCAAGGACGAAAAAAAAAAGTTCTCCAAAATCAAAATTTTGACTCGCGTTTTGCGTTTTAGACCTTTCTGAACAATTTTGGTTCAGTGTCTGTGTGCCTGTGTGTCTGTGTGTCTGTCTGTCTGTCTGTCTGTCATGAACTCCTTGTAACGCGCATAACTACACGAAGTTATTGTCCGATTTCAATGAAATTTTCAGGGATTGTGCGGGTTGGTGTGTAGACAATCTCCTATGAAAATCATCACCTTCGGACTGATAGTAGCCACTGCGCATGCGCAAACGTGAATTTCCTTGTAACGGCCATAACTTCCACTTTTTCTACCCGATTTCAATGAAATTTTCAGGGATTATACGGATTAGGTTGTCGATGGTCCTTCGAACTGATAGTAGCCACTGCGCATGCGCAAACGTGAACTTCCTTGTAACGTCCATAATTTCTACATTTTCTATCCGATTTAAATGAAATTTTCAGGGATGTTACAGATTAGTATTTAGATGGTCCCCTATGAAAATCGTCATCCCCGGACTGATAGAAGCGACTGCGCATGCGCAAACGTGAATTCCTTGTAACGGCCATAACTTCTACATTTTCCATCCGATTTCAATGAAATTTTCAGGGATGTTACAGATTAACTTGTTTTGATGTTTTGAGATTAACAACTATGCATCGGATCATCTATACAATCGGGTTATGGATACGAGGAAGCTATGTGCCACACCCACTTGGCAGACGTTTTTTCTTGTGTTTAACTCACATCAACCAAAATTACAATAACTACCTAAATTTACCATGAAAATGTAAAAATAAAGGCACCGTTGGGAAGAGCGTCAAATGACTCATCTTTCTAGTGCCTACAAAAAACTCTTGTGGGGGTCCTGATGGGTGAAATATCAAGTCGTATAGTAATTTCTGTCAAATTAGCAAAATACCGTTCGTCTATTTTGGTTGTTAGGATTTTACTTCCGCTTGGTTCTGCGCAAAAATTAGCTTTCCAATAGTATAATCAAAAAATATTTTACAATCGAATTTAAGGGTGCATGGGAGGAGCGGCGGCGGTGTAAACCCGGAGTCCTCCCGTCAATCCGTCGATTTCGTTGGAAAAAAATTCACGTTTTTCCGCGTGCAAACAAACATTTTTCCCCTCAATTTGTTTGTAAATTATTTTTTTGATTATACCATTGGAAAGCTGAAATCTTTGAGCAGTTTTTGGTATTGAGGTATGGATAATAATGCGATCTAAGCACCATTACTTTGGTTTCGCACAAGACTGCCAAAAAATCAAACATTAACAAAATCCAAACCTCCCAAAATAAAATACTGAGAAGTATAGTGCGTGCACCTTGGTACATGAGGAACGATGATATTGGGAACAGTCCACGAAATTATCGCAAGGTACTCAAGGAGGCACGAACAACGCCTCCACAATCATGAGAACCTGGAAATGCTCTACGTTTTGGACAACGAAGATGAACTCCGGCGACTCAAGTGAAAAAAACCACTGGACTTAGTGCTGTTAGAGTGCAGTTATAGCTCAGTGTTGAAGATACTGTTATGAGATGGGACTGCGTTTTACTGTAAACGGGCTCTAAAGGAGTGTAGGCTTGCTACTTGTGGCGGCTTGTGTCGATGACCACAGAGGTAGCGTCCCGCTTACTCGTGGCCGTTGTGACGCTCGTCACACCAGTCGTAAACGGGAGGTTCGTTCGACAGGGTTGAGGTTTTGGTTTGGTTTCTGCTGGGCTCACGGTGACTTTTACTGAATATCTCGGGGGGGTCTGCTCGTGGAGGGGGCTGCCCGGTGGTTTTGTTCTGGATGGTCCCCCTCTGCTCCCTCGACGGACGGGCGCCTGCCAGGTGGAGTCTTCTGATTGGCTCCCCCCACCGAGGGAGGGATGCTCTGGCTGGAGACGGCGTCTTCACGTTGAGGGGGGGTGACGTCACCTTTTGAGCTGACCACGGATCCGAATCTGAACAATACTCGCCGCGGGTGGCTAAGACAAATTCGGATCGGAAGGGAGTTAAGGAATCAACCCAGCCTCTTCACTGGAAAGGTACCCCAGTGAGCGGAGGCTCACAGGAGTGTACAAATTATATGTAATATTGCTAGATAGATTGTATTTAATATTCAGTTGCAATAATAAATCACGTTAAAAAAAAAAAACTTTGGTGACTTAATCATCTCATTCTAAAGAAAAGAAAGAATGAAAGGTTTTAAGAACAGTGATCTGAATGAAATCGTAGTTGCACCTATTAAAACAAAATGAAAATGATGGAAGAAAACTAAATGACAAATAAATCGATTGATTGTGTTGCTCTCTTTTGTCTGCGTTTGTCTGTTGAAGGAAGAATAAGTGATAAGTGAAATACATTGGTAGTTGCTGGAACAACGAATGTGAAAAACCATGAGGCAAGAAACCCCTAACAACCTAAAATAATAGGGAATTTCGCCAATTTGACAAAAATTACGACTTGATTTTTCACTCATCAGGACCCCGACAACAGTTTTTTGTAGGCTCTAAAAGACGGGAAATTTGAAGAAATAGCAGTTTTGTTGAATTTCGACATGAATTGAATGTGGGTCTTTTGAATGTTTGACAAGATCAATTATGATAACTTTCGATTAGACTTGGCATGGAAATGAATAGCTCGTTGTTAGTAGGAAGTAAAACAGGAAAACTATTGATGACAGTGGCGAGGTATTTTCATGAAGAAAAGAGGTGGGGAAAGTAAGGCTTACCTTCGCGGTATTTGCCCAGCTAGCCATCACCGTGTTCACGCTAACAAGACGGAATTAAATTATTCTAGATTATCCTTCGAGGTAAAACCGCCTTGAGCTGTCAGTGGCTGTACTCCGCGCTGTTTTGCGTGAGACGTCATTTACTCGACGCTAGCGCCCCCCAACTTTTCGGCCCAGTTTCAACTCCTTCCATGGTTAGCATTCACGCGGGATTTTCATCCTTCTAATAATAGAAAAGTCAATGATTCTCAACCTCGTTCATCACGGCATGCGTTTCCTTCGCCTGCATGCTTCATCATTTTCTTCCTTCATCGCGGCTTTCAACTAATAATTTTCCACGCCCTCCCCCACCGACCAAAGTTGAAGGCTTAGCGCCTCGATACCGTTTGGACACTCCATCTTCAGACTTGTTTGAAAATTACGGTATACAGCTATATCTCACTCTTGGGTAACCTGTAGGCTTAACAATGTTAAGAAGATCGTTCTAGATGTTGTTAATTTGTATCCCACAGCAGAGGCAAGTCCCAGTTATGACTGCATTTGTAACAAATGGGAGCTACGTCCCAAATGAATTTAATACATGTGACGTAAAACGCCATGGTTGTCATTTATAGATAGGTACCAGAGATGGGCTAATGTTAATATTAGCAATAATTGTTTGTTGTTATCGTTAATAGTTAGCAATAGTTACTACATTCACTCTGCTATTCATACATTTAACAATTTCAAATAGGAAAGAAGTGCAATAATATTTCACATATTAATGTGAAGTATGTGAAATACTATTATTGTTAGGACATGGTGCTTAATTGAATACGAGAATAATGTCACAATAGGTCTCAGTGGCCTGTCCAGTCCTAGGAAAACAGCTTCGGTACGTTACATGCTTTTTTAGTTTATTATTTTCAATAATAAACCTTTGGAATCGAACAAAGAAAAAAAATTAAATCCCCCTTCAAAATTTTTTGGTTTACGTTTCAAGGTACGTAGAATCCGAAAATCAAATAAAATTGTTCCGTCTGTACGCCATCCGCCGGCTTCATTTAGGGTCTAGTTGACACCCGAAGCTTTTGGCTGATTTCATTCACTTCTAAGGGATGAACAATAAGACCTGAAATTTTCAAAACGCCCTAGCTGAAAAACTTTCAAAAAAAGGTTTGTTTTTTCATCAATTTGAAATGGTATTGAATTTTTAGAATCGAATGAGACCACTCAGAGCTCTTTAGGACCAATCATTTGCTCCCCATAAGAATTAAATTTTAAGGGTTGAACTTATGATAAATCAGAAACACGAGTGTGAATCGCAAAAGGGGCGTAATCTCCGTTCAAATTTTAGCTGACCGATATCCGATCGTTGTTCGTTTGTTCGAGTTATACTCATTTTTGCGTACTTAGCTACCAGTAATCAAATTTCCTAACAATTGAGGAGTTCCTAAGTTCCTAGGGTACTCCTACAAAACGATGAGGGTGGTGGTACTACGGAGTTCACCTCGAGATACCCTACTCGAGGAACCCAAAGCCACTTTTCATTGAAAAAGTTACTCCTTCCATACAGTTCAGGGATTTTTATGATAGTTTTTTATCCACCTCCCAATAATCAACACAATACTTTCTCCACAATGGTGGATTAAGAAGCTATACTAAATAACTCACAACTCAACAATGGTTTTAAAATTCTTTAAACGGTAGAATACTATGACACAGTCCGAGGTCACATTTTTAATTCATCCCGCCGGAGAAAGCCTAGTAGACAGTGCAACGGTCGGCTGTTCCTTCGGACGACCTGTACAATTTTTTGAATATTTTATACGTCCTAAAGAGCAGGAAGGAGCCCTCGTTCAATTTTCATCATTGGTGACAGCGCGTTTCAACTGGATAAGGATTTATTCAGGCAGCGTTCTCTCTTCAAGCGCGAGCGAAGGACGATTTAGGAACGAAACTATTTATTCAAGAGACCCAAGTTTTGTCACTGCTCTGTTTTGATTGTTTGGTATCCGTTTTGATTGACGAGACGTCCGGAATTTCATAGTTCATATTTCTCTCGGAAATCTATTATCTCTTCAATCTGATTCCAAGTAAACCAATTTTAATTGGATTTTCGAATTTTTTATTGGATTTTTCTATTGAATAGAATGAAATCCACTCCGAATCTAGCCACTTCAATACTACAGTTCGTGTAGCATGCAATATATTAGTGACAAAGTTATTCAGAGAGCTCAAAACTGCAAAATTCAAGTAGAAATTATTTAAAATTTCACATTCACTTTCTTTGTAATTAAGAAAAACCCTCAAAATTTGTTGGTTTACGAATAAAAATTTTGCCGTCCGTCCGCGGCACTTTCCTCAGTAACCATGGACCAATTTTGATGAAATTTGGTATATGGGTTCCAGTTTGGGTGATGTTGTGCCCCGAAGCTTTTTGTTAATGTCAGTAACTTCTAAGGGTTGAAAAATAAGATATAATAATACAAGATATTGTTAATAAAGGTATTATGTTCTCATCAATTTAAAATAGTATTGAATTTTTAAAATTGAATGAGACCACACAGAGCTCTGTAGGACCAACCGTTCGTTCCCTACGAGAACATATGGGTTGGACTTGAGATAAATCAGAAACACGAGTGTGAATCGCAAAAGAGGCGTAATCTCCGTTAAAATTTTAGCCGACCGAAATCCAATCGTTGTTCGTTTTTCCGAGTTATACTCATTTTTGCGTACTTAGCAACCAGTGATCAAATTTAACAATTGAGGAGTTCCTAATTTCCTAACAAGTATGGAGCGAATATTTATCTAAATTAACTTGATTTTAAGTAGATAATAATTTTATCTACTACATATTATACTACATATTATGTAGTACCTATAGTTGGTGGGAAAGGGAAAGCTGTGTACTTTGTAGACGAGTGATCAATACAGAACAATAATTAACTCTTGAGTAATAATTTGCAGCGTTCAGTTTGAAACTCTGAAAATGAGTTAATCAGTTTTCTCAATTAGTTCTTATAAGTTCAAAAGCCCTAACTTGATGTGTCTAAAGTGAGACGTTAGTAGATTCGAGTGAGATGTTAACTCCTCTGAGGGGATCTCAACGATGCCTCTCTTACGTTATGCAGCTGATTTGTAACGTCATTCAGACCTATAATTAAGGATATTATGAGCAGTGTTACTGTCATCTGCCTGGTAACCAACCGAGACTACCTCCTCAAGTCACTCAATTCTCTACTGAGTGACCCGCAATTATCGATCACTTAAACTTTTCATAAGTTATAACAATCCGATCTCCTGGAGTGCGTCAGTTGTCGTTGCTTCGAGCTCAAATTGAACTCATTCCTCATTCTCACGATTCGTCTTAATAATTCACCGACAAGACGAACCCATCAGCACTTTTCCCTTCCTTTTTTATTTCCAGGAAAAGACTCTTTTGATTACATGAGTCGTGCTTTTTGCTTGTCAAGCCTCGGATTTTAGTGCCACTCCTCAATTAGAAGATTTCTTTCCCTCGAGAACTCTTTGGGAAAGGAGTTAAAAGCTTTCCCTGTCATGAAATCCTTTGAATCAGATTTCGTCTCTCTCTTGGCTCTTTTCCTTCGCGTCTTCTCTCCTTCGCGGTGCGTCTTTTGAGGCCAGAAGAAAAGCGATACGCGGGAACCCAGCGATGTCGTCCTGGATTCCGAACCGACCGATCAATCTTAATGAATCCTGTCAGTGGTCCAAGCGGCTGAGGGGGAGGAAGAATGAGTGGCATAGAGTGGAAGTGGCACGACTAGATGAGGACGAGAAGGGGGGAGAGGACCCGGAAAAAAAGGTTCGGTTCCCGTAATAAATCAGATGGAACTGCTTAGGGTGGGGCCCCTCTAGCAGTTTTCTTTCCTCGAGAGAGAGGTGTCTGGGAGAAAATGGAATTTGCCCATACCCACCGCAAAACGTAACGTTTGAGAGTGACGTAGCAACTTACGTGTTAATACGCTCAATTCTCACCACTCCCCGGTTCACCTCCTCACAACCACTTTTGATCCGAGCGAAAAAGATTTCAACGTCTGAGCTCCTGTCATCTTTTTTAACACATCCAGATGCTGGTAAAGTGAAATAAATAACCATTGCAGTTTGGATTTTCGTCCAACTCCCATTCCCTGACGTCGCGGGTGTCATCAGATGTTTTTCAAAGGGAAGATGAGAATTTGGAATTGTTTCATCAACGAAAAAATGCTGGGACATGTGACACCGCTCGCGAGCAATCACCACCCAAGTATCCACTAAATCGAGTTTCACTTCATCGCTGCATGATAACAGATGATATATTATTATTATTAATATTATATATCAAAATAGATTGTTATTAATTAAAATATTATTCCCTCGAGATATATTAATTAAAAATACACTTCTGTGGAAGTAGGTCGACAAAAACTGTTGAAAAAACGCTGCAAATTATTATTTTTCTATTTATAGATCACTCGTCTGCAAAGAACACGGCTTTGCCATTGTTACCACCAATCAACATGAAGAAAAACATCGATAACATTTCGGTCAGCTAAAATTTGAACGGAGATTAGGTCTCTTTTGCGATTCACACTCGTGTTTCTGATTTATCGTAAGTCCAACTCCTGAGTTCTCGTAGGGAGCCAACGGTTTGTCCTAGAGGGCTCCGCGTGGTTTCTTAAAATTCAATACTATGCTAAATTGATGGGAAAACAATAACATTATATCAATTTTTTTTGATTTAGGGCGTTTCCAAAATGTCAACCCTTTTTTTCAACCCTTAGAAGTGACCTACATCAACCAAAATGCCCGATTTTTCTTGGATAGATGGCAGCACCTTCGAGGACAAATTTAAGTAGCTTCCCATTTTTAAACAAAATGGAATATTTTAAAACTGCTGGCACAGACTTATTTAGAAAGAAATTACAATTTTGGTTAATTATGTTTGAAAATTTTAAAATCAATTTTAAGTAACAATAATTCAAATAAACCATGTTAGAGGCAAAATTTTGAAAAAACCCGCAAATAGCATATTGAAGAAAGGTATCACAATCCGCTTATCAGAATTTAACATTCAATTACACGTTCATCGGCATTAGTAAAATTGGCTGAAATTAATGAGGCAGTGAGGAAGGAGGGCCTTCCTCTTGAAAATTTTCTAGAGGAATTGAAGTGGGACCTTACTTTCGGCAGGTACCTACTAGTAAAAAGTACCTAGTAGTAAAAAGGTGCTGGTATGAATGACTCACCCGAAGGGTCTGACCTCCATTCAAGCTTTTTGGCTTGAGGACAACTTCAACAACGATTTGAAAACGTTCGCTAGCCTTATGAAAATCTCTACGTGCGGTCTCCTTATGATAAATGGTTTGAGAAAACGGGGATCGAGAGTTCTTTTGAATGTAGTTGGAACAACACTAACCTCTTCTACGAGGTAGGTTCAGTTGTATGCTGGTTTTTTGAATTTGTCCGGCCATTAAAATTTGAATCTAACTATATTTTATCCAAATTAAAATGCCCACTCGTAAAACGCGATTTTAGTTAACACCTTGCACGCGGGAAAAAAAACGCGTTGGTCCCCTGTGGCGGAGAAATTTTTTTTCGACGAAACGCTATAGCAGCAACATATATTAAAAAGTACATTTTTCTAAAAATTTTGACATAAAAAAAAGTTTAGAATTTTGAGAATTTATTCTCTGCGTCAACGTGACGCGGCCAGCGGTGGTGTCAAGTTGCTCCAGTTTGAATGGGAAATCAACCCCTATGTGAGTGGGTTGGCTCAGGCCGCCCGTCCACTAGACGCGAATTCTGGCGGCCTTTGCAAGGGAGATAGGTTGATGGTGCATAGAATGGGTAGGAATCAATCATGTACGACAATATAATACCTAGTTATTCCATACCTGGAAAGAGAACAAGTCTTCTCCTTTTTGGGAGCTTTGTAGAGTACTCTGGCAAAGATTAAAAACAGAAAAACCGAGTGAAACACACAAAAAATCGTAGTCGAACCACTGTGTCTTTTTCACGATAACGAACTGAAAGTATGAAACTTATGAGAGGATTGAGCTGATTATTGACACAACCAACAATTAAACAATGTCGATCAACCTTAAAAAGAGTGAATTATTCCGTAAAAATGGATGAAAAATGTGAAAACATAAAAAAATTGCCGGAGGAGCACACAAAGATAAGGTGACACTTTCATAACTGCTCAATTACCTTCAACCTCGACCGATTCAGCTCCGGATTGAACCGTTCAACTCATAATATGTTCATCTATCACGAAAAAATGCTAGAAAAGAGTGGAAACTGAGAACGAAAGAACAGGAGCAGATATTCTTGAACCTGTTTTGCGAGAGGTGTTTGCGTGACATAGACGCGGCCAGCCACACAGACCCCGGGATTTGCGTGACATAGACGCGATCCGCGTTCAACGTGTTAAACAATACAAGAAGCATATTATATTATATCTTTGAAGATCATTATTATACTACTTTTCAGGAGAAGTGTAATGTGACTTGATAAAAATGGCAAATCGATTTGAAATAAATTTCAACACAAGTAAAAAATATTTTGAGAGAAGTATGTACTTACAACTTTTTCCGAAAATAAAAGAAAAAAACACCACATTGATATGAATAAAAAATGTTGTCATAAAATGTAGTTTTATTAATAACAGATAATTATGAGATTGGTGGGTACAATCGCGAAGTGAAGCGATTTCCTACCACGAATGGTTGGTAACTGAAACCATAGAGTATTGGGGGTATTACATAGTATTACATAGTATTATATTATTATTATTATTATTATAGTAGTATTATAGTAGTATTATTACATAGTAGTATTGTATTACATAGTATTAGTTTGTTATTACTACTATAATAATTTAAAATCTCACTGAAGTATACCGCCAGTCCGCTCTGACTGGAAGATTGAGTATTGCTCTTCCTATATTCGTGTTTTGTGTAAATCGCACTACATAAAGCACGGATATACGAAGATCATAAATAAAGTTATATTCGCACAAAAGACATGAAAGTTCGAGACGGAAACATTAGGCATAGAATGATACAAAAACGCGGTCCATCGGGCCTCGCCAGGGAGCAAGCTCCCAAGACCCCCGGGTGGTTACTGCTTAGAGCCTTCGGCTAAAATTCAAGCAACATGGAACATGCTTCAGCCGTGTTTTGTTTGTTTGCTGTTTCCTTTAACTTTGTAGAGCAGTCTCAATTACAACAAAGGTATTCTTATTATTAAGAAATCAAAAACATCTAAAGCGTCAAAGAACACATCACCACAAAAGCCGGAGTTCATAACAAAATCTCGCCTTGGTTTCAAGATCCTTTGATTGCATTCGTAAAAACCAAGCCTACCAACAACATCAATATAAATCGATGTTGGTTTTTACTGCGAATGTTGTTTACAGTTCTTTTAACTCAGAGGTTTATCTCAACTTCGTCCATATTTACAGCTGTTTTGGCAATATATAATTTACGCATAAATTGAGGGCTTTTCAACGAGTGGCGAACGATTTCCGTGGGATGAAAACTAACGGCTATACATTTCCCTAGAAACGGGTCGGTTGTAAGTGAAAATCATTATAAAATCCCGCGCTACTTTCGTTCCACGGTTTCGTCACGTTTTTGCCCACTTAGGTGATGGCTAAAACATGTTCCATGCTAATTAAATTGAGGTTTCTCTTCTCCGAGCCCACGTCATCCCTTTGCCATGGAACTCCACAAATCGATGTTTGATTGTTTGTTAATCGCCACACTCCAGTCACGCTCAGCGACGCTTTACTCGCTCTGTGAGAATTATCTGTCAGTGTTACAAGCCACTTTTCGGGTTAAATATTGATTACATCATGTTCTATTGAGAATTCTAATAGTTTTGAAGACATTTATCATGTCTATCATGGATTCGAGAGTCAGCTTCAGCTTGAAGACATCGAAATTTGATGTTTTGTGGTAAAGTTTGTAGTTTCTTGCTCAACTTCATACAAAATTGGTTAAAACACGCCAAACAAAGATATAACATATACTTAATGTACCTAATACTTTCAAAAATTTAAACGCTGAAACAAAAACTAATCGGTATTTATGTAATAGGTAGGTATATGGCTCCAGTTAGCTGAACTACCTGCCCCACTCGTTTACACTGCAATAACGCTTCCCCATCTGACTCACGAAAACCGAAGAAAAAAATACTACACGGAAGAAACTCGGTAGAGCGGCAGAGGGAGGAGTGTTGGAACAGAGAAGAGAAATTTTCTTCTACCATCGGGTTTTTATAGATTCCTTTTCCTCCCCGTTGACGTTGATATATTGGAAGGATAGCAGGCCTGTGCCCTTTTTTACCCTTTTCCCCTCCCTTCACTCTCAAACCAAAGACATGCTGACTGAGAGAGTATACCTACCATACCCCTGTACACTTCCCCCTGACTTGAAGGGCCGCGGTCCTTACCTTAGCATACCTCAGCTTACTCCAACAGAAGGAACCGTTTTACTCCGTGCAACCTTCTTCCTTTTCTTTATTCTTCCCCCTTGCTATCGTTTTTCTTCAACTGTTTTACCACTGTATCAACTCAAGGTGCATGGTGAAGCTATCCGCAGAGGGAAACACACCTTTGAGGGAAAAAATCAAGAAAATAAAATTACCTTTAGGTTGTGATGAGTGGAGCTTGGATTTCTTTGACAGTTGAATCAACTAAATTGGTTCATAAATGAACTTAAATTCAGGTTGATATGTTTTTTGGAGGTAAAACCCAAATAATGATGTATATTATATTCCACCATTATATTCCAGGAATTTTGTTTGTTATTGTCTCTTAGTGCATTAAAATCTCGAGTTATTCTTTAGTTCTTTTCAAGAATGAATAATAAAATTTCATAATTATTTTTTCACAATTCATAAAATTTTATCGAATTGTGGAGGAAAATGAAGTTTTCCGCTCTAAGAAGAATCTTCCTTTTCCACATGCGCAGAGACCACTAACAATCAGGAATGGTGATTTTCATAGGGAACCATCTACAAGCACAATCCCTGAAAATCTTATTGAAATTGGATCATAACTTCGTATAGTTTTGCACGTCACAAGGATTTCATGGCGGACAGACAGACACGGAACCCAAGTTGTCCCAAAACGTAAAAAGCGAGTGAAAATTTCAGTTTTGAAGTAACTTTTTTTTCAACCTTGAAAAGTGAAAATGGTTCCATTACTTTGGGGGACTGTGGAGCAAAATTATCAGAACGAGAATTATTGAGTACCTACTCGTATTCAAAATTCCTATTCCTAAAACTCAAATCAAAGTAAAACGCTGCAAATTATTACACAAAGGTTCATTATTTTTCTATAGATATCACTTGTCTGCAAAGTTACTTCTTATCTACCACATACCTACCTACTTCACAACCAAGTTTATTTGGATGAAATAAATGCTTCACACTCAGTTCGAAGAAATAGGGATTATTATACCCTAATTATTAGGAAATTCAATTACTGGTTGTTAAGGGCGCCGAACTGAGTAGGTACAACTCGAAGAAACGAACAACGATCGCATTTCGGTCATCTAAAATTTGAACGGAGATTATGCCTCTTTGCGATTCACACTCGTGTTTCAGATTTATCCACCCCTCAAGTCCACATTGTGAGCGAACGGTTTGACCAACAGAGCTCCGGGTGGTCTCAAAAAATTCCTAAAATTCGATGCTATGTAAAATTGGTGAAAAAACAATACCTTTATTCCGAGAGTTTTCGAGCTTGAAAATTTCAACCTTTAATTTTCACCCCTTAGAAGTGATTGCATGAACCACAAGCTTCGGGGCACAACTAGACGCCAAATGGAGCCCATATACCAAATTTCATCCAAGTCGGTCCAAGGGAACTAAGGGAAGTGCCGCGTACGGCGGACGGACGGAAAATTTTTATTCGATTTTCGGATTCTACGTACCTTGAAACGTAAACCAACAAATTTTACTTTAATTTTTTTTCTTGGTCGATTCCAAAGGTTCATTATTGAAAATAATGAACCAAAACATAGAAAAACAGGGTTTTAGACCAATTAGTTGCGCAGATACATTCCGGATGCTAATATGAACATGAGCATGAGAAGAAATATAATAATATTGAGCCATTCAAAACCAAGATGAAAGAGAAACATTTTAAGTCTCCATTTGTGCTGACACGACTCAATTCGAGGTGTTTCCGATTGCTATCAAAAATCCGGTATCTTCTCGCACCTCATTACGAAATTTCAGTCGCCATTTCTCTACATCCTGGCCATTAAAAACCTCGGCTGTACCGGCGTTGTGAGCGGATATAATCCAAAAGATTCGAGTCACGAAACGCGTGCTGGAGATTTTTCAACCAAACGGTGGCTTTTAAAGATAGGAGGTGGTGATATGCAACGCCTAATGTTGAACAGATAAGAACAAGAGAAAAGTTTTATTTTTTTGTTTTCTCATGGTTTTACTGTGTACCGTTTAACCCGCTCCGCTACTGTCAAAACAAAAGTACGCGAGTTTTTGTGATGGCGATGTGTTGAAGTGCGGTATCGCAGACTATGGGTGATCGCGTGACGGAGACCTACAATAACGTGGAATATGGCGGCTCAGGAACACGTTTTACGTTGGCATAAACTACCGAGTGGAAAAAATTGGGAGATTACAGCCTTCCCGCGATTAGCTTCACAATCCACATTCTGCTTGGGGTCTCTTTTATTGTAATTTCCTACGATATTATTTGTGTTAGACTTTGATTCACAAAAGAATGGAGGTTAGCGAACTAATACCAAAAGCTGAGTATCAAATTGTTCAATGTTGGTTGTAAAACTGTCCATCGTTGTATAGGTACCGAAATATCCATCGCGGGGTATCAAAAAGTTAAACGTTGAGTACATAGTGTCTAACGTTTATTATCAAAATGCCCAACGTTGGGTTGGTACCAATATGTACAATGTTGAGTATCCAAATGTCCAAGGTTGGGTTATATAATGAAGTTGAACGTTCGAAGGAAAATGCACGAGGCTTGGAGGTGAATCTATACTAATGGGACGTTGGGCGGAGGTAGGGGAAAAAAGTGGGTAAGGAGTGAGGGATACTTCCCAAGACTTTTACGACTCCCACGAGTTCTGCAACGAAACTACCGCAAATCAAGTTTCCCAGCGAATTAGTCCATTTAATCACCGAGTGATTGATTGCCTTTCGAATCAGAGCAGAATCGATGCTGAAACTTCGGTTTATTATCTTCCATAGAAGTGGCTAACCTCAACTTTTGCTCTCTAGATTTCAATTTTAGTGCAGGGTTAATAGTTTGGGAAGTGAATAAAAGTGGGAGGTGAGGAAAACGAAATTAATAGCATACAACCAACCATCAATGTGATTGTTAACTCTTTTACATTTGATTATTCTTTTTTTTAAATAGTTCTTTGTGTTGAAAATTTATGAGAACAGTCTCGCTTTATTTTTATAGAGCATATTAGGCTAAATGATAATAACCATCCTGCAATATTACAATCCCATTATACAACAATCCCACGACACTCGTGAGACCTCAAGCTCCGCTACATTAAAATCCCACGGAACTTGAACTCCTGGGACATCAAATATCCGCAACATTGAAACCCCATTATACAATCCAGTGATACTATAATCCTCGAGACTTCAACCCTGCAATCTTATGAGACTCCAACTCCTGAAACCTCAAACTCCGCGACATCAAACTCGTACAATCCTGGATTAGTATAATCCGTGAGACTACAACCCTGCCATATATCAATCCCACAGGACTACAACTCCTGAGACCTCAAAATCAACATCATTGAAATCCCAACTTACAATCCAGCTTTATCCTTGAGACTACAACCCTGCAATCCCATGAGACTCCAACTCCGGAGACCTCAAACTCCTTAACGATAATATCCCACGAAACTCGAACTCGTGAGACCTAAAGAAACCATTAAAATCCCAACATACAATCCAGTGATACTGAAATCTGTGAGACTACAACCCTGCAGTTATGCAATCCCTTCAACTCCTCAGACTACTGACCCTCAGAATTACAAGCTCGATGGACTCGAACTCCCGAGACTTCAAAATCTGCAACATTGAAATCCCTTTACACTCGTACAATCCAGGGATAATATAACCCGAGAGACTACAACTTTGCGATACTACAATCCCACGAGAATTTCTGAGGCTGTTAACCCACAGATTTACGATCCCACGAGACTTGATCTCCTGAGATCACAAATCGCAACATTACAGCCCCACGATGCAATCCCATCATGGCAGCCGTCGATACTGTGAGACTACAATCCCGCTAAATTGCAAATCAGGACAAAGCATAAGCAAGTTCAAAGATCTTTAATACTCGTACTTCAAATTGATTGAGCGGAATTAACATTGCTGCTTTCAATGGTGGTTCTTGAGAAAATCAAGCTGAGTTCAAAACGTTTAGATCGGATGAAATTCCTGATAAAATGTATATAGAAGATGCTTCGCCCGAGCTTAATATTAATGATGGACCTTCCTCACTAGAAAACCGCTGGCTTGAGGGAGGGCGCCACCTCGGCCGCTCAAAGGATGACGCCTCCCGCTGACATACGAACAAATTAAATTCCTCTGACCTCCACAGTCTCTCCCCGCAACCTCTGACCTCTTTTGTTCCTCTCCGCAACCTCTGACCTCCGTTCCGCCTCTATTCCCACAGAGAAGCCCTCTTCTGATGCAGCGCTGTCCCACAGAGAGGGCCTGCAAAAACCTTCTCCTTCCTGGGAGAGAGTTGGACGGAGCTCTGGGAAGCTCCAAAAAAGATTAGTCGGCTCTTCTCCAGTTCGCCCGCCTCTCTCGAGATTAAACCTCCCGCTCCGGCCGTTATTTAATATTAGATGACAACCGTTTCATAACAACGTTTTTAAGGTCGGCGCTAATTTGGCAGTCGAAAAGGGAAGAGTTTCCTCGCGAAGGTCTGAGCGGCGTGTTTCAGGAGGCCATGCACGTGCGGCTAGCTTGTAAGTTAGACCTCAACCGACACTACGTCATCTGATAACCTAACAAACTGAAAACCACTTACTAATTCAGGCCTGTCTGTGAGCTGATGTCTGGCTGACATCTCAACTAACAGAGGATCCTGAAGACATTCAGGCTTAACGTTGTAAACAACTCTAAAACTAAGTTTAGTCATCAACGTTAAATCAGGCTCTACATCAGCACGAAAACTGACTAACTGAATATCGTAAGCACCTTTAAACGAGCCTCTCAGCAACAGCGGGGCAAGCAATATGTCAGCAGGCAACCTAACTAACTAAATATCATAATAATACAAATTTGAGCTCGCCTGTCTCCTACAGCAGGACTGGTGCAATGTCAGTGGCAGAATACAAACCGAAAGCCACCTGCTTATTCAGGCCTTCCTGGGAGCTGATGCCGATATGGCACCGTGTCTGTTAACATCTTAACTAATAGAAGATAGTAAACAAATTCTGGCTCTCGTTTTGTTACATTCGTCGGTATGTTAGCTGTGAATCTAACAGACTGAAGATGCAAAACACATTTAGGCACGTTCGTTACCTTCGTCTGACCTGGCTGTATGTCAGTTGACAATCTAAAAGACCGAAGTTGATAAACACATTCAGGCTTATTTGTCACCTTTGTCTGTCCTGGATGTATGTCAGCAGGCAATCTAACAGACTGAACAAGCTAAACACATTTAGGCTTGTGTCACCTTTGTCTGACCTGGCTGTATGTCAGCTGGCAATCTAACGGACTGAACAAGCTAAACACGTTCAGGCTTCTTTGTCACCTCCGTCGGAACTGACACTATGTCAGCTGACAATCTAAAAGACCAAAGTTGCTAAACACATTCAGGCTTCTTTGTCACCTCCGTCGGAACTGGCACTATGTCAGCCGGCAATCTAACAGACTGAACAAGCTAAACACAATCAGGCTTCTCTGTCACCTTCGTCGGAACTGACACTATGTCACCTGGTAATCTAACCGACTTGATATTCTGAACTCATTCAGTCTTACCTCTCAGGTACGGCGTTTCAATTATCAGTTGGTCGAAACTGACTGAAAATACCACATACTTAAGCTCCATATACTTAACGTGACAATATACATCTTGTCTGTGAGGCTTACTTGACACTGTAAGGTGAGACTTTGATTATTTCAGTGACAAAGCCCAGTGTTTATGAGTAACCAATAATAACTGTCAAATGTTTGTTGATAGAGTTTTTGACGCCATCTTGGCCTACCAAATTGAGAAGAAAAACCTGTTTAACTGGAAAAATATCGTGTAATGTATTTCATCAAGATTGCTTCAACTCACAGATCTATTAAACAAGGTTCTGTCTAGGCAAAACCGATCCAACAAAGTCACAATCGCTCCCAACCGTAAATAACCATGCCTAAGTTCCTCGTCACTCCCGCGTCTCTTGTTTCAAGTGATTAATTACACAACAGTCCCCGTTCTGGCTCTCAAAGCGCAAGATTGATCAAGAAGTATCGACGACAAGTAATCTGCAGATCCCGGATTGGGGATTAAAGTTGTTCCAACAGTCAAGGGTGGCTCTTTGGGGTGAAACTTGCTCCTTGATGACTTGCTTTCCTCGAGTATAACCCTCTTTTTGTCCTTTTGTTCGGCGGAGCATTGAAGTAAAGGGTCGAGTGACAGTGGGATTGTTGACAATGCACAACGAAAAATACCGTGGAATGAGAATTGGAAACGGGAATGGTGAATACGAACGAAATTAATCAATTTTTATTCAACTAAACTGGTCAAAGAACAAATTCAGAAGAATCGGATGGGAAGCAATATTCACCTGAAGCAACAAATTTGTAATAGGTCATTTATAGGCTAACCCTTTATTTTCCACTTGTTCAAAAAATGTGTTTTCTCGGATTTTTATTCAAATTTAGATGTATTTTGACAAATTAATAGAATATTTGAGCAAAAGGTACCTCAAAGGCACTATTGCAGTCTGTCAGCACAAGAATGATCTATCCAAGGGCCACACTAGCGATATCTGCTTCAAAAGAATATGTCTACATACCTAATTTTGATTAGTGGAAGAAGGAAACTTGGGAAAATCCTTGGTGGTATGATGGGGTGATTAATTTCTCATAAAGTACTTATCACCTCATAGATAGAGCACATTCCATTCTACAAAACCAAGGAACGAGGGAGAGAAGGTTTACTTCATAGAGGGATTTTCGCTACTTCAGACAGTAGTTAATAGCTTACAAGGGTAGATAAATGAGGCTAGAAGGTACCTCAAAGGCACTATTGCAGTCTATCAGCTCAACAATGATCTTTCCAAGGGCTACACTAGCGCTATCTGCTTCAGAAGAATAATATTCTTCTTTATTATGTCTATACGCTTGATTTGATGAGTAGAAGAAGGAAACTTGGGAAAATTCTTGGTGGTATGTTGGGGTCAGTAATTTCTCACAAAGTACTTATCACCTCATAAATAGAGCACATTCCTACTACAAAACCAAGGAACGAGGTAGAGTAGGTTTATTTCATAGAGGGATTTTTGCACTTACTTTTACTTCAAATTGTAGTAATAGCCTACAAGGGTAAATGAATGAGGGTTCCTCGAAGGCCTCATTAGTCTCTCAACTCGAGAATTATTTTACTTTTCTTTGTGTCATTATGTTTCATTATTATGTTTTCTTGCACAATCGATAGTTGGAGTATCAAAATAGCCAACATCTATCAGTTTTGGTTTGAACGTTGATAAACTGTTGTTGGTAAAACTCGGACTTCCAAAAATAATATGGTACTTACGGATATTAAGGGTTGATTTATATTCTGTTACTTATAACTATAAAGAAATTATATGGGATGGAAAAGAATATAATTACCTTAAGCAATAATGTGGTTAGTAAGAAAATCCATGTTTGCTGATGTTTAATAAAACGACGGAAATATAAACCGTTGTGTAATAATTTCCATAGTGACATAACAAGATGGCGTCACAAAACCTTCGTAAGAGAAAGTTTACAGACCCAGAGTGAATTGACCTTTGTTTAATGTAGTTTTGTTTCAATGCCATTAATTGATAGTCTGATTCAATTGTTTTTATTTGAATGACAAAAAAACAATATTTTGAAATTTTGTTCCCTCGAGAATCCCAATGAAAATTACGAACTTATGTGAGTTGGGATGTTTCTCAACATTTGGAATCTTCTCGAGGTTCATTACGTTTCCGTGAAATATGGCGTCAATAAGCCTTCGTGAAAGGAAAGTTTCCATACCTACTGCGTAAAGGCATTCCTTCGTTTACGACCTCCAATAAGAAAATATGAAGTTGTGAATGAAAAGTTCCATCATCTCAATGACACTATGTTGTCAGTCCGATTTCATTGTTTTCATCTGAAAATATTTAATACTGATACTCAAAGGATTGATTGTGGTTGCTAAGCTAAATTATATAATTCCTCCTCAGTTAAGAAACGGGAAAAGAGTGAGCCACTGGAAGCCTTGTCCCGCCTAGTAGTCTCGGGAGAAAAAAAATGAAGAAAAAAACAAATCGTCGAGAATGAACTGACAAGAAAGTTGTAAATCTAGTTAAACAGTTGGCCATCTTCTGGAGGGGGGCCGTAAAAACGTGGGCAGAACAGAAAAAAGTGGAAGAGAGGCGAAGAAATTGTCCGTTTTACTGGTTCCCTCCCACCATTCATTTGCCCCCACCAGGCGTACCAACTTCAGGGCGTAGAATATTAATGAGGAGATCTAAAAGAAACGGCCTGACGTTAACAAGTGTCAATTGAAAAGCAGGAGACAATATTCTGAGAAGTTACAAAGGCAAAACAGCTTCAACGGGTTGTTTTTTGTTACTTTTTCTTTTTCAAGGACTTTTATTGTTGATGTAATTATGCGGCTGAGAAAAAGTTCGTTGAACTTTGATGCATGAATTGAAAATAATACGGAGGAAGTAGGTCACAAAAAATGTACGTGATTGTTATTGCTGAATAATAGCAGCGTTCCAGAGTGGAATCAAGAATACAAGCTTTCGTTGCTTACATCATCACAAACAATGTTGGTCTTGAACTTCGAAAAGTCCAGCCATCCTGCCTCTTATTAAGGCCATGGGGGACGTCAAGTGTGCGAGGTAGAGGGAAGACGCCAATAGTTATTAACACTTATCTCAGCTGTCGGTTGACCGATCTCTAAATTTCAAAGTGGTCTGAGTTACGTTCAGTACGTTTTCCTGTTTTCTAGGAATTAATCAAATATTTCTCAAAAAAATGTCCAGCCCATATGTATACTTATCAATGTAAGCCGAGTCAATGTAAGTGGGTACCCAGAAAATGGACTTGAAATTCTGTATTCGAAAGTTTAGAAGAGCAGCAAGGGCTTCTAGAATGCGTATCAAAACCTGCTTGGTACTAAAATATTTCCTCTTATTTAACAATTCAGTTTTCATAATATGTTGTCAATGGGTCTTCATACTTTATATTAGTGCAATAGATAATAATAACAAAACAAGAAAGTCTGCCAAGTAAGGTGGGCAGTAAGTGGTTAAGTGGGCTTCATCATGCAGAATAACATGGGCATGTACATTTCAATAGAGTAGAATAATAGCAGTATTCTGAACTGAGAAATGGCATGCCTGATAAATTCATATCAATGTATGTATTGAATGATATCAAAAGAGAAAATTAGTTTATTTTCCCCAGGTTTGTGTACTGCAAGTAGATAATTGGAGAAAATTAGTTCATTTGCCCCAGGTTTGTGTACTACAAGTAGATAATTAGAGAAAATTAGTTCATTTGCCCCAGGTTTGTGTACTACAAGTAGATAATTAGAGAAAATTAGTTCATTTGCCCCAGGTTTGTGTACTACAAGTAGATAATTAGAGAAAATTAGTTCATTTTCCCCAGGTTTGTGTACTACAAGTAGATAATTAGAGAAAATTAGTTCATTTTCCCCAGGTTTGTGTACTGCAAGTAGATAATTAGAGAAAATTAGTTCATTTTCCCCAGGTTTGTGTACTGCAAGTAGATAATTAGAGAAAATTAGTTAATTTTCCCCAGGTTTGTGTACTGCAAGTAGATAATTAGAGAAAATTAGTTCATTTTCCCCAGGTTTGTGTACTGCAAGTAGATAATTAGAGAAAATTAGTTCATTTTCCCCAGGTTTGTGTACTGCAAGTAGATAATTAGAGAAAATTAGTTCATTTTCCCCAGGTTTGTGTACTGCAAGTAGATAATTAGAGAAAATTAGTTCATTTTCCCCAGGTTTGTGTACTGCAAGAAGATAATTAGAGAAAATTAGTTCATTTTCTCCAGGTTTGTGTACTACAAGTAGATAATTAGAGAAAATTAGTTCATTTTCCCCAGGTTTTTGTACTACAAGTAGATAATTAGAGAAAATTAGTTCATTTTCCCCTGGTTTGTGTACTACAAGTAGATACTCACTCTAAAGCTTAGTGCGGACCGGGACTCATTGAGTCGATTCATGTTGCTATGCAGCATCCAGGCTGCTTAGATCGCAGCATTGTTCGGACGCAGCCCCGCATTTGTTCCGCAACAAAGAATCATGTCCACACTAAGATTCAGTCCGCGTCACGATGTCGGAGGAAAGAGCTCTTTTGAGAATATCTGTCGCTCTTTTTGATCGAACTTAGTGCATCCAATCAGAGGCTCATCAATAACAAACGACCCAGATGGTGGGTCCGAAAAGTGTTTCATGGCGGGAATCAGAATGGGCAAGACATTTTGAACACTTGAATGATAGCACAGGGTTCCGGAATTTTATTAAGATGTCCCCAATGATTTTGAAATAATTCTAACAAGAATTGGTGGTCGAATTTCGAAAAAAAAAAACATTTTCCGGGAATCTGTTTCACCGGCCCACAGACTAGCTGCTACTCTCCGGTTCCCAGCTAGTGGAGTACACATCACGAGTGGATTGATAACTAGAGTAAACAAAGCTTCGCGGCTGACACTGTGTTGCGCAACACAGAGTCAAAGAATCCCTTTTTCTTTGGGATTCAAAAGACTCCGAAAATACTAGCCCGAACCACACTAGATTCATTACATCAATGGATCTACGCAGCGTAGATGCAGCCCGGACGCAGCCGAGATTCTCCGGTGACGCAAAGAATCAACTCGAAGAATCCCAGTGCTTACTAGGCTTTAGGGCTGTGAATTTTGAAAAGTTATAGGCCAATTACGAGTGCTTTTGTAGAATTCAACTTAGGTATGAAAATATTTTTATTTTTTTCATCCTTCGCCGGATGGAAGCGTCGGAGCCATCTTCTTCCTGGAACCCTACTACGTTTTGCCGCTATTCCTCCATATGGAGTCGTCATTACATTGTCTTAATCGTAAAAGTCTTGGGCACAGGTCGATGTGTCTGGACTGTGTCGTCATAAAAATTCGAAACTTAGAAAAATCATAGAAAAAGGTGTTCTCACGCTAGAAGGTCGCGGTTAGTATCAACATTCTCAGAATGAGGTCTAGTTTAGATTAAAAATAACAATAAAAAGTTTTTCCGACCCATGCGCACACCCCCTTGGCCACGAAATCGCGGCGCTGGAAATTCGCTGGGATAGGTTGCGAGATGATGGGTTCCCACTGCTTTCGGGAAGCTGCATCATGGGATCTCTCCACCATAGCATCGCGCACCGTCTTCCGCGCCTCATTCATCGCCTGGTTATGAGTTATTGGTTCCTTAGTTGGTGGCGTCTCAGCTCCACTCCTTGATAGGCCGTCGGCTTCCTGATTGCCCTGAACTCTACAATGTGAGGGAACCCATTGCAGGACGACTTTCCACCCTTCCTTCATCAAATAACCCAGAGCCCTCCTAGTCTGCAGAACGTGGTATTCATCTGGTACATGTGTCGAGCTCAGTGCTGCTTGTGAGTCCACAAGGATCACCACCCTAGCAGGGTGCTCGAAGGGATTGAGCAGGATTGTGGCTGCCTCGTAAATGGTTCGCACTTCTGCATCAAAATTCGTCGCTGAGTGCAACGCTTCTCTCAAACAAGCCTGGTGCGTAAAAACCAGCACCAGTTCTCCTTCAATCTGGATCACGCTAACCATCAGTACCTGTATACATCAGTGTATACTGATGGTATGAAAGTATGTGTTTCTTACGATGTAAAGTGAAACATTGTGAGTGGAATGAAGGATGTTTCGAGTTAAAGGAAAGTGAAATAAATTCACCAATTCCAGTTTCAACAGCTTCCTCGGGAGGAAAGAAAAAACATAAATGAATCATGCCACCTAGACACATGAGAACAGATACTGTAAATTGGGCGTGGCTTGTTGAATAAATAAATGAGAAATTACCAAAATCTTGAATTGAAAAGGTCAAAAAATTATAATTACTGCTATGTTTATTTTTATGAATAATTATTGTGAGCACATTCGCGTTTTCTGACCGGAGAGTCATGAAATCAGTGTACTTCCTTTCAGGAACGTACTCCAAAACACCCTCCAAATATAACTGCCCCCATTTTCAGTTATTTCAATGTTCCTACGCTTCCCATTAGTCCCTAAATTATTAAACCTTGCGAAGATTCTACATCGAATGTATCACTGCATTATTAAATAATGCTCGTACACGGCTTGAATAGTCAGGATGATGCAGCCCACGCACGTGTTCCGGGTCCCTGTTTCAGAATGCCTGAGGGCTCTGCATAATGGATTTCCAGATTCTCTCATACTTGAGATGTGGTGTATTTGTGCTTCCTCGATAATTTTAGTACACACTTTCTAGAGTTCAGGGAACAGCTCTGGGAACAGTGCGTTAAAGGTCTACGCTTGATTCAATATGACAGTATGTAATATACTAATTCATGACCAAAATTTCTTCTCGCATCATCATGTTTTTGTGTTTCCTCAATTGTCTTAGTATACACATTCTAGAGTTTAGGGAACAGCAATAGGAGCAGTGAGTAATAGGTGGAGTAATAGGTCCAAGCTTAATTCAATATAAAAGTATACAATACACTAATTCAAGCACGAAATTCCTTCTTGTATCATCAATAATCGGGATATTGCACGGTGTCCTTGAAAAGGAAAACAGTGAAGGGCAAAATCCGCAGAGTAGCGCAGCAATCGTCCTACAAGTGAGTTGACAACCAGTGTTCATGGATGTTTCATCATACATGATATCCATATCACGTTGTTTTAAAATTGCACGTTAGTCGACAGATAACCAGATAGAGTTCTTATGGCTATCCTGAATAATATCACTACTTTTTTAACACTCCACTTATAGTTGTTACTAGCGCTTAACTCTTATTAACCTGAAGTAGGTATCTTTTGGGATGTCCAATTTTTACTTGATACAGTTAATCGACTTTTAAGCCAAAATGATGGCCATTGGCTATTTTGATATTCAAAGAAGAAACAAAATAATTTTCGAGTTGACAGAATGAAATAGGGCCTTCGGGGTACCTTCTACCCTCATTAATTTCTTATCTTGTAGGGTACTAAGTAGTTGGATTTCCTCGTCAGAGGTGGCGCCACTGCCTAGGGCAGCACCAATCCCTCTATGAAGTGAACCTTTCCCACCTTATTCCTTGGTTATTTACTTTATGAGAAATATGCCCCAACATCCCACCAAGGATTTTTCTAAGTTTCCTTCTTCTACTTCAACAAAATTGGGTTTAAAGATAGATAGCGCTAGTGTAGCCCTTGGAAAGATCATTCTTGAGCTGATACTGTGATAGGTCCTTTAAGGAACCTTCTGCTCAAATGTTCTATATATTCATCACAATACATCCATCATTAATTTTTAAAAGTCCGAAAAAACACATTTTTTGAACAAGTGGGAAATTAAGGGTTAAATGTATAATGGGAAGTAAATTAATTCGAGATAACCAATTTTTTGTACACGAAGGATTGAATGAGAGCATCATAATGATCCTGTCAATTTTGTTAAGGGTTTTGACGAATTTCTGCAAGTAGGTGAAAATATGTTTTTTTAATCATGGAACATGCCTTGACCTAACTGGCAAAAAGTGTTGTTTTTCGGGAACGGTAACGGGTTTTTCCTTTCTATTTTCCTCAAACTTACAGAGGGTATTGATGAAGTACATGAAGGCTCTTCTTTTTATTGCCATAAACTAACGATGCTCCTCGTCTGAAATAAGCATTAATTTGAGGTTCACGGGTGAAAGGCGGTACCTACTGGTTAAGCTTTATACGGGTTGTTGACTTATTTATCACCAATATCCAAAAACAGGCATTGGAATAGTTTATCGTAAATTTCCTCAAATATCCTCATATCGTCATTACTAATAAAATACTGTTTGAAGGATAATTATTACGATTTTTTATTAATGTCCATATTAAACCTTGTTCATCTGTAGTTTTTCTACATCCTGGTGTTATCCAGATGTTGGATTCAAGACGATTCAGTAGTTCAACAACCATTATTTATTTCATCAAGCTGAAACCCATTTCATGAGCCAGGTAACGACTCAAAGGTTCATGCATTTCCATAATGTTCGATGGCCAGGCTAAATACCATTGCGGCCTACTCACAGCGTCATGGCTAAACTGGGGTTTCTAGACTCAACGTACTCTGGGATCCTAGACATAGGGAGTTGACGGCAATGACTTCCAGCGCTGGATCCAAACTCCAGCTTCATTACTCAGCAGGTCGAGGAATTTGAGGATTACTAGAACCGTTGAATGTCGACTTTGCCGAGAAAGAGTCGAGGTAGCAAAACACTCTGTGAGAATAATGACACTCTGCTGAATAATCTACTAGATTCACACATTTTGATGATAATAGGAAACGCCGGAAATATCGAGTTTTGTCACAATAGATCAACCGTACTCTAAAGGACAAAAGGCATTTTTTAAAATAAAAATATAAAAATTAAACAATTTATATTGAACAGTCAATTGGACAGTTGAACAGCCAACATCCTACCTGAATATCGGTTGTAAGCTTCAACGAGCGATACCTACTACTTATTTGAGATCACCAAACAACCAAACTTGAGTGCAAACGGAAAATACCAAATATCATGCATTATACATTATGAAACGAACTCACCGTTGAAACGAAGGTCTGGAGATGGGGATCGAAAATATGTGAACGAAACAGTGACTTTAAGATTGATACTAGTTTATTCAAAAAAATATTGAATGACTCGAATTACGATTGGAAATTCAAAAGCAAGACAAGAGAGCAGTAAGAACGCAAACAAGCTATGTTGTAAGACGGCTGATGTACGAATGGGGGCGAGTGTGTGAGTGAAGTCAAGCGGGAAGCAGCTGAAAGCTGATGACCGAGTACAATGATACCAACCACAAGATTCGGCTTAAGCTAATCTCAATTGAATCTACATAATTCAAAGCTTATAAGCAAGAACATGTTATTCGAATGGGTACATTGAATTGTATTGATATTTCCTAAATAGAAAATATTCAGAATCAGATTATACAATAAACAGTTGAAATTGCAATGATACTCCATGTGGTATGGATACTCGGTGCATGACTACATGAACCGTTTGACCTCACAGGGTTAGAGTCAATCATTGAAGACATCTTATTTCCAGCACAGAAATACTGAAGACCGATAATATGATTATTATAATATGAATATAATACGTTTCGATATTTTCCTGCTGTAATGTGTTCTGTTACAATAATTCAACTGTACTAATAACCTAAATATTTTTAATATAACCCTCTCCTATGACCTGCAAACCCTCACATCCCATCGTTTTTAAGACGTAGTCATGTGAGAAACCGTTGCTGAGTGAATCATCGTCGTGCATTTTTCAAGAAGATACCGAAAGAGACATTTCTCCCTCCAAACGGTGGTCGGTTCGACTGAAGACACAGTTGAACCACGTGCGTTCGTCAGCTCAATTATTTGAAGGCGTGGCTGGAGGTGGAACAGAAAAAAGGACGACAGGGAAGTCGGGAGGAGGCGAGGGTTGAAGATTGGCTCCGAGAAGACAAGTGTGTTGGCTGGCAGACGGATGGATGCGGTCCCCTGATGTACAACACTTGCGAAACCGCTTCTGAACCTCCCAAATAATTAGTGTCTCCACCTGGTCGTACTTTCCACGGAGATGGGACGTATCTCACCTCACTACAATCAGTTTCAGTCTCATTTAAATTTATACTATAATTAGATTCTACTGAACTATTGAACAATTTCCATTGTTTATTGAATCATCCCATAGCATATTTAATTATTATTGCAAAATCTTCGTGCATTTGTATCCACTCATAATATGACGTCAATATTCCTATACAATAACAATGTAGTCAAAAAGTTCGAAATGTAGTACTGTAGTTATGATACACTGATACTTACTGAATTACTTCTGAATCTTCAAGCATTGTATTCACTTGACGCAAAAAAGTCCACCAAAATCAAAATGTCCATTTCACGTTTTAGCCCTTCCTGAACAATTTTGGTTTCGTTTCAGTGAGTGTGTGTTCCCTTCATTGGCATCTGATCATCAAATTTGCACGGCATTGATACGGGCCTTATTGATTGAAGATTTGATCAGCCCATAATATGCATAGTATTGTCTACGAGTATAAAACAGTGATATGGATTACTACTACCAGTCAGACTCAATCTGACACCAATCACCAGCTAGTCAGAATCAATCTGATACCAATCTTGGGCTTGTCAGATTTAATTTGATTCCAACCACCAGCTAGTCAGACTCAGTCTGACACCAATCACCAGCTAGTCAGACTCAATCTCATACCAATCACCAGCTAGTCACACTATCTGATACCAATCACCAGCTTTTCAGACTCAATCGGATACCAATCTTCAGCTAGTCAGGCTCACTATGATTCCAATCACCTGCCAGTCAGACTCAACATGATTCCAATCGTCAGCTAGTCAGACTCAATCTGACACCAATCACCAGCTATTCAGACTCCATCTGATACCAATCAACAGCTAGTCAGACTCAATCTGACACCAATCACCAGCTAGTCAGACTATCTGATACCAATCACCAGCTTTTCAGACTCAATCGGATACCAATCTTCAGCTAGTCAGGCTCACTATGATCCCAATCACCAGCCAGTCAGACTCAACATGATTCCAATCGTCAGCTAGTCAGACTCAATCTGACACCAATCACCAGCTATTCAGACTCCATCTGATACCAATCAACAGCTAGTCAGACTCAATCTGACACCAATCACCAGCTAGTCAGACTCAATCTGACACCAATCACCAGCTATTCAGACTCAATCTGATACCATCACTAGCTAGTCAGACTCAATTTGATTCCAAGCAACAGCTGGTCAGACTCAATTTGATACCAATCACCAGCTATTAAGACTCACTCTGATACCATCACTAGCTAGTCACACTCAATTTGATTCCAATCAACAGCTGGTCAGACTCAATTTGACACCAATCACCAGCTATTAAGACTCACTCTGATACCAATCACCAGCTAGACATACTCAATTTGATACAAATCATAGGCTTGTCAGATTCAATATTAATTCCAACCACCAGCTAGTCAGACTCAGGTTGACACCAATCACCAGCTAGTCAGACCCAATCTGATACCAATAACCAGCTAGTTAGACTCAATTTGATTCCAATCAACAGCTAGTCAGACTCAATCTGATTCCAATCACCAGCTGGTCAGAACTCAATTTGTTTCCAATCAGCTCTACAGTAACCAACCAGCCAAGAGTACTAGGAGCTCCCTGATAGTCAACTTGTTTGCTCGGTGCTGCATTGCCTGACATAATCATCATAACGCTGAATTCACACAAGATAAGGAATTTCCCAAAGAAGTTTACCACATTTTGCCTTCTCGAAAAGTGAGCGTGTGCTAGTAGCTTCAATTCTTTATTGCAAGATTTTTAGATGGATGATCTCAAGCTTTGATGCCTGTTCATCTAATAGCACTGAATTTAACCGTTTTCCCTGTCCGGTACAAATGAAATTGCCTGGAAAAAGGAATCAACTATATATATTTTATTTCTTGTACTATGAGAATTCAGTGTCTTTGTAACAAATACACGTGACTCTATCCAACTCATTCGTAACAGACTAGCCAATAATATTCAACAAGTGACTTAACTGTGGTATTATTTTGTACGCGATTGGGGATTTCCAAAACTCCTTCATTCTCTTCGTAAATCCGAATGATCCCTGATCTGATGCAAAGCGATCTAGGTACTGTTCGAATCAATAGGGCGGAAGAGCTTCCAGAAATCAGTGCGCAGAGGGAAGAGTATCTGAAGTCGTATTTCTAAATTTCATGAATATTCAATTCACCCCCCACGTATATGCGTGGAATATGAATATGCATATGTAGGTAGCCACTTCTGGTGTAACTCTCTGAGGATTCCACTTTTATACCGAAAGTATTGGTCAGGGAATGAGGTACTGACCTCGAATTTCCACCGCTAATTCAACGAAGACAATAATATGCAAATTGCCGCAGTGAAGTGAAAAACGAGAGGGAACTTAATATAGGCTCGAATATCGGAACGATATTTGTTTAGCTTGAGGTGAGGAGCTCCGCCAAAAATTTGAGACTATTGATCGAGGATAATAAAATCTGCCTTCACTTGGGAAGCCAACAAACCCTATTTTTCGACCCTAAAATCGCAGTCTACTCCCAGGTACTGTCTGTTTCCGTATAACTTACACAAATGGAAGTATTTTTAAACTGTCATAGGTGAAATGGGACGCCATTAGGTGTCTGCCCTTATCATCTCTGACAGTGGACTCCTTCCATCAAGCTAAAAGAAAGGAAGGCGCCAGTAAGAGTCCGTCTCCATCGAACTTACAAACTGAAGGTATTTGCCGAAATTACGAGTTGATGAGTAGAAGTAGGACCCTCTTAAGTGTCTGTCCTTATCAACTTCTGATAGTAGGCAGCTCTTATCAATTTAGAAAGGAGACGCCACGACCCTGTCTCTACTAAATTGAGGAGAGACAAGTGACAGAACTAAACTGACATAAACCAAAGCGTTCCTGAGCCAGAGTAGTATAAAAGTTGGCCGAAATTCATTAAATTATTTGAGTCATTAATTATAGTCAATTTGATGAATTTTGCTGCATTAAGCTTCGCAATGTCAAAGTCGCTTGAGTAATAGCATGAGAAACTTTGGAATCATCATCCCATTGTTGGTTTCAAAATATCGATTGAGGGTTTCGGCTGCGATCCTGTCAACTTTTACGTTTGCTTATTGAAAATCTCTGATTCCATGCCTATCCAACTGTACAGTGAATCCCCTGATCGGCCCCATCTACACGATAAAATGGTCCAACTTTGTCAAAATTTTCGGGGTTTGTGCCCGTTAATCCGTAAATGGTTCCCAATAAATTCAATATCCATCGGATCTACGGTGCAAATGTGATTTTCTTTCATTCTCATGAGCCTATTACCCTATTAGTAAAATGTAGGAGAGTGGTTTGGGGATGTCCCTGTTGTTGCTCATCGATTTCACAGCACGAAATTCAGACAGCTTCTTAATCGCGTTGTAGTCTGGCGACATGAAAAATTATCAATATGTTCGTTAGAATCGATATTATTGTTCGGATTTATCAGCAAAATTTACTATACTAATAATTTTAACACAATCGTTCATGCGTGAGAAAGTTATTATATTGTTCACAAAACTTGTTTGTTTGGTATTTCTTAATCTCCTTACATATTTTTCTCTTCGATTTCCTTGGACTCTGTCGCAATCCACATTGGTAGCTGAAAGTACATCCAGATTGATGACATGAAAGTGTTTCAGCATTTTAAGGCGACACATATTATGTCAATTTTCGGTCCGGACGCACAAACTTTTTTTTTCCAAAATTTTTAAATAGACTTAATTTCGAAATTTTCAAAAAAATTCTAAATCTGAAATGCTCCAAATTCGGGGTGGAACCTAGAGAGTTATTAGTGCTGGGGAGCGCTCGGAAGCGCTGCAGAAGGAATGATGCACAGGCTGAGATTTATTTATTAGTATAACACGGGCTAGTCGGCCAAATAAGAAAAAAATATTAATAGAAGAGAAGAAATTACAACGGTTATGTTGTTCACGAACATGTAGAGAGACCCACGAAGTCATGAGAAACTTGCACCATTTATAATACTTCTTCACTTGCACGGAGGAATAGGAGATAGAACAATGTTTATTATAATGAGTAATTATTTGGCAGTACATATTATCAACTAACATTTCAATAAAGACCTAAACTTTCTTTTTTTCTTGAAAATCCGCGTGGATCTCGGCATTTTCGATTGAAAACGTCACCACAACACGAACGCAAAAACGAAACGAGATAAAAGCCAAGTAAACCTTCACACAGGTTATCATTCTTTTGAAGTTTCGATGCTAAACGATGTATTCTATATGATATATATCGATGTTGAACTATCGAGAGTTGATACCACAATTCTATTGGTTAGAAACAGCCAGGAACAGTCATTCGATCAACCTGACCGCCTTAACTCGGCCGCGCGTTTTTCAAACCGCTCTCCTGTAAAATTACGTTTTTTGAGCTTATTTGTTCCTTTTTCTACGGAACTACTCATCCGATTGAACCAAATTCTTGGAGGATGTTCTTTTAGTATCTACCTCTAACTATGATGAAGGGTTTTGCGGAACAACGCCATGGAGCTTAAATATGAGTGTGTGATAATTCAAAATATCGCCAAAATTTAACACCCTTATAACTTTTTTATGTGAACTTCATAAAATCTTTGTCAGCCATATTTGCTTCACTAAGTATACTGATGGTGCTGTCAAAATTTCAGATCGAAAGCTTGAGTATTCTGAGAGAAAATGGAACATTTACATGAAAAATTTAGGTGTAGAATAAAAACGCGGTTAAGGGTCCTTCAGACAGTTCAAAATATTATTATTAAAATTATATTAAGGAAGCCCTCTAGATTCCACACAAGTTGGTTGTATAGAGACTTCGACACATTGTGTATTTCTGATTTATTTATTCGAGAGGCATGTACTTTTGTATATAAAACGGGAGTGGATGTGGAAGATACCTGTACAGGCACATACGTCACAAGAACTACAGAAAGGTCTAATTTAAGACTACCGAAGATACATAATATGTATCTTCAATATTATTCAACTATATAGTTCACTATATAGAACTATATAGTTCAACTATATTATTCAATATTATTGAACTATATGTTGTTGCTCTGAATTTTTTGTATGAAAGTAATATTAGTTTTAGTGAATTTAAAAACGTATTGGCCTTAAAAAGGCATGTTACAGACTTATTGATGAACTCACATCATTAGAACTCCTGTATATATCTTTCATAGTGCCATTGACAGCAGGAATAGTTTATTAATTTAGAATTAATGAGACTCCACGGAAAAACACAAGTTCATTGAGAACTTAACTTTCCGTGGGCACATTATACATTTATTGAAGATGTTAACATTAATTTTCGCAGATGTTTCGTAATTTATTTTTTCTTCTCTTCTCATGATTCTTATGTAAAATTTTGTATTGTGCCAATAAATAAATAAATAACACCTCACGTTTTGAGAAGTAACTTTTTTTTGGTTGTTCGTACTGAGTTCAGATTTTTACCATCCAACCAGAATATTTTGAGGTTAGTCCCTGAAAATGTCATCAAAATCGGACGAACCATTGAAAAAATATCGCAAAAAACCAAAATTGCTGCCACAGCGCGGAATTGACACGCGCGGAATGTGTCCCCTTAAATGATCGTATTGATTAGTTAGTGAAACAGCCTGCATTTCAATTGATAGTACGTGACTCGATGTGTGATGAGTTTATCGATTTCAGTAACTAATTTCCTCTACCTCGTAATTTCATATGGTTTCCGATTCACCTTCAACACCTAATATCTCATTCGGAAGATAAACGAATTCCTCCCATCTCCCACTTTAGATATGCATCACATGGTTAGAAATGTGCGCTCACGCCAAGGTTCTTCCCTATTCACAACTCACCTTTGAATTCGAATTCATTTCACCGTTATATTGTCGAGCAATCCTTTAATAAACAACCTACTGCCCTTAGTCTAAGCAATAATTACCCACTCCGCCTTGTTCATTGCTTATTGTTCGGGAAAACACCTCCGATTCAGGTAGGACGGGAGCTTGTACAAGCCCTTTACAACAACCCCTTAGCTAATGTATTGGTTCCCCCTTTCAATGGGGCTTCCGATGAGAAGACAATATCAAACCTGGTTCCGCACAATGGGAGCTGGGGGTGGTCATTGATCCGTTCTGAGCCGTGAATCCCCGGTTACCTCGTCATTCGGATCCGATGAAAACGTCGTTACCATCATATTGAGCGGCCTTTTGACGGGAAAGCTGAACAGTAAACAGTTTAAACGGTGCGTACTTACCTTAACGCCCCTTCCTGACAACCAGAAACCGCCGACAACCGATTCATCCTGGCGTATCGATCGTATAATTTGTCACAACAGAAAAGGTAGAGGTGAGCGTGACACTTCGACTAGCCTTCAGAATCTCAGTTATTTTTGTATTATGAACACAAAATTTCAACTGTTAATTATTTAATCAATAAATGTCACGTCAGCTTTATTGGGATTTGGGTCCAACAACAAAATCCTCCTCTTTCACCAAATTTTCGAAAAATTTATTTTCTTCATCAGGGCTCAGAGGATGAGTTTAGGTTTGAACATCAAACCACAGTCGGGAACAAAGAGGTGTAAACCAGGAACACTAATCATTAAATTGGTGTTAAAAAAAAACTTGACTATTATAATAAAATTTGGAAAAAAACAATAACATCAGGCTTTAAATTGGTAAAAAAAAAAACAAATCAAGACAGTCAGATAGACACAAAGGTTTTTTTTTTTTTTACCAATTTAAAGCCTGATGTTATTGTTTTTTTTTCTTTTTTTTTCCAAATTTTATTATAATAGTCAAGTTTTTTTTTTTTAACACCAATTTAATGATTAGTGTTCCTGGTTTACACCTCTTTGTTCCCGACTGTGGTTTGATGTTCAAACCTAAACTCATCCTCTGAGCCCTGATGAAGAAAATACATTTTTCGAAAATTTGGTGAAAGAGGAGGATTTTGTTGTTGGACCCAAATCCCAATAAAGCTGACATAATTTACATCGGGTCTATTGTCATACACTACAATAAATGTCACTGCGGACTTCTTGTAGACGTCGAAGAATGTTGTTCGACTTCTACCTTAGCTTATGTTATATTTCAGAACTTGCTCGTCAATTTGCGCCATGGTGATAAGAAGCTGCTGTAATACTAGTATAAACAAACATACTAATCCACGGAATTGGGATTTCACGTTTCAATCAGATCTGAGAAGTCTCTTCTTCATTCAAAACGTCCATAGTAAATAATTTCTTTGCCATGAGTTTGCCAACTGTTCTTTGCAAACACAATTTCAGAGAGATGAGAACCACAATGAAACACTCAGATGCAGCATAGATGTATTTTTCAGGTTTGATAGTTTGGTTTTGCAGTAATTGATGCATCTGCCTGTGCCGGAATCCTCAAAGGACAATATGGAATCAACAGGTGTGGGTCAGTTGTAGGAGGTATGACTCGGTATAAGATTACTAGTGCTCTTTTTCAAGAAAGGCCAGCTGTGCTGCATTCTATGCTCTTGAGATCTAAGGTGCATTCTACATAGCAACATTACAAAGGGCGTCGCAAATTCAATCACCCAGTCGGGAATTCCGTGGGTAGCTGGCTGGATTGAAGTTAGTAATGAGCTGATGATGTATGGGAACTAGAAATTTAACAGACGAACACCAAGACTCTATACAGGAGCTGAACTTGCAAAGCAAGAATAACAGTAACTCATGAATTTATATGACGCCCTTAGAAATCTGGTCAATCACGGCTGAGTTGAAATGCACTACAGTTGTGTACTCTCTCAGAAATCCATTGGTCGTATTGCAGTCCTATAACATACTGAACATACAAGACTGCATGGAATTTTGATTGAATATGTTGCAGACCTTGTCCGTAGATCATAAACGGCCATGATTGAACCACTTGTACTATTACATACCTTCTGTGAATATGAGGAGGCCATGAATGTGCCACGTAGCCTTAGTGTAACGTAGCCAAATACGTAATACCTTATCTGCACGGTTTCGATCATAGATTTACTCCAACCCTCACTCACTACAACTGATAACTGTAGAACTGTATAACGTTCAATTTTGAAAGTTGTCAAGTGATTCGGGGTTCTAAAACAATGATAACATAAAGGAATGATCCTACGAAACTCATGTTTCTTTATTCTTTATGGAGGAAGATATCATTCATAAAAAAATTCCGCGGAATTTGCTTCTGTGACGTCAAAAGTGTAGGTCATTATTCCGCACATCAAGTAACGCTGCAAAAGCTCTCTAATGATTCACGAGAAGTGAGAAGGCTGAGAACCTCCCAAAAATGTAGTTTGTCACTAACATAGTGTTACGGCACTCCTGGCAGAACGTATCGTGTGTTTTAAAATTCCAAGAACACGATAAGAGCAGTAAAGAGAATACTCAATGAGTCTCTCGCACGCTACCAGCATTGAGGTATATTTGCTTGAGCCGAGATGGTTACGGGTCTTAGTCACCTCATGAGGCAAAAAGTTCCTACTTATTACGAGTGCATTTCAACTCTCATGAAAGTGGTGCTTTATATGGAAATCGGTCTGTCACTAAATAACAGGAAGAATACAAGAGATTCAAATTATGTGACCTTGAATTCAAGACATGATCAAACCTCATGAGGAAACCTCGTTGCTGATCTGCAAAACACGAGTGCTCACAAAGAAACTGAAACACTCCAAAATAACACTTTTTTCTTATATTGATTTACATTTTGGTTTATTATTTTCAATAATGAACCTCAGCAATCGACCAAGAAAAAACATTAAATGTTTTTATTAAATGTACCTAATTTATTGATAAAATCAATAAATTTTATTGGTTCACGTCTCAAGGTAACGTAGAATCCAAAAATCGAATACAACCGTACGCGGCACTTTCCTTAGTTCCCATGGACCGATTTTGATGAAATTTGGTATAACGGCTCCATTTGGGGTCTGGTTGGGCCCGAAGCTTTTGGTTGATATCAGTCACTTCTAAGGGTTGAATTATAAGGGCTGAAATTTTCAATACAGCCTAGCTCAAAAAATTTATATATTAAAGTATTGTTTTTTCTTGAATATAAAATAGTATTGAATTTTTAAAATCGAATGAGACCACCCAGAGCTCTGTAGGACCAACCGTTCGCTCCCTATAAGAACTTGAGGGTTGGTCTTACAATAAATCAGAAACACGAGCGTGAATCGCAAAAGAAGCCTAATCTCCTTTGAAATTTTAGCTGAACAAAATGCAATCGTTGTTCGTTTCGCTGATTTGTACTGTTTTGCGTCCTTAGCAACCATTATTCAAATTTCCTAATGAAGTTACCCGCAATTCCCCATTTCTTCGTATTGAGTGTGAAGCGTTTATTTCTTCAAAGTAAACTTGATTGTGTAGGTAAAATATGGTTGGTCGGTAGTGACAATGGCGAAGCTGTGTGCTTTGCAGGAGAGTGATCTACACAGAAAAATAATTACCCTTTGTGTAATAATTTGCAGCGTTTTTGGATTAATTTGAAGTAAGACGTTTGCCAAAAGGTGAAGTGGACACGCATATTGTTAGTTCCTTAGCATTGATTGCTGGTGCAAGACAACGAAGTATTTATAGCCTGTGTTGTGAAGGAAGGAAAATAGTAAAAACGGATTCAGAATATTTTTCAACGGCATTTGGGAAGTCGTACAACAATATACAGTCCAGACTGCATATAATTTCGTCTTACTGCGGTAAAATTTCTCCTATCAAATTGAGCATATTATACAGGGTGTTCCACGAAAAGGTTACACCCCCTTCATTTCCGCAAAATCAACGTTATTCTTCATGATTTTTTGTGAGGAATTTAGGAAGAATACTTTCGCGCAATGTACCTGCGCGCAATAGACACTAATTTCATTTTTTTCAAATGGAACCCCTCTTTTTTATTACAGATTTGGATTCTACGTCAAATTTCATGGAAAATTCATACCCGAACCGATTTTTTTATGCGCGCAACCTGGCTTTTTGCACGCTCTAAGTTGCGCAACTCCACAATTGCACAGAAATTAGGTTTTGGATAAACCCAAGTGTGGCACATGTTTATTCATCGTTTTTCGACGCTGAGTCACAGGGTGTCATCCGTTCTGATAAAGACCAAGATTTCAAGAGAAAAAATGATTATTTCCTCCATAAAATCATCAGTTTTGTGGTCGAAATCATGTTTATTTTTTATTTTCTCACCTCCTTTTGAACTACGGGCTTTGGACCATCTACGGTGGAGTTCAATCTAGAAAATGACAGCACGATCACGCTAGAACTAAATAAAATTGCCTAATAACTCATGAACATTGAAAAAGAGCAGGTTCTCACCAAAAACAACCGAATTTCCGGCCGCCATTTCAAGAAATTCCAGTCAAATCGAATAACGGATGACTCCCCGTGATTTAGCCTCAAAAAATGATGAAAAAACGTGTGCCACACTTGGGGTTATCCAAAACCTAATTCCTGTGCAACTGTGGAGTTGCGCAACTTAGAGCGTTCAAAAAGCCAGGTTACGCGCAATAAAAAAAAAATGGATCGGGTATGAATTTTTCATTAAATTTGACGTAGAATCTGAATCTGTAATAAAAAAGGGGAGTTCTATTTGAAAAAATGAAGTTAGTGTCAATTGTGCGCAATTGCGTGCAAATATTTTGCGCGAAAGTATAGTTCCTGAATTCCTCACAAAAAATCATGAAGAGTAACGTTGGTCCCAATTTTTCACGCTGTATTTTGGGGAAATGAAGGGTGGTGTAACCTTTCCGTGAAACACCCATGTATGGAGAGCTTATTAATTGGAAAGGATCGCGGTGATTTATGGGAAGTTGTTTAGATTCAAATGCATGTTCATTTTTATTGGGTAGTATAATGGTCGTTGGAATATAGTCATCTAACTTAGGAATAAGATTATAAGTATTCAGTCATCCAGCATGGGAAGTTCGATTAGAGTAAGTCCAGCACCATCTCAAAATCTGCACTGTCTTTTATGAAAGTATTTTTGATTACTTGGTGACGGGTAGGGGATAACAGTTGTTCACCTAGTCATATTCATGCAGGAGAAATAATGCGCCATCAAGCTAGTAAACTAGTCAATGTTGGGACTCCCTATGAGCTGTTTCTGCACAGCTTTTACTTTCAAAGCTCATATTTTGAAGGGGCGACTCCTATTACTTGATGAATAATTCAATAATTTGGGACTTTGCATCATTTTGTATCGTATCCAACCTAGCAGAACAGTGAGTAAATATTTTTCAAATAACATCTGAAAAAATATTATTTCAAATAATTGTAGGCCTGCTACTTGTGGCGATTGTGTCGATGACCACAGAGGTAGCGTCCCGGCTTACTCGTGGTGATTGTGACGATTGTGGCGACACACCAGTTGTAAGCGGGATTTACGTTCGACAGGGTTAAGGTTTCGTTCCGCGGCGTAGTTGGTAGCAGCACGAGGTTGTGACGCCACGTGCCGATCCCAAGTTCACCGGATGACACAAAACCTAACGTGGCGAGCTCAGGTGGGGAAGGGAAGACAAACAAATATCGAAACAATAGTTAATTTTACAAGGGTAGCGTGTGGTATTTACCTGTGACGAGGCGGTGAAGCGGCCAGTCGGATTCCTCGGGATGATGCAATCTGAAATGTTAGCCTTAAGGGCGTCCTACTGAGAAAATGGCGTCCGCCAAATGCGACGCTGCCGAAGGGGCCTACGAAGGCGTCTGAGGGACGCCTCGGAAAAGATGGCGGAGTGTGACGCGTCACCAAGCTCCGGTTTTTCACACTGAGGAACCAGGTAAAATGAGAAAAGATATTCAAATGCAGATTTACAACAATAAAAGGTAAGTTTATTAAATATGCAAATGGTTTTCTGACTAGGCACACCGAAGGGTGTGTCGAAAAGAAGCCTGACGGGCGCAACAACACAAGTAAGTATGGCACAAGATTCAATGTTCAATAGGATAGATTTTCAGATAATGTTTCAAATGTACAAATTAATAACTCCAATTTGACTTTATGTTTCAGGTTTCCAGAGTATATCAGTTCAACGTTCCAGGTTTTCAACAAAGGTGAGTATGGTAAGTATAGGTTAACTTTGTGTTGCAAGTACGAATTTAGCATTAAATTACAACTTTCAATATTACGACTTTTGTCCAATTGTTTCAGAATTACTTCTACGCACTGTCCTAACTGCATTGGCCAATGGTTAGAAGGTAAGTTATAGTTTTCACTCACACGTGTCAGGGCCCTGAGGTATCCTTCCAGGTGTGATGTGGCGGTTGTGGTGGTTGTGGCGACGGACGTCCAGGGAATTCAAGTGTTCTTCCTCCAGATCAATTCGGCGCGATACGGCAATTTTCGATGGTCAGGGATCTTACGAAAAAGCGTTGTGAAAGTATTTACGGGGGCGGTTTGACTCTAGCAGATTCAAGTTCACGGGCAGCAGGGCTCACAATGACTTTTACTGAATATCAAGGGGGGTCTGCCTGTGGAGGGGGCTGCTCGTTGGTTTTGTTCTGGATGGTCCCCCTCCGCTCCCTCGACGGACGGGCGCCTGCCAGGTGGAGACTTCTGATTGGCTCCCCCCGCCGAGGGAGGGACGCTCTGGCTGGAGACGGCGTCTTCATGTTGAGGGGGGGGTGACGTCACCTTCCGAGCTGACCACGGATCCGAATCTGACAATCATCGCCGCGGGTGGCTATGACAAATTCGGATCGGAAGGGAGTTAACGAATTAACCCAGTCTCTTCACTGGAAAGGTTCCCCAGTGAGTGGAGACTCACATCCCCCTTCCCTCCGGGAGCCAGCGTTGTCAAAGACGACGCTGGGTATTCCCAGAGGAGCCAAGGGACGCGCCTTCCTTATGGCCAGCTCGTAGGCGCGGCGACGACACCCGCGACAGTTGGCTGGGTCGCGCTGTGCCCGATGGTCCTCGGGGCACTCCGGCAGCGGTCGTCCCTGGCGGTGGAAGTTCTTTAGACGTTGCCAGAACTCCTTACATCCCGGGCACCGGAAGACGAAGAGCTGTGGTACCTTCTTGGTGCAGACGGGACATTGACGCTTTTTGCTGATTCGCAGCACGATCCTCGGGTGGGCCGGAGGCGGTATCGTTTTGGCCGGTTCTGCTTCGTCTTCGCTGGATGTCGCGGGAGAGCGCCCGGGTGTCGGTGGTACGTCCCGGGTGGGGGACTCTTCGTAGGAACTAACTCTCCCACGAGCGCGCCGGGGTGGTCGAGGCGTCGTTGGCGGCGAGTGTAAGGGTGACAAGGCCACGTACGGGTTGGGCTGCGGACTCCTGACTTCGACGGCCTGAGGCATTGGTGACGGGGCGGGGGACGAAGCGGGGGGCGGAGCCGGGGAGCGAGCCAACTTCTCCTCAGCCTCCGCAGACCTCGCCGCAGGTGCCTCTGCAGATAGCTGGTTGGTTGCCTCAGGTGTAGCGGTCTTCGCCGCAGGTGGCTCCACTACCACCTGTGCGTTGGCTGCCTTGGACTCCGCCACGGCTGCGTCCCGTTGCTGGATCAGTTGTTGTCGATCCAGCAGCCACTTGGCTTGGCGGTCCAACAACGCATCCCGCTCCTGCACGATCCTCTGGTAGATGGGAATCCACCTGTGTATCTGGAGGATCGTGAGGAGCGCCGAATTCCCGGAAGTGTGGCGGCTGGTTGGAGTGTCGCCACACATCGTGAATCGCACGAAGTTGGAGAGCGTCTCCAGTACGTCGTAAGGGTCGTCGGGTGGCGCGGGCGTGCTCACGTGTCCCGGCGACTGGTCTCGAAGGCCGGCGACAAACCTTTCCGTTCGCCTCCTCATTAGTTCCACCATGGGGTCCGGCGACTGGGGACCCCCGTCCACTATCCACTCATCTAGCGGTTCTTGTGCCATCCTACAACAAACAAATAAACGCCCTACTGTAACATCCTGCCTAGGAAAAGTGACTCAGGAATTGATCTCATTGTACTTCACACAAATAATTCTGGCCTTGTTAGGAAGGTAGCAGAAGTAACGGTTCGGCTTGGTCTGAAGGACCTAAGTGAAGTTGGTCGGTCTGAAGGACCCAATTGAAATTGGTTGGTCTGAGGGACCCAAGCTGAATTTGTTGGTCTGAAGGACCATGTGTCGAGGTCGTGGTCAGTCTTTCCTAGTAGTCAGTCAGTTTGTCTTTCGGCCTAAGTGGAGTTGCTTATAATTTACGGAAGGGTCACGCTGGCGGAACGAATATGGAGTGGTTCCGATTGGCGCCTCTCCTCTGAGTCTTTTCGGAGGTAGACCTTCAGGTGTCGACGGCTCTTCGGCTTTGCGTACCACTGGTTCCTGGTGAGGGCTGTTGCTGTGGCGATCGTGTTCGCTGTGGCGATCGTGTTTGCTGTGGCGATCGTGTTCGCTGTGGCGATCGTGTTCGCTGTGGCGATCGTGTTCGCTGTGGCGATCGTTTTCGCTGTGGCGATCGTGTTCGCTGTGGCGAGTGTCCTCGGGATGGTTGACCGGGTGTTGCGAGTTTCCCGCTGAATTCTCGGCTGATTTTCCCAAAGGGTAGCTGACGCTTTTATCTTCTTCACTGGTCGAGGAGCGATCTGAGTGTCGATCCGCGTCCTCGAGGTGAGTCGGTTGTGGCGAAGCAGTCCCCTGGTTTGACTGTTCCGAAAACGGTGTAGTGGGAGCGTTCTCGTGAGATCCGGTCGGCACATCGCCACATTCCATCATGGTCGGGTTTGGAGGCGGCCATCGCAACTCCTCATCAGAGTCCTCCATTATTTCTTCCTGTGTCCCCGTTTCCGGTTCGTGGCAGTTCCTTATTGTGTCTGTTTCCGGAGTTTGATTGGATTTGGTATGGTCCAGGAAAGTATCGTCCGGTACACCCAGCACAAAGGCCGGTTTGAGACGGTTAATGTGTACTACCTGACGTTTTATGTCGGGTGAGTCCCTGATTTCATAGGTAACATTCGAGTGCTTCTTCAGCACCGTCCACGGTCCACTCCATGGACTCCAGAATTTTTTTACGACACCTGGGGGCGGCTGCATGTCTTTTAGGTACACCATATCCCCTGCCTCAAAAGAGCGCAGAGAGCGGCGGGCGTTGATGGCTTCCGTCCGTTTCTTCCAGGCTTCGTGTAGGCACTGTGTCGTGGCGTCACGGGCCATTCGAAGATTCTTCAACAAGGAGGACTCAGGTAAAGGTGTTCGAAGTCCTTGAAAGGTGTCGTTCGGGAGGCGTATTTCTCTCCCAAAGGTAAGAAAATTTGGAGTAAATCCAGTACTCTTATGGGGGCTGGATCGGTACGCTGCGAGTGCTACGGGCAACATGGTTTCCCAGTCCTTAGTTTTTTTGGTAATTTTCGCCAAAATGTTGGTCAAGGTTCGGTGGAAACGCTCGCACACCCCATTTCCTTCTGGGTGGTACGCGGTCGTGAAGATCTGCCGTATTCCCCATTGGGCACAAAGTTCGCGTGTCGATCCGGCGGTGAAGGCGGTTCCGCGGTCCGAAACAAGTCTCTCGGGTACACCGTGTCTCGGTATAAATTCCTTCGCTAAAATTTGCGCGACAGTAGAGGCGGTACAATTGGTGGTAACGTATGCTTCAGCATATTTGGTAAAATGGTCGATTACGGTAAGGAGGTATTTGGGTTTTCCATTCGTCACGATGGGCCCCACGAAATCGATGCCGACGATGTGTCCGGGTCTCTCGGGGAGGAGCGGCTTCTGAATCGGGCTTTTCAGGTTCGTCGGGGTATTGCGACGTAAACACGTTTCACAACGTTGCACCTGTTCTTTGACGTCTCTCGATAGTCCGGGCCAGTTTCCGAGTCGCCTCACCACCTTTTCCGTCACGTCGGCTCCGGGGTGTCCTGCCCACTCATTCTTATGGCATCTGTCAATCAACCATTCACGAAGTGAACTAGGGATGAGGGGTACCCATTCGTGTCTACCATCGTGTCGCACTCTCATTTCCCACACTCCGTTAGCTTTTCGCAATCCTTCCTTACCGCGACTCAAAACCATCGATTGGACCCAATCATCGAGATCCTGTGCCGCGATCATTAGTTCGCGCGGGAAATCGAGATTTACAACGGCTATGTCCATTCGACTCAATCCGTCCGCATGCTTCATCTGAGTTCCGGGTCTGTATCGGGGAACGAAGTCGTATTCAGCGAGCCTTAGAACCCACCTCCCAATTCGTGATGTCGGGTCGCGGAGGTGCATCGCGGCCGTGAGTGCCATATGGTCCGTTTGAAGTTCAAAGGTCTGACCTAAAAGATATTCTTGAAAATGGCGGACCGCCCACACAACGGCGAGTAACTCTCTCTCCGTGACGGAATACCTGGTTTCGGCCGGATTTAGTTTTCGACTTGCATATGCCACGGGCCTCTCTTCCCCTTCGAAGTTCTGCGAAAGGACAGCCCCCAAAGCGGAGCCGGAAGCGTCGGTGGCCAACACAAAGGGTTTATTCAGGTCAGGAAAGGCGAGTACGGGTTCCTCGGTCAACTTGACCTTGAGTTCGTCGAACGCTTGTTGTTGTTTACTTGTCCACTCGAAGGGTCGGTTCTTCTGGAGGAGGTCGGTCAAGGGCACCGAGAGCTCCGAGTATCGAGGTATGAACCTCCGGTAAAACCCAGCCAGCCCCAAAAACGACTGCAGTTTCAACGCCGAGGTAGGTACGGGAAATTCCTTAATGGCCTTGACCTTCTCGGGCTCGGTAAGGATTCCTCCGGGCGTGATGCGGTGACCTAGAAAGCGAACTTCGTTTTTCAAAAACTCGCACTTCGACAAGTTCACTTGAAGACGGGCCTCGGTTAGTCGATCAAAAACTTGAGTCAATTTCTGGAGGTGTTCCTCTCGAGTGGCGGAAAATACTATGATGTCATCCAGGTAAACGAGACAATGCTCTCCGAGGATTCCATCGAGGGCATCATTCATGACTCGCTGAAATGTAGCAGGCGCATTCTTCAGTCCAAACGGCATCTTTTCGTAATGAAAATGACGTCCTAATACGGAAAAGGCCGTTTTCTCCCTTGACTCGGGGTGAACTGGTATCTGGTGATAACCCGATATTAAGTCGATGGTTGTGAACCATTTACACTGACCTAACATCGCAAGGGTCTCCTGTAATCGGGGAAGAGGATAAGCGTCTCCCTTGGTGATTTTATTGAGCTGTCGGAAATCCGTGCAAAATCGCCAAAGTTGCTTTTCTCCCGGCGGCGTCTTCTTTTTGACGAGTAGTACAGGCGCACACCATGGGCTAGTAGACGGGCTAATTACCCCATTCGACAGCATGTCCTTGATTTGAGTTTCAACGACGTCGCGGAGGGCGTGGGGAACCGGGTAGGGTTTTTGTTGTGTAACGGTGGGTTGAGTAGTAACTATCTCGTGGGATACGTTCAATCGACATCCCTCCCCCGTAGGTGGCTTAAATAAGTCCCGAAATTTACACAACAATTCCCTAGTTGGTTCCGCGTCCGAAGTTGTGAGATGTCGTAGTTTCTCTTGCAAGGTCACGTCGAACTCGGGTAACGGGGTTTCCCATTGGTCGGTCGGTAGCTCCCCCCACTCCTCTTCTTCTAGACCGTCTGGCGAGGCGCTGGGACATACTTCTTTTTCATAGTTTTGAATCGGGGGAATAATCGAACAAATCTCGGCGCAGGCCTTTTCTTCTCTAAGGGATACGCTAGAACTCGTTTCATTAGGGGTATCGACTGTATCGGGACATGGTTCAACACATGGGTCGATTGTGGCGAACTGGGTCGGGCTGTGCCGGTTCGCTGTGTCGAACTGTGTCGCACTGTGCCGATCCACCGTGGCGAACTGTGTCGCGTTGTGACGATCCTCTGTGGCGAACTGTGTCGCACTGTGACGATCCTCTGTGGCGAACTGTGTCGCACTGTGTCGATCCACCGTGTCGACATAAGTCCGATGGTAGTTGTGGAGCATCCGATCGAGGCATTTCTCGAGGGAGGTTTTCCCATCAAAGTCCGGCGCGGGGTCCGTGCTGTCGCTTGCGTCGTCAACTTCCCGGAATTCGGTCGGTGTAGTGGGGGTTGCACAACGTCGTGAAATCGGTGCACTGAAACGCACTTTCGGAGGAAGTGGAAGGTTTTGGGCCGGATCCTTCGTCAAGTTTTCGTAGTGGGGTGTATCGTCGTACCGTTCAACGGGTGTCTCGATAGGGACAGAAACGCCCCTGAACTGCCGATTCCAAAACTTCAGGCTTCCGACGCCATCTTGATTTGTGGCGAAATTTGCCCGCACCTCCGAAATGTCGTCCGGTTTTTCGCAATCCACGCACGATAGCCTTTGCGTGGCGGAGGCAGTTGTTGCCGCCGAAGGGGTGCTAGGGAGAGGAGCGTTGTGATCATGAATTTCATTTTGATCCACAAACGTCCCAAATTCCCGCCCCTCGGGCCGCAACACTACCCCCACGCTGTAGATTTCCTCGGGTGTGTCGACCGGCGTATATGGGCGGGTGACGCCTTTTGGGGTGCGGAATGTCATTTCTGGTCCCGTTGTAAACGTGATGGGTACCCTCCGAAGTACGTCGAGCCCCAAAAGATCGAGCGTAGCGCTTCTCCTTGCGAATACTAAAAATGTGTGCTCAAATACACATTCGCCGATCCTCGTGACGACGCGTTGTTCCCCGGAGAAATGTAGGGGCATTCCATCAGCTCCCCACGCGATTGCTCGGGTTGGGAGAATTGGAATCCCCTTTACGGGTGTTGAAAGTACCGAAAGCGTAGCTCCGGTATCCAGGGTCATCTCTCGTTCCTCCGGGCCCAGTCCCACGGTGATTTTCATAGTCCGCGACATTGGAGCTTCCACGGCGGGAACATGTGCCTCCTCGATTGGCTTCTTGTAACGGGCGACCTCCATTGAATGTGCCGGCGCCATGACAGGTTGCGACACGGGGAGGAGACGTTTCTTTTTGTAACAATCCTCCTCCAGATGTTCTCGGACGCCACAGAAGTCACAAAATATGGTCTTGTTCGGGCTGAATGGGCAACTCACGGGGAAATGTGTTTTGTCCGCGCAAAACATACACGGATATCGCGGGGTTGGTTTCTCGGCGCTTCGGCGCTCGCTGGGCTTATCTTGGCGGTGGTCCTCCTCCCTGTGTCGATTGTGACGCTGTAGGGGTTCGTCTTTTCGCGGGCATCGAGCGGCGAAATGTTCAGGACTTCCGCAGTTGTAACATCGGCGGTCGTTGGTAATGGCCGCCAAGTCCCAACGTTCGTCTGTGTCGATTGCGTCGTCTAGGGTTTCCTCCAATTCCTCCGCCTTGCTCAGTGCGTCCTGGATCGATCTGGGGCGATTTGTGATGAGCAGTGCGCTCATGTTTTTGCTGACACCACGTATGAAAGCGCTCAGGGTTTTTCTTTCTACCCAGTCGTGGCGTTCGTGACGTCGGAGTTGTCCTCCTTCTTCCATGACGGCACACCGGGCGAGGCTGCGGACTCGGTCGGCAAATTGGCGGAGCGTTTCTGTGGCGTTCCGCTTGACTGTCCACAGGAGGGCGGCGGCGTGTTGTGGATTTTCCTTTTGGAACCACTTTATCATGTCGTCACGGACGATCTCGTAGACGTTGTCTACGTCGAGCGTATCATCCCGATCGATAAGGAATTGCTTAGCGGTTCCCCGCGCTTTTGTGCGGAGTAAACGGTATCGTTGTCGCGAGGTCAAACCCGTGGTCACCATATCAAAATTCGCAAAAAACGACACAACACTTAATGCACCGGTCGCGTCTGGGTCCCACGACTCTACTTCGAGGAATACCGAGCGCGGTATGTCCTCCCTGTCGGCTTCGTGTGTTACGTTATTATATCGCTGAAGGAGAATGTTCATCTCCTTCATTGTCTGAGTCATTGTTTCTACAGCTTCCGTGCCGGAGGACGATTGGGTTTCGGTCCCCCTGTCGCTAGGTGTCGGATTATTTAGGAACATGGTAGCGATTTGTACTAACTACCACCTAGGCACGAAGAAGTCTGTCGGCGTGAATCGGTCTAAGTCGAGAAAAATACAACTACGAGAAGAGACGTCTTCTCGCGTCGTTTCGTGCGGAAGGCTGCTTCTAATGTCACTTTTCCTGTATAATAAATGGATGTACAGCCTACCTATTTTTATTTTTACCTGTCTCAGTGTGTTTTATTTTCAAGGTTTGTTTCGATAGACTCTAAATTTAGAACTGAGCTCGTGTCGAACGGCCTACGAGTTTGAGTGGGTTCGTGTGAGGCTTACTCACACCGGGATCCACTCCGCTGCCACCAAATTTGTAGGCCTGCTACTTGTGGCGATTGTGTCGATGACCACAGAGGTAGCGTCCCGGCTTACTCGTGGTGATTGTGACGATTGTGGCGACACACCAGTTGTAAGCGGGATTTACGTTCGACAGGGTTAAGGTTTCGTTCCGCGGCGTAGTTGGTAGCAGCACGAGGTTGTGACGCCACGTGCCGATCCCAAGTTCACCGGATGACACAAAACCTAACGTGGCGAGCTCAGGTGGGGAAGGGAAGACAAACAAATATCGAAACAATAGTTAATTTTACAAGGGTAGCGTGTGGTATTTACCTGTGACGAGGCGGTGAAGCGGCCAGTCGGATTCCTCGGGATGATGCAATCTGAAATGTTAGCCTTAAGGGCGTCCTACTGAGAAAATGGCGTCCGCCAAATGCGACGCTGCCGAAGGGGCCTACGAAGGCGTCTGAGGGACGCCTCGGAAAAGATGGCGGAGTGTGACGCGTCACCAAGCTCCGGTTTTTCACACTGAGGAACCAGGTAAAATGAGAAAAGATATTCAAATGCAGATTTACAACAATAAAAGGTAAGTTTATTAAATATGCAAATGGTTTTCTGACTAGGCACACCGAAGGGTGTGTCGAAAAGAAGCCTGACGGGCGCAACAACACAAGTAAGTATGGCACAAGATTCAATGTTCAATAGGATAGATTTTCAGATAATGTTTCAAATGTACAAATTAATAACTCCAATTTGACTTTATGTTTCAGGTTTCCAGAGTATATCAGTTCAACGTTCCAGGTTTTCAACAAAGGTGAGTATGGTAAGTATAGGTTAACTTTGTGTTGCAAGTACGAATTTAGCATTAAATTACAACTTTCAATATTACGACTTTTGTCCAATTGTTTCAGAATTACTTCTACGCACTGTCCTAACTGCATTGGCCAATGGTTAGAAGGTAAGTTATAGTTTTCACTCACACGTGTCAGGGCCCTGAGGTATCCTTCCAGGTGTGATGTGGCGGTTGTGGTGGTTGTGGCGACGGACGTCCAGGGAATTCAAGTGTTCTTCCTCCAGATCAATTCGGCGCGATACGGCAATTTTCGATGGTCAGGGATCTTACGAAAAAGCGTTGTGAAAGTATTTACGGGGGCGGTTTGACTCTAGCAGATTCAAGTTCACGGGCAGCAGGGCTCACAATGACTTTTACTGAATATCAAGGGGGGTCTGCCTGTGGAGGGGGCTGCTCGTTGGTTTTGTTCTGGATGGTCCCCCTCCGCTCCCTCGACGGACGGGCGCCTGCCAGGTGGAGACTTCTGATTGGCTCCCCCCGCCGAGGGAGGGACGCTCTGGCTGGAGACGGCGTCTTCATGTTGAGGGGGGGGTGACGTCACCTTCCGAGCTGACCACGGATCCGAATCTGACAATCATCGCCGCGGGTGGCTATGACAAATTCGGATCGGAAGGGAGTTAACGAATTAACCCAGTCTCTTCACTGGAAAGGTTCCCCAGTGAGTGGAGACTCACATAATATATTATATTTCAATTTATATATTTAAATTTATATTATGTTATATTTTAATAATATACATTTATATTATGTTATATATTATTATTATTATTATTATTATTATTATTATTATTATTATTATTATTATTATTATTATTATCATTATTATTATTATTATCATTATTATTTATCATATGTGTATATATATATTATATTTATATTTATTTATATTTATATTATAATAATTTATATTACATTATATTTCAATAATATATTATATATTATATTTGAAAAAATATTATTTCAAATAATATATTATATTTCAATTTATATTATATTATATTTCAATAATATATATTTATATTATATATTTATTATTATTATTATTTATCATATATATTATATTTATATTTATTTATATTTATATTATAATAATTAATATTAAATTATATTTCAATAATATGTTATATATCATATTTGAAAAAATATTATTTCAAATAATACCTATATTATATTTTAATTTATATTACATTATATTCAATAATATATATTTATATTTATATTATATTTTTATTATTATTATTATTTAATATAAATTATATTTTCTAACAGAGTACGCGGTCAAAATCTTCATCAAGAGTGTATATTTTAAATTTCGGGAACATATTGTTGTCAACATTATTAATCATATTGTTTCCAACAATATAAACAAAAACAGGAATGGAGTTGCTTCTAATTCGGAATCTCACACTTCCCCTCGAATTGATTCGCCAACTCCTATGCCGAGTGCTTGTGTAAATTTGTCAACTTTACTTCTTGGTAACGGTTTTGTAAATATGTCTGCTGGCATTTCCGAAGTCTGTAAATATTTGAATTGGATTGCATTTTCTGTAATGAATTTTCGAATGAAGTGGTGTCGAACGTCTATGTGTTTTGTTCTTGAATGATGTGCTGAATTCTTTGCTAATTGTTGTGCTCCTTGGTTGTCGTTGTAAATTGTTGTGATTGTGTTGGGTGGAATAGCTTGCAGCTCTCCAAGGAATTGGCGTAGGTAGAGCGCCTCCTTGGTAGCTTCCCCTAGAGCAAGGTATTCTGCCTCTACACTGGATAGGGCAATGGTCCGCTGCTTCCGGGCTTCCCAGGATATATCAGCTCCTGCCAACTTGAAGAAATATCCAGAGTAGGAACGACGGTCCTCAGCACAGTTAGCCCAATCGGCATCAGCATATCCCTCCAGGGGTTTTCCGGACTTCTTGAATAGGATTCCGTGGTTTGGGGTCCCCTTGAGGTATCGCAGAACTCGCTTTGCAGCTTGCCAGTGTTCTTCCGCGTAGTTATTGTTGAATTGGCTTAAAGAATTTACTGCAAAACTAATGTCTGGACGAGTGGACACTGCCAGGTACATCAACGATCCTATGAGTCGTTGGAACGGATACTTTGACATTTCGTTTGCGTCAGCTTTTTCTGGTTTCCTCAACTTCTGTCCAATTTCGAGTGGTGTTGCCACGGGTCTTGAGTTTTCCATCCCAAAACGCTTCAGAACTTCCATTGTATACTTTTTCTGGGACATGAACAACTTCCCCTCGTTTTGGATCTGGGTAAACTGTATTCCTAGACCGTAGTGGATTGGACCTAGATACTTCATCTTGAAGACGTTCATGAGGTTTTGTTTGATTTGGTTGATTAATTTCGAATTTCCAGAAGCCAACCATAAATCGTCCACATAAATTGCCAGAATGATTAAGTCACCGTTAATACGAGCTTGGTATACACAAGGATCGGATTCAAGTGGTTTCAGACCCAGCTTTTTCAGATTTTCATCTAGCTTCAGGTACCACTGACGTCCTGCCTGTTTCAAGCCGTAAAGAGATCGTTTCAATAGACATACTTTGTCCTCTTTCCCTTTGAGACTTTCAATCATCTTTTCTGCTTCTTTTATGACTTTACTTGGCGATTTTGTGTCTGAAATTATTTCTTGAAGCATCTCTTTGAAATTCTCTGGAATTTCCATAAAAATTTGTTCTTCCAGATTCCCATTCAAAAATGCAGTGGTAACATCAAATTGGTGGATTTTCAAGTCTAGTTCAACTGCCAGAGCCATGAGTGTTCGGATTGAACTCATTCGAACTACTGGTGCGAACGTTTCATTGAAATCTTCCCCTTGTTTTTGATTGTAACCTTTCGCGACTAAGCGAGCCTTTTTTCTTTCAACGGTTCCATCCGCCTTCAATTTTTCTCTCAATACTACTCTGCAACCGATTACATTTTTCTCTTTTGGAAGTGATACGATTTTGAATGTTTCGTTCTCCAAAATAGATGAATATTCGGATTTTATGGCTTCCTTCCAACCTTCAGCTTCAGGACTTGACAATGCTTGCTTAACAGTTATTTCAGCCAAACCAGCAATTTCAGTTTCTTCCAATGCATCCTGAAATGTCTCCTCCTCATCAGTCTCGGATTCTTGTGGAACTTCAATTTCGTTATAGATCTTCCTAGGTCTACCAGGATTCCCAGATCTGTCGATGCGAGGTCTCCCTCTTCCACGAACTGTTCTCACCAATCGTTGACTGATATCTGGTTGTTCTCTTTCAGCCATGCCCTCAGGATTGTTGTTTATGATGTTTCTAGTTCCATCATCAATTATTTCGTTTTCTTGTAACTCTTGTTCATTGTTTGTTGGAGTTTCACAGAGTTGCATTGGTTCTTCAGGTTTTCTTTTGGGAGATCATCTCGTGCTTCAATCGCACATTTAAAGTTATCAAGACTATCTGGTAGATTGTTCAAAAGCATGATTGTAAGTAGTTCCGGGTGAATCACTACTTCCATTGCTTGAAGCTTGTCTACTCCATCGAAAAACTTAGCCAAGTATTCACGCGCATCATCGTCTTCCCTCATTTTGTGTAACATGAGTTGTTTCATCAACGATGCTTTTCTAGTTGGTCCTTTCGACAAGTATATTGATTCTAGTCTTAACCATAATTCTCGTGATGTTTTACAGTCTTTGACTTGCTTTATTTCTGATGGCGAAATTCCTAAAATTATATCTGCTCGATGTTTTCGATCCATTTTATACCAATTTGTAGCAGCAATGTTCTCGGCATCTCCTGCACCTTCATTTACTACTGGACGAGGAATGGTTCCATCGACATATCCTATACCATCAGTTTTCTCTAGAAGAGCTTCCATCAACACTTTCCATGTGTCGTAATTGTCCTTCGTTAAACTATCAAATTTCTGAATGTTCATGGTTGAGTTTTTCACGATCTTTCACAAGACACTTCACTTGTTTCACTGACCTACTCTAACCAACAGAAAATTTTGACAATACGCGCAGAACCGATAACCTAATATAAATTATATTTTCTAACAGAGTACGCGGTCAAAATCTTCATCAAGAGTGTATATTTTAAATTTCGGGAACATATTGTTGTCAACATTATTAATCATATTGTTTCCAACAATATAAACAAAAACAGGAATGGAGTTGCTTCTAATTCGGAATCTCACATTATTTATTATATATATTATATTTATATTTATATTTATTTATATTTATATTATAATAATTTATATTATATTATATTTCAATAATTTATTGTATATTATATTTGAAAAAATATTATCTCAAATAATATACCATATCGGTATCATATTTCAAATAATATATTATATTTCAAAGTGAAAAAAATGAATGAAGTAAACAACCATTTCATGTTGGATTTTCTTCCTATTGCCATTCCTGGCGTCGTGGACAAGAATTCAGATCAGGTCATTCAGAAGAATAGGCCATTCTGCTGTCTTCCAAAGGGAAAATCAGAATTTATTCCGATGATTTCGCTCATGGCTTCCCACTGCCTCACCGCCCTGGGTTGGGACGATGAGCCCCGGACACATGAACGCCGGTGGCAAGACTCGAACCCACGAACCTCCGCAGAAGTTGGTCCGAATCCCACCACAAAAAAATGCGCTTCCCTTCGCCCACGGCCAACCCGGACCCCTTAGATGTAATTTTTTCTTACGACTATAATAATTCCACGTAATTCCTTACCTTGAAACAGTGAATTTCAATTGAAAGGGTGGAGAGTCCCAACAGTCCGTATTCATCACTCCTCTAATATTATTTTGCCTCACAATTTTATTTACGTAACTAGGGGATGATATAGGTATATATATCTGAAAAATAAAGGAAAATTAACCGTATCTCTCAATTTAAAACGTTTTGACAATAAATTGTGTCACAACCTCTTTGGTAAGCTAAAAGTCTCATTTTGTTCTAATGGAATCTTTACATCAACTCACTCAGCATTTCTACTTGAGAGAACCTTATTCCCTTGAATTATTCAAAAGGTAACTTCCTGCCCCCCTCACCCCGCTTGACTCCACACCAGCATTAATTCATTTAACGCACTCGTTCCTCCTTTCTCAGGAAAATACGTGTTTACTTTCTTATTGCAATCTCCCTTATTAAATGCGGACAAAACGGGCGAACGTTTTCAGATGACTTTCCCGCAGTTTAAGGATCTCTACCCGTCTTGAGAAACTTTGTTTTCAGTTCGTTAGGGGAACATCGTGTAGAGGCTATGATTCATTAATTTATCAGCTTTCAGACGTTCATTCTCCCTCCGGCTATTTGTTTTTATTGTTGTACTAATTGCTGATGGAAAATGAAAAAATATCGTAAGGTCCCAACCATCGTAGGTTCCAACCTTTCAGAAAATCATGATAGGTAAGTATATAAGTACGGATTCATAAGAAACCTAGAGCTAGTATCGGAATCTGATGAAAACTATCGACGTTATGCATCTTACAATGATTTTGTGTACGAGCATAGGCAAGCATAGTTCCTGATTATGTTACTCGTATGATATTTTTTGTGTATCATCACACGATCATTGACCGACTTCAAAGCCGCTGAAGGCGCAGAGGAGAAGGAATCTCAATTCGGTTCGTCATGGTACGATTTTTTTTATTATTTTTTATTATTTTTTTTTATTTTTTTTTTTAATTTTTTTTTTGTGGTATGTCTGAACAACTTGCATTTTTGGTTTCTTGATTTCAATAATGAACCATCGGAATCGAGCAAGAAATTTAAAAAACAAAAATTATTCTGGTACCAATCTGCTTGATTCTTCATGAAACGTGTCCTATCAGTAATCATGGTGGTCCAGTTTCAAACGAATAAAGAAAAAAGTTTCAAATGGATACGCTTTGTTGAAAGTGTCGAAAAAGGTGAAAATAGTTGGAAAACATGATTGGTGTGTACATGTACGCAGATGTGCTCCGTGGAATCACCACCCTTGCGCGGCTCATACTTGAACTAGTGGCCTTTTTATAGAAACATTTCCCTTCATCCCTCTCTCCAACCCCACTTTCTCCATCTTTCGTCACACCTAGGTCTGGTGTGGAGTGAGTTCTGGTCGTCCTTCCCATTTAAATTGTATATATATATTTTTAATTTATGGCGTGCTTATGTAGGTATGTTACCTCTATGGTAATTACTCATTTCCTATTTTGCATTGTTCAATCGACGCACAAAATCAAATTTCGTGAGTAGAGAAATAAATTATTATAATTACGTATGTTTGTCCTACCAACCTATCTGAATACGTTGTAATTAGGTAGTTTTTTTGCTTCAAAAAGGTTTTTATTTTATTATTTTTTGATTATTTATTTTCGATAAGGATTTTTTGATGACTGGCTAACATTGACGAAACGTTATTCGTTACAATTTGCGCCGATGTTTGTACGCTGTTATTATTGTTTTCCTCGCTTAGAGTAGATCGATCATCCCTCTCATATACACCACTTTAGGTGTCTACCCAGAAAAGAGAGCTAGATGATAAGGGTGATAAACGAGCGTATTTTATAATCTGGCCGCAGAGAAGTGATCCGGAGCAGACCGGCGACCATAATCGGTGGGACGCCTTAGCTAATAGGAACATTTGTTGCCAGGATAAAGAATATCTCCACGAAGCGTGGGGAAGAAACACCGCTGGGACGTAATAATGATTTAAGGAGGGCCGTATATCTAGCGACATGATGGTGGGGCGGAGAGGTCTCGTTGTGGGGGTGGAGAGGTCGGGCCAACGACTTAAAATCTCGAGGAGGTGGCTGAAAGAGTGATTCATGGAGAGGCCGGTCAGGCCTTCATTCCACCGTCAGTCCAGAGATTCTAACATTTGATGTTCATCAGTCATCATGAATTCAGGAAACTAGAGTAGCTCAATGAGGTGAATTTGTAGTTCATCAGACAATTACTGATCTTATTAAATAATTACGTGAGTAATTAAATACTGTCTGTGAGTTACTACAGTGACTAATCTCTTTAAATAATGACATAAGTAATTTAATTAGCATATGTGAGTTATAGTCATTAACCAATTACTTAGGTAACAAAATTATCATCTGTGTATGCTTGTATATACGAGTATTTCACCTTCATTTATTTATTTTCTTATGCAGGGAAGGGCGAGCACTTGTATGAGTATAAAATAACTACTAGTAGCAAGGACCTTAGGACTTACCTCTAAGACTTGCCGGTCTTAGAGTTAAGGATGACGATGTGCCCCTATAGAATGATCACCTGATGGGCATGAGCCGAGCAAGAAGTGTGTGGTGATACCACGTAGTACGCATGCCGAGGTACCTAACTCGAGTAACATCCTTGGATTCCCACACCACACCCAGTACCTTGATGACCCAGTTGTTGTTGGATTGTTGCCATTAGGGATAACTCACCCCGCCCGAACTGCTCAGTCTTCTAACTGGAATTGACAACATGTAAATCCAGGATATTGAGATATAACGTAACGATGCCAGGCTTTTTGCAGAGGTCACTGCGCAAACATAAATATTATAGTGTGCTAGAAAATTATTGCTGAACGCATTCTTATGAAGGTCCTCAAGAACAAATGGAATCTACCCAGCAAAACCCATTCCGAGCGTCTCTCCGAGGGTGTCCCATGTTAAGGACCGAAAAATTTCGGGAATCGATTCTACATTTAATTTCAGTAAGAAAGTGTATAGGTACTAGCAATTTTTCGTTAGACGCCTAATTTCCGAGTTATTCAAATTTTATGATTTTTTTCGTGTTTTCGACCTTAAGCCATAAAAATGACCATAACTCGCCTAATTTACGAGCAATTCAAAATCTAATTACATCGTTGGATAGGGCGTTAAATTTTCCATCTTTCTAGTGGTTATACTAATATTTTTGTAAGGTCGTGATGGGTGAAAAATCAGCTCGTAAAGTCATTTTTGTAAAATTGTCAAAATTTCCTACTTTTTCTTTTGATTGTTGAGGTTTTACTTCCACATGATTTTTCACGTACCTCTACATCAAAAACTGCGCAAAGATCTCAGCTTTCTAATGGAATAATTTGTTTTAATTTTACTCCGCTAATGGGGGGTTAAAAATACGTTTGAATGCTAAAAAACGTGGTTGCACACATGGAAATCAAGGTTTTCTGGTTCGTTGGGCCTCGGGCAGGTTTGACGAAATAGAGGTGAAATTCCACGTCATTTTCAACGCTATTAGACTGATTCCATCACCATTGGTAAGTGAAAGCTCAGAATTGAATTGTGGTAGGTCCGAATCCTTTTTTTTTTTTTTTTTTAATTTACTTGGTATTTATGCACGAATTGAATGTTCAATTCTCGCAACTTTCTCGATTGTATGAAAAAAGAGATATCTCACGAAGAATAGCGTGTAGATGTGGAATAAAAAATAAAGACAAATGATGAGATTTTAGAGAAAGTAAAAATTATATTTATGAACAAAAATAATCTTTATCTTCATCGAAGTACGTTATTGACTAAACATAAATGAGATAATAAATTATCCTCTACTCCGTCTTTGACTTCGTTTTTCATTCGTCCGGATACCTGTAAACACAAAGAAAAGTTTTTTACAGCCAAGTAGAAAATAATTGAGGAATGCCAAAATTTGAAGCAGTGGTCATCATATTACCGATTGTATTAAAGAAGAAGGAGATCACATTGAGCACTTACTCTGAATCGGTAATATGATGACCACTGCTTCACTACTAAAACGTGAAACATCAAATTTTGAGGGGGGGGGGGGTTAAATTGTTTTTTTCTTGCTCGATTCCAAAGGTTTATTATTCAACATAATAAACCAAAAAATTAACAACTAACAGTTTGTTCCTAGAAAGAAAACCTTAACAATATCTATACCAAGACTCGTTGAATTGACAGGACTGACTGTCGAATCAATGCTTATTTATGAATGGGAAGGGTGTCATTTTTATGGATTTGTGAACAAATTGTCAGATGCTGGATATTTTACATTAGAATTTGTTCCGATTTGAAAAAAAAAAACCTTTATATCTATGAAATACGCACAGCTCTGTAGGTGGAGATTAGCTGCGCTTTAATTAAATTAATCGCACATTTGAACCAAATCGGTCCAGGGTTGCTCGGAAAAGTGCCGCGTAAGGCGGACGGACGTAAAATTATTTATTCCATTTTCGGATTCTACGTACCTTGAAACGTAAAAAATCAAATTTTGAGGGGGTTTAAATCGTTTTTTCTTGCTCGATTCCAATGGCTTATTATTGAAAATAATAAACCAAAAGATTTGAAAACAAGCGAATTTGACTTCATTTAGAATTAAAATTTACATTCACAGACAGTAAACTCGTCTTCGATAGGAAACTTTTCACATTTTTTGGATAAGATTCGAATTTGAAATATTAAAGAAGTTATTGGAGGGACAACAGATGGACCACAAGCTGAAAATATATAATCTTTTCCCAATTAATTAAGTATGCTTTCATTTATTATCCACTTGCCATCATTGTGATGGGTCGGCCACCAGTATTGAACACTGAAGTCCAATATACTATCTCGGTTATCTGTGAATTTATACGGCTGATTTCCATTACATAGAAGATTTTATTGATCGACCGACTATTTGTATAAATTATCTTCAGAATGTGAAACAATCGACAATTCGGTAAATCCTCATGATTTAAATCACTCAGTGAGACAAAAACGTTTTATTCATCATTCAACTCACAACGTTTTCAATTAATTTATGGAACCGGAACAAATAATTATTTTGTTGAGTCGGATTCGTATGAAGATCGCTACGGGAATTTTCGCCATTTGCCTTGAACTCGAATACAATGGAAGACAAGTATAGACCCGAAAATATTCAACGAACTGCGAGTGCATTGTGAGGTAGTCAACGAAACACAATACGAGGTCCGAGTCAGTTTGCAAAAACAAAAAGTGAATAACTGCTCCGTCAGGAGAGCAGCTCAATAAAACGGAACGAATGAGATACATACCCAGTTCACATAGTGAAGCTTAACCTAATTACAAGCTTGGCACCCACTCAGTCATCTCAAAACAATGGCTGACTCCACCCCATTCTCAACTATATAGACCTAAATCCGTATCCCAGTGAATACAATTGAAATGGAACTACTAAATTCTCCTCGTTGTAATTTACATTTCTCCCGCTCCATCCTCGTTTTGCCTCAACAGCAACAACGAATTTATCCATCTCGGCGAGATATTTCTCTCTGTTGTCTGAGAGTCGGGGAATGGAGGAAGGGTTTTGCACAAACGGTGGCAAACGCCCGGAACGGATGTCTTAATACCTACCTAGACGTATAATTTTCGCATCGAGGAAGTGATTAGAACCCCGCAAACTTCCTCTTTGCAGCTGATCCTTGAATATAAATGTTCGTAAAACTATCATTAAGGTGCAGCTATCGGTGTTTGAGGGTGAATGGGGAGAAGTGTAAATGTGTACCGACGAATCGGAGGTTATTTTGGGGTTTAGGAAATCCACAGATTCGGGTGAATATTGGGATTTGTTGGGTTTGTGAGCTCCTAATTCCATAAGGAGTGTGCGGTATAGTTTAATGATTTGGATTAGGATACCTACACAATAACATGCGAAGAGTCCACTCCAAGAAAGATGAGTCACTTTTTTTTTTGGAAAACGAGTTTTGGTTGGCAATAGTTTCTCCTGACCGAGTAGTTTCTGAATGTGACCTCAAAATCACCAAAAAAAATTGAAGTCTCGGCTACAATCGCCGTCAAGGTTTAGGACTACAATGCGAGAAGGATGAGAGTCAGTTCCTGACAATGCAAAATAGATGAATGTCGGTAGTGTCATGTTTCCGCACCCGTTTTTTTCATAACCCGACGGAAGGCTGCAATGTTATTCTACTGTTGTTTACTGTTTGTTGCTATTGTTGCAAGCCGTTGAAATGCTTCAAAAACGTGAATGAGGCAAATCGAGATAAACTAATTCAAGATTTCAATCAACTTGGTACTCACAATGCTCAAAGTGCTTATTCAATTAGAGGGGGGAAGGGGAAACAGTGATAATTTTTTTATCTTTTATTTATCTATTTTTTTTTTTTTCATATCTTACTTTGGGTTGAATGTACATTTTCTTTTATTAAAAGAACTTTTTTTCTTGTTCTCAATCGAATTTTAATTCAAAACCCCTCTTTTCTTGTGTTCTCTTTAGTGATTTGATTGGCAATTTTTTTTTTTGCCAACTTGTTTTACTGACATTCATGTATTTTGCATACCTCTAAAGGGGTTTTCTTTAATTTATCGTCTACATTTTTCCAAAAATGTAATAGTTTGCCAAACCAACAAATTGTTATTGATTTTAGGGGGCTAGGAAACATTTTTCACCACTATAACGATCCAAGACTTTCGAAAAAGGAGAAAATGAAAGAAAGAAATCGTCCTTAGCAAAATCTCTGCTACCACCCCAGTTCTCTGGAGGAAAACACCCAAAATAGAGCCCAAATAAGAAGGGCAAATGGAAAAAGGAAATGAAGAATAAAAACCAAATTAGGGAAAACGAAATGTAATCAACAAAAATGAGAAAAAATGAAAGACAAAAATGAAAACTCCTACTGCTTGAGGTAATGAAAAAATGGAAAAAACGAAGGAATGAAAATAACGAACCTGAATCCACTGGATTGAATGAAAACAATGAAAAGTAGAAAATCGAACTGAAAAAAGGAAAACTGGGACCACGAGGGATTTTAGAAGAAATACAAAATGGAGAGAAAGAGAAAGAGAGAGAAATACTGCGCTAGATGCTAACAGTCTATCAGGACAGTGGTGAAAATTAGCTGAGTGGTGAAAATCTTAGTTAGTCAAATGAACTGGGGAAATAGCTAGAGAGAGGGTAGCCCCCTCCAGAGAGTGGAACTAATTCTACCATCTACCGACAGATGGTGTAAGCTTTCTAATTAGTAGAGTAGCGCACTGTCACACCACTTAATCGTCATCTTATCATTTTCCTAATAGTGAGTGCGAGTCTTGAAACTTTCAAAATCGATTTTCTCAGTTTCGAAAAAAGCTGACCATCATCTTTCTTGGAGTGGACTGTTTCATCAATAGGTGGAATTACATCCCTCCATGGTGGAATTACCGGATGACTCATCGATCCACAGAAAGTGTGTTCCTAGAAAGTAAAACCTTAACAATATCTGTACCAAGAATCGTTGAATTGACAGGACTGACTGTCGAATCAATGCTTATTTATGAGTGGGAAGGGAGTCATTTTTATGGATTTGTGAACAAATTGTCAGATGCTGGATATTTTAAATTAGAATTTGTTTCGATTTGAAAAAAAAAAACCTTTATATCTATGAAATGCGCAAAGCTCTGTAGTTGGAGATTGGCTGAGCTTTAATTAAATAAATCGCAAATTTGAACCAAATCGGTCCGGGGTTGCTGCGCTTTTATAAATAAATCGCAGCCAATCTTTATAAGAGTCGTCACATTGACCGGTCAAAGGCATGAAGGGATGCATGGAGACAAATACTTGTCCGATACTGCCACATGTTGTACTGCCTCCCGACTTCCGGAGGTTATGTTGAATGGAGCAGTGCACTTCAGCGCCATCTGGATGAACTGAGAGCGAGCTAAACGGTGTCGCTAATTTATGTTTTGCTATAAAGCTGCAAATTTCATTTCGTCTGATGTGCAAGACGATATTCAACCCGCACAAGACACTATTGTCATGAAAGTTTTGTCATTGGAGGCCTGACATTCAGCTTTGAAAAGAATCAACGACACATAAAAAGTTCGGATGAGAAGTTCGAATAAAAGATACCTACGCCGTGAACACTTTGGTCCAGGCGCAAGGAGTAAATAACTACGCAAGTTCAGCTGTTAAACCGCAGTTACTTTGAGAAATCTCTCTGGTAAACGCGGTTCCTTCAACTGTAACTTAGTTATTGCGGATTCGAAGCGTCAGAGAAAACTTTGATCTCATTCCGACTCTTATCAGCACCACCAGGACTTTGAAACGTCAGGACGAGGTTTGATGGATTGATTGGCAGGATGTCTGTGACAGATGGAAGGGTTATCCCGTTTTTAAAGGAGATGCCTGGATTTCATTGGTTTGGCAGTGAGCTCAGAGTGACGAGTTAGGAGTAGAATAACCCGTCATCCGCAGTATTACGTATAATCGACAGCAGATTCCTAAAATTTCCAAGGTGTAGGTGGTAAAATGATTCGTTTTTGTATCCAATTGGTGATTTAATCCCTCGTATAGAAGAGTATCTAAGATGAATAAAGACCAAATTCAAGAAGAAGAGATTTTCTTCATTCTTCTTCGCCAAATGAAGATGGCAGCTGGGAACTTGAAAATATCTGCTTTACAAAGATACGTTGTCGAAACATTAGTTATAAGTTATAAGATGAGTTTGCTATGGGATAATTACGATATTTTCATTCAGCAGATTTTGACAGAAAAAAGTGTCAAAAATACGAGGTACTCCATGTCTCGGTGAGGATGGTTGATTCAGCTCTTTGAGTGTGGTTTGGTCGTTTGGGAGATTTCGGTATAGTCGTTTTGATGGAAATCGTTCAGTCGTTGGGGCGTGGATGGTAATGACCTCGTAGTTTGTGTGTTGTTCAGCATTATGGTAGTATGTTTTGACAGGTATTGTACGCCTTCCTCAGTGCTGTGGTCTCCGTTCTCCGTCCAACAGATCACAGAGTCATCGATGAAGGCTCACGTCTGTTACTACCAGTTGGCCTGGTCTGTTACCTAGTCGTCTTAAAATTTAATTCGGCTAATTCTAATTATACTGCCTGAGTCATGGCGAGCCCGTGTCGCATCTTGGAACAGCGTAGGTGTTCACAACTGAGTAGCTGTTTCCAGTATTTGACATTCCATTGGGCATAAATGGATGTTCTCGGCACGCTTGATTCTCGTATTTAATACTCCTGTTAGCAAAGAGCCATTCCCAATTAGCTCCATCGTGATCCATGCCGCGACGCAAGGGTAGGTAATTGGTCGAGAATTCAACCTGTGATAGTTACTACTGCCATCCTGAGCCCTGGCCCTGCCTCTGCTATAGCGCGATCTCACCAATTCTGCTCAATCTATCATTTGATGAAGGTTCGGTAGCAGTTTTACGAGTCGTGGTTTTTTATTCGGCTGTTGCTGACTTGTTACGTGGTCGAGGAGTGCAGCCCCAAGTCGATCAGACTCAGTTTCATGACTCCAAGATCACCATTACCCACTTGCTCATAGATGTCCGTATCCATTAGCTGAGCTGGTAGATGTAACATCGGAAGTCTGGACCTAAGTCCGGACCCTCACATTCATGTACCAAAGTACCATGGATCATGGATTTATATGCAATTAGTTTGTCAAGGAAACGTGTCGTTGAGCTTTACGATACACCTTCATTTACTACGGAATAGATACGAGATGTTTTAACAAAGAACATGCGAAGCGGTATAAATCTTCAGAGAAAATTTTAATTACTCCCGGCTTTCGTCGAGTCGATGATAAATCGCTCGGAATATGCTCGCGGTACTTAATTCTGGGCCACGCACAGGAAGAGGTGGTCAGGGTATTAATTGATATTGTTGGGAGAGCGTGGCTTCGATGTAATATCAAAGGGAGGTTTTAGTAGGCAATTTCGGACCAAGGCCGACATTAAGTGGGATTGGATAAGTGGTCGCAGGAGCGAAATAATTCAAGAAAGGGAAAGGTATCTATCACGCTATACCGGGGGTCAAGCTGAGCGGGTTAGCGTGCCTCGTGGCTTCCTACATTGTGTTTCCTCGTTCTGAGCTTCTGGTCGAGGGTAAAAGACAGAAGATATTCTCTGTCGAATGTAATGTTACCAGAATTGAATGTAAACCATCAATGTCACGAAATTACATGCGATGATAGCAGCTCAAGTTGTAAACTATCACTAAAATCCGCAAGTCTTGGGGGCAGGAATATGTTTTGCTGTTTGTACGAGCCATGTATGTATCTTCTTATATGTAGATGTAGTGGGCATATTCACGCAAGTATATCCATCAATTAGGACTGTCGGTTACACTTTGATACATGTAGGTCAGGTTCTCTTTCATATTGATCGGCAACGGACTTTAATAAAGCACGGAAGTGGAATTTTACTGTTTCCTGAGGAAACGGGTAGAAAAAGTACGATAAAGGTCCATTACTCCTGTCCATTATTCAATCTTTGAAGAGTATTAGCCATTTATGGGAAAAGCAGGTAGAGTAGCTAGAGGGATCAATCTTCCATCAGTCCACCTTCAGTAGGAGGCTACAGAAAATCCATCCAATAATAAAAGGATAGGCCATGGGTGGTTGTCTTTCATGTTATCTTGAACCCATCAGGAGGCGTTCGTTTGAACGGTCATGTACTAGAGAGCTGTCACTCCGAACGAGCTTTGACCTTAATAGAAATCCGACATTCCATTTCAAGTACGATCACGCACAGGTCCTTAAGAGTAATTAAAGAGAAGGTTAGAAAGACAAAATCATGCTGATGGATATTCATACACATACATTTGTGTATGAATGTGCAAGGACGAACATGCATAGTAACGTATATTTTGGTGTGTTAATGACTAGTAGATTGATGAATGATTCAGGGTGGTGAATGGCCAGTCTTGTCTTTCTTACAAGACAAGACTGGTCATTCACCACCCTGCATCATTTATAGTAAAGTATATCAATGTAATACATAGTGTAGTTCTATAGTAGTTAATTATACTGTAGATCTGTGATAATATAAAAATAAAACAGTAGATGGAACTAGAAAACAACCAGTAGGTGAACAATTAAAAATTTTATTGTATCGGACCAGTAAAGTAAGTTAAAGTACAGTGAACATTTATTCCAGATTGGATTTTTTCCCGACTGCCTTTACTGACGTCGCAGACTTCATCAGGTGTCTTCCTCAAGAAAGATCAGATTAAAATCATCATTTGTTCTGATGATTTCGCTCATGCCTTCCCATTGCCTCACCGCCCTGGGTTGGGACGTTGGAGGCGATGAGTCCCGGACCCACGAACCCGGCGGCGAGACTCGAACTCACGACCTCCGCAAAAGTCGGCCCAAATCTCACCAACTAAGAACGCGCGCCCCAGCGCCCACGGCCACACCGGACCCCAAGTGGTTGTATCTGACCAAATCGGCCATGTTTGGACACTCAATACCTCAGCTTTCTTTGTTTCCTAACCGATTCTAAGGCCCCAGTGCAATCATGGGATGGGTGTTTTCTTCAATCTGATATGATCTCCTATCAATTTCAGTACCCAGTTCACCGATAGTATGACTTTCATTTGAGAGATAGAGAGGGAGAGAGTTTTTTGTTTCGAACGTAATCGATGTAGGTACTTTATATATAATGAAATCGTCAATTTATACATTTAACAACAATTCATAAATTCCATATTGATGCAGGACCAGACCTTTATTAGTACCTATTGTTTATTTACTTTCTAGATAGTTTCAATTCAAACACGTTTTAGATTGTGAATCTGTTTGCCACTCGACTCATGAAGGCAAGCAGTCACCACAATCATTCAATAAATACATTCATTCAAGACAAAAAATCTGTTCATACCATAATAACAAAATATACTTATATATAAATATTTGTTTGCAGGGAAACAACAATATGAACATGGAATAAATAAATATCACTAGGTAATAGAAAATACAAACAAATAAATAGTCAGAGTACTTTTTAATAAATATTCCTCTTCTATTTCTCACACATACTATAAGACATTTGACAAACATGTAATAAAATGTAGGACCTGAAATGTATATGTGGGATCTAGAAGAAGGACAGTCGAAACGTTGAAGGACTTCCACCAGAGAGCGTTGCAACCTTCCGCCAGAGGGCGCTTCTCCCTCAAGATGTTTTTACTTTGTCACGTAGGCAGTCATTGTTGAGCTTCTGTGTCATAAGTTTGTTGTGAATATACCTCTCGTTCAGTCAGTAGTTGTTACATTTTCCTGAGTGTTCTAATAATTCACTATGTCGGAGGAAGAGGACATAATCATGGATCCCCCCGAGGAGTTTTCTACATATTGTACAGAAATCCGTTTGAATAGCAGAAGGCACTATATTTCCAACAAATTAACAACCTAACTTATTTTTAACACATCAAATCTCAAATTCAAAAATAAGACAACCAGTTTTTCAGACAACGTAACTATCAACAACTTCTAATAATGTCATCAAGTGACCAGGTCGTCACAATACATTTATATTTTATCAGCATTAATAAAGTCTTCAAAAGAATAAAACATTTATTCAGCAAAAAAACTCATAACTCTTAGTCGACATTTTCTGGCGAAGCATTTAAAAATATTACTGTACAATAATTCAAAGCATTCTGAGAGCATTTCAGTATTAAACTAGTCATATTCAGTAATGCAGCTCCTCTCGTATCATAATCATGGATTTGGCTTCCAGTTATGTATAAGTGCAAATCCTTTTCTTCCTGTCATACACACCAAACAGTAATTTTGGACTGCGTATCCTTTTTTGCGAAGCCTCCATGTGGGACTCACTTCACCATTATCCTCTACCTGTTGTGCTTTGGAAGGGCTAAAAGTTGATGAATAGCTTCGAGTCACTCTCTCCACCCGCAAAATCAGTTGGTAGGATGCAACGATACAAAAACATGGAGGCGATACATCGGGCTTAATAGTCAAAGTTGAGAGATAGAGGGAACGAGTAAAAACTTCTTAATGGCGGCTCCTCCATCCTTTCTATTTATCATCGAGGAAAAGGTTTTTGTCGCATGAAGAACAGAAGACCCTGACGAGTTCTGGGCGACTAACTCCGATTGGTCTTTCACCCGGCGGCTCGAATGACTAGGTTCAAACTTTCGTTCTCTTTTGTCAAACTCGCTCACTTTTGGATCAACAATTTTCATATCGACAAACATAACTGAGCGAAATAGAACCAAAGATTGAAATTCCTCTAAAATCCATAATTACTATTCGTATTTACCTCAGAAATTGGAAGTTTGTACACTCCATAACAAAATCATCAGAATCATCGAATACGTTAGATCAGATCTTTTTGAAGAAAATATGAAAGGTTTAACGACCAAGTCTTGAAGGAGGTGTATGATCCGCTCCTTCAAATAAGTACCTGGTATACAGAAATAGATAGTTATTTATTTCCATAGTAAAGGTCATCACATTGATTATGAACTATCGAATATTACCATATAGGCAAGGTATCAATTGGAAAGAACATCGAAGCTCTCGAGATGTACGAGATGTATATGTATGTAGGTACATATACAAACATTGAGGTGCTCCAACAGGTGTCTAAATCAATTGAGCTTTTGCTCACCCTGAAAGAGAGGAAGACTCGGTACATTGGTCATGTGATGCGCGGTGATCGATACAGCCTCCACAGATTGATTATTGACGGCAGAATTCCTGGAAAGCGCTCGGTTGGAAGGAGTAAGAATTCGTGGCTGAAGGACCTGTGAAGCTGGTATAACTGCTCGTCCATTGAAATATTTAGAGTAGCTACAGATAGGCAGAAATTAGCAATTTGTATTGCCAACCCTCGTCCGGAGATGGTATCAACAGTTACAATGAGGCCAAACAAGGAAACGATAAAAAGCATCGAACTCTGTGAAAATCAATGTGGAACAAGAACTTATGTGATTGGGAATTTTAGAACAAGGTGTTTGTGGAGTGCTACCGTACCGGGCGGCCCGGACCCACCCACCAAGGCGTCTCCCGGGGCCACCAATGTGATACGAATTATGCGACTTAGAACCTTTGCCCGCATCAAAGGCTTACTCCTACAGCGTAAACATGTTAAACAAGTAGGATCCCGAGTTGAGTTATCACTATTTATTAAGTTGTTGAGTAAATAACTTTAAAAAAATCTAGGTGAACAAACTTAAGTTGAAACAGTAGTTAAGAAGCCCTACAGTTACCAAAGGCACCAAGATTCGTGTGAATTCCTTCCAGGTGCAAGGATTTGTGGCATCTATATCACGAGAATGTCAGCATACAATACACAACGGATTTACACAGACGATTTCATGAGCAGCTAGAAGCTTGTCAATGTGAATAAAGTAGATCGATCTTCTTTCACAAGAATTTGAAGATTGCAGGGTATTTTTTTTTCGGGGGTGGGGAAACTTTTTAAGAGCAAAGGGTAAGTTTCACCCCAAAAGTGTTGGACTCACCCGATGGGCATCTAAAACCCCACTCCTTCTGCTTAGGACTCACCCTGGAACTACTTGTACAGTATTACGTCAGGGTGAGTGTTACGTCTTGTTCTGAACCATCTCACGTGTGATTGAGAGGGAACTCGGAGTTCCAATGACCTCTTCTGCGCTCTTCCTCATATCCTCTCATTGTGGGCGTGTGAAGAAGGTGTGGCAGACATCATCCTCTTTTATCCCACAGTTTCTGAACTCTGGGTCAGTGGCTTTCCCAATTTCTACTAAGGAAGAGCGGAAGTATCCGTGCCCTGAAAGGAAAAGCGCTGAATATTTCAGGGTATGTATTTGTCAAGCTTGATAGATCGAAGGGAACAGTCGAAACCCTTTCAAGGAGCACCGTCCCAAGATACGGAACGGACTGCAAAATCTATCAGTACAACACAAAAAATTATGGTTTCACGAAGAATTTTTCTCGGCAGACTAAATCCAGCATACATAAACTGGCACTGACACTGGCTAATGTGTGCCACATAGATGACAAATACATGATTCAAAAACAGAAGATTCGAAAACCAAACAGAAAGCAACAGACTTACCCATATTGATGTTTATCGAATCAGCAAATCATCAAAATGATCGTGAATATAACATTTCGAACCATTAGTAGGTACTTTCATGAAATCAATCAATTTTCAGTCAAAAAATTTATAATTTCATAATATTGTATGTAAACCAACTTGGTGAGTTTTCCAGAGCTATTATGATAGTTGGAATTGAGTGAATACTGGCCAGCCAATGGAGTTTTGGATATTTCATTGTAAAAACCTATTAAAATTACCTATTAAAATGTAATCGATATAATATTTAATAGCATAACAAGTAATTATCTCAACTAACAAAGGGTATTCAACTAAGGAAGTTGGACACTCGAATTACAATATTACTGCGATAATATTTATATTGTATTTAGATTTCGTGGATGCTTGTCACTGATTTATTTGTTTGTTTGTTGCAGGATACTTCTGGCACATAACGGACATCCACTATGACGTCAATTACTCGGTGAAGGGAGACCCGAGAAAAAGTGAGTGGATGTTATGGAGCTTCTCTGTCACCAATCATTAAAAACTGAATTTTAAAGAGGCAGTACACAATATAAAGAAAAATCAACCGCACCAAATAATAAAAACCTTTACAACGCAGGCAAAAATGCGATAACATTACTCAAGGCTCACAGACAACAAGGTTGCATGGCGAGTGGTCAGTTGTATATGCTTACATCAAATTTTACTGCTCTCGCCGTAAAACGGGCATTCGTGTTGAAAATTGCTCAAAAACGACTGCAATCTCTGTTGTGTAATAACGGTCGCTTTGACCTGATTCTCGTTCTGCACTCGCGTAAGTACTAATGCGTGTGTTCAGTTCCTTCCTTGTTAAGGACTGTGAGAACTGGAGTTTATTCGAAAACATGTGAGCCCACTGTTGTTTCCTACACCGTTTAACGTTGGGAACCAACGATTGCTGATTCGATGATATCATTGAATTTCCAGATTTTGGATTGGAAGAAAAAAATCTTATTGTTCTATGATACAACGGGGTATTTCAGTCAATTTTTTGGTTTATTATTTTCAATAATGAACCTTTAGAATCGACCAAGAAACAAATTTTTTTAACACCCCTTCAAAATTTGATGGTTTTTATGGTTTACGTAGAATCCAAAAATCGAATAAAAATTTGGCCGTCCGTACGCCGTAAGCGGCACTTTTGCCACTTAGCATTGACCGATTTTGATGAAATTTGGTATTTAGGCTCCATTTGGGGTCTAGTTGTGCCCCGAAGATTTTGGTTGATGTAGGTCAATTCTAAGGGTTCCAAAATCAATTTTGAAATTTTGAAAACGCCCTAACTCAAAAAATTTTGATATACTTGACTTGACCAAACTAAAGTTTGGACGTACGATAAATCAGAAACACGAGTGTGAATCTCAAAAGAGGCCTAATCTCCGTTCAAATTATAGCTGACCGAAATGCGATCGATGTTTTTCTTCATGTTGGATGGTTGGTGGCTTTGCAGACGAGTGATCTATATAGAAAAATAAAAAATAATAAACCATTGTGTAATAATTTGCAGCTTTTTTTTCGAAAAAGTATGGCTCAGGAATAACGGTAATCGGATCTGTTCGTCGAGAAAATCTTTAGAAGAAATTAGGGAAGCTAATACCTAATAGAAGTTGAAGATTTGAACTGTGGCAACAGGGTGTGACGTAGCAAGTTGTGTGACATAATATGTCATATTAATATTATTATTAATATTAATTAATATTATTAATATTAATATTATTAAGTTGCTCTTCTTGAATTTGATAAGAGTGACAACAAAATAACATACGAGGCGAACATAAAACAAAACCGACTGCCCGATTGAACCGTAAAGTAATGTTATCCAAAATGAGAATCTCTAGTATATTACAAAATACCACACACATACGCCCGCGGCGTAAGTGTGTGTGCGTTCAGGGAGGCCCGCCTTTTTTTCAAAGTGTGATCTCTTTAATTATTTTTCAACCATATGTGGGCAAAAAGTTGGAGTATAATATATAGGAAGGTCTTCAACGGTGCTATATATATAACGGAGAATATATATTATAGGAAGGTTTTCAACGGTGCTGAATCGAAATTGGAGTTCAAAAACCTGAACTTTCGACCCACCGAAATACCCCATTACTAGGTACCTATCAGTTCTTTTATTCAAATTTTGTATATTGAACGTCACTGGAGCGAGATGTATGTATAAGTACCTAAACAGAGTTTAAACGGTTTTGAATGAGGAATGTTATTCAACTCCTCTTTCATTCAACTTGCTCACATTCACTTCAGTTTGTTGACTAGTTTTATACGAGTGGGAACTTGAGCAGTATTCTTTGTGGCAGTTTCACTACTCTTCCTGGACCAGTTTACCCCCAAAAGTCGCCTTATTTGCACCAGCCTCTCGCTCCTTATGGCAACTTGTCTAACCCAAACAGGAGTGAGTATTATACCAGTTTTTCAATACACCCTAACTCACAAGGTTTGACTGGTTAAGTTCTGAATGATTGTGCCTACCAACCCTCTGGATGAGTTCTCTTCGTAGTGGGAAATGCTCAAAAAATGGCTCTATAAAAATGCTCTAAAATGCTCTTATAATGACTCTATGCTAGTATGAGCCATCATAAGACCATTTTCCAATCAACTCTAAACAATCAATTAGTTACAAGTCAAATCTATTTCGACGGTTAGGTCATCATCATGTTACACCAATTTCAGGCGGCCAGGTAGCCCAGTGGAGATGGGTTCTAGAGTCCGATATTTGAAGATAAAAAAAATCAAAATCAAAAGGGCGCCACTCCTCTTTTGTTTCTGGGGTATAAGAGGAGGAACCCAAAACCAGAGAGCTACCTATCAGTCAATAGATAGGAGGAAAAGGGAAAAAAAGGAAAGAACAGAAAAGAAAGAAAGAAGGAATTTGATCAAGGGTTTTATTGAGGATATCTCAGGCAAGAACGTATTCCTAGGAGTGGGGGGAGCCTCTTTGGTGGTCCCTACCTACCTACTCGAGCCACTTAACCTAAGGGGGACGTACGACTAAAGCTATAGCTAAGGGGGAACTTAAACTAGGGGGACACTTATATTTAAGTGTGGCGTTGAGAGAGAGGAAAGGCAGAATTCGGCATACAGGCTCTCCCAGGCAAGGTGTAAGAAGAAAACTCCAGGCAGACAACCGGGACAAAGACCCCTATGAAGAAAAAATAACACCTATGTAAATAGGTACTTACTTGAAGAGAAAAGAAGAAAGTGACTCGACAATCTTGGGAAGCTAAAATGAAACTGTATGCTTACCATGCATGGGGTCTTGATATACAAAAATAATCCTCCAGATAATCCTTCAGAGCACCACAAGGTCAACAAGGTTTACAAGAGATGGTTCTTCACACCTGATAGAATAGGTACATAATCATGTCAGCCAAAAGAAAGAAGGAAGTAGAAAAGAAAAGGTATTTAGGCACTTGAGTGCTCACTTGAAAGGTACCTACAACAACAATCATACCTCCTGGGTATGTACATAGGTATGTGCTTCATTAATATGCATGAAAGTTACCTGAAGATGTGGCTACGCAGGGCACAATTTCAGTACTAATTGCCAAGGGACTGATCCTACAAGGAGTTTTCACAAATTCCTCGAACTGAAATGAATAATCCTGCTTTGCAGAGAGTAAGTGGAATCAGGGCTCATAAGTGACTGATGTCTTGTACAAAATATCGAGGCTTGACGAGGTCGGACGAGGAGAGGAGAGGGAAGACGAGGGGAGAAGGGAAGCGATAAAACGGGGAATGCGTTGGCCAGTTAATCCGCTTAACTCCTTATCGCCACTGCAGTTTGGCTCTCCTATCGGCCTGCAGGAGCGAGCTTGCTTGTTGTTCACAACAATCAGTAACAAACAATAACTGAAGGTACATCACAGAGAGCACAGCTTGTAAAGTCACAAGTGAAAGGGAGCTTCAATCCCATTGGTCGAGAAAGTGAAAGTCATACCCAATCAGATTGAAGTAGATAAGTGGAAGGAGGTGGAACATGTTGAGGGACCACCTCCCTGTGGTCCCTCATATTTGGGATGAAGGAAAGACAATAAAATTTAGGGTTAGAGTTGACCACCTAATTTTCGGCCGCCATTTCAAAAAATTCCAGATAAATCGAAAAATGGATACCACCACGAGATTCAGCGTCGAAAATTAATGACAAAAAGGTGTATCACCTTCATCTCATTTTTTGCAACCAGAAAAAATCGATTGAGGGGTATAAAATTCATGAAATTTTGCGTAGAATTCAAATATTCAATAAAAAATAGGGGTTCACATTTGAAATAACAAATTGAGTGTTGATTGCGCATGGTTGCGAAATTGCGCGGCGCGCAACGTGGTTATATTTTTGAGATCATTGCAAAAAAAAAATTGTCTATCTCCAAAAATAACCATTTTAGTGGTTGGAGGGGGGAACAACACGTGAGATACCCTGTACATTTGCTGCATGATTGGACTTTTTTTTATAAAGGCAGAATTGTTTAACACATTGCACCTTTTTCTCTGAGTTGGGTAGAGAAATGTTACTGTTTGGCAACATCATGAACCACAACGAGAACCCCCGTTTTCATTTAAAGGGAATTCAAACAGAGAGAACTTTCTCCAACATAGCGAGCCTATTGGAAAGTTTTAATTCAAATGGACGGGATCCCAGAGAAAGGGACGAGCATCATTATTCTCTGTCAAGCATTCCGACCACCTTACACTTCCATCTAATAAATCACTTCCTCACCAACACTGTCAGAGAGGTCAGTGGAAATTATACTTATTTTTCTCTTAGCGTCACTCATTCATGATATTCTACTTACTGGTATAAGCACTAGTCTCTAATGATTGGCCAAAATCGAAACAGTAAATTCAAATTGATACCTAATAATTTTTGATTAACAAATACATATTTTTTAAATATATATTAGCCTTGGGGTGCTTTAGGGGTCCAACCCAGATCAAAAGCTTCAGTCGGGACCCACTTCACTTTTCAGTCAATTTTGCTTCAGAGTCCACCAAGGTACCTAGCGGAAGCATTGTTTTTGTTTTTCAAGGTTGAAAAAAATAATGTCGAAAAAGAAAATTTCCAATTGCATTTTACTTTTTGGATATTTCTGGACAATTTGGGTTTCTGTGTGTCCCCTAATCCTTGTAACAGTGAAACTATGCGGTGTTACTATCCGAATTAGATGAAATTAGCAGATACTGTGCGGGTTGGCGTGTAGATGGCAGTAGTATGGAGGGTAGTGCAAGACATTACAGATTGAAGTTTTGAGATTGTCTACTTTGCAAGAGATTATCAATACAAAAAGAAGTTATGGATACTAGAAAGCTATGAGCCACCCCTACTTCGTGGATTTTTTTTCGAGAAGTCATTTTCCATTGAAAAATTAGGGAAAAACTTCAAAAACAAAATCGTGAAAAATGGTACATTTCTACTTCGGTCGAGTCTCATCTGAATCCAAATAGGAGTCCTCCCTGGAAAACTGACGAAGGAAGCAAAAGTTCACATACGTAGAGGTTGCAGCTGCACTGATACCTTCTGCAATCCTGCGTCAAAGCGTACCTGAGACCTCAACGGATTTCAAACATATTGTTTAGTAATGCATGCATTCCAGGGGACGTCCCATAGGACAAGCATTAGGTCAATTGATACCAGTTGGTAAGCGAAAAACTGTTCACTCGATGTAATTTATTATGTAAGTATTTCCCCCCCACTCACCCTTATCCACTATAAAATTTCTAGAGGCATGAGAGCCTCGAATTTGAAGAGTGTTCAAAAATCCATGATTTACAACACCCAACATGCGAATTCGAATTCACCTCCCCCCCACCTATATGATGGATGACGAGGAAGCTTAGTGCTACTACACCCACTTGGTAGAATACCCTCTCATCACCTAGTTGTACTATATACCTTATATTTGGTACGGCAATATGCAGTTCTGACGATGTCCTCTACTATTACCTACCTAATCATGTTATGGGTGATGAGGGGGCTATGTGCTACACCTACTTGGTAGAATACCCTCTCATCACCAAATTGTACTACATATCTCATATTTGGTACGGCACTATGCAGTTCTGACGATCTCCTATACCATTACCTACCCAACTGTATTATGAATGACGAGGAAGCTATGTGCTACACCCACTTGGTAGAATACCCTCTCATCACCTAACTGTACTATATACCTCATATTTGGTACTGCACTATTCAGTTCCAACAATCTCCTGTATGGCATCCACCCTCCTACCCAACTATGTTATGGATGACGAGGAAGCTATGTGCTACACCCACTTGGTAGAATACCCTCTCATAATATACCTATACATACAATAACAATTAGGTACATAGTACCTAATTGTACTATATACCTACCTATATGCCTAATAACAGTACTATTATATCAATGATATTTGGTAGGAAAAATCCCATACTTGAGCATTCATAAACACGTTTGATACGGCTCATGCAGGTTTAGAGCGAATAACCCACCATAATTTCCCCCTTTCTCATCCCAGCAGCACCTTTTAGTTATCGGAACCCCCCTCATATAGCATATAATTTTAAAGCTTACAATCAGACCTTTAATTTGACTATACACAAATAGTCCGTCATAGGCTCAGTCGGAAGTCACAGGGCAAGAAGAGTGAATGCTGACCAATATGTTTTTCAACGGGACCATGTTTTTCAACTTCTTTCACAAGTTTTCGATACTTCTAACAAAGCAAAATGAAATCTGTTTGAAACGGGACCACCACGGATACTGGTAGAACACATTTCAAAAAGAATCAAGCAGATTGATACCAGAATAAAGAAATGCAAGGTGTTCAGACATACAACAACAAAAAATCGTCCCACGACAACCCGAATTGAGTACCTCCTCTTTCGCGCGCCTTCGGCGCGTTGAAGTCGGTCAAAAATGACATCTTTTTGGCTACACTGTCGCTAATTTGTCCCGAAAAAGTGTACTCAGCGTCAGCAACACTGTCGCTCAATTTGTCCTCATCTCGCAAAAAGTAAACGGTGAGTCTCACTTTCGCTATCTGGTTCGTTGAAATGTAGAATCTAGTAACTAGACCTCAAATGGAGCTTATGTACCAAATTTCATCAAAATCGGTCCAGGGGAACTTAGGAAAGTGGCGCGTATGGCCGGAAAATTGTTTATTCTATTTTCGGATTCTACATACCTACCTTGAAACGTATATCAATAAATTTGGGGGGGGGGGGGTAAACACTTTTTTTCTTGGTTGATTCCAATGGTTCATTAATGAAAATAATGAATTAATAGCAAAATTCAAAGCGTGTTTGTAGAAAGAGTTTCCTTAAGAGAGACGTTGTACTGTAAACTACATAATAACGTTTCAGTTGGTTTCTAATGATTTTCACGTACAACGAAGCCGTTTCCGGGGGCTATCACGCGTAGTCTAGAAAAGGGAAAGGAGATGGTTGGAGAAATGGTAAGAATTGGGTGATGGTGGAAGTAGGAACTAAAGACATTTAAAATGTCCCAATGTGTTGCAGACTCGTATGCAAGGATTATAGATTGTTTCAATTCATTTCTTCGCTTAGACAACCATTTTGTCATGTATTGGAAAATTTCTCAATGACCATCTAATTTTCTGTTGAATATCCTCCACATTGTTGATTTCACTCAATGATGCAGAAATGACCATTTACAAGGATGAATGGTGAACTTTTCCAATGTTTTGAACTTAGGAAATTATTGTGTTTCTTAAGAATACTTCGTTAAAATAAACATTAAATAAAATGATGATGGTACAACTATTGTAGCTTCAATTGGACAAGACCTGAGGACAGGAAAAATCACCGTAGCCTTTGAAGTCCTGGAAGGAAACGTTATGAAACATTTTAACGTATTTTCACAAATCCGATCAAATTTAATGTGAATCCGAAGATATGCCTCTTCAGCGAACATCTACCGTGAAGTCACCTGCGGCACTTTTCTCATGAGCATGAAAATATGACGTGAGTATATGGAAAACCTGAGAGTAGAAAATCATGATATTCGGAGCCTCCACTTCTTGGAATATCGAGTTATGCTCCTTCCATTCAGGCGAGCATCACAAATACCAATTTTTGAGGCATATATGAAAAAAGGCGGAGCGATGGTGGGACTCACGATGCGTACAGTATTTCTTCTCAGGCCCTTCATATTTTTCTAACCCGCTTTTCAAGGCATATCTCTCCTATACCATGATTCACTAGTATACTCTTTCGTGCGGTGCCTACGTCTTGTACTATCGCGCAACTAGTAAGGTTTTTTCCCATCCTGAAAATTTACGTTCAAAGCCTCGAATTTATTTCAGGTAGATAAAATCTCCCATTTGCAGTACGGTCTTGAGACGTAAGGAACCAGAAAGTATTCTATCGTCATCCTCAGAGTTCTCTGCAAGGGATATTTTCATCTCCTCCCAGAGACCGAACCAGAACTTGAATGTCATTTATGAATATAATAAGAACCGATCTCTCTTTCGCGTTATATATACAATTTATACAATAATAGTTCAATATTGGCATCAGACATATGGCTGATGAGGAGGGGGGGGGGGCAGGCAGGTCGTTTTTTGGTGAAAATTGAGCTATCTTCTCTGGAGGCGTTATTTTGTGTCAGCTTTCGTTTGCGAGTATCAGCGTAAAGCTTCCTAGGCAGCGTAAAGTCTACAAAGCTTCCTATTGCCTGGGGCGTTAGTGATTATTCGGTTAACTCTCATTACAGACCGGTAACTGAGTTTACCATTCACAAAGTATCTGGCAGTGAGTAAAAGAACATTTAGAGTTAACTTGTTAGACATGATAGTCAAGTTACATATTGTGTCAAGTTAACTTGTTGGACATGATAGTCAAGTTACATATTATGTATTAGGTCAAGTTACATATTATGTGGTGGGTGAGCAGGTAAGTCTGAAAATTTGGTTGCTCGTAACCAAGTAAGTATGAAAATTGAACTGCACGTAACCAAGTAACTCGACAATTTTTAAAAAACCATTGCATTTACCATTAAGATGTAATTTGAGAGGCAGTTCGAGCTATCATTTCGGTTTTAGGATACTTTCGTGAAAAAAACGGCAGCGTTAAGTATAAATTATTGTGGATTCTTGAATTAGGAATAATATTTGAAACTTTAAAATGCTCTCCTGTAAAATTCATATTTTTGTACTTACTTCCTCCCCCCGCCAGTCATATATCTAGGGCTTACTTTGCTCTTGTACTTGTATGAGATATGATCCAGTGTTCCGTACACCGTCGTAATGAGCAAGAAAGGCTTGATTCGAAGAAATTCCCCCACTTTTAATATTTTACTGTATTGATTATTCATTATTCTTTACTAAATTTCTAATGGTTCACTTCATGGAGGGAAGTCCGAGTTCAATCCTGACCTCGTCCATATCTTTCAAATTAGGTCTAGCGATGCAGCTTGTACGAAGATGAAACATATTGTTTAGTAATGCACGCATTCTAGGGGCAACATTGAATCGGATCGGAAAATGTTATCGAACTTTGAGCTTCAATTTCATCGGACTATGATGATGTTATTCCTACAGTACATCAAGGCATTGCGTCGATAAATCTAATTTCAGAAAATTGTCCGCTGTGAGAACATACTCCGTTAGGTTATGATCATCGGACGTGACGTTGAAATATTGTGACTTCCCATTCCTGGGGAAGGACCCGAGCAAACTTGTATCTTCTATCAAAATCCATTAGCCACCCGTTCGCGAGTGGAAATTAATAAGTGCGGATGGAGGTTCGCTGCCAATTCCGTTCATCAGTCACCGAATGAAGAGCGATTTTGATGCATTGATGCTTCACCAAGCTGTAAAATTTCTGGGTCACGGCCGGATCTGAGTAAGAATAGACTATTCTATTCTAAGTAATGGGATTTTCAACTTACCGAATTTTCACAGTGGTAGGTGTGTGGGAGGTTTCCAAAAATGTTAAATACGAGTATTGAGACGAACTTAGACGAGATAATTCTAACTATAAATGAGATCCTCACTTCATTACAAAATTTGTATTCATTACGTTCATATATGAAGTACATAGTTGTACTTCATTACGTTAATATTTAATATTAACGTAGAAATGAGAAAATATTAAAAGGTGATAAGTTGTGTTCTGGAACTTTGTCAACTATTGGGTCAAAAAAGTATAAAATTCTTTGACTGGTTGAGAATTCGGTAGGTTGCAGAATACCCAGCTGTGCTGTTCTGTTGATGAACTGTTCTGCTGATGATAGCTGGAAGAACCTCGACTTCGTGTCTTTAGGACGTCCTCTTCACTGGAGAAACAGCAACGAAGGAAGGAAACGGTTTTTTTCGAAAAAGATTCAGATAACAGATATGAATTGCATAAGCGTTACTCTTACTCGCGAATTCGATAGAATCACCCTAGGGATGGCAAAAAAGTATCGATTCTTTTGGAAAAAACTATCAATATTTCTAGATTATTTTTTTCTCCCTGAAGAATCGGAGAATCGATCAAAAAATTAGAGAATCCGCCCAATTCTTGACATTAGCTGTTCGAGAGCAATATATAAAATTATCATCAATAACAATCACTACAACCAATAACCACCACCACCACAATGGGGAAGGGAAATTTATGAAGACCACTGCTTATCACAACCTAATGACCAAAAAATGAAAAACACCACCACCATTTCCACCTATCATGATGAAACCTTCCACCTATCATGACGTCATTATATTATCCCCATTTATATAATTGATGGAAGGTTCACGAAGAAAGAATAGTTGGTTGTCATTTAAGCAGTAGGTTTACAGCTTTTTAGTGAAAAATATTTAGTGAAAAATATTTTTTCTTTCTGTATTTAAAAAATTAAAAAATTTTGTATTAAAACATTTTTTCTGTATTTAATACATCAATATGAAAGATTCAGGTAGGTAGGTGGTTATTTGGAACTTGATAGAATTAACGTAAACTTTTCTATAGATAAGCATTAAAATTTAGCTCCACCTTATAGCTTGAATACTTTTGCCTAAAAAAGTCGACTTTTCAAGAATCGATTTAGAGAAAATCTATGCGATTTTTGCTTCCGAGTCTACCAAGGTAGCGGAAGCCTTGTTTTCACTTTTCAAGGACGAAAAAAAAAAGTTCTCCAAAATAAAAATTTTCACTCGCATTTTGCGTTTTAGACCTTTCTGAACAATTTTGGTTCAGTGTCTGTGTGTCTGTGTGTCTGTCTGTCATGATTTCCTTGTAACGCGCATAACTATACGAAGTCATTGTCCGATTTCAATGAAATTTTCAGGGATTGTGCGGGTTGGTGTGTAGACGGTCCCCTAGGAAAATCATCATCCCCGGACTGATAGAAGCGACTGCGCATGCGCAAACGTGATTTCCTTGTAACAGCCATAACTTCTACATTTTCCATCCGATTTCAATGAAATTCTCAGGGATATTACAGATTAGTATTTAGATGGTCCCCTATGAAAATCATCACCTTCGGACTGATAGTAGCCACTGCGCATGCGCAAACGTGAATTTCCTTGTAACGGCCATAACTTCCACTTTTTCTACTCGATTTCAATGAAATTTTCAGGGATGTTACAGATTAGTATTTAGATGGTCCCCTACGAAAATCACCACCTTCGGACTGATAGTAGCCACTGCGCATGCGCAAACGTGAATTCCTTGTAACGGCCATAACTTCTACATTTTCCATCCGATTTCAATGAAATTTTCAGGGATGTTACAGATTAACTTGTTTTGATGTTTTGAGATCAACTACTATGCATTGGATCATCTATATAATCGGGTTATGGATACGAGGAAGCTATGTGCCACACCCACTTGGCAGACGTTTTAATGATTATGTCCAAAAGATTGATTCAATTTAAATCAATTCATTTTGAAGAATCTGACATCCCTAAATGATCCGTCCGAGGTCCGGCGTCCTTAATAATTATTTTTCTAAGAACAGTAGAGAACAGTCAGGAGTGAACGTATTGAAAAGACCTTATCTTTAAAATGACCTTGTCAGAACTGAACTGGTTATCAAAATGAACACGGTCATTAACCCACCAGTCGAGTTTTCCGGTTAAATTACGAGAAGAACGGCAGAAGGCCAACAAAATAAATTAATTGCCCGCAATATGGATGTATAACCTATATTTATATACATGCATGTTTGTACATGGATCATTAATATGTGAAAATGACAAGGAAATATCAACAGAAAGAAGTAGATGGAAGTGGTTTTCTAAGCAAAACCTTCCATCATCCAAGTGAAGAATTACGTTCGAATGAACTGAGGACTAAAAAGACACACTCAAAGACTGATTCATACGATTCGAATCGGTCTTTCATTAAATGACAAATTTTATTTTTGTCTTTCAGCTCATTCGATTCATTCAAATCACCTATTCATTGTAACCTATTCCACTCGTTCGGTTTACAGACTCGCTCGTTTTTGTGACTTCTGACCGGTTGATTGTTTGTCTTGTGAGTGAACGGGTGATCGGATTCAAAAGACCTGGTCTCTGTAATAAGTGACCGTTTGGGATTCGAATCCACCAAATGATCTTGTCTAACACACCTTTAAAGAACAATTATTGTTCTTGCTCATCGGAAGTCACCCACTCGTCGCTTGTTCTTATATCACCGATGGAGTGGTGAGGCCGTTCGAACGTTTGAGCTGGTAAGTAGCCTACTCATACTTTATTCCTCATTTCGAGTCATTATTATCTGTACTTCAGATCGGCCTATCGGCAGTGGGCGAGAATGGATTGTATTGTATTAAAATTTAATACAATATGTCAGTATTTAATACTGACAAACAGAGCAAAACTGAAACATTTCATTTTCATAGGACCATCATTGACTGCTGTACTCGTTCGGTTAGAGTTGAAGTTTCGATTTGTTCGAATGTTAACAATGTATCTTCATCCGAATTTTAACAAGCAAGGAAGATCCACTGCAAACCCACTTGCCGTTCGTTGTTTTGTTGTTGTCGTATATCAAGAGAGAATGGTACAAGTGTCAGTCGTGTTTCTCCCGTTACAACGAAAGAATCAAAGCGGTTTTCACTACAAAGAGTTGGCTGAAGCTCGCTGGATAGGTATTTGGTTCACAATGGCCAACTGATTCCATGCAATGCTCAGACACTCATGCGTTGGCATTGTTCCATATCGGCTCTCTCCGAAGCGGGGAGTTTTAAACTTGATATTTCATTCCGATATCAACACAACGGTCGGTTTTTCGTTTCAGACAGTTTTTAGCCCGGAGTTGCCCCAAACTATTTGTCCGCCGTCCTGTCATTTCTAACCACCGCACGTTTCCAATCTTCATGATTCGCGAGGTGAAGCCGTTTCATTCCCAGGGTCAAACCGAAAGGGCCTAAGGGCGCAGATATTTTCGTTGGAATCGAGCCCTTTGAAAATGGAGCTGTTATACCTTTTTGGCTAGATACTGTTATTACCCGCAGTAGAGTAAATTCGACTCCAGCGAGGCGTATTGTTTGTTTTTACGTTTCACATCAGTTAAAGTCAACACCCCGTTCGCCTCTTGAACAGAAAAAAACGTTGCAACTTATTGAGGTAATGTAGACTATGTGTGAGGTATGGTTTACGAAAAGCTATACTTCCCGCCCAACTCAACAGACAGTTTTCTGTGACATAAAAAATGATTGAATTTCGATTAATAGACTGAAATCTCCAATCTCCATTCCTATTCATGTTTTTGGTTTGTTATTTTCAACAATAAACCTATGGAATCGAACGAAGAATTTTCGATGAAATTTGGCATATCGGCTTCATTTGGGGTCTAGTTGTTCCCCAAAGCTTTTGTTTGTCGTCAGTCACATCGAAGGGGTGAAACATCAGTGGGTGAAAAACATAAAACCTCCCTAACTTCAAATTTTCAATGTAATGGTACCTATAGATTTTCCATCAATTTAAAATGTCGCTGAAGTCATCATCAGTTACAAGAAAGAACAGATTTAGTTCGTTTCAAGTGTGTGCAGCTCTCTTCCGTTTTGTTCCGAGTCAATATCCTGTGGTGATCTAGTTTTACGGTCAAATTATAGACTAATTTCCAGATATTCACACTAGATATTCAACTGACAATGTTTTAGAAGACAGGGCGTGTCGCTGTAGAACCGCCCCTAGCAGCTATAATGTGAATCGAACATGCCTACAAGGCTTACAATTATGTTCCGGCCGAAGTGCTGGGTATCAATGAACATAAATTGCGTACTATACAGAATGTCTACACTTAAGATGGGCATAACTTCAGAGTTCAAGTCTACAAGGTATTCCCATCAAAAAATGTCTTTAGCAATTTTGTTTTAACCCCTTGTTTTTTCAATTTAAAGATTTGTTTCGTGTTTTCGACCTTACGTCATTAAAAGGGCGGCTTCCATCTGGGAAATTCTAGACAAACTACCGCCCAACTGGGTAGAGAATCCTAACCCTAACCCTAACCCTGACCTAACTCAGTAGATCTTCCCGAGCTCGCGACGGCCCATCTGGGTAAAATCTTCATCTGACTGAAAATTGGGTAAAATCTTATCCAGAGCAAATAAAATCTTATCAGAGCAAAGTATAGCTGATTGAATTGATTTATTGTACTAGGTATATCAGATACACAATAAGTACCTCCGTCAAACAATCATTATAACAACTCACTTGAGAACGTTGAATCAATTGGAGTATACGAGCACAGTATAGAGTTAATATATTATATTAACTCTATACTGTGCTCGTATACTCCAATTGATTCAACGTTCTCAAGTGAGTTGTTATAATGATTGTTTGACATAATATACATATTATGTATATTTCTTCGATTTACCCAGATGGGCGACGCCCCATTAAAACTGTCATAACTCCTGTAACTTACCAAGTAAATAAAAATCTGAGGATATGGTTAAAACGAGCGTTACATTTCCAAGCTACGTAGTGCAAAACCAAACTCCTTAAACAGTAAAACATTTTAAAAAACCTAAGCCTAAAAGCAAACTTTAAATTGTTTTTGATATATGACTTTTATTGATCGAAGTTTTCACTCTGAATCCTTGCACATTTCGATGGGCGCTTTTCGGGGAAAAAAACATGCTCAAATTGTCAGCTTTCCAACGGATTATCAACTTTTCTTTTTAAATTTCATGTTAGAAGAGCAAATCATGGTTGAATGTCAAAAAAGTGTGATTTCCAGGAAAATCGAGTGTTTTACGCGTCGTATGGTCACTCTCGATCTCAAAATGACTTGACGAATTGTACCATTAACACAAGCTTTTATTCAATCCCGTTGACTGTAATTAATCAGAAATACTGCAAGTTAAATTTTATTCAATTCTCGGTATCCGATTTTGCTGCAAATTTGCATGCATATATGAATCAAATGACAATTCAATATTATATACACTTTCTGAGACCACCTTCCAATTCATTAAGAGCATCCTTCAACTCATTGGGGACATTCTCCCTATTCATGAAGGGCATCCTTCTTTCCATAATTCCTCCACCCTTCAATTCTTGAGGTAGGTGCCATCTTCTAATTCATTAAGGGCATCCTCTAATTCATAAGGGACCTTCTTCCAATTCATAAACTTTCTAGTCGTAGATTAAACAATTTTAAAAAACTTTTTTTTTTTTAAACAAGCTTTTATTTTTTGTAAATAAAATGAATTAAAAAGTTAAAAATAAATTACGTTTAATAAGAAATATAACACTTTATTAAATTCTCAATTATATAAATAAAAGCTTGTTACATTGTGATAGCAAGAGCGAAAAGGAGATGCTAAATGTAACACGCTTTTATTTATAAAGTTGGGAATGTGATAAACTGTTAGTTTTATCAAGTGTTATATTTCTTTTTAGAGGTAATTTATTTTAAACTTTTTAGTTCATTTTATTTACAAAAAATAAAAGCTTGTTTTTAAAAGAAGGTTTTTTTCTTTAATTTTTACCTATGTAATCTTTCTCGCTGAATTCAATGGTGATAATCCCGAATAATTTTTATCAGTAGAAAGAGGATGTTTCGAAGAAAAACTTTATTTTTCGTACATAAAATACGCATTATTCGTAGGTACGGTAGTGAACGTAAAGTAACACCTTTTTAAGACCATAATAAAACCATCATCTTATCTCTATCATGTTAATTGACTTAAGAGACTGCAACAACATTAAGGTTTAGTAGAAAAAACATAGCAGAGTTCATACCTTGAGTTCGGAGGTTCTTTTCATTGATCACCTTCCGTTACTTCTTCGAAAAACCCACTATCTAGAAGTCAGAATTATTCGGAATTATCAATTTGATTCAGCGTGGAAAATTAGATAGGAAATGATAACAAACTCGTTGAGTCATCTTGAGAGTTACCATACACCGCGTTAAACAATCGATTTACTTAGAAAACACTATTTTGACATTAAAGCTTAATTTATTCTTCCAATTTGAAATTTAAAAAGAAAAATTGATAAACCGTTGGAAAGGTGACAATTTGAGAATTTTTTAATGTTTTATTGTTATAACAGTTCGGTTTTGCAGTAGTTAGCATGAAAATTTAACCCTCTTTCTAACGAAATCCTAAAATTTGAGTTTTCTTGGTAAGGAACAGGAATTATGACAATTTTAATGACGTAAGGTCGGAAATACGAAACAAATCTTTAAATTGGAAAACCTTGAAAAAAAAACGCTCCAAATCATTGCCCAAAGGTTTATTATTTTCTGTATAGATCACCCTTCTGTATAGATCACTGGTTCTCCATCAATAGCACCTACCACCATCTGTATTCTCCCTTGACCTTCCCTCTCGAATTTCAGCTTCCAGCGTTCAATAGGATTGAAAATGGCTTCGGAGCTCACTCAGCTGATCAGTGATCTGATGAGTGAAGAAGATCTCATCGAATGCTGGAGACGCCTGGAAGAGCTCTCCAAATTCAACCAAAAGCTTCGCGGCACAACTAGACCCCAAATGGAGCCCATATACCAAATATGAACCAAATCGGTCCATTGTTGCTAAGAAAAGTGCCGCGTACGGCGGACGGACGGAAATTTTTTTATTCGATTTTCGGTTTCTACGTACCTTTGAAACGAAAAACATCAAATTTTGAGGGGGGTTAAAAATTATTTTTCTTGCTCGATTCCAAAGTCTTATTATTGAAAATAATAAACCAACAAGGGGTTAGAACATAATTGCTATGATACATTGAGTATGATATCCCTATTTCGTTGAATGTTGTAGAGTAGTTGCAGGGTGGAGCTTATGACTCATGGATTCCACTTAATAAAAATATTCATTGATTCGAATGTAACCCACACGAGCAGCATGTTAGAAAAAAAGAACGGAACTCCCTATAAGAAAGGATAAACGTCAGATTCATCCACGCTTGCCCATGCAAAACTCATTTTATTCTGCACATTTTAGTTATATAACACTTTCCAACGGAGCAAAACACCGACGGAAATTCATAAAATGTGGAGTGCAGGAAATTCGATCCGCCCACAACAATGTACGTACATGTCGACGCTCACAGACGCGGAGAAACACACACATGATAGCCCTTCCATCGGATGTTTCAATGTATTTGCGATCCGACGTTATTTACTCCCTCAGATGTCCATGGAAGGGGGAAGCCTGGTTTTTTCGGTTCAATTTCGTTGATTCCGCCCATAGAATTATCATAAGAGGGGACGGGGACTTGTTTCTGGGCGGGTGGACACAGCTTGTGTCGTCAATCTTTTTTCACTGTTCTAAACATCGAACGAAGCGTTCTGAATCGATTCATTACGAACTTACTGGAGTTTGAATCTTTAATGAGTATTGCTCGTCGAACTGTAATTTAGTATTCACTTTTTTTCAGATCCAGTTGAACGCTTCTATTGTTGAACCATGATTTGGTAGGGTCTAAACAATAAAAGGATGTGAGTTGTTTTCTAGATTGCAAAACATACTCATCATTTCCTGATCGGAGTTCTTGAGAAATAAATGTGGGTTTTGGGAATGGTGGAGATTACGCATTTAATATTAAAGTGATGAATCTATGATGCTTCTGAGAATATTACCTCTGAAAGTTGAAATTATGACAGAGCGATCCGGCGGCTGATGCGACGTCACCTTGTTTGCCCTATCAGGGCGATGACGTACTTTAAAATTATTTTCCTATAAGACACTTTGGTCCCGAAGCCCAAATTGGTCCCCGTCTCCGAAAGTGAATATTCATGGCCGGTAAGAGCTTGTGTAATCAAATATTGACCAAAGTTTACATTTGTAAGGGCGTCAAAATTTCAAAAATATGAGTGTACAGTAGGTTGCATGGTAACTATTCGTAGTAGGTACACTTTTTACCCAGCTGGCTCCAGATACAAATCTCTCTTCCCCATTCCAAAGCAAATCCCTTGGTTTGACGAGGTTTCTGATGTAAAGACACGATCATTCTACAGAATTATCGCCAGAATGAGAAAAGGGCACAGTAGTATAAGTATTTGAACATGATTGATGCATCTGTTTCCCCACTGTGTCGCAAATGTTCGGGATCAGATGAAACCATGCAGCACCTGGTATTGGAGTGCCCAATGCACGAAGCAGCTCGCTCTCGGCTCTTGATAGCAATCCAAAAATGTGTTACGCACCCGTTTAACCTCGACACTATTGTAGGAACCAGTGACATGATTTATAATTTTGTGTGTGAAGTGGAATTAGAAATTTAATTATTTTGTTTGTACCTACATATTTAAACTGAATTTAAAATTTAAAATTTAATTTTTTATAACTACTTTGTTCGGCTGTATGAATAACAGTTCGGAGCCAATAAATATATAAATACGAGGGTGGATCAAATATAAACGGGACTTTATTTTTTTTTAAATTTTATTTGTTAGAAAATAAAAAGCGGGTATATGTCACTTTTCTACATAGTCTCCTGCTTTTATGACACATTTTTCCCAGCGAATAGGAAGTTTTTTAATCCCAGCATCAAAAAACGATGAAGGTTGCGTCTGAAGCCAATTGCGCACGAACCCCTCGACCCCCTCATCATCCTCGAATCGCTGTCTGCCTAGGGCTTCTTTAAGTGGCCCAAACAAGTGAAAATCACAGGGCGATAGGTCAGGGCTGTAGGGAGGATGATCAAGTGGAGTCCAATGCATTTCTTCCAATTTTTGAACAGTTAGAGCTGCAGTATGGGGCCTTGCATTGTCGTGGAGGAGGATGACGTCACGAATTGGTTGATTCCGTCTTTTGCTGCGATATGCAGCCCTCACCTGAGTCAGCAGCTCACAATAGTAGGCAGCTTTGATTGTTCTTCGCTCATGCAAAAAATCAATGAGCAAAACGCCTCGATAGTCGAAAAAACAGTTGCAAGGACCTTGCCAGCAGACAGTCGAGTTTTGACGTGATAACGTCTTATAAATTGGTTTACTGGGAGACACTTCAAGAAACTGCGTTACGCTCCGCTCACGGAGGGGGTGCAGCTCGGCGCTCCCTAAAGGCGGGCGGCCCCTCCCCTTCGCCGGCGCTCACAAAAGCGGGAGCGCCCCGCCCCCCTTCCCTGGCACTCACCCCCCCCCCCCACCCATGGGAAATACCTACTACCTACGGGAAATACCTACTCTGTGCAACTTGACAAAGAATTTTATTTTATCCTTCTTCCTACTATACGAATGAATATTAACATTAAAATTATTTTACCACTCAAAGTCGTTGTCACGTAAAACTTTCGCCCGTATACCGACTTTACAGGCAACAACACAGAGTTTTTGCTTTCACTGGGGCTGTCTCCCCCTTCCTCCGCCACTCCATACTGGCTTGCTTCGATTCGGGTGTATAATGATGGACCCATGTTTCGTCGCAGGTGACGATGCTAGCCAAAAATGCTTCCCCTTCTTCCTCAAACCTTGCAAAAAGCCTCTGACAGACCTCCAAACGTCTCAACTTCTGATCTGCAGTCAAAAGGCGAGGGACCCACTGGCACGCACTTTACGGAATCCTAGGTGCTCTGTAATGATCGTTTGGCAGCTCCCATAACTTACCCCTACCTGCTCAGCAATTTCGGAGACAGTCACACGTTGATCATCTTCAAGAATGTCACGAACCGCTTGAATGTTCTCATCCGTAATGCTGCTCCGGGGACGACGATCGTGTTCCTCATTCTCTACTCGTTCTCTTCCCTCCTGAAACTCTTTGTGCCAGGCAAACACACGGGTCCTAGAGAGGGTTTGGTCCCCGAACTGGGCAGTCAACCTTTGAAAAATTTCCGAAGGTTTGACTCTTTCACGGGTAAGAAATTTTATGATAATTCGTTGCTCAATGGAAACGGGCACCTTTTGTTCAGACATCGCGATAACTACTCATGAAAGGTTGTAAAGGGGGAGACGCCCCCCTCATCCACCTTCTAATGAACCTGTTCAAACAATCTCGAAGTGACTCAGCGGGCCCTGCTTCTGTCAACCGTCGGCGCTCAGAGGTCAGAGTCCCGTTTATATTTGATCCACCCTCGTAAAAAAAGGTACACTTCCTCAACATCTTCCGGCTCCAACATTGGAATCAGTAAATCTCAGCGAATCAAAAAGTTCTCTTCTGTGCTACTTTTTACATCCATATCTCGTACAGAAGAAATAATGTTTTCTCTCTATTTTGGAAGTACAGGCGTTTTTTCTCCTTTTCGAATACTCTTCGCTATTTTGTTTGCAATCTCATTCTCCAGACATTCACGGAATACCTTCCTCACGACCTATATTCATATCAAACAAATACCAGCAATGAAATTTTGACTGCTCGAATTACCAAGCATAATTGCATGGAAATTCCTTCCACTTCCACCTTACACTCCAGCTCATGATTATGATGAGAAACCTCCGTCACTTATCTCTCGAATATTTGAAGAAAACTTGTGCATTCGAACCTCGCTCGAAAGTTGCACATCCAACGCTCCACGTCCCCGACTAACTCCTTGTGAAAAGTGTACTCAAATCCTTCATAAAACACCTTATCCCGATCATGTTGCTTTCCATCTGCTACCGCGCTCATCGTCTTTAGACGGGACCAAGTTGACCTCTCGCATCTCCAAAGTGACCACTCAATTACGACTTCTTTCACTTTTTGAGACAAAGTTGGGGGACGCCCGTCACAGACCATACAATCACAATCTCTCTTTTCACTTCTTGCCTCATCATAAAGAAATCAAATCGATCCGCATTCATCCTAACAGACGGGTGAAATCCAATATTGGTACCCAGGCTGAGGGATGAACCGCAAAAGCAGCTATTTTTGCCTTACAGAGAAGCAAAAGATATAACAGCTTTATTGGGATTTGGGTCCAACAATAAAATCCTCCTCTTTCACCAAATTTTCAAAAAATTTATTTTCTAATAAAAAATAATTTTTTTGAAAATTCGGTGAAAGAGGAGGATTTTGTTGTTGTACCCAAATCCCAATAAAGCTGACATAATTTACTTCGGGTCGATTGTCATACACTACTAGCAAAAGATACCTTCGTAAAATACTGATAACAAATGAAAAGTTTCGTATCAACCTTATGATATGATAGGACCTATTTTTACCATGAAAAAAACCTTCCCGGTGGTTGTGTCTAGCCGCCAGTGGTATTTGTTCGTAAAGGCACATTTGTTGTAGGATGAAATCTAGGGGACACCCTCTGACACTTGATCCTGCTTGACGTTCAACCCCGGACAAACATCCTGGGGACATTATCGTGAAAAAGAGGTAGGTTGACGCCCTTGTATTATGGAGCATCCCTGTGAAATTTCAGCTTCTTAAGACAACCAGAGACATTAGCTCGTTCAGCTGATTAGAAAGGAACATAACCCCTTCAGTCCCTTTGTACTGTATACTGTACACAACTATTGAACTGTGTTTGTCGTCGCTAGGGTCCTCTCTGAGACATTATAGACGGTCCCACAACAACTACAAGTTCTACAGATAACGTTAGTGTTACTTTTAGATGGAAAATAAGCGAGGAAGCGGTAATTTTTGGTAAGTTTACCGCGACACTCGCACCATCGTGGATTCCATTGGTAGGTATCACGACTTCAAGGTCATTTTTAGTTTATCATTTTCAATAATGAACCTTTGGAATCGACCAAGAAAAAAATGTTTAACACCCCTTGCAAAATTTGTTGGTTTACGTTTCAAGGCAGGTAGGGTAAAACCACCAATAGTCGGCACTGTTAAGCCCGATCTTCAACTTCAAAACGCAGTTATAAATCAGTTTTGAGTGCTAATCCATTATTTTTTTTTTCTTTACGTAGATAAACATCTGTACTTCATTAAAAAAAATACTAGGAAACTTCATAACAACTTTTGAATCGAGTTGTTAGGCAATTCTACACAAACAACAGATTTCCTAGTAGCCGGCACCCATTTTGCCATCAATCGGCACGGCTTTTAACCAATAGTGGGCACCAGTCCACCATTGATGGGCACTGCTCTCTACTAATAGTTGGCACCTGCCAACTGCCAATTCAACGCTGTCATACTAATAGTTGGAACAGGTTTAGATTCTGGTGAGGGATAGAAAAAAACGTAAAATGGTAACGAAAGGTAAAATAACGTTGTTATTTAAATCACTCTTTAAGGTTAACTTTGAGTTACCGAGGTACCGACCTACTGTGCAGTGAAATACCAGGTTTTCCTCGACAAAATTTGGTGTTGAACACTCTAATTATTTTGACATATCACATAAACTAAGTCCCAAACGATAGAGGTGAACGGATGAGACAAGAAATATCACAAAAGTTTGAATAGGTATAAAAGGAAATCAAACGTTGGTTTCAAACTATAAAGTTAAAATTTAATATTTTATATTAAATGCCAAGTGGGTGTGGCACATAGCTTCCTCGTATCCATAACCCGATTATACAGATGATCCGATGCATTGAAGTTAATCTCAAAACACCAATCTCTAAGTACCTTTCACTACCCTCATAGGGGACCATCTACACGCTAATCTGGTCAATCCTAGAAAATTTCATCAAATTCGGATGAAAAATGTAAGTTTATGGCTGTTACAAGGATTTTACGTTTGCGCATGCGCAGAGGCTACTGTAAATTATAAGGCCTTGATTTTCATTGGGGACCATCACTACCTAATTCGCGTAATCCCTGAAAATTTCATCAAAATCGGGTAGAAAATTTGGACATTATGGCTGTTACAAGGAATTCACGTTTGCTCATGCGCAGAGGCTACTATCAGTCCGAAAGTGGTGATTTTCATAGGGGACCATCTAAATACTAATCTGTAACATTCCTGAAAATTGCATTGAAATCGGATGGAAAATGTAGAAGTTATGGCCGTTACAAGGAATTCACGTTTGTGCATGCGCAGTCGCTTCTATCAGTCCGGGGATAATGTTTTCATAGGGGACCGTCTACACACCAACCGCACAATCCCTGAACATTTCATAGAAATCGGACAATAACTTCGTATAGTTATGCCCGTTACAAGGAATTCATGACAGACAGACACGGAACCCATATTGTTCAGCAAGGTCTAAAACGCAAAACGCGAGTGAAAATTTTGATTTTGGAGATCTTTTTTTCATCCTTGAAAAGTGAAAACAAAACTTCCGCTACCTTGGTAGACTCGGAAGCAATTTAAGTCTCAGCACCCTCCCCCCTTCACCCCATCAGGTAGTAGGTAGGTAACCCCCCCCTTACACACCTCAGCAAAAAATACCTAGCGATCACCTCCAGTGTTAATACCGGGCACTGCCGACTATTGAGTACTGGGCATGCTGATTACTGGGTTCTACCCTAGTCGGCATGCCAGTTATTGAATGATCGGCACTGCCCATTATTAGTTTTATGGTGTGCCGAAATCTGGATAGAGCTACGGGATAACAATTTAATCTTTAGAAATTATGTTTGGTTACGAAAATTGATCAATTCAGATCAAAAGACTTCATGATGACAAATGCAAGCCGAAATCCAATAGTGGGCACCCCACGCCAATTATTGAAATTGAGGTTAATTTTTATCCAGAACTGGGCACATCTACAATCCCCAATATAATTCGATAAAACGTATCAAAAAATAATGCAAATGAAAGCTTTAAGGCTGGAGAATGCAACAGAATCGGAAAAAAGTACGAAAGAATCACTTAACAGCGAGCAGTACCCAAAACAGCACTGTCAGTCCTTAAGAAAAAAATAGCGGGAGGTCTGTTACGAGGACGCGCAATGGGTACTGTCAAAAAATGTTTTTCCATCTGATTTTACTCCTGCTCACGGCCCACAAACAAGCTGACGAGCTTCGTATTCAGTTGTAGCCCCTGAAAATATTTTTTTAAGCCTCCTAGGTCACTCCCAAGTCTTATTCTTGACCAGAATGTGTTGAGAGTGCCGACTATTAGGGGGGGTGCTGGTTATTGGTGGTTTTACCCTACGTAGAATCCAAAAATCGAATGAAAATTTGGCCGTCCGTTCGCCGTACGCGGCACTTTCCTGAGTTAGCATTGACCGATTTTGATGAAATTTGGTATGTGGGCTCCATTTTGGATCTGGTTGTGCCTCGAAGCTTTTGGTTGATGTAGGGTAGGGATGTAGGTCACTTCTAAGGGTTGAAATCTTGAAAACGCCCTAACTCAAAAAAATGTTGATATAAAGGTATTTTTTTCCATCAATTTAAGATAGTATTGAACTTTCAGAGACCACGCGGAGCTCTGTAGGACAATTCGTTCGCTCCCAACGAGAACTTAAGGGTTGTACTTACGATAAATCTGAAACACGAGTGTGAATCGCAAACGATGCCTAATCTCCGTTCAAATTCTAGCTGACCGAAATGCGATCGATGCTGTTCTTCATGTTGGTTGATGGTAACAATGGCAAAGCCATGTTCTTTGCAGGCAAGTGATCTATATAGAAAAATAATAAACCTTTGTGTAATAATTTGCAGCGTTTTATGCATTTTAATCAATTTATTTATGCTCCTGAGGTTATAATTGATTTTTGAGATTCTTCAGTTGCTCGAGATCCCTTCATCAAGTTGTTTACTACAGGAATATGGTTTAGAAAAACTCCTTATTTGTGGTAAGGGTTTCGTTCGAGCACCAAAAATGTTGATTCTAACTAATACTTCATGTGTCCAGATTGAGGACAAAACGAATACAAAATTTGAGATTTTTCGCATTAGTACAAATAATTTGTAACAGAAGAGGTTTCATGATTTAACTGATTAATTTATTTAACTAATTAATACTGAAACGAAGGGGTTTCTGACTTGTAGAAATAATTTGGGACTGATTATTGCGAATCGCCTTTTTTCTCTATGAAATGTTATCATTTCGGTTCCACCAAAAGTAAAATTTAGTTCACCTACATGATCAGAGGGATTCCAGTTTATTTGCACTGAGTAGGTATTTGCAGCATCGCAAATACTGTAATAGAGATATAACAATGCGAACCGACATGAAAAACCATCACTTTCCTTAGTTCTAAGGGGCGGATTTGGATGAAATTCGGTATTTGGGCTTCATTGAGGGTCTAGTTGTGCCTCGATTCTCATGGTTGATGTCATTCACTTCTAAGGGGTGAAAAATAAAGGCTGACATTTTCAAAAGCGCCCTAGCTAGAAAAAATCGATGAAAAGTCACTGTTTTTTCACCAATTTAAAATAGAATTGAAATTTTAGGATCTATTGAGACCACTCAGAGCTCTATTCGACCAACCGTTTGCTCCCTATTAAAACTTGAGGGTTGGACTTACGATATATTAGAAACACGAGTGTGAATCGCAGCAGAGGCCTAATCTCCGTTCAAATTTTGGCTGACCGAAAATGCGATCGTTGATCGTTTTTCCGAGTTGTACGCAGTTTTGCGTCCTTAGTAACCAGTACGCGTTTTTTTACTGTACCAGTGACCTACATTTTAGAATGCCTAATCCATGTTCAGAACCACGTAGACGAATTTCCTAAAGGTAGAATGGGTAGCACTCGTCGAGCGAATCAGCTGAGTTCATCGCGCAGCTCATCTCACTGGTGGTACATGAAGTTGTGGAATACCGTCCCCGAAGATTGGCGTAATTTGAAGGAAACTACTGAATTCAGGAAGAAGATTCGATCACATCTCATTGACCAATTGCCTTGTAATTTGGAGTATTTCTTCAACTACTTGCTACCTGTAGGTAGCAAGTAATGATTACCTACATTGATTATCTACCTAATAAAGATTACCTACAATGAATGAATTATCTTAATTTCTGTGCTGACCTTTGTATAGCCTTCGGGCTGTTTACAAATAAAACATTTTTCAATTCGATAGTAGTCAAATTTTCTGAGGAAGGCAACCGCAACTATTTATTTCTTCGAATTGAGTGTGTATCGTTTATTTCTTCGAAATAAACTAGATTGGGTAGCGAAAATTTTGGTTGGTAGGTAGAAACAGTGTTCTTTGTAGTAGAGTTTTTTATACAGAAATATAATAAACTCTTGTTTAACAATTTGCAGCGTTTTTCTCACGTTGAACCAAATACATGCTAATAGATAGTACGCATTTCAAAAAAAATGCAAACACCCAGATTTATCGAAAATTATACGAAGTTGGGCCTCAACCTGCGCCCTCGGCTCAACTTTTATGAAAATCCCAATCGTCAAACCAACCGTGATGCAAAAATATAGTTTTTGGAGGGAAATACTGTATTCGTTTGGTGAGCTTGATACTATTCCTTCTTCTTATGTAAGTACTATTCCGAGTTACGTCATTGAAATAGCTAATTGTTTGGAGTCTAATAAATACAATGTGTTAGTAGAAATTTGTGTTGGTTCCCTTCAATCGGGATTGTTGTACAATGCGAGTGGTACGTGTGTGGTTGTTGTCCAACTAGTTTCGTATTCCACTCTACGAGAATTAACTGTCGGATTTACTTTCAAAACCCGCTTCCGTCCTTCAAAGCCCTTAGCTGTAAATCTTTCCTCAACGCTGTCACCCGACTGTAGTTTAAACAACGATAGCTTTTTACCTCTTGTGAAATTTCGGCCATAAATTCATTAGGCGGGGTTCAGTCCATGCGGGAGGAAAGCCAAACGAAATGTGTTGGTCGGCCCAAACGATGACGCCTTGCTAGGGTGTTCCAGTTTCCATTGTGAAATATACCTCACAGGCACTCGTTTCGATTTGCAACCCCTATGTCGCAGATAGGCCCTTCCCCGACCGAACTCCCCTTTTCACACACATTTTCCACTCTCTCTCCCACCAGATAAATCCGCTCTTCAGCGTTACGTGGTTCAATTATTCTCCTTTTTTTCACCCATTCCTCCCTCTATTTTCCGCGCCTCCTTTTATTCCTCTGGCCCTTCTCTGCATAATCCATTTCGAAACAACGTCAAAACTTTTTTTCCGCTCTTCCATTCAACGCATCACTTGTTCAGCTTGATGACAAATGACATGTGCCGAGCCAGTTGTCTATCCTTAGGTTGCACTAAAACGGATGTGAGCAGGTTCGTTTACCCCAACTGATGTCTGATCAAAAGTGATCCAATGTGGGACACAACTCAGGTGTCACAATAATTTGATTACATTTGTTAAACAACAGATCGTTCACGTAATTGTTTCTGTCATCTTAATTAGCTTCTAACTAGTTTTAGAATGAGCACTTATGAAAGAGGTTTAAGATGGAAGAGGTTTCCTTTCGAAAGCATCTTTAAAAAAAACTGCTTGGAGTTGCCAAGTTCTGTTCGACTCCAGTTCAACTGCGTTTAATGAATTATCCTGTTTGAACAGCAGTTGACTTGATTCTTCAAACAGTTCGTCCTGTAGGTACAGCGGTTTGAGTCAGTTCCCGTTCGACAGCGGATCCTGTTGGATATTATTTATTAATTAAGTCCTTCTGGACCCCCCGGATGCTATCTACTTAAGGCCTACGGCGTAAATTATAAAAACATGGAACATGTTTAAGCCTAGCAACATCCATTCAAAAAATACTTCTTTGTCGATGTCTAAAAAAACGCATTTTCCACCCCTTATCAATTGGGTAAGGGGAGACAAATTTGCAGTTTTGCATTCCAACGAATGGTGAACGATTTTGACATTTTCATGTCTTTGCTTTGGCATATAAACTGAAAAATCGTCACGAAAACTTGCTCACGCACCTCAACTGTTTTCTTATTTTGATGCTTGGGTACATGAACTAACAACCTTACTTCACTACCTTGTTGTGTAGTGGTTGACATGAAAATGTCCCAATGTGTCGCAGACTCGTATGCAAGCATTTATAATCTAGCCATCTAGGTAGCACCATGAGCTTGATCATTCCAGTGTTTTTCATTCTTTCTATTCGTCGTTCCAATCTCCATAAGCTCAATCTCCAATCTTCAAGCTACCTAAGATCATTAAATCCTCCTCATTAAAAAGTACTTTATCCACTTCGTTTGATTTAAAAAAGTACTATATCCACTTCGTTTGATTTCAAAAAGTACTATATCCACTTTGTTTGATTCCAAAAAGTACTAAACGCCACGTTTTGTTTCAAAAAGTACTATATCCATAAATCTGAAATTTCAAATCACGTTCAAAATTATTTTAAACTTTGAACTAAATTACATTTTTTCCAAAAATGGTTTTTTGCGTTTTTCTCACGTTTGACCAACCTTTTGATATAGTACCTTTTGGAATCAAGCCTCTCAATTTTTTGACCAACTTTGTGACTAATTTTGTGACCTTTATGTCCAGTTAGCTCACGGCTAAAAACAATTAGATTTCTTTCATTTTTACAAAAATTATAAATGACTTTGATTGGTGGGTTTCAGACTGCTGGAGATCGCATAACAACGAGGGTCTGCCTCAGAGGAAACCAGGAAGATTTGGCGACTACAACTGTGACTCTCCGTGGGCGCTTGTCGAGTCGGCGGCGCGAGCGATGCGTGCGAAGCACGGAGACAACATTGAGTTCGTCCTGTGGACTGGGTGAGTACTGCTGTCTTCCCTTTTTTTTCTGTAATGGGTAAAAATATTTCCTGTAATTGATTATATGAATCAAAGTTTCTTATGTACATTCCTATCTGGGGGGTAAAATGGGAGAAAGATACATACCAGGAATGAACTACGAGTGAACTACGCTGCTCTGGGGCTTATTTGTCGTAATAAAACGAACAGTGTTAGAACGCACGAAAATCTTTGTAGGTACCTACGTAAGGAAGGTAAGAAGATAAGAAGTGGCTTGATAGTACCTTCCATCGACAGGATGACGAGATCCTCCACTGGTGGGGAAATGTATGAGTTATAGTAGAAATGGTGTTATAGTAAAGTTTTTGCTATGTACTCCTGCTGTAGTCATATTGTAGTTATATGTGGAGAAGGAAGCAGTAAGACCCAGTTCTCATTCGTCATTCATTTCACTAAGGCGAGCGCTTTCAGGGCAAACTGTGGCCCCTTTTTCAAGCCTATATTCAAAGAACTGCAGTCATACATTAACCTCCATCACCAACTCTGATTCTCTGTGCCTAGGAAGTTTAAGAACATTCCTCACTCCTTCCATTCTCTTAACAATCTCTCTTTCTGATCACAGATAGCTGGCAGGAACACAGTATTATTTAAAACTAATCAACACTCAACAATAATACTGTGTTCCTGTCAGCTATCTGTGATCAGAAAGAGAGATTGTTAAGAGAATGGAAGGAGTGAGGAATGTTCTTAAACTTCCTAGGCATAGAGGATCAGAGTTGGTGATGGAGGTTAATGTATGACTGCAGTTTTTTGAATATAGGCTTAAAAAATATTTTGATATAAAGTTATTGTTTTTCCATCAATTTAAGAAAGAATTGAATTTTTTGAATTTTTAGAGACCACGCGGATCTCTCTAGGACACACCTTTCGCTCCCTACGAGAATTTCATAAACGTTTACGATGGATTGAAGGATTGTGCCCTGGAAATTCAGGGCAATGGCCAATGTTTTGGGCGAGATAACAATTCAGTTGACATATCCTATCCCACAGGGCTCTAAGTAAGTACATACAAACGAAAAATCACATCTTCTATCCAACCATCAAATTACAGCCCTTTCTGAAGACTCAAAGGGCTTGTGTATTGTCACTATACAGGATTGAATCCAAAAGCTCTGTATTGGAAATAACAAACCAAAATCGATTGGTTTGTTGTAAAACCTATTTTCGATGACCGTTGCTTGCGAATGATGACAGCGAAATAATGCATTATTGTTTATATGAATGATGAGAAATTGACGAAGTGACCTTCTATTCAAATGGATATTAATTAGAGTGTAAAGTACATCGTTGATCCTATTGCTTCCACCTCGTGTTGAACAGAGGAAAAATTATGTTTGGATGGCTTAGAAGAGCGGAAAATTTTCGGTGACCAGTATCCAATTACAATCGGTGTCCAGAACTGTTCTTTTCGATCATTTATCGAGCTACGACAGCACGGATCGGTAATTGGGATCTCTGGACTCACTCACACTTTTTTGGACGGCGAGCAATTTCGTTTGCGATATTTGATTAATTAACAATTCAACGACTCGCTATATTGGGTGGTGGTCGTTGAGGCTATTGACAACCTGCCAGGCGGATTATCAGCGAGGCCGCTCTTGAGTTTATCGCGGGTTATTCGGACTCCCCCAGGAAGCAAGGTCGACGAAGGGGACGAAGTACTTTCCGAAGAGCTCTCAGGTGAGGTCAGAACCGCTTCCGGCGCCCCATTGATCGATAGGATTAGTTCTGACGTTATAGTGATTTGTGGCCGGAAGGTCCTGCGGGGGAGAGGATGAGTTGTGGGGCTAATGAGCTGCTACGTGGCCGCGATATGACATTGTTTCGGCCGCAGCCATGTCGCTGGTCCTTCCCACCTCTGATTCGACGAAGCACTCTTAACTACTAATTACGGAATCACCGTCACGGTTGGGGAATGTGAGCGATTTTCAGTTGTATCGCTCTCAATCACAGTTGATTATGGAAATTGACGCGACGTATCAATACACATGAGGTTCAATCTGTGAGTGACCTACACTCATCGATGTACTTCGTAATATTCTCCATCCATTTGGAAATTCTTGCATTAAACCCTTGGCCAGTCTGTTATAATTTTGTTTGATTTTTCTGAGACATTTGAGGTGTCTAGAATACAAGGGCCTAAGTGACTATTTTGAGATTTCCTAGCAGCGTATTTCAAAGTGAATGAATGAATGAAGACGGACTTTTATTTATGACAAAAGAACGCTGCAAATTATTTCACAAAGGTTTTGTTGAAGTTTTGTGTTGGCATTAATCAGTAAAACTTGAATAATACTTCTATTATGACGTCTTGCTTGAAATTGCAGCCGTTTCCGAGCTGTGCTAAACTTTCTATGACTGAACACCACACAATTTTGAAGCAATTCCATTTTTTTATTGCAATTTATAGAACCCTTTCTTCAGAAATTTCACTCATACACGCGCTGAAAAGCATTGAGTTTCGCGTTGAATGAGCTACCGTAATAGAAAGAACGGTGAAATCTGTTGACCGCCGGAGTGCTCATCAGCAACAATTGTTTGTCAAATATGTTTCTTTTTTTGTTTGACTCAAATAACTTCCGAGTTGTACATGATTTTACCAGAGTACCAAAATTCGCAAGGGGAGGGGGTGAGAGGGGGGATAATATTCAAAAAATATCCGATTTTTCAATATTTCGGTTCCTTTACTGCTTACTAATTGTACCCAAGCTTTGAAATTGAGGAAAAATTCTCATTATACCTCCGGATTTTCATGAATTATTTTCTGTACCATCATGGAACTAATAGTGGTGCCACCATGGTGCCAGGACATGGTGCTATGATGCCATAAACCGCATATTTCGTGGTTTTTTTTGTATTTCACCTTGAATACGGATGTGAACTTCGACGGACTGCCTACCAAAACTAACAGATTAAAGTTCAATGTTACGACGTATTTCCGCTTTGGTGCCAGACTGGCACCATTGGTGGTGGTGAGGGCGAGGGGGGGGGGGGGTGAACTCGAATTCGCACGTTGGGTATCGTAGATCATGGATTTTAAAATGCTCTTCAGATTCGAGGCTCCCAAGCTGCTAGAAATGTTAAGGTGGATAATGGGGGGGGGGGGTCAGTATTTCTTGCCTAAAGTAATAAATAAATTACATCGAGTGAAACAGTTTTATCACTTAAAAACTGGTTTAACTGATCTAATGCTTATCCAATGGGACGTCCCCTGGAATGCATGCATTACTAAACAATATGTTTTTTTGTACTCTTTAGAGAGTTTCATGCTTTTAGTTTATATTTTCGGAATCAACCAAGAATAAAAATGTTTAACACCCCCTCAAAACAAATTTTGTTGGTTCAAGTTTCAAGTTACGTAGAATCCAAAAATCGGATAAAAATTCGGCCGTCCGTCCGCCGTACGCGACATTTCCTTAGTTCCCATAGGGCGAATTTGATGAAATTTGCTATGTGGGCTCCATTCTGGGTCTAATTGTGCCCCGAAAATTTTGGTTGATGCCAGTCACTTTTAAGGGTTGAAATTTTGAAATGCCCTATCTCAAAAATTTTCGATGTAAAGGTATAGTTTTTTCTTTAATTTAAAATAGTATTGAATTTTTAGAATTTTTTGAGACCACGAGGAGCTCTGTAGGAAAAACCTTTCGCTCCCTGCGAGAACTTAACGCTTGGACTTAGGATAAATCGGCAACACGAGTGTGATTCTCAAAAAAGGCCTAATCTCTGTTCAAATTTTAGCTGACCAAACTGCGATCAATGTTTTTCTTCAAGTTGTAGTCTGTGTTATGTCCTTAGCCACCAGTAATCACATTTCTTCATGTTTTCGTTTATGTGCCAAAGTAAAGACATAAAATGTAAAAATAATAAACTTTTTTGTAGAAATCTGCAGCGTTTTTTGTGTCAATATCAGTGAAAAACTGAATTAGAAGGATATTGACTTCTAACAGATTAGCATAACTTAGGCACCACTTCAAAGTCATGGAACATTTAGTTTGCATACTCAAACGGAATTGAAATTGTTTCCAGCGCTTTATGGTACCATTTGTGTGTTAAGCAACCTGAACTACTGTGAGAATAGCTGGCTGGCCTGGTGTAAATTCATCTGACGATGAGTAGGTATAATAATTATTTTTGGTACGACAGGTGAATGTGATCAACGATGAGGACGTGGTTTCGTTCTGTATTCGCCTGATGATGTATCACTCAAGTAACACGATTCGGTTATAACGAGCTTGATGATAATTCTCGCCCTCCGGTTGTTCAGCAAGTGTAGGTAGTTGACCTCCAAGTGGCACCTCCGCAGAATATCATGCCATTTGGGGACCCCTCGCTCTGTCAATTAATTAGAGATATATGCGTCCCTCGAGGTAGAAAAGTTACTCTCAGAGCGCCCGTACCTCCTCCCACTCCCGAAAATCCCTCATGCCCCACCCCTTTCTTCACAATTAAAAGTGAATGAAAAATGTTGATGAATAAAATACCCCAAGCGGCACCATTGCTTCGCAGTTTTTTCTTTTTTTTAGGAAGAGAAAAAAAAGAGAAAGGTTTTTTAACAGATAGAAATGAAGGGTCAGGGTGAGGCACTGTAGCCTCGAATAAATCTCCGACACACTATTTCAAATGTATGGCCAAAAGCTTGGACCTTTTTTTCTTATTTTTTATTCCTCTTTTCGGAACGTTAATTGCTCTCTCACAAGTCACTCTCGGAATTCCCTTGGAAAGGAATCCCTCAGCGGATTCTTAATGTAGATTTACCACAATGCCGTTCTTCTCTCTGGCCCTTCCCATCCCTAGCTATTTACATAGTTTAATTGGAATAACGGGGAAGAGAGCAATGAAATACCTGTTTTGCTCATTTCTTCTTTTTATTGTCGAAATTCCGTCACCTTCGATTATTCAATTCTCACTTTATCGAAACATCTAGTTAAGAAATGCATGCATTACAGGGGAGGTCCCATTGGATAAGCGGTTGGTCAATTTTCACCAATTGGTAAGCGGTAAAACTGTTTCACTCGATGTAATTTATTTATTATTTCAGGCAAGAAATAGTGCCCCCCACCCTTATCAACCATACCATTTCTAGCGGCGTGGGACCCTCGAATTTGAATAGCATTTTAAAATCCATGATCTACGATACCCAACATGCGGATTCGAGTTCCCTCCCCCCCTCCACCAATGGTGCCAGTCTGGCACCAACGCGGAAATACGTCGTAACATTGAACTTTCATCTATTAGTTTTAGTAAGCAGTCCGTCGAGGTTCACATCCGTATTCAAGGTGAAACACACACAAAAAGAAAAAACACGAAATAAGTATGTAATGTATGGTACCCTGGCAGCCATGGATGGCACCACTATTAGTTCCATGGTGGTACAGAGAATAATTCATGAAAATCCGGAGGTATAATGAGAATTCTTCCTCAATTTCAAAGGTTGAGTATTCATTAGTAAGCTATAAAACGCTGCAAATCATTGCTCAAAGGTTTTTTTTTCAAATTATTGTCTGTATAGATCACCCTTCTGTATAGATCACTGGTTCTCCATCAATAGCACCTACCACCATCTGTATTCTCCCTTGACCTTCCCTCTCAAATTTCAGCTTCCTGCGTTCAATAGGATTGAAAGTGGCTTCGGAGCTCCCTCAGCTGATCAGTGATCTGAAGAGTGAAGAAGCCTTTGAGCAATGATTTGCAGCGTTTTTTACCCACCAATCATTTTTTTTTACCTACCAGCTAGGTACTACCTACCACACCATACTGGCTTCACACCTTCACAATCAAGTTTATTAGAAAGAACTAAACGCTTCACACTCAATTGGAAAAATAGAAAGCTTCAAATGGAAATTTGATTACTGGTTACGCAGAAGGCAAAACTGTATACAAATCGAAGAAATGAACAGCGATCGCATTTTAGTCCGATAAAACTTGAATGGAGATTAGACCTCTTTTGCGATTCATACTCATGATTCTGTTTTATCGAAGGAAAACCTTGAAGTACTCGTAGGGACCGAACGGTTTGTCCTACAGAGCTCCGGGTGGTCTCAAACATTTTTAAAAATTCAATACTATTTAAAATCTCTTGAAAATTTCAACCCTTAATTTTCACCCCTTAGAAGTGACTGACATCAACCAAAAGCTTCGCGGCACAACTAGACCCCAAATGGAGCCCATATACCAAATTTGAACCAAATCGGTCCAGTGTTGCTAAGAAAAGTGCCGCGTACGGCGTACGGCGGACGGACGGAAATTTTTTTATTCGATTTTCGTATTCTACGTACCTTGAAACGTAAAACATCAAATTTTGAGGGGGGGTTAAAATTTTTTTTTCTTGCTCGATTCCAAAGGCTTATTATTGAAAATAATAAAACAAAAAACCAAATTATTGGAGAATCGGATATTTTGCGAATATTATCCCCCCACTCACCCCTCCCCTTGCGAATTTTGGTACTCTGGTAAAGAAGTGTGCAATTTGGGAGATTTTTGAGTCGAACAAAAAAGAAACAGGCAAATCGGTTGGAAATTGAGGACTGGGCAGCGTTTACAAGATTATGCCCGCAAACGCACATTTTTCAAGCATTAACCCCGCCTTTCCACCCCTTAAAAGAAAAAATTCGAAATTCCGGCGACGTAGTGCACAGTTATATAAATTTTCGCTTCGAATAAAAAAACAAATCCACAAAAATCGGTTGGAAATTAGGGCTTGGGTAGAGTATACAAGATTATGCCCAAAAACGCACGTTTTTTGAGCATTAACCCCCCTTTCCCTCCTTAAAAGGCAAAATTCGATATTCCGGTGACGTAGTGCACAAATAGATAGATTTCCGCGTCGAACAGAAAAATGACCACGAAATTCGGTTTAAAACTAAGGCCTGTGCAGACGACAAGATTTTGTCACACACAGACATACACCTATGGTTTTATTTTTCCCGCGGATTTGGATTCAGAATGGTCTGAAACGGATTAGTGTGTGGTCATTTTTTTTTTTTTTTTTTTTTTTGTTCTGATGTGTGTTATCCAACTATACCCCAGATTAACCCGCGAGAGGTGATCACCCCTAAACGAGGGTTGGAGGTGATACCTGAGTGCCGTGCTCAAGTCACGTTTTCTCGTACAATTTTTGCAATAACTCCGTTATTATTTGTCCTATCGACCTACGACTTCGTATGTATACTCTCAGATTGTTGAATGACAAAATATATGAGTGGAGGGTATATTAAAAAATGTTTAATAAAATTTATAAAAATTGTTTTATGTCCCAGGCCTTGTTTTTTCGTACATTTTTCATTATAACTCTGCTATTATTCGTCCTACCGACCTGAAATCCCGTATGTTTACTCTCAGATAGTTTACTAACAAAATGTTAGTGGGGGGAGGGGGTTACATCAAAAAGCAATGCGCGTATGCAGTATATACATAAATTTATCATATAGTTCAGAAAAATTGGTAGCTCTCATTACTCATATAATGACAAGATTATAATACGGTATGATGACTTAGCATTCAGGCAATAAACAAATTTCAGTTATTTTGCAGACATAAGTAGCACATAGCGTTGGTGAAAAAAAATATTTTTTTTTTATAGCATCAAGTGCCTATAAAATGTAGCAAAAATGCACTGGAAGACTGGAACCCTTGTAGCAAATATGTCTCGACTGGAAACTATGTAAACTGCAAAGAAACTTGAAAAACGCTGCAAATTATTACACAATGGTTTATTATTTTCTATATAGATCACTCGTCTACAAAATCACCAACCATCCAATATGAAAAGAAAAAGAAAAAAAAAAATCAAAAAAAAATCAACATCACCAACCATCGATTGCATTTCGGTCTGCTCTAATTTGAACGGAGATTAGGCCTCTTTTGCGATTCACACTCGTGTTTTGATTTATATATATATTTCAATATAAACACTTAAATTTTCGTAGTGAGCGAACGGTTTGTCCTACAGAGCTCCGCGTGGTCTCAAAAAATTCTAAAAATTCTATAGAATCTTAAATTGAAGGAAAAACAATACCTTTATATCGAAATTTTTTGAGTTAGGGCGTTTTCAAAATTTCAAAATTGATTTTGGAACCCTTAGGAGTGACCTACATCAACCAAAAGCTTCGGGGCACAACTAGACCCCAAATGGAGCCTACATACCAAATTTCATCAAAATCGGTCAATGCTATGTGGCAAAAGTGCCGCGTACGGCGTACGGCGGACGGACGGCCAAATTTTTATTCGATTTTTGGATTCTACGTACCTTGAAACGTAAACCATCAAATTTTGAGGGGGTGTTAAAATTTTTTTTTCTTGGTCGATTCCAAAGGTTCATTATTGAAAATAATAAACCAAAATAATGATTTGGGTTGTTACTGACTTGCTCTATTTATTCGTGAGTAAATAGACCCCTTGAGGTGATACCTGAGCGTCGCGCTCAAGGACCCCTCCCCAGCCGCCCCACTAAATCGGATTAAGCCGGGAGTACAGTTAGAATCATTAGGGACACATTCTAGGAAAATACTGAAGAGGTTTTGGCAATAGGAGTCCCGTTTTGGAAAATATTTCAGAAAATGTGAATGATCTAAGCGCTGCGCTCAGGAATCACCTCTCGCGGGTTAATCGCATATGGACGTCCAAGTCTTACTGTGGGACGTTCTAAAAAGGGTTATTTGGCTTCGAGTATATTTATAAATGAAGGAGTAGTCTTTTACATGGGGAATGATCTTCTCAAAAAAAAAATTTGAAGTAGCTTGGCTCTAAAATAAGGGGAAGAAGTAGATCACTAGACAGGGTGATTCCTCACCAGCTCCTCACTGCACTTTCCTGCCCTGATTCCTCACTGCCCTTGGTTACGTTAGCAATCTATGGCTGCTTCTAACAGCATTCCACGTTCACTCAAGGTCAGAGTATCCAATATAGTCAGTAGGGCCTTGGAGGAAAACCAATCAAAATATGAAAGTTTCTCATTGACACGGTAACAAGCCAATAATTCACCCACCATGACCACAGAATCGTCTAATGTTACTTCCTTAGTAGGAATAGCATAAAGGATTCCTCTCGCTTTCCTGTTGTCCTAACTGCTAATTTATGAGAGTGGAGGTAGGCACTTTACAACAATATTCTCTCATGTTATCAGCACCTCGACGACAACGAGTCTTGCGTTGTTGATATTGTCCAATAATATCGGTCCTTCACATCGATACATCAAACTTAATAAATCGATATAGCGCACACATCGCTAAGTCCAGGAAGAAAGAAGGTTTCCCAACTAGTTAACTATTTCCGTACCTCTGCTCTGAAAGAAACGCTCGCTTTTGATGTTTCGATGAAATTCTTTACTGGTAAAATTATCTGAGAAGAACACTTGATCAGGTACAGATCAATTTTAGAAATGAGGGGTGGTGTCAAAAGGTCGAGGTATTGAAATAGAAGGATCTCTTGATGCCATTGCTCCTTGTTCGAATGAATACCTACTTGAGAGTTCAGAGTTTCACAACTTCTCAAGTATATTCCAGCGAAGGGAGGTGACTTAGAACCGGGGAGTACTGCACTCAATACGGGAACTATATTGATACGGAATGAAAAAAAAAGTTCATTCACGGAGTATGTTATTGAGAAAATTTTCAAACTTCACCTCTGACTTCCAATTACTTGTCTTGGGCCCATTCTCTTTTCGTTCTACCTACCCCTATACCAACCGGTTTTGTTATTACACCCAAAAACACATTATTGTTCCAAATTCATTTACTAAGTATTAATTTGATTAAACTACCACGAATACTGTATTGAGCTCAGCTGGTGGTTTCAAGTTCTATTAATAATTCTTTCGCGTGCGTAGGAGGGAAGAAGAAAGGAAGATACTTATATTCCACACCCGTGATCGCGATGACAGGGTAAGCAGCTTGACGTTAACAACGGGGAGCTTAGCTCAACCTTAAGACCCTTATCAAAACCGCGCCGTAATAAATATACCACGTTGTGTCTTAACGTAAATTTATTATTATATCGTTGGATCCTGAATGTAGTGCGGTAAACTTCACGACTCCATCCTTTCTAAGACGTACTCGAGTTTGTAACGAGATTCTTAGGGAATACTCTGAGATTTACGTACTCCCCACTGCCATGTTCATAATTGCATGGGTGACAGCAAGAACTTGATATGACGCTTTTGGCAACTTTTCAGATACGTGAAGAATTTTCTGAACATCATTGCACTACTTCAAAGTGCCTCCGAGCTCAACATTTATAATTCATCCAGATCCACTTGAGACTAAAAATTTGGATGATGATCGATCCACATTACTGATGGAGTTAACAGCACACAGTTTATCAATTGGTTATTGAAGAGGATAGTAGAAGAGCACAGTGGTCCAGAATTCAAATCTTGCTGGACAAGCATCAAAAACTTTTCAATTTCGAACAGGTTTCGTACCTTAAGGTTTTTTGGGACGAAGATACCAAAGTTTGGGTCCATTTAGCGATAAAATTGAGTCCCTCATCAGTTTTGGACGTTTCAGAAGATAAAAATAGAAAGAATCTAAAAATAGGCAATACATATTGTGGGTTTCACTTACAACATTTCATAGGCCTTATTTATGAGCCAATTTTCAATGAAAACATAATAGAAAATAGGTACCTACTTAGTTTGGGAGTATTTCAAGTTCACACCCCTGCTAATTAGTCTTATTCCAAATTGCATAAGCAGTTTACGTACCTTCGCATCCATTATCTACGATACCCTACCGAATCCCCCCCCCCCTCCCAAATGGTGCCAGTCTAACACCAGAGCGGAAATACATCGTAACGTTGAACTTTCATTTTGTTAGTTTTGGTAAGCAGTCCGTATAAGTTCACACCCATATTCAAGGTGAAACATGCAAAAACCCACGAAATATGCGGTTTCTAGTGTCCTGGCATCATGGTGGCACCACTGATTAGGTCCATGGTGGTATGTACAAAGAATAATTCATGAAAATCCAGAGGTATAGTGAGAATTTATCCCTCAATTTCAAAGCATGGTTACAATTAGTAAGCTAAAAAGGAACCGGAATATTGAAAAAGCAGATGTTTTGTGAATATTACCCGCCTACTCGCCCCCTTCTCGTGCTAAGTTGGTGAAATAGTATCCAACTCGGAAGATTTTAGACTCGAAAAAAAAGAATCCCGCAAATTGGTAGTGAACTAAGGCCTGGGCAGAGTAAACAAGATTTTGCTACCTACACACACAAACACATGTTTTTTCGTAGATTTGGACTCAGAATGGCCTGAAACGGTTTAGTGTGGTTATTATTTTGTTCTGTTGAGTGTTGTCCAACTTTACCCCAAATTAATCGCATAAGGTCGCCCAAGTCTTACTGTGGGACGTACTAAAAAGCCCATTCCTCCATTACGTGCGAATTCTTGCAAACTATTCTTGTTTTTTATGAGTCTTGGGGTGTATAACCACCCTTCCATGGTCTCAAAAGGAGGTGCCAAGAGGTGCCACTAAAGATATATACGTTAAAAAACAAACATAATTGTTATAATCTCGATAGCTTATGAGCACCTTGAGCACTTTCCGAGATGCTGAAAATAGAGTAAGACACTATTCACCTCTAATTAGGTGGACCATGTGGAATAAGGGGCTCAGGTGGCTTCAAAACTGAACACTCGTTCATTGATTCGACGATGAATGCGGACTACAACGAAAGAGACGGGAACTTGCAAATATTTATGAGGCCAGAGAAGGGCAATGTTATGACTTATCAAGAGAAGAGGGGCTTATATAGAATCTATATTTGAGCCCCTGAAAAGCCAAGTGGCATAAGTCATGGAAATCTGTTTTTGAGATAAAGCATTTGTTGCGTCCAGCTTACTGAAAAACTCCTAAATTTATGTTGCCCATCGAACTTGTGATGCCTTCTCTTGGGCTATTCTCGAAGCGCTAGACTTATGCCACTAGACCAATAAACGAAGCTGAATGTTCTTATTACGTTTCCGCACTTATGCCCGTTTCATCCGAAATTTGACTTATGCCACTTGGCTTTTCAGGGGCTCATTTATTGTTTTAGTTCCATCTCCAGAGAATGCTCTGTATGGAAAGAGCATTCATGATACGTCCTGGAGGAATTGCGCAGAACGGAATTTATTGTTACCTCGGGAAAGGACGTCAGAAGAATTGAACAATTATGAACTTGAAAGGGGCCTGTATTGTACAGAAACGGTATTATAATCAATAACTGAATAGCACAGTGTAGAACGAAGGGAGAATGGTCGTGCATCATAAGCTAGATTGAAGATGGCGGAACAGGACGAAAACTGGGGTGTAAAAACGGTGCCACTCTGATTTAGTACTTTCAGGGAAATATACTAATTCCCTACTTATAATGTTCTTTGATTGTACTTAAAATTACTGGTACTGGTTCCTATATTCCGGTTTGCAAATGATCGAAGTTGCATTGGTAAATCAGTGTGAAACGGGGCGGTTGCGCTGGCCTCTGATGGCGGGCATTAGAACTAGCGGTGAGCGGGCGCGTGAGTTTGGTCTCTTTGAACAAACGGGCGGGAGGTTCAAACATAATTTCACTTGAAGAATTGCGATTATTCGCAATATTCGTTCTTCCCGCTGTCCAATAAATTATTGTATGTCAACCGAAATCTCTAGCTATCTGCAGCCCCACCTAATCAGCCAGAATAGTGAGGTCGAGGAAAGGACTGATGCTCGTGAATATTGTGTCACATTTGGAGACCCTCAAGGCTGTGGAAGGGGTCGAAAAATAAGCCCATCGCTCCCCCTTGCACCATTTGTATCTCCTCCCTTCACCGCCTGCATAACATTTGTCGGTAAAAATCCTATCCATTAGTCGACCCCTGTGATGTACTGTGAAGGATAAAACTCAAATGGATCCGCATCGATCAACGGAATCTATCCGGGGCTTTATCATTTTCCTCGGATGGCTTCAATTTATCCGAAGCGTCAACCGTGCGGCGCTTTGGAGGATATACGTTTTCTTTAATGCACCAACCATCGGGCTCAGTCTGCCGTTTGAGTCGCTTAAGCTCCAAGACAGGATAAATGGGCAGCCGTTGGTGATTCTCTCGGGTTTTTAATTGCATTGTGACGTTTTAGCTTGAGATAATTGAGGGGTAAGGTGGATCATGACGTCATTATTTTCCTCCAATACGCCGCACTTTCCAACCACGATCAATCATTATTTGCAATCAAGGCCCGGTAAGACTAGGAGAAGAACTCAAAGATCTCAAATTTAAATCCTTGGGATGTAATTACTTACATCCTTAATTACTTACATTACTTACATCCTTCTTGTTTAAAACACACGAAAATGTTGGGATGTAGTTTGGAGGGTGAATAATGGGTTCCGCGCGTATTAAATTTTGATTTACTATTTTCAACAATGAACCTTTGGAATCGACCAGGGGAAAAAAATGTAAACCTCCCCTCAAAATTAATTGGTTTACGTTTCAAGGTATGTAGAATCCGATGATCGAACAAAAAAATGTCCGTCCGTCCGCCGTAAGCGGCACTTCCCTAGGTTCCCATTGACCGATTTTGATGAAATTTGGTATATGGATTCTATTTGGGGTCTAGCTGTGCCCCTAAGCTATTGGTTGATGTCAATCACTTCTGAGGGGTAAAAATTAAGGGTTGAAAATTTTTCCACCAATTTAAAATAGTATTGAATTTTTAGGGACCACGCAAAGCTCTGTAGGACAATCCATTCGCTCCCTACGAGAACATAAGGGTTGGATTTACGATAAATCATAAACACGAGTGTGAATCGCAAAAGAGGCCTAATCTCCGTTGAAATTTTATCTATCCAAAATGTGATCGCTGTTCGTTTCTTCGATTTGTACTCAGTTTTGCGTCCTTAGCAACCATTTATTTACTTAGCAACCAGTAATAAAAATTCGAAATGAAGGAATTCTTCATTTCTTCGAATTGAGTGAGAAGCTTTTATTTCATCTAAATAAGTTCGATTATGAAGCGAAAACTTAGTTGGTACCTATGTAGTGACAATGGCAAAGCTGTGTTCTTTGCTGGCGAGTGATTTGTACCGAAAAGTAATAAACCTTTGTGTAATAATTTGCAGCGTTTTGTGTGTAAACTTGAATTTCATGAGAAGTTTCCAAAATGGTTCACAAAAATTCATAAAATTTTATTTTATGGGGTCTCGTCTATAAAATAAAATGGTGTCTAACCACTTTGATTCAAATTCGTGTTTCTTATTTATTTTTCGTGTAAATCTCAGCCCTATATGGAGCGAATGTCCTACAAAGCTCTGTGTGGTATCATTCGATCCTGAAAATTCGATACAATTGTTTATTTATCAAAAATCATTTCCTCTGTTTTGTAAGTTTTTGAGCTAGGGCATAACCAAGAGGGAAGTTGGGGTCAAGAATACGTTAGGATGTTGGGATTCAGCTTATAGAGTAGAGTTGAAGGTTTGGAAAATATAACGAAGTTAGAGTGAAACCCACGATTTGAAAATTAAGGTCAAGTCCATAACGGGAACTAGCGAAAACTTACTCTGAACTTCTCGACCACATGTGAGTAGATAATGAATGGTAGAATGAATGAACAGGTAACATGTTCATTCTAATATTATAAAAACTTGAAACCGTTAATAACTTTGACTAAAAGATTCAATTAGTGTTAGTAATAAATCAATGTGTAATTAACTATTGATGAAGAAGTGAAGAGAGCAGAATGTGAGGCGTCCTTGCTAACGGCATCTGAAAATACATTTCAAAGTTCACCTCTGAAACTCACCTCTGAAATCCAGTGTGAGGTTCTGCCTTGTGATAGCGAATACATAAACGTGAAGGTCCGCCGAGCTAACATATACCCGGGAGTAAAACCGGCCTACAGCTACTGGTATTACGGCCTGCATTGCTGATGCGATAAACACGGGGAACTACGACCCGCTACATCACTCGGCCCGGAACTCCCAAACACGGATGCTCTGCTTCATCCTGACCTGGTCACGCTTGGTATCGCAGGTATTGACAATTTTTTGAGATGGGACGTTGGTGAACGCAGTTCCACTCACAAAAATCTGCGTTATATCTGTTCCTATTCATTCCAAGACCTTGACATTTTTAATAATTATTCCATCAATGGTACGTTACACAAAACCAAGAATGAAACGAAAAAAGTTTAATAGGGGACGTGCAAAAATCAATAATCGTGATGTTTGTAGGTACCAACTTTTCACACTCAGGTACATTTTCCTAAGTCACTATTAGATATTTTGATTGGTTTGGGTCGATCTGCGAAACTAGGGAATTTTCAGTCCTCTGTCCGTAACTTGGATTTGGATGGACCTAAATTTTTCGTTTTTTTGACATTTTATGTCTTTACTATGGCACATAAATGAAAAATCGTCACGCGGGCATTGTAACGGGGCATTGTAACGAGGGGAGTGTCACGAGGGGAGCGTCACGCGGAAATTTTCTGATGATTTTCACGTACAACCAATCGTTCCTAGGGAAAACTAACTTCCTCATTTTCCACCCCACAAAAATCGTTCACCACTCATTGGAATGCTCTCAATTTATTAATCATGGTACACGGTCCCTAATATGAATGCACCTGTACGAAAAGCTGAATTATGCGCATGAATTATGCGCACTAACATACGAGTATGATGTGAGCAACAAATGAGATGTCAACATGATCGTGAGAGGAAAATAGGTATCTTCATCCAACAGATCCCTTTAAAGCGTTACGGAGGCAGGGTCAATGGAGAATGCTGAAGGCGCCGGAGTGGTCACTGATCAGCTGAGTGAGCTCCAAGGCCATTTCCTCTCCTGTTGAACGCAGGGAGCTGACATTTGAGAGGCTGGGTCAATGGAGAATGCTGAAGGCGCCTGAGTGGTCACTGATCAGCTGAGTGAGCTCCAAGGCCATTTCCTCTCCTGTTGAACGCAGGGAGCTGACATTTGAGAGGCAGGGTCAATGGAGAATGCTGAAGGCGCCTGAGTGGTCACTGATCAGCTGAGTGAGCTCCAAGGCCATTTCCTCTCCTGTCGAACGTAGGAAGCTGACATTTGAGAGGCAGGGTCAATGGAGAATGCTGAAGGCGCCTGAGTGGTCACTGATCAGCTGAGTGAGCTCCAAGGCCATTTCCTCTCCTGTTGAACGTAGGAAGCTGACATTTGAGAGGCAGGGTCAATGGAGAATGCTGAAGGCGCCTGATTGTGCACTGATCAGCTGAGTGAGTTCCGAGGCCATTTCCTCTCCTGTTGAACGCAGGAAGCTACATTCGATTCATTTAAATTGCCCAATCGTATTACGTAAAACACTCCGTTGTGCGTGGCCAACAAGCTGCGGCATGAGCTTGATTGTTTAAATGAATGTTTACGTACATTACATCGCAACCATCAACGAGCACAATCAAATTTCCACAAACAAAAGTACAATACGAGGTTTTATATGAGGGGGAAAGGGGGCGCAAAGACATAAAATGTCTCTCGTGGTTGCGTACTTGTACGAAAGCTGTATCCACCGTTTGTGTTTTCAATGGGAATTGCAAGTTGGGGTGAAGGTTTTACTGAAAAGAACAGGAAATCATTTTTCATCTTTCATTACTTAAATTTTTCGACCCCTATTAAATTTGAGAAAAACTCAAATTCAACAGAACTTTTTTCTTCTTCATTGAAAGTCTGTGTTTCATTTACTCGGTCCATTGGCTTCCTTCCATTACATTTCAGCTATCCAGAATAATTAATAAAATCGCTTAAAATCTATCTCCCTCTTATGTCCCACACCATAGGTTTACGTCTGTCATCACCACTAATCTTCACCCGCAAGCAATAAAAATTTGATGCTTCACAGGAATATTTAGGTATCCTCTCTAATTTAATTATGGAATACAAACGACCACCTGGTGGATACTAAGAGGATTCTGTGGTCGGTTGTTTGCCTGTCCCACAGCTGGAGCCTATCTCCCTCAAAAAATTTTTGCTTACAGTCCGTGGAATCCACGTCGTGGATTAGAGATGAAAATTCGATAGTTCAGCACTATCGATAGGTCGATACTATCGATTAAAAACTATCGATACTATCGATAGTTTTTTGATATTGGCTCTCCCTATTCAGTGCCTACAAGTCCGATTGAGAATTTAATGTAAGTGAATTGAATTATCTATTACTTGCAGGATTCGGTATATTCATAAGATTACACAAAGATTTCCAACAAAAAACTAATCTATTTAAAATGTATAAACATGATTTCCAGTTTAGCATTGCTTCTTGAGCCACATATTGCCAGTAGAGATATAGGGAGAGAGAAGGTAAGAGGTAAAGTCGATACCTACCACGAATTTTTTGTCTTTGCACAAGTGGTGAATGTGGGATATAATATATGAAATACATACATATGAATATGTAATAAAATACTGACACGAGCCTCAACTTCGAGAAAAACGGTGAATTGAGTAGTTGTTTCACATGGAATTGCCGGAGTTGAGGCTGCACCACTCTTCTCAGTATTATCACAGCTCTCCAAATGCTGAGATTTTCAAATGCAAAAAAAGTAAATCTATCGATAGTACTATCGATAGTCAAGAACTATCAATATTTCGATAGTCAAGAACTATCGATATTTCAATAGTAACTATCGACTATCGCCCATCCCTTCTGTGGATAAAGGAGATTCACGTCCTTTGAGTTGCAAGGCATAAGTATCTGGGGATAGTTCCAGATGAAGAGCTCAAGTGCAAGCCCCATAATATAGACTATACACTCGATAAGATTAGAAAACATATATATTTATTCTACAATGTGAGACACGCTCCCGAATCAAACACAAAAACTAATATATTGTACCTTATATATTGTAAAACTTATATAATCTGTATTGCAGTAAGGCATAATAGCTTGGGGAGGAACGTATTCCACCCATGTAAATAAGTTACATGTTCGGAAGAAAATTATAATAAACATGATGTTGTCATTACCACTTAGGACCCTATCCATAGACCTATTTGATATTGCTAAGGTATTTACTATTAGACAAATTCATTTGAAGAACCTACTATTGCGATTCTTTAGGACACCCAACATAATTGTAGTTTCTCGAAGGGATCCGAAACACAATACTAGATATGCCGCCGCAGGGAGTGTAATTGGCCCTAGACCTAGACTGACTCCGACAACGCACAGCCCGATCTTCATTCTACGTTTGTTAAATGGGGAAATTGTTCTAGCATGAAAAGTCCCCAGAAGTTTACTAGACCAAAATGCTAAAAGCAAGTGTTAAGTTTGCTAGTTACAGACGGGGGCTTTAGATGCGAGAGGATATCAAACAGCATATATGTATAGGAGATTATTAAAGTTTAGAGATTATTGAAGTTAGAGAATATTAAAGTAAGTTTGCATAAGTTAGAGATTATCAAAATGCGTCCTTTTTTCTGCCCAATCATGTATTGTTACGTAATTTTCCTATTACTGTAATATATAGTAGATATTAATTTATTTACCGATATGGAATGATTTCACAAAGATCCTACCCTACAAATCGGGCCTAACGTTGGGTAGGAAATCTGAGCAAACCGCATCGCATCATGAATTTATCTTCTTGTAAAAGTGTACAAAATGGCGCCAAATAAACATATCTATCTATCTTATCAACCATTTTACTTCTTCACTTCACTTTATAACTTTCTTTTATGTCGATTCTAAAAAAGTCTCAACCCATTGACTATAACATCTTGACACCTGTAATAGTCCACCGGAAAACGGAAATCGATCAGAAAGGAGTCGGCGTGAAAGTCATTCTACTCCACAGTGTAACGTATTAGACATGACCCAATTTGTGAGAACCGTCATGTCTTTTCGGGAGGTTGAACAATGTGGTGCATTCGATTGGAGAGGTCCTAACCTCGCTTTGTTCGAAGAGCTCGCACAAGAGCAATCGAGTCGTCATTGTTCACATAAGGCTCCGGATGGCAGGCGAGCCACAATGGGACACAAACCTAGTGCTCTCCTGGACTCGGCCGTCCATGTTATTCGTGTCAATTCTCGCGAACGCGCACTTTGCCGACAATGAAAAGCCACAAAAGGTGAAGTGGTGAGACGCCTTGGAGTAAATTGCAAATACAGGGCGAAGAATCTTGACCGAAATCTCTAAAATTCATCTGCTACGACTGATGATTTACGATGAATAAAAACCACTCTGTTCAGAGTTTCAAATATTTGCCAAAGCATTTGATTGCACCCTATACTCATCTCTCACTACGTAATAATTGTCAAATATTCGTCTATCAATTTGCTTGGTCTATGTGTCTGTTTGTTACTCAATCACGATCCGACCACAGACCACGTCTTACATCCTCATTATCGAATGAAAGCCTCGTATATATCGACGCTCGGCAGTGGAAAGGAGCAAATAGGCCAAAATACTAAATGTTGGGCGGTGAGCTCACGCAATCTAATGGATAGTTTTGAACTTAATCTTATTTTGATTTATTATTTTCAATAATGAACCATTGGAATCAAATAAGAAAAACAAAAAATTTTGGCCCTCCTCAAAATTTGATGTTTTACGTTTCAAGGTTCGTAGAATCCGAAAATCGAAAGAAAAAAATCTGCCGTACGATTTGGGTAAAATTTTGTATATGGGCTCCATTTGGGGTCTAGTTATTCCGCGAAGCTTTTGGTTCATGTCAGTCACTTCTAAGGGGTGAAAATTAAGGGATGAAATCTTCAAGATTTCCCTAGCTCGAACACTCTCGAAATAAGGTATAATTTTTCACCAATTTTTAATCGTATTGAATTTTTAAAGACCACGCAGAGCTCTATATGACAATCCGTTCACTCCCTACGAGAACTCAAGGGTTGGACTTACGATAAATCAGAAACACGTGTGTGAATCGCAAAAGAGGCCTAATCTCCGTTGAAATTTTATCTGACTGAAATGCGATCGCTGTTCGTTTTGTTTAAGTTGTACTCAGTTTTGCGTTTTAAGCAACCATTTATACCCTTAGCAACAGTTGCTAAGTTTTCGTTTCATAATCGAGTTTATTTAGATGAAATAAAAGCTTCCCACTCCATTCGAAGAAATAAAGAATTCCTTCAGTTAGAAATTCGATTACTAGTTACTAGTAATCGAATTTCTGAATGAAGGAATTCTTTATTTCTTCGAATGGAGTGGGAAGCTTTTATTTCATCTAAATAAACTCGATTATGAAGCGAAAACTTAGTTGGTAGGTAGTGACAATGACAAAGCTGTGTTATTTGCTGGCGAGTGATCTGTACAGAAAAATAATAAACCTTTGTGTAATAATTTGCAGCGTTTTAGATTGTACGCTCCTTGAAACGTGAACCACCAAATTTTGAGGGGCGTCAAAATGTTTTACATGAAACATGTTTAAGCCACGGGGTAACTACCCGAAAAACGTTATGCTGGAGGTGGACGCGGGACGGTCACGGGCCTTTTCAACACTCAGGTTTTCGAGGCATTTTAGATATGTTGCTAGGATGATATAACTTGTGTATTATGCCTTCCTACCACTAAAGGTTCTGCACTAAATTTGGCTAAAACTTGTTAGTTTTTTTTCATAATTTAGGCCGTAGACTTTTAGTAGATATCATCTGGGGAGTCCAGGGGGGCTTGCCCTCCTGGCGAGACGCGAGGTTCCGAGTTTTTTCTCTCTCGATTCCAAAGATTTATTATTGAAACTAATAAACCAAAACTACAATTCATCAATATAATCAAGAACGTTCAAACGAAGTCCAGTATGATTCACCTCATGACATAATCAAGATTTTAGGTGCCTACCAATCACGTTTTGAACGATTTCACGAACCCTCTTCTTATGGCATTATCAACACTTTTCTTCTCCCATCTGGGTCATGTAAGGCAAGGAACTATAGAATGATTGATGTTGTCGTGGTATCTGTTGCAGGGATGGATTGTCCAACACGGCCAGCGGGAAGTCGTCAGACATGCAAGTGCACGCTCTGCAGAACCTCACGCACCTCCTGTCGCACACCTTCCCGTCCGCCTTCGTGTTTCCCGTCCTCGGACGTAACGATCCCGGGTCGACTCCGGGCGAACGCCTGGGCTACAAAGACGTCGGACACTTTTGGAGGCAGTGGCTCCCAACAGATGCCATCCAAACCTTCAACAAAGGTAACTACTTGCAATATTAGCGGTGTTGTTGTAACCATATTATTGCTATTCTTTGTTCCACAACATTGAATCCCAAACAAATTAAAAGAATCAATTTAAACTACAAAAAAAAGTGATACAATTTCTCTTTTTGGTGTCAGGAAATCTCGAAAGCTTTCAAAAATTGGATAACTATACGGGGATTAACAGGAAATCTATTCTATTCGTTGCATGTGATGGAAGAGTTGTACCTGTCAGTGCCTGATATAGGATTGGGATCTGAAATCCGGCATAATTGATGATAGTGAAAAGAGTCATAAATATTTTCCTTCAATATTATACAATCCCCCTTTTAACTAGTTATTTTGATCCTATCACTCTTAAGTCTCTCCTCTGGTACCTCATCGAAGTCCTTAGTTGCTGCAGTAGAGACTTGGATACAAGAAGAGCTGGCGTTGCAAGTACCAGACGGGAGCTAGGCGACTGGGATCACCTTCAAGGAGTCGCATGCTTCAGCTCCTTGATGGGCCATGATTTCCTCCAGAAGTATCTGCACCGGATAGACGTGAAGCAGTCATCGGAATGCGAACTGTGTGGGACTGGTGAAATGGACGGAGACCACCTTGAGAGCTGTGAGGCCCTGCAGGAGGTCAGAGCTGCACAGACAGCCAAAAACCAGTACCATCAGTGCCGAACAAGAGCTAGTTGTTCCGTAGCGAACAATCCATTGAAGAAGCGATGTCGATTTTGGTGATTGTCGGTCTTTTATAATATCGGTCGGCCGAGGTGTAGCTGCTGCTGGCTGGTCCCGCCACAGCGGATCCGTCATACCACTACGAGAAATCGATTTTTCATAGCAACTTGGATTGTAATTAATGTCCATAACTTGCTGATTAGAGTTAGCAAGTACCCGTAGAGAATTCTAAAGGACATTGCTTACCTGATGATACTTATTTAAATTTAATTTGATCGGGTTTGATTGTCTTCAGATAGCATGGCCATTTCCCTGTGGTCCTGAAACGTGTGACTCCTGGGGTCGTCTTCGTCGACCGTAGAGATCTTTGAAGTGGGATGATTTTTATTCTCCCGGAGAGAAACGTGACCTGGGTGAGAGTACAACTCGGAGCGTGTATCCTCCACTCCTGAGTATCTTCCGCGATATCTGAAATATCTTCTGCGATTTACCGAGTCTTCAAAAGTACCGGCGAAACCCACCGGAAAAGCATTTGACGAAATTATTATATATAGTATGTCCCTAAGAGTACGAACATCGCGTGAGTAGAATCTCCTATGTTTGTCTCTGTGTGAAGATTGTCGTAATTATTCCCTATTCTCCCGGGAGGAGAGCCAACTGGGTCGTCAGGTCCATACAAGCTTAATATAACATATTAATAACATAATTATGTTAATATAACATGTTATTTTGAATACCAAACCAAAATGAGGTTCTTATATTATAATAATATAATAATATTATATATAATAATGATAGATTTTGGATGTGAGTAAAAAAAAAAAATATATTTTTTAATTTAAATCCATGGGCCGTTGGTTACTCGTGAACATGATAGATAACTGCTCGTTCTACAAGAACAGGAAACGCTATAATGATAGCTATTGTTTCGAAGTATGAACAAGAGTGCCAAACACGGAGTGGAAGTAGGATGATAAGTGGCTTTGTAATCCTATCTCAGTTTATTACTGAAACGTGAAATGAAACAACTGCATCTCACAACAAGTAGAATTTAGGAGATGAACGAGTTTGAACTCGAGCCAATTTGAGTGATTAAAAGTAGGAAAATGTGATAAATCGGATTGATTTTTCAAAACATGGAAATCCGATGATATTGGTCAATACAATAACCATTTATTGATTTTTGATCAGCATATTTCCTGTAAGAATTCTTGCCTACACAAATCTTCTGTATTTTGTGAATAAAATCAGGACTTTGAACCGACTTCTGCGGGGGTCGTGGGTTCAGGGCTCATCGCCGGCAGCGTTCGTTTTTCGGTCTCATCGTCCCCCTTGTCCCCAAATCAGGACGGTGAGACAATGGGAAGCCGTGAGTAAAATCATCGGAACACATTCTGATATTCCCTTTGGAAGACAGCCGATGACGTCCACGACGCGACGCCAGGAATGGTAGTCGGACGAAAATTCAACCTGAAATGGTTGTTTACTTTACTTAAGTTAACTTTACAATAATAGCTGAATAATAGCTATCATTACATTCATTTTCCAACTTCTTGTACTTTGTTACAAAAGGTTTGGTGTAATAAGGCGGTGTCGCTCAATAACTGAAGAATTACCTGAAATTGGTTATGTTGAGGGTTTTTGTGGTAAAAACGCGGTGGTATTTTGAGTTTAAGGACATGCGAGTAATAGTGAACTCGAATTCAGCGAATAATTTCCTATGGCAGTATTGAAAATACATATCGACCTATACTCAACATTGTGCGTTCTACGTACCAGCAACAAGACCTCTTAGTTCAAATGGATGCCATTCACTTTCTCAGCGTGGGAATAAGATGGCATCGATTGTGACCGCGAATATAATCTCAGGGTAGCTAAAAACAAATTTAAAAACAGGTTCAGCAACAAATTCCTGGTCTGATTTGGAGTCCACATTTTATATACTGGTAAATGGTTCATCTATACAAAACATACTTTTCTCTATTACATGGATGAAATACGCGGATTCTCGGTGTGGCGCTCTATGACTTGAGTGCAAAGAGATGTAATAAGCAAGTTGATTTTCTCTTAGTCTCTCTCGAAAGAGAACCCCTTCTCTGTAGAAGGGTCGGACATGAATAACTCTTCTCCGCACAAGAGCTAATTAGAGGGTTGATGAGGCATTATGAGGGATTAGGTCACCCACTCCGGGTCTCGAACCCTTCATCTGCATACAGAGCTCCCCTGAAAACAAGTCGGCACGCCAAGTCTCGTGAATGGAGGTCCTTTTCATATTAGTTGGTTTGCTTTCACGTCACAGCTGCTTCAGTCTTCCCTCCTTACAACTTACATTATCACGCTGCTTTAAAACTTCCTCACAAAATCCCGCTGAATTGGGCAACGTTTCCACAGGTCATGACTCTGAGGGCACATTTCCATTCTTATTAAACACTTTTGCAAATCGAAAAACCTGTGGATGTGGTGATTTAGCGATGAATTTGTTTGAGCCTGAGCATTCCATGAATTGTAAATTTTCATCCCTCTCATCTGGAAACGCTGAAAATTCATTTTTGCGATTATAACCTTTAGTAAGTAGAGTGGTCGTTGACTTTCAGTCATGATATTAACTGTGACCCCATATTCCACGCGAATGTGAAGTTCGCAACAATCGAACGAAATCGTGGAAAGAATGAAAATTACGATGTGAACTTATCGAGACTCACGCAAAGTAAAGATTCGAGAATACTAATTTCACTCACACCTAGTAACCTTCTAGGGATTTGCAGATAACATACACTATATATTTTAAACTAATAAGTATTGAAATTAACTTGAAATTGGTAGAAATGAAAAAGTAAACTTTGGTACTAATTATATAATAAAGAAGTGTAACCCTAACCTACTGCAGGCCTGTCAAACTTTAGGCGGTATTACAGAAGGTATGATTAGAGGATAAAATTAATAAACGAAATTTGGCTTTGAACTGGACTATCGAGGATGTATTCTATAGTGGAGGATTTTTAGAACAGTGGAGGTGGAGATAACATTCCTTCTTCTTTGTCTTCCGTGGACTTTGGAGGTTTCAGGAGAGATATGGCTTTTCTTGATGTCACTCACACACACACGCGCGCACACATGGACTATCTCTTGCTAATCTAGGTCACTAAACTTCTTCAACCTAGGTCATAAACAATGATCATACCAAAACACTAAAGTCTAAGATAGAAAGTCCTTGTTTCACTAGTCATTTTACACGGTTATGTGACCGGTTTAGAACTCGGTAAATCCCTAATATGAATTTTGATATTTAGATGAAAAAACAACGTCAGATCTTATATTACAAAATAATGATTCTGGCTGATTAGATACAAAGCATCGGAATATTCTGAATTCGGTTGTAGGAAAAAAACCCAAGGACCAATGCCGTCTTTTCAATTCCGCAAAACTATTTCTGGACGAATTGATCCGTGACACGGTATGGAAAACGGGTCAATCGGTGGAGCTATAACAGAAAAACCGAAAATCGTGACGAAAATAAATTAAATTGGAATTGATCCTTCGGTCTGTAGACAACAGCAACTTGCCTCTAGGTAAACTCTTCCGTAGGTAGCGTGCAGGGATAGCATTACACCCTTGAACGAGGTAACTACCTCTACCGAAGGATTAGATCAATACTGTTTATGATCCTCGTAATCTTTCGCAAAAATGTTGTCTTCCAAGGTTGTGAATTGGTACAAAGAACGCCAAAAGGTGAAAATAATTCACACAATCCACTTGATATAGCCTATCAAGAATAAAATTATCACCAACCTTCTCTTTTATGTCAGGAACCCATTTTGCTTAGTCACTGTCGAAGATAGGGAAGCTTTTTAGCAGGTCAAAAAAGAAGAGGGACCTCCAAAATCTCTATTTGCACTCCCATTTTGTGTTTCAGATCTTTCGGAACAATGTTTGCTTCCGAGTCTACCAAGGTAGCGGAAGCTTTGTTTTCACTTTTCAAGGACAAAAAAAAAAGTTCTCCAAAATCAAAATTTTCACTCGCGTTCTGCGTTTTAGACCTTTCTGAACAATTTTGGTTCCGTGTCTGTCTGTGTCTGTCATGAATTCCTTGTAACGCGCATAACTATACGAAGTTATTGTCCGATTTCTATGAAATTTTCAGGGATTGTGCGAGATGGTGTTTAGACGGTCCCCTATGAAAATCTTCATCCCCGGACAGATAGAAGCGACTGCGCATGCGCAAACGTGAATTTCCTTGTAACGGCCATAACTTCTACATTTTCCATCCAATTTCAATGAAATTTTCAGGGATATTACAGATTAGTATTTAGATGGTCCCCTATGAAAATCATCATCCCCACTGATAGAAGCCACTGCGCATGCGCAAACGTGAATTTCCTTGTAACGGCCATAAATTCCACTTTTTTCACCCGATTTCGATGAAATTTTCAGGGATTATGCAGATTAGGTTGTAGATGGTCCCCAATGAAGATCACCACCTTCGGACTGATAGCAGCTACTGCGCATGCGCAAACGTGAATTTCCTTGTAACGGCCATAATCTCTACATTTTCCATCCCATTTCAATGAAATTTTCACGGATGTTACTGATTAGTATTTAGATGGTCCCATATGATAATCATAGAGAATTGTTTTTTCATAGAGATATGGTCCCCCGTGAGAATCTCAAATCCTATCCATATCATGATTTAATGATGATATGGAGGCCTAATTTAGGCCACACCCACTTGGCAGACGTTTTTTTCTACGTTTTCCGAGACAAAACTATTTTTTCAGGCAAGTTCATACAAAAATATTGCACGATTTTAATGGACTTTTCAGTAAAATTACGGTGTGGTCTCTAGACTGTTCCCTATGAATTCCATTGTTGTTAGGCTAAGCGATGGTGTGAGAGAACAATGATTCATCAGTTTTTAATAGTCTAAAATCGCTCGAATTCTAATTTTTCAGGTCTCAGTATAGGTTGTTAATGAATTTCATCGAATTTGGATCAGTCAGCGGAAAACCGTGAATTTTCTGGTTTCTCAGGTATTACGAGTATCATTCAATAAACATATTGTTTAGTAATGCATGCATTCCAGGGGACGTCCCATTGGATAAGCATTAGGTCAATTAATACCAGTTGGTAAGCGATATAACTGTTTCACTCGATGTAATTTATTTATTACCTACTTTAGGCAAGAAATAGAGACCCCCCCCCTCACCATTATCTACCATAACAGTACTAGCGGCAGGGAGCCTCAAATCTGAAGAGCATATTAAAATCCATGATCTACGACACCCAACATGCGAATTCGAGTTCAACCCCCCCCCCCCTCCACCACCAATGGTGCCAGTCACCAAAGCGCACCAAAGCGGAAATACGTCGTAACATTGAACTTTCATCTATTAGTTTTAGTGGGCGGTCCGTCGAGGTTCACATCCGTATTCAAGGTGAAACACAAAAAAAAAAAAAAAAAACACGAAATATGCGGTTTATGGCATCTTGGCACCACGGTGGCACCACTATTAGTTCCATGGTGGTACAGAGGGTAATTCATGAAAATCCGGAGGTATAATGAGAATTTTTCCTCAATTTCAAAGGTTGGGTACAATTAGTAAGCAGTAAAGGAACCGAATTATTGAAAAATCGGATATTTTGTGAATATTATCCCCCCACTCACCCCCTCCCCTTGCGAATTTTGGTACTCGGGTGAAATCATGTACAACTCGGAAGTTATTTGAGTCAAACAAAAAAAGAAACACACAAATCGGTTGGAAATTGAGGCCTTGGCAGATTTTACAAGATTACGCCCGCAAACGCACGTTTTTCAAGCATTAACCCCCCCTTTTCCCCCCCTTAAAAAGCAAACTTCATAATTCTGGCGCCGTAGTGCACAACTAAATAGTTTTCCGCGTCGATGAAAAAAAGTACCACAAAAATCGGTTGAGAACTAAGGCCTGGGCAGACGACACAAGATTATGCCCAAAAACGCACGTTTTTTGAGCATTAACCCCCCTTTTCCCCCTCTTAAAAGGCAAAATTCAAAATTCCGGCGACGTAGTGCACAACTAGATAGTTTTCCGCGACGAACAAAAAAAGAACCAGGAAAATCGGTCGAGTACTAAGGCCTGTGCAGACGACACAAGATTTTGTCACACACACATGCACACACACCTACACACACACACACACACACACACACAGACATACACCTATGGTTTTTTTTTCGCGGATTTGGATTCAGAATGGTCTAAAACGGATTACTGTGTGGTTATTTTTTTTTCTGTTGAGTGTTGTCCAACTTTACCCCAGATCAATCGCATAAGGACGCCCAAGTCTTACTGTGGGACGTCCTAAAAACGGAGTAAGTGAAACTAGCATATTCCAACGAAATTGATCAATATTACAAAGTTAAGTCACGTTCCTACCATTGTATTCTTGCCTTTATTTAAAGAGCTCTCGACCGCAAGGTCCAAAGCCCCTTCCCTACCAGGAGGTGACAACGTTGCTTGGGCTCGCCTTCCGGTCTCGACCCCGTGCGGTCAAAACCCACCATCCCTCTTCCTTCTTCCTCATCTATCAGCATTCATTTTAATGTATCTTTCGGTTGACATTATTCTGTCATTTAAATTCGCAACGTACTAATTATTTTGATGAAAATGAGTTCAAATTTCCTGTAAGTCGGCAAAGAAACAATTTCATTGTATACAGCAATTATTGTATGGTGCAATCGAACAATGCAATGGTAGTAAGCTACTGGTATCTACCGAATTTCGGAAAATAGATCAAGCCAGTAGGTATTAGACACTTCAATGGTGTTTATCCCATCCTGCCAGTCTGAGTCATCCACTAATAAGATAGTAATTTATGGTGTTTTACTACGCCTCATTATTGTTCCCAGTCAAAGTGCTTCCACTGGATATCCTTCCCCTTCCTGATTACATTTCCAAACCTACTGTTGAGAGCTTAACTCATCCCCCTCTCCCAATGGTGAGGCTATGTGAATAATGCCTCATTTACTGCTCTCAGCAACATCATTTCCAGTCTAGCTTGCGTTCGAGTTGAATTGTACCTAGTCCAGTACCTACCTACTTTGTTTTTGAGTTATTTCCTTTTGAAAGTGGATAAAAGCTAGCCTCTTCATGGCTACACCGAAGAGCAGGAAAGTTTTGCATAGCCATTCGAGGCTATTTGTTTCGCGAATTCTGGAGTATTTTAAGCAAGAGAAGAAAAATAATGGACCTTTGATGGATGTAACCAAGCACAACTAAAAGACTTGAAATTTTATTCGAAGAAACCCAACCATTCTTGGCCAGTTGTCGGTATTTGTGCCCCCGACGGAAAGGGCATATTCGACAAAGGACTTGAGGACGGTTGGTACAGGGGGAGTCGGTTAAGGAACCCTCAGAAGGCTCGTAGGCAGGTCACGTGTAATACTGATCAATTTCAAAATCAACTCTCATTTAACATGGTTCTTTCTGAGCTCCGGATGATATCATTCTCTTCCAATATTCGAACACCACTATTATAAATTTATGAATCAATTACAGTACAATTTATTTAATAATTTTATTATTTTTTTTTACTTTTATTAGCGAACGGTTGGTCCCACAAAGCTCTGGGTGGTGTCGAAAAATTCTTGATAATCGTTGATATTTTAAACTAATGAAAAAACAAAATCTGTTTATATCGAGCTAGTACGTTTTGAAAATGTTCCCCTCACTTTTCACTCCTTAAAAGTGACTTACAATAGCCAAAACCTTGGGGCACAACTAGACCCCAAAAGGAGCCGGTATCCCAAATTTCCTCAAGATTGAATTATGGGAACCGGCTTGAGTGCCGTGTACGGTATTAAATTGAAACGTAAAACATAAGATTTTGAGGAGGGATTACAATTTATTTCTTCCTCGATTCCAAAGGTTCATCATTGAAAATAATGAACAAAATATTGCTGTCAATCTCCCTCGCTGCTTAAAACACTCAATGGCCCTGTATGTTGGGGTTCATGTTTTGACAACTATAAACCACGACGTTCCTGTAAAACTACGAGTATAACTCGCAAATGAGAATATTGTTTCGTAAATTTATCCCCGGATGAATAATGAATGAGAAGACTCGTGTTTTGGTTTGTTTCTCGAAAGCTCCAGGCGATTATGAAAATTAGAGACGACGGAGAAAAGGTTTTTCGTCACGGCGGGAAGAGAGGAAACAGACAAAAACCGTCTGAAGGATTCAACTTGCAAAGCGAACTTCGGATTGGTGGGTTTAGGTGAGTAATGGTGGCGGAGGGGTTACGTCTTTTCGATTCCTCTTTCACCAGAGTGGCCCAAAGGATCTAAGCCCGTCTACTCGCATGGTAATGCTATTCAAATCTATGCCCATTATAAGATTGTCTTGTTTATGAATTATGCATACAACTCGATATTGCTGCGAGATTCGGTTCAAATCCTTCCTTCTGATGTAACTCCAACCCTTTGTCAACATCCTTCGCTCCTTATATTCGAATTTTGAAACCTCCATTCTACCCCTTGTCGTTCTGTCTTTGAGGAATTTTACTCATTTTTTCGTTGGTAAATATTATAAACAAAGGTAGGTAGCTGTTTAATGTTGAGATCGAACCCACCTAAAATCGTCTGCCAAGTTGGGTAGGTGGTACTTTTTCTCACATAAAATAACATTAGTGTCGTTTATTTTTCAACTTCAAATTTGTTAACGCATACCCTCTGAATCTTTTCTTTGTGGTCCACAATACTCACACCAGAATTTCTTTCATAGTAGGACAACGTTAACCCTTGTCGAATTCTAATGAAAGTTTTAGTTGTGGGAAAAACCTTGATTAATCGCTTGAATGGACGAGATAGGGGTGTGTTTATCTTATAAATCCATAGTTTAACAAAAAAATAATTCACAAAACAACTCATGTTCATTCCCTCCTTCAATCATAGAGTAATATATTTTAAATGTTGAAGGGTTGCGACGCCTGCGATCGGGTGCTGACGTGCTATGACGAAATGCAGCAATTACATAACAATGAAAATAGTTTAAATTATCCGTAATTCTCAATAGAAAATGCTAACCTTCGTTTCTTCTCTTTCCTTCCGAAACCACCACCGGGAGCTATAATATAGGCGTTGAAAACACAGAAACACGTTGTTGCTTTTTTATTCCAGAAAAACGAACATGCTCCACATGAGTATTGCATGTTGTGTAGCACTCATTTTATAAAAATAAAATAAAAACAAAATAAATATAAAGACAAAATTAAATCATTTTCTTCAAGAGGACACGTTAAGTTCATCAAGAATATGTAGTTCCTCCAAAAACACTAGAAAACTTCTGAGTGGCCTCAGGTATTTGATCAGTAGATCGCGATCAGAAGGAGGACATACCCCTCCCCTCAGTAACGACCTTTCTGTTGAATGGAGCTCGGTGCTGGTCCAGTAGGTGGCAATCGAAGAGCAGATGTGGGAATGTCTGGGTTGTCTGATTATCGCACGAACACGGGGGCGTGGAAATTATCGCAAAGAGATGAAGATAAATCGGCAGCGACCATGGCCCGACAAGATTTGAGTCAGCCGGAAATCATCCGGGATCATTATCTGCTGCCGGGATTCGATTGAGGGGACAAATCGTTTAGTATGCTGACCCTTAATTGTTGCGTTCCAGCGCACCTCCCAACTCTTCATGCCAACCTTGAATAAGTGCTGCCTCAGAGATGTTCGAGGGAAACGACAATATGAGCTAGCCCTGCCAGCTCACGCGATGCCTCCATTGCCAACGTATCAGCTTCCTCGTTGCCAGTTTCACCCGCATGAGCCTTAATCCATCGCACTCTCAGCGGTCGACCGACAGCACACAGGTCAGAAATGAGTCGTTTTGCAGCTTCAATAAGGTGACCATGACAGTCCAGGTTCCTGAGAGACTCCAGGCACACTTTGCTATCAGTGAACACAGAAAATCCTGTATGTTCGTGGTTATGATGGGTGTCATTTATCCATTCAAGCGCGCTCACAAGAACCAACGCCTCTGCTTGGTTATTCGAGCAGCAGCCATCCAGCCTAAACACGTTGTATCACTCGAGAGACTAGACCACTTCCAAGAATTGTTTTCACGATCAATGAGGAATTTCACCATGTCGGAATTTCCTATTTTTGACTCCAAAATCGTATTCATCACCTCGAATAAATATGAACGTTTAAAAAAACCCTGAGGATGACGTCAACCTGGAAAAGTTCATGTACAGCCGCTTGAAGCGCTGAGATCCTGAAATCTATAGTCCTCAGATGCAACATTTCACAAAACCAGTAAAGATCGAAATCGAAAAACTGAAGAAAAAAATAGAAACAGTAAGATGGGGAAAATTAGGTTTCAGGCAACAATGGGAGGAGACAGCGATCCGAACAGCCAATCAGCAGCGTATCCGCTTCACATTGAAAAGGTCCGTTTTCCAGGTTATTTATGAAATAATAAATTTTGATTGTCTCCCAAAAATAACATGAGACTTATTTTCCGAAATCAACCCGATTTTCATCTATCCCTCACCATTAACTATTCAGGAAAAATGAAAACAGAAATCGGTGAAATTCCTCGTTCTCGGATGAGGTCGAGAAAGAAGGTTGAAAATACCGAAACACGTTGTATCACTCGAGAGACTAGACCACTTCCAAGAACTCCGACAGTGCTCCGAAAGCCTTGTCTCATCCCAATGGGTAGATTAGGCTTTGGAGGGCATTGGGGCCCGCGACTACCGACACTTTCACGCCATCCGCTTGGCATGTTTGCCAACTGCGGTGCGGTGTTCGAGAGGTAGTCGTGGGACAACTCTACCCCTTTGCCGCGCCTGTCGGAGTGGAAATGAGCACCTGTATCATGTAGTGCAGCAATGTCCACGAACTCATGGGGGCCTCATTCTACGTCATGATGCGGTCGCCAATCAGATAGCAGGTGCTTTGTCATCTAGCGGCTGGGATGTTGAGAGGGAGAGATTGTATCACATTCCAAGTGACCTGGGTAAGAAGCCCGACATTGTTGCCTTCAAGCCCGACCAGTCTTGCATTATCCTGGATGTCCAAGTTGTCAATGGCAGCTTGGACATGGAGCAGACTTGGCGGGCCAAGATAAGGAAATATGACACAAATGATTTACGGCAAGCAGTTTCGGAGCTAATAGGAGAGTCACCCAGCAACATCAGGATGATGGCTTCAACCTTCTCGTGGCGCAGGGTGTGGTGCGGGAAAAGTGCCACGGAGTTGCGCGAGTTGGGCATCTCGGTAGGGGTGCTCCGTAGTATCACCACCCGTGTCCTGCTCGGCTTATATTTGAACTGGTGGTCGTTTTATAGAGGCACTTCCCTTCATCCTTTCCCACCCCCACCTTCCTCATCTTCCCTCATCCCAAGGGCCGGCTTCGGGTGATTCTTGGGCATCCTTCCCATTATATTTGATTTATTCTTTTAATTTTCATTTATGGCGTGCCCCCTCCGTCAGAAAGACAATTTGTCTTTGAGGGGATTCGGAAAAAAAAAAATATGTATATGAGCAATTCTAGGTCTAAGTCAAGGCAAGTCTAGTCTAAGGGTCAACCAAGGTAGACTCTTAGTATTCACTTAGAGGTAGACTCTTAGTATCTTAGTATTCACTTCTCAAGTTTGGAAAAAAAAGTTCTCCAAAATCAAAATTTCCACTGGCTTTTACGTTTCAGACCTTCCTGAATAATTTTAGTTCCATGTCTGTCTGTCATGGAATCCTTGTCACAGCCATAACTTCTACATTTCTCGTCCGATTTCGATGAAATTTTCGGGGATTTCACTAGTTAGCGTGTAGATGATTCCCTATGAAAATCATAGCCCCCGGACTGATAGTAGCCGCTGCGCATGAGCAGGAGTATATTTCCTTATTACAGCCATTACTTCTACAATTCTCATCCGATTTCGATGAAATTTTCAGGGATTTTGCGTATTGGCGTGTAGATGGTCCCTCATCAAAATCATTACTTCCGGACTGAGATGAGCTGCTGCGCATGCGCAAACGTGAAATACTTGCCACAACCATAACTTCTACATTTCTCTTCTGATTTCGATGAAATTTTTGGGGATTTTGCGGGTTGGCGTGTAGATACTCCCCTATGGAAATTATCACCCCCAGACTAATAGTAGCCACTGCGCATGCGCAAAAGTTTATTTCCTTACAGCCATAACTTCTACATTTTCCAACAATATTCAGAGATTGTGCCGGTTGACGTGTGGAGTCCCCTATGCAAGGTATTTGGAGATTGATGTTTTGAGATCAACTACTATGCATCGGATCATCTATACAATCGGGTTATGGATACGAGGAAGCTATGTGCCACACCCAATTGGCAGTTGTTTTTTTCTTTTGGTTACAACCCTGGAAATAGTTTTTTGTAGGCACTAGATAGATGGGAAATTCAACTCCCTCTCCAGTGGTGCCCTTATTTTTACATAAAATCGATAACACGGAAAAAAATTGAAATCGAAAAAACTTGGAAAAACAAGGGGTTAATACAAAATTTCTATGAGACATTTTCTTGCCTAAATTGGTTGTAGGATTGACTCCCAAAGTTTTCCGTTGCTTAACATAGTACTTCCTGTCTACCGGTAAACAACTGTGGTTAATATTATCAACAATCTTCGGTTCCTTTCAACTGACGTAGTTATTACATACAGCTACAGTGCTTATTAAACTTGAAACTCCCGTCTCACTAATATTCCAACCGTATTTAATTGCTCCGAATTTTATGGTTTGGAATATATTTTATGCAGATAGACAGTCGGCCCTGTTCAAGTGAGCCCGAAAATGGCTCAGCGACGTTTAAAACCAGAGGCCTAATACTGTCAACTCTACTTTGCCAATATTTGAACGGTTGATTAAACGTTTGTCGCAGTTCACCCGTAAAATGTTATTGATTTACTACGTTCGCTTCGACGATTTCAATGTTTACTCGTGATTAATTCGGTATCTACACGGATATGAATCGAATATGTTCGAATTTGATGTACTGATTGCTCCCGCAATTCGCATTCACTCTATTCTAACTTCACAGAAACCCGCGAACAAGCTCCTCATTACACAGAGAATTTCGCGAAGTAATCGTCGAGTCCCTTTGTTTTGTTGTAGCTATATTCTGTACCTACTCATATTCAGTTCAATTCCATTGGAATGCAGTCACTAAAAACACATTCCGTTCATCCGTGGAGGCAACACGAGGTTACCCTAGAATAAACGGCGGATTGCGGTACTTCTGCATCTGAATGAACCCAAACTACATATTTTCTGTATTCGCTGCTGAATTATGGCGGCAAATTTATTTACACAAACCGTATATTGCTAGAAGGGTCGTATGGCACCCAAACAACAGGGTTACAACCATAAACCGAAAGATAGTGACAAGACCTCAATAAATTACCACAATGTGTCGATTAATTTGATTTCACATGTTTTTGTTGAATAGATCCCAATTGGTGGTTTAATGAACTCTTGTTCCCGTGAGATTACCAAAGTTAAGACCAGTCGGCTCGGGAGATTATTTGTATTGGTGACCGCTCGCGGGCGGGATCGCAGGTCTCAATAATTTTTCGAGTTGGGCCGTTGGTGAAACCCTCTCCACAAGGGGGTGAAGAAATAAGTAGCCATGAGCGAAATTACACTGACCAATACCTAACACCAATTAGGTAATTGCACAAACCAAAAAAAAAAAATTACACTGACCAAAAAATTTTCGGAATGTTTCCTAACCCAATTGAACATTTTCTGAACATTTTCGGAACCAATAAAAACGAATGTAACAATGGAAAATTTGTATTAGCTACCGTTTCATAGATACATAGGTAATAAGTGAACATTAACATTGGAGCATAATTCTTAAAATAATGGCTTCTTACACTCATCTCATTAATTTCTTCAAGAAATATTCAAGCTATGATCTTCAAAAAGGTCAATAGGTAATGGTTTTGTTAAATTTGATGTTTCCTTAAATAAAAGAAAGTGGAAGATGGATGGATATAGCCTTTGTGCTTCAAGATATCGATTTATTGTACACAATTACGATCTATAATATTGACTTCATTAAACGAGCGCGAATTTATTCGATAAGTAAAGTAAGTAGTAAGTAAATAGTTTGTTCGGTAGTGTAAGTTTTATCGAATAAGTAAGTCATCATGGGATCCTTTCCTTTTAGCCTGCTGCTTCTCTACACCAACTCCGGAAAATCTCTGCATACAAGTAGTAATAAGAAATGGGGTTCCTAGAACAGTGTGACGTCATTGGGGATGACATCACATGTTATGTGGAACTCCGATGGTCGTATCTTGAAATGGAGATGGGGTTCCTGGCACAGTCACATCTGTTGTGACGTCAGAGGGGGGGTTCCTATCCTTGATGGTACTGGGGATTCTGAAACAGCGACATGTGTTCTCTGACGTCAGAGGTGTTGACGTCAGAGGTTGGGGCAGATGTTTGAGGGGCAAAAATTTCTGGTCTGAGGGGGATTCGAACAGGAGAACTCCAGATCGTGAATCGAGTACTCTGACCACTGAGCTACTCGTATGACCTGATAGAATGGAGTTGTATTTTGTACTTGACGTTCAGACTCCTCCCTCCTCCCTCCTCCTCCTCCTCCTCTTCCTGCAGTCCTATGCTTTTTCTACTGGGTATTTAAAGGTAGTTAGGTAGTAGTGAACTAATAATGAATTGTGTAAGTGTTGAAGATAAGGAATCTTTGTTTGATGTTTTATGTCTACCTATCCTTCATGGGTTAATGTGGAATAAAACTCAGGATAATTGTGACCCATCTGAGGACTTGAATTTATTTTGTGAGCAAATCCACTCTATTCTCTATGCTTCCTCCCCTTGTCCCTCATCACCCCCACCAGTGGTAGAAGAGAGTATAAATATTTGGGTAATATCATTTGTTCTCCTCCTGGTCTGTTGTATATTATTGAGTTTGTATATTGCAATAATAAAAGGTGTTTTGGGACGAAATGGAAGCGGTAAAACTATTGAGAAATTCCGAGTTGTATAAGAAATTTATGTTAGTTCCTGTTAGTACGATTCTTCAATGGTATAGCACGTATAATCTGACGAAAAAGATTCGGGCGTTTACAGAGATTGTAGGTAATGACAACGAGATAGATGAAAATCTCGAAGATATTGAAATGCCTCAAACTTTGAGAGATTATTTGATAGAGGTAGTTGCAGAGATTGTAATAGATTTGGAGGAGGCGTATGATACATGTCCAATAAGAAGAGGAAGAAGAACGAAATTTACTTACAAAAAGGATTTATACATGCTGAAGGATGATTTTAAAATGCCAGGAATGGAGTCTGTGAAAATGTTGATTGGGTACGAGTTGTATAAAGAATTTTTAACTGTACAAGTTGGAACAATTATTAATAATCTATCAACATTTATTCTGTTGAAAAAAATCCAGTGCTTAACCGACGTTGTTTCTGCAGAGATTTCCAAGGAGGAGGAGGAGGATGGGGGAAAGGAGGAAGGTGGTACATCATGGTCCATGAGAAGGGAAATTGGAGATAGGGTAGTAGAAATCATCAGTCTACTTCATAAAATGTTTTACACTCCCCCAGTGCAGCTGGAAGATTGGGGGAGAGGGGGAGTTGAGGATGAAGAAACGACAACGGAAAGAGCAAATCGGGGAAGAGAGCTACTTAATCAATTACGTTTACTTACCAGTAATCGTAGAAATGTAAAAATCGAGAGTGGATATGATACTGTTGGGTGAACGACGTCATCAAACCTCATAACGGTCGAGAGGGGATGTGGGTGGGGAGGCTCCGCCTCTTCAACCTCCCCCCCACTTAGAAAAATGTATATATAGCTAGAGGCCCTCCGTCCACGTGTCGTCGTCGTCGTTGTCTAGTGTCTGCTGATATCTGCGGTTGTCCTTGCGGACAGTGTAACACAATGGTTCTCATTCAACGTTTTTCCGGTGTAAAGTGCTTGTACGCAGAGTCCTGTTTTCTACCGAGCAACCCTTCCTCATCGCCTTCCAGCTCTGCTAATGATAGGGGAAGACTTACTTTTATCTGGAGAAAACATCGGATAATTATCGATCAAAAAGAATTTAATGAAATTTACCCTCAGTTGAGGGATAGAATCCCCTTGATATTAAACGCAAATAAGAAGAAACGGATCGATCTGGTAGTGATTTTCTCTACTGAGCGCATGGCAATGTCGACTATCAACTCGAAGAATGGGGTGAGAAGATCGTTAGGTATCTATCTCAGAAGCATACCCTTAAATCTCATACCATTCAGCAGACCTGAGCTCCAGGTCTTTTACAACCTCCTACCTGAAATTCACGCCCTAGTGAATAGAAATTGCGAGGAAAAAGAAGAAGAAGAAGACCGTAAAGACGCCGAATCTCAGCCAGCGGTGCCACCGCAAGAAGAAGAAGAAGAAGAAGGGGAGAAGAATCAAAAAGCAGATATTATGTACAGCCCACTGTCGCCTCAAAATGCATATGACCGAGGTGAGGTAAATGAGCCTTCCAAGACAAATGCAGCAACACAAACTCCATCCTCCTCCCCTGAGCAAAAGGAGAACATCGAACCTGCAGCAAATCCCCCCTCCCCCTCCTCGTACCTTCAAGAGCAAAAAGGTAACAGAACAAAAAATATGTTGTCACCAAATAATGCACAGGAGAAAGAAGATTTTTATTTTAAATTGCTAACTTCTGGTGATAAACTCGACAAATTATGTGCTTCTTTACTTAATTCACCCACGTATCAATATGTATATGACAGTAGTAATTCTAGTAACATTCCAAGGAAAAAGATGAGATACCTCATGAGTCCTTTGCATATTCAATCGTAGGGACTTTTTTACAGGGTATTTTGAGTTTCACTGTAAATATAATGACCATTCTCGGAGGCTTATTAGTTTTTTTTTTTAATATTGTTCACTTTATATTTTAAAAATGTTGAAAATCATTTCTAATAATCTGTACTACCCTAATCTTTGTATTATAGTAGGTTGGTATTAAGTATATTTGTTTAAATTAGGAGCTTCACTTTCTCTCTCTCTCTCTCTCTCTCTCTCTCTCTCTCTCTCTCTCTCTCTCTCTCTCTCTCTCTCTCTCTCTCTCTCTCTCTCTTAGTCTGGTTTACTTTACGATGTAATTTCAAGATGAAATATGTGATACCATTACTTTAACATGTTCCTAATGAAATTTAAATAAAATAAAAAAATCATAAGTTGTATGTCAAAAGTTCTTTGTTTTTTTTTTTTTTTTCCCATTTCCTCCTACTACTACTACTACTACTTACTATCTATCTCATCTCATTATTATGATGATCATCATTGTTTTCCAAATTTTGTATCATGACAAAGAAGGATAATGATAAATGAAACAATATTGAACAAAAAACCTTATAATGAAAAATTATTACATAATTATACTTATTCTACATTTAAAAAAAATTATTATTATTATTATTTTATTACAATCAAAAATTACAATTACAACTAAGTACAATTACAAATCCCCCGATCAACACAGTTGATGGGGGATGCCGGGCTTCCCTCAAAATAATACATTTTGGTCTACCCTGAAACAAGAAAGAAAGAAAAAAAAGGTTAGAAAGTAATACATAATATATATATACGTGTGACCAAGATGGAACACGTATATATATATATTATGTATTATATATTATGTATTAGGGGAGAGACTATGTAATTTGCGTGTCCCCTTCATCCGAATTATCATATATTAGGGGATGCTTCGCCCCATAGTACTCTTCTTCTATTTTCTCTATTTGAGAAAATAGATTATCGGTAAATCCAGGAGGGGTCAAGAGATCCACTACGTCTATCTCTTCATCTTCTTCCTCCTGCCTCTTCCGCTTCAAATTATCCTTCAACGAGGAAAATATGTCCTCATGGGACCCGAAAATGACATCTGGTGAAGAGGGCGGCAAGTCCTGTTCTCTTTCTCCCCCCTCTCTTAATGCTTGCTCCTCCTCCTCCTCCTCCTTCTGAGGAGGTGAGACAATCACCGATGGACGGTATTGTTGTCTTCCCCATTCGATGTCATCTTCATTCTCTTCCTCCCCCTTTGCTTTCAAATGATTTGGAACTTCTAGTCCAAATGTTTCCAAGAATTCTTGGAAACTGTGCACCATGAGTAACTCCTTTTGAGAATTTCTTCCCTCCAACCAGTTGTTGTACCGTCCAACGTTATACTGTAGAAGGGCTGCGTAGGCTTCTGAAAGCATTATATTAAAAAAGCGATAAGAAAAAGAGTAGAGGCATGAGTGATATTTCTGGGAGGAGTAGAATGAAGTGGGAAAAAAAAAAAAAAAAAAAAAAAAAAAAAAAAAACATCTGGTAGGTTGGGGACGTCAATTACGAAGGAGAGAAAACCCCTTTAATAAGGTCATGATCTTCATGCGTTAAATAGATCGCATCTTTGTGACCGTAGGGATAAGTGGAATATGGCTCGTACAAATCTGGAACCCTTTTCGTGTCACAGTTATAGAGTGCTCGTTTCCTCTGTTTGACTTCAAAAATACTATGGTCTCTAGATTGTATTCTATTCCCCTGAACATAAACGCTGTCCAGGTCACGATCTAACACACGTTTATACATGTCGAACGTGATATTTTGATCTAAAGCACGTCTGAAAACGCCTTTAGCACGTTTCACGCACTTATCCTCTCTACCAATTTTAAAAGCGTATAACTTGGGCGCCAGTGCCACAATTGAGTGCATTGGTTGAGAGGCAAGTTCATCTTTCAGTTTACCAACAACCAATTTCTGTGACACGTCATATTGAGGGTGATCCACAGGATAATTCGAGAAATCCATTAATCCATCAATTTTTTCCAACTCTTTGTAAATGTTCGTGGATTGGTCTGGTATTTGAATGGTATAAATGAGAGAGTCAGTATCGGTGTAAATTAACCTAGTATTATCGAGTCCAAAATGATCAACGATTCTTTCATAATGTAACTCGTACATAAGTTTTTTGCTTATATCCAAAACGCAAAAACCTATGTAAATAGGCTTATCAAACACCACAATTTCAGGGGAGAACGTCACTATAGAGGTGGATTCATCCAAGATTAACCTATGCTTAAACGTGGGGCGCTTGACCAATTTATCAAGCCTGTATTCAGTGGTTACGAGTTCTGCCTTGGTTAACCCACGCACCGTTTGAATAGACTTCCCAAATATCACGTTATTAGCCAATTTATACAAGTCTTTTTCGAGGGTTGTGGTACTTGCTTGCCTTTTGGCGGTATTATAATTAATATAGTCCACGAGCCATATTTTTTGTTTGAATTGGAGCACTCTATGAATTTTTGTAACAATCAGACCTGCTCTAATTGCTTGCTGAAGGTTCAAGTAGTGAATAACGTAATTTTTTTTGTCGTGCAAAGTCAGCAAGAGTTTTTTCAACTTTTCCCCCGGGGGACATTCTTTTATTGGACAAAAAGGCATATCGCGGTGTGCTGTGTGGGTGCTTTTCGGGTAGAAAATATCAACTTCCAAGATCATGCCTGTTGGTGAATTTTCGTCCATTTGCATCACTTCCTCAATCGTGACATTGCTCGCCCAACAAAAATCCTTATAGGGCAGTGCTCGCATGAGTGAATACGAATAAAGGTTGTTACAATCTAAGTATATTAGGAAACGCCTTGGCTCGTTTGTGTCGTAGGTGTCAGGGATGAGTTCATTGTTAGCCTGTGAGTACTTCACAATTGCATTTACTATTCCTCCTCTCAACCCCGATTCTACGAATAAAACTTGATCAATGTCTTTCAACAGCTCGAGTTTAATACCCGTCTTTTTCAGCATTGCCTCCCACCAATATGACGGACCGGTACAGGCATGAGCAGGGTCCAATTGGTAGGCTGAAAAGCAAGAATCTCGGAACGATTCAAACACTGAACAGAGGAGTAAAATGTCACTTTGCAAATATAATTCGGTGTACTCTCTCAAATTAGTACATCCAAACGTGACCCAAATTTTACGAGCGTGATCGTATTCTGCTGACGAAATTCCTTCTTGAGTTAGGGAGTTGAAAAATTCCTCCTGTTTCGGAAGACAGGTCTCATCAAACCTCTGCCAGCTATCCATATAATTGTAGGGGTAAATACCCTTTGACGTCAAAAGATTATATTTTTCATCAGAAGGATAAAATTTCCTGATTTCGGGATGATCGTCCAGGGATTTGGCCAACTTTGAGAGGGCAAATGGCAAAAACCTATACGAGTCCAAAAACGTTGCTTTCACTCTCGATGTGGTGAAATATTTAGTAAAGGCAATCGCTTTTTGGGTTGTGTCGGGAATAATGGACACTCTGCCAGGGATACATCCTATATGTTTCAGAATTATATGAAAATCGTAATTACTGGAATTGTGACAATATACTGAAAATGAATTAGCTCTTTGCAATTTACTGTTACAGGACGCGCATAGAGTGTAACGATATTGTTTTGTATAATGATTATGGTCGAGAACTTTTATGACTGAGGGACTGAAGCTTGTCTTACAAATATCACACTCTTTGGTTGAATCATGCTTTTTCCTTTGCTCTTCGTTTAATGGATTTTGTCCATAATTGGTGGTTAAAATGCTCTCCATTCGAATGGCTATACCCTCCAATGCCTTAATAAACTGTTTTATACAATCCGGACCAAAGAAAGACTTATATTCATCCGATATTTGCGGAATTCGCGATTTTAGGTAGTAACCCACACAAGAGGGCATGTGAGAATTTTCCAATTTGGTCCAACTTCGTTCCCCATCCTGCCGTGAATTCATTCTTCTTCTTCTTTTCGACTGGGGCATTTCTTCTTCTTCTTCTTCTCCCTCCTTCTCTTCCTCTTTTTGTTCGTTACTTTTAATTAATAGGCTTTCTATATCAGCGTATATGACTACAGGCATGTGAGCTAACCATTTAAAGCGAGAAAAACATTCAATCGCTTTGCTAAATTCAATTTTAGCGGGGTCGTGTTCTTTACACAATTGTATGTGTCTTTCTAATTTTTCCTCTCCGCTTAGATGTTCCCATGCCGATGATGATGATGAAGAATTTCTCTCTGCCACAACTGGGAAACCAGCTCTGTAGGATTTGAAGCATCGCTTACAGAAAACCATTTTGTTTTTAAGGTCATGGCTTTGAGCAGATATCAGCCTTGACAGATTGTGTATTAAACACCAATGGTATTCCGAACCAGCGTCATTTGTTTTCACTCCCCCCTCCTCCTTCTCCTCATCCATTCCTTCTTCCACGTTCGTTCCTCTCTTCGCCTCCTCCTCATCTCTTTTCCCGAATAGAAGAAGGTCTATATGTTTTGAGGCTACATTGCTTTTAGGGCTAATATAAACAGGGAAAATTACACATTTGGGTCTCGTGAATGAATACACGTTTAAGGAAATTGAGGTGTTGTTCCTCTCAAACGTTTTTACCGCTTCTAGTGAAGCTGGATAAGTAATGCCTTTAAAATTGATGTTATGATCTAATTTATCATACACTTTTGGTCTATGAATATTTTTCAACTTTTTCTCCAAGGCTATTGAAGCTAGAATAGCATATCGGAAGCATTCGTTATCGGACGTATTCTGCACATTGACGCAAGCTTTTTTATTTTTCAATACGGGGGGTAACTCAATAAAAGTGGATGCTTGTAACGGGGAATATCTTGTAATACACAATAATAATCCATAAGTTGATAAATAGCTCCATCCTGATCCTTTCGTCACAAATTCACTTTGCTCTTGTAGTAATTTTTGGAAGCCATTTTCAACATTTTCATTAATAGACATTTTTGTTAAAATGATCGTGGTTTTAGTTTTTAAATTTACGTCCATGTACTGGTTATCCGACTCTAAATCAATTTTTTGCCATTTTGATTCCAAAATTAAAAGACACTTTACTCCGTGCCATTCATCTAGAGCTTTGTCAAGTTCACTTTCTATTTTCGGTTGTGCTTTAACGAGGAAATCTTTAATGCTCAAAGACGAGTCCGTATCCCTAAAAAATATATCTCTAGCGTTTTTTTGAAATCGAGCAACTACAACTCCATCCTCTTGAGGTACACATAGAAGTCTGTATTTTTTTGAACGAGAATCCATTTGGCTATGTGACTCACATTTAAATGAGCGAGCAAATTGTTTCAACCTGCTTTTTATAAGAGAGACATAAGGCGCGCTTGCTAAAGGGTTACTGGTGTGCCGTACCACGCTATTTCTACATTGGGTCAAATGAGTTTGAAAAGAGGTTACTGATTCAAATGTGACAGCGCAAATGAGACACGTATTAATTGGGAGAGGGGGCGAGAGAGAGGAATTTATGGTTGATTCTAGGCGTGAGGGTGTAATTTGTGCTGTGTGCATAATTACGCTTTGTCTACATTGGTTTTCCTGCTCTACTACCGCACCTTCAACGTGAGAATAGGAAGGACAAGAAGAGGGTGAATCAGAGAAATGTAACAGTACGTGTTTCATCCCACAAAGCCTGGTTTGACAGTTGATGCACGAATAATCAACCTTACCTCTAGATAAAGAAAATACATTACCTCTGTTCCACGATTGTTTAAATTCACTGGGGACGGGATTTACCAAACTGGGGGGTGAAATTGGGAGTGGAGTGGAGTGGAGAGACGATGACTCGCCTCTCTTCTTCTCTATTTCACCCCCCAAGATGCTTCGCCCCATCACGTCAGTAGAAGTGGCCTGCATCTCTTTTTCTTCTCTCTTGGTCACGGTTTCTTGTTCGGCGAAGAAGCAGTTTAGGTAACGGCTCATTCTACAAAGAGGAAAAAAAGAGAGGAGAAATAAAAAGCTACATCGTGCAATTAATAAGAAAAGACATTTAAAAAAAAAAAATTATATTTCAGTGGAATTGTTAGGTGAATTTTTGAACATTGCCACTTAATGGCGTATAAGTCATAAAACGATCAGATATAATTAAAGCTATAAGTGATGTGTTTGCTGGTATTTTATTTTTGGTTTTAAATTCGATTTTCACGTCGACTTGCTGTGCCGAATGGAGATATTCTTTCTGATAAGTAGCGTCAAATACAACGATAGGGTGTTTCTTGAAATTTTCGTACGTCAGAGCCGGTGAGCCAGTAGTGTGGCCGTAATACGAGCGTTGGAAATTTGTGTAATTGTGGTAGAGTTCAGCCATTTTACCATCAGAGACATCTAGATCTATCGGAGTTTTGGGGAATGCTGTTTCATTAAGGCATAATCGAACATCGGTTAAATCCAGGCTACTGTTGTATGCTAAACTCTCTGTCAGGGTGTTTATTTTCCCGGTATACCACGACAGGACTACGATTCGAGGTCTTGAAAAGAACGCCGTTGTCTGCACGGTCCAAACAATGTGTGTACTTTCTTGAAGTAGGGGTACTTCTTGGAGACTCCAGGTGCGAAAGGCAATTGGTAACGACGGGTCTCTGGCAATCATATCAAAATATTTAGCTCTTTCTCGATCACTCAACTTCAATGCAGGCACTACCCACGTAATTTTTTCGAGTGTAATGTCAGACTTTTTAGCATCGTCCGATCCTTTGAAAATGTTAACGTCAGAAATCGATCTCTGCAGAACAAGTTCCATGGTCTGGTTGACAAATGGCGTCGTATGATCTTCAAATACCCCCATTACGAGTTTCAGCGGAATTACAACATTAAATGAAACAGACGCTTCTTTGTCTGTTGCTTGGAACCAGCGTTGAAACGGAGAGTGCGGCATAACATCGTAATCGTTCGGATTTTGGAATCCACAATGTTCCAAATCATCAAACCTCTCTTTGGAAAAGGAAAGTAGACTTTTCAACCACGTAGTAAGATAAGGGAGTCTAGCTGTATCGACTTCATGTCCATTGAGGTAAAATGTTATCGAATCAAATAACGCCAGGAAACCTCCATTTATCAGGTCAAACGTTCCAGTACCAGCCGTCGACTTTTTGTTTACCTTCCCAACTAACGACAAGAATGATTCGTGAATAGAATATATTCCGTTGCTATCATTTATGGCGATTCGAATCTGATCAGCTTTATCTAAAGCACTTGTATTGAATGGATAAAAGTATACGTTTTGTTTGCCTTCAACTTTATCTTGAAACTTGGGTTGTGAAGTGAAATCTAGTTCTTTCGTGAACATTAGGTAAGTTGGAGGGTGTTGGTGGTGGTGGTGGTGGTGTTGATGGTATTTGATGGATGATTACTAACAACAGTAAAACCGAGACTCTCTAAAAACTTCTTATTACCCTTGGTTAAACGCTCTTTTCGGTCAGAGTTTTTCTCACTCGCACTTTTTTTTCTTTCTTTTTCTTGATCTTTTTCTCGGTGATATTCAGATTTGTTTTCAACAAATGATAAACCCATCCGCAGTTTACGTATTCTATATTATTGTTATTATTATTATTATTGAATAGTGAAGGATAGTTGGAGGATTTTTTTTTTTTTCTTTACAATTCAGTAAGATGGATTGTCACAGTTACAGTCTCTCCGAGAAAATCGATTGTGTCTCCTTTCTCATTGGAAATTCTGATGTTTATAGCGCTAATAAAGTTCTGAGTCGTCTTTAAATAAATCGTTTGGGCTGGGGTTTCAGATATTCGGTACCCAAGCCCTACATTCGGCGAAAACGTATAGAGGATGTGAGAAGGATCTCCATTTACGTAACTGTTCGTTATCAGTGGGCACTCAACACATATGGCATTATAATGTAGAATATTGACTGGAATATCTGATGTGTACCAGGTATTTATTTTCGTTAAACCCATTTTTTCGCTGAAACCTAGCATCTTACCAATAGAGTTTTCAACGGTAAAATCAATTTTAAATGACGTTTTTAACTCAATCTTCCCCTCTTCGGATAGGATCGTATATTCGCATTCCCACTTATTTTTAGGGTAATTTACTCTCATAGTCACGAGATGCCCTTCTAGAAAGTCAAACAATTTTTTGAGAGTATAACATCCTGTTGGAAACGTGATGAAAAACATCAATTCTCTCGGACCCTTCAACGCCCCATCCCCTGGTTCAGTAAAAAAGACACGCAGAGTATTACATGTCTCATTTACATTGGCAACTGTATTAAAGCAGAAAAAATTTAATAGACCGATTCCGTACGTTTTGTTCTCATCCAAGCGAATCGGTGGGAAAATGTCTTGTCTCAAATTACTTGTTTTTCCAGACAATATAAATAACCAGGAAGCCATAATCTAGCAGTAAGAAGTATGGCGACTGAAATCTGACCACAGTGGTGACACGAATAATTTTGGAATATATCTGAATTGAAATAGATTTTTAAGTTTTTCGCATACTCTCTAAACTCCTGAGGTGGGGGTAGGCCAAATGGATCCAAGTAATGCACAACTATCGAATTGACTTTAACCCAGCAAACCCAATGCGAACCTTCCTCTTTACGCTTTGCTAAATTTAAAATTCCACATTCTTTACGTTTTCTAACGGTAGGTAGCGTATCTCTACTGAAAACCCCTCGGAAAACTCCGTTATTTTTATGTACATATTTCTTACACAAACTATTCAAAATTGTGGAGGATAGAGGTTCATTAGGTAGGGACATTAACACATTTTTTTGGTCGGGAGTGAAATTCCTGAACTCTGACGGTATGAAATGTTCCTGGAATTCGTGGGATGTGCCGATTTTTTTTTTTTAAAGCGTAAACCTCTTCGAACGCCACTACCCGTTCTTCCTTGATCAGCTTGCTTATTTGCTAATCTTATTTCGTTAATATTTTTCGCTGCTTGAGTCGCGGCAACGGCAAGGGCACCTAATGCTGCTAGCATAGGTAAAAATCCACCTTTTATCTCTTTTCTTCTCCTTTTTCTCGTTTTACCCCCCCTTCTTCTTATGTGTAGAGGAGTTGCAGTAGGTTTCAAAAAAAGGGGCATTTTTGATCTTCTAAAACTGCCACCAGTTCTCCTTCTTCTTTTCACATCCCTCTGCCTTTTCCGTTTCAAACTGCCCCCTAATCGATTTTTAGCACTCATCGCAGTACCAACTAAAAATGCGTATAACCGTTCCTTGAATGGTGTGTCTTTGGATTTTGCGATTTGAAAAGCACTATTTCTTAACCTTATATCGGCTTGACGTTTATCCGCACCTAACGACCCGTATTGAATGTCGTGCTTCAAACATTCACTATCTAATTTATTAATTGGGACTTTGGTAAGATCCCTCGTAAATGGCCCACAAAAATTATATCCTGGAAGATGAATTGGAGGTACTAAGTGCTGTATTTTTGACAACTTCTTGTCTATGGACATTTAGTATAAAAAGAAAGACTCCCGATGTGTGTATATATATAAGAGGAAGTAACCTCTAGAGACATGCATATATACTCCCCTGCCAAGGGAACATTCACTGTGCACAAGGGATAACAATGAGTACTGAAATGAAGAAGAGGAAGAAGATAGAGGGGAGGAAGGTGAAAAACAACCTCACCCAAGAAGAAACAAGGGAAAAGGGGAGGGGGTTTAATGTCTACAATTACGATGACATTGAACAAAATCGAGATTTGAGGAAGATGAAACAAGGTCCAAATTTACCTCGGGAATTACGATGCTTAATTTCTGGAAAAAGTTCTTGTGGGAAATCAAATTTAATTCTCTCTTTACTCTTACACAAAAACGGATTGGAATTCCAAAATCTATACCTCTTTTCAAAAACTTTGACACAGCCAAAGTACTTATTTTTAGAAAAAGTTATGGCACAAGTACCAGAGATAAAGTATTTTGCATATTCTGATTTAGGTCAGTTAAAAGTGGAACAAATTCGCCAAAATAGCATCTTAATTTTTGACGACATTGCTATGTCGAAGGAATTTGATCGAATAACCAACATACTGTTTTCAAGGGGACGGCATTTCAAGTTGAGCGTGATTTTATTAGTGCAATCCTACGCAAGCGTAGGGAAATGGTTCATTCGAGAAAACTCTAATTTGCTCATATTATTCCCTACTGACACACTAAATTTGAAGTTAGTACATAGAGATTGCGCGTCAGACGTTTCTTTCGACAATTTCTTAAAGATGGCTCAAAAAGCCTGGCAGAAACCGTATGGCTTTTTCTGCATAGACCAAAGCTCACCCAAGAATAATGGAAAATATCGCATTCAATTTAACGAATATTTCACAGCTGTTTAAGTCCCAAGGAAGGGAGAGAGTGAGAGAACGAGTGAGGGGTAAGAATGGCGGAGAATCTGATTTAATGATGTCTTCTCATTACCATTTTCAACTTTAGTTACATGAGAAATGGGGACATTGAAGGAACAAGCTCTCTTATCAAAACAAGTGGAACGCTCTAAACGAGCTTTGAAACACAAATTTGCTTTATTGCAAAACATTCTTTATCAAGAGAAGCGGATTTTAGATACACAATTAAAAGGAATTACCGATCCTCTAAACAAAATGGCAAATCGTATAGAAGTTGTGCAGCATTACCCCACTAATGTTGAATATAAAACTGAAGTAGATAGGAGGAGGAGGAGGAGGAAGAGTTGGGGAGAAGACACATCTAATCATGAGGAACAAGAACAATCGTTGGATGACGAGGATGATGAGGAACAAGAAGAAGAAGAAGAAGAAGAGGGGATCGAAGAAAAAAAACTGGAAGTTTTTAAGGGATTGTCTGATCCTCAAATAACGCCTGTACAACACAAAAATATTCTTATGAAACGGTTGAAATTGGGAGCAACCCGGTCTGATCCAATTCGATATGATGATGAACCAAGGACACTATTCGAAGAAGGAAAGAAAAACGTTGCTTATGTTGCAAACAAATTAAGTCACTATCCAGTTTTTGCTAGAAAATACTTGAATTACCTAGCGACGAATGACACCTCAGGAATAGAAGGTCAGCTTGACACAAATTATGGTCCAAAAACGATTGGGAGTGGAGGAGTGACGCTCGGAGCTTATCCAATTCATTTTTCACCCTTCTACGTAACTTTGAAAGATTTGAAATTCCCCATAACTTCCGGACTTATGGATTTGCTATTTTTGAAGAATCCAACAGACTACAAACAAGAAGACCTTTTCGCTTACGGCGATTTAATTAAAGCGAGCGCAGTTGCTCACGCTGGTTTTTCAAAAATTAGACCACTTCGTACAAGCAAAAATCAAAAATATAAAAATATTATATCTAAAATTTACGGAGCCAGTTCGAGTGAACGAGACCAGACAGAACAACGAGATGATACGCCTTACTCACTTTTAAGGACTAGGTCGCAAACTCAAAAACAAGCCACAAAAAATAAACTGGGGCAGGGATTGAACGATTTCTTTTCTACTTCAGTCAATCAAAAACTTCCTCTGAACGTGAATAAGCTAGTTAATATTTTAAAATTGAGCATTGCAAGTCGTTCTGCTGGGAATTTATTCAATCAAAAGAAAATACACAAAATTATTGATAAGTTGAAATTAGGTGGTTTTATAATCTAATAGGTACCTAGATGGAAAAAAAGGGGAGGAAAAAATCAAGGACTCCGTCCCAAAAGAGCCAGTACACTTATTGCGTCCCCCACGAGTGCATTAGAAAAAAAAAAAAAAAAAAAAAAAAGAAAAAAGAAAAAAAAGACGAATGGATGGAGTCACCCGCCTTTACTGAACAAAAAAAAAAAAAAACTCGAGTTGTTTGCACATGGTGTGTTCCCCCCCGTCCGTCCGTCCACCACTCTTCCTACCACGTACGACCCCCACCTCAATGAATCTCTGCTACCCAATTACTATAAAAATACCAACGTATCTTAATTATTACGTCCAAACACAATCATGATGCTCGAGTGTGTTGAGAGGGGAAAAAACGTTTTTTGCAATGTAACAATTGCTGACGTGACGCTTTTTGAATTGGGCTCCAAATTTTTCATCAAAGAACTCGCTTTATGCAATCTTATGCAACCAGATGTTATCAAACAGTACGTGTTTAACCTGTCAGAAGAGAGAGGTGTCGCCGGATTGAATACAACATCGCAAAATTACCATGGACTATCAATTTCAACTGGCGATTTCGTGTTGGCAGAGATTCCCTACATCCTGAACGAACAATGTAGTGAAGTTATCTTTATTAAAGGTCTTCAAAAATTAAAAATCTTGAAAGAATTTGACACGAGAAAAAGGTTTTTCTTTTATGATGCACTGGACATAGGTTTTCCTTCACTTGATGTCTTGATTGAGAAGCTTCATGGCAGTGCAGAAGTTTGTGAATTTCACCAGAAGGTTTCAAGATTTTTCTATCACACATGTACAAAAGTTAAACTGCGAGCAATGTTAAATTTCGTCTATGAAAATCCTGACAGAATTGATTTTACGTTGTTTGAAAATAGGCTGTCTACGTTCAGATTCGGAAAATTTTCTGTAGAACCACAAATTCTTGCACAGCATGGTTTTATTAAAGATGTTTTACGCAAATCCTACGTCAATTGTTACAAATGTAAATCTTCAATGCCCGTAGCATCATGTCTTGATCACGTTTGTCCTATATCCTCTCTCATATAGAAGAGAAAAACATTGTTTGTACTATTCCTTTATGTGTAAATATAACTTTTTTGAAAACTACTTGATTTTTTTCTTCAATTTTTATTCCATGTCCTAGGTACTACTCATTTCTCTTGTGTAACAGGAAAGAAGAAAAAAAAAGGTTGGTAGAATAAGAGTTGTAGGTACTTACGTTTTTTGGTAAAAGAAGGAAGGAAGCGTTTGAGAAGAAGAATGATCTGGAAAGTACTTCTAGTAGCAAAGGATGGAGAGGTGTGCGTCGGTTGTTTCGTCACACACAGCAAAATCCCAAATATTAAGATTGAGGTGCTAAAGTTGTTATCGTTGTTGTTGTTGTTTCAACTGCAACATGTAAAAATCAAGCGAAAGGATATTAGAGGAAAATTATTGATTTGACAGACGAAGGAATTGTCTGAACTGATTAGCAAAACAGCAGTTTTATGCACAAAGGGGCAACGAAGAGTTTAAAATTATATTTGGGGAAGCTTAGATAAAAAAAAAAAGAAAAGGAATAGGTACTTACAGTGTAACGTAGAAGAGTGTCGGGGAGCAGATTGTAGGTTCCAGGAGAGGTACGGAAAAATTCCAGTTGCGTGCAGAAGCGGCAATGAAAACTGATCGCAGCGCAAAAATCGTATATAAGCGATGGTCTCTCCCACCCCTGCTTAATTTGACTATTATCCCACATATTGAAGACGCTATGGGAATTAATTGGGGGGGATAAGAAACCAAGCACACATGAAAATGCATCCGTTACGAAAACTGCGAGCCACATGCACTCCCGTCCGTTTCTCTCGTCTAGAGGTCAAATTTTTTTCTATTTAAAAAAAATGTCACTGGGCTAAACCGTCCGATTGATCTGATCCCACGATGGTGCACGACGACGACGAAAAAAACATTTTAATTGATGAACTTCTACGCTCAAAACGTACAAATTTTGTTCGTAGGAAATATTTATTGAAAGCAGCGAACGATACCTACAGTGCGGATCTTGTGAGCCTCATTCAGTTCAGTGAAAAAAATGATGGATTTTGCTACATTCTCGTGGTAATAGATAATTTCAGCAAATACGCTTATGTTAAACCTGTCAAAAAGAAAACAGCGCATCACGTCACAGCTGCGATGAAATCTATATTCGAAACTGGAGCTGTACCCAAAAATTTGGTCACCGACGATGGAAAAGAATTTAAAAATAAAATATTTTTAGGTTTAATGGCAGAGTTCAAAGTTAACTTTTATACAGTGTTTTCTGGTATGAAAGCATCTATTGCAGAGCGTTTCATAAGAACTTTTAAAAGCCGTCTGTGGAAGGCTTTTTATCAGCGTGGAGACTATATTTGGTTAGATATAATTGAAGATATTTGTACTCAATATAATAATACGAAAAATTCTAGGAGTCACTATTCACCGTCCGAAATAATGAAATCAAAATTCATTCAAAGGAAACTTTTGCGGTGTTGTCCATATTATAAACACAATTTCTCTCTGACGAAACCAAAATTTCAAATTGGCGATTTGGTGCGTATTTCTCTGGCTAGTCACGTTTTTAAAAAATCCTACACACAGAATTTCTCCTTTGAAGTTTTTAAAATTGTCAAAATAAATCAAACGTCCCCACGTACCTACAAGCTTTCAGATTTAGATGGTAAAATGATTGATGGATGTTTCTACGAGCCTGAAATGATTCAAACTCGGGTGCCAGACGTCTATCTAGTTGAAAAAGTTCTCAGAAGTACTAAGACACATAAATTCGTAAAATTTTTGGGTTTCGATGGTACGTATAAAATTAAAAACAAGGATATGGTTTAAAAAAAAAACACATTTTTATTTTATTTTATTTTTAATTATTTTATTTAAATTGAATGACATGACAATTACCGCTAACACCATTGTAAATTAGATGTACTTTCGATTTTGTCGAATTAAATTGTTCAATTTCCTTCGTGGTAAATTTCGTTGTGACACGTTTGGGCAAATACACTGCCAGGTATTCGTCCTCATTTTGATCCCACGATTCTGTATTGTATAATTCAGCCACTAGGCTGGGTCCGAAGCGCGTTTCTTTGAAGAACAGCTTACTAATTAAATAAGGTTGTCCAATTTCTAAGACTTCCAATTTTGAAATTTCCCTTTGAGGTTTAACGGCCTCGTTCAACTTTGCAATAAATCCACTCATCTTTTTCCGCTGCTCGTTCTACAATAATGTGTAAAATAGAACTCGTTTTATATAGATAATTCAGATGTAAGGCGTGTGTGAGAGTGAAGACGGTCGCAGAAGGAGAAAAAAAAAATTGGATGACGACGGGACGAAGTCTCCGCTCATATTCAGAGGAAGAGTTAAAAAAAACAGTTTAAAGGGACGCATCATTTTATTTCGATGGAACAATTCAAGCTTTTGTCCTCCACAGTAGCCTCTTCCAAAATTATTCCGATTTACGCGAAGGAGTTGGGAGGCTGTCCTGAATTTCTTTAATAACTTCTCGAACTATTTCGTTCTTTACGTCCTTCTTTAAGGTGTTCACTACTTGTTGTCTAAAGCGATTAAGTTCGCTATGAAGTTGTCTATGAACCTCTCTACTAATCTCCTCTTCGCCGGGCTGTTTTTTTATATTTATTTCATTGAAAGGTTCCATACGTTTTAAGATGAACGACTCTAAGAAACCAAGCGATACAGCGTGTTCATTTGACGTGGGAGTTGCAGCGATTTTCAATTGCCCTCCATCAAAATCAAAAACTTTCTCATGTTTTGAAAACATCAAATACTCTTTTTTCAACTCATTCACTATGTCTTTAGAACGTAGGGAAGATTCCACATGTTTATGCCTGGGTTGTGCTTCTCCATGTGTATGCTCACCAAATCTATTCACTCGCGACATTTCTACTAGAAAATAATACTAGGACATATCCACCTTATATCCACCTGGGGTGGTGGGGGTGGAGTATACAGTACTGAGTGGATTTGCTCACAAAACAAATCCAAATCCTGTGATGGGTCGCAATCCTCCTGGGTTTTATTCCACAAAACTCCTCCTCCTCCTCCTCATACACCTCTACTTATACTCCAACATCCAAATACAACACTCTCCTCTCAAGATCAACGATAGCACAGTGGGTAGTGTTGTCGACTCATGATCAAAAGTCTCCGGTTCAAATCCAACTCGGATTAAAAATTTTTGACCATCTGCCCACCACCACCACATGTGCCACATGTGCCGAGGACCCCCTCAGTTATCGCCCCTCCTCCACCTCCCCATTCTAATTAAAGACTGTGCCAGAAATTCTCTGACGTCAACACCTCTGACGTCAGAGAACACATGTCACTGTTTCAGAATCCCCAGTACCATCAAGGATAGGAACCCCCCCTCTGACGTCACAACAGATGTGACTGTGCCAGGAACCCCATCTCCATTTCAAGATACGACCATCGGAGTTCCACATAACATGTGATGTCATCCCCAATGACGTCACACTGTTCTAGGAACCCCATTTCTTATTACTACTCATACAGTCCAACAGTAGTCTGCCAGCATTACTTATTACAACAATACTTTCTTTTACATTATTATCCGAATTTGCGGCGTTATATTCAAATTTGAAGTCTTGTTTACACAAATCGGACATTGCAATAAGGGTCATAGTTGCTTGCAGTCGACTACAGGGTTAAAACCCGGAACCGTAATACCGTAATAACCGATCACAAGACCACAACAAAGCAAAAGTGACGACCAATTTGGGTTTTTTTCATTTATTGGCATTAGCATAAGCCATAGGGCAACAACAAAAATATTCAATTACTTGTGTAGACAACTTAATTCTTACTATGTTGTATATGCTTCTACATAGTCATATATAATTTTGTATACATTGATATTCCTAGTTGATAGTAAGTTTTCATAATTTACAGGGAATTTTGTAAGAGCTGATAGGTTGTTTAACATTTCCTCCCTTTCAATGTAAAATAGGGGGCAATTCATAGCGAAATGTTCCACATTACCATAAGGGTCACCAATTTGGTTTCACGTGTTTGCGTTAAAAACATCGTAATTTCGCAATTGGTAGGAGTGACAGTAATTTGTATCATGCACTAAAATAAATGATTGGAACCATTGATATTCGGTTGAGAGTTTTGATAACAACAACGAGCTATATAAAATGAATTAATTCAACACTGTGTTCTCAGCTTCCGAACACGGTAATCATAAAGGCCTGATGTAGAATGTTTTGAGAGGATAAGAGATTGGGTCAACATGAAATCACGAGATATTCCATATCATACAAAATCAGGAAAAGAACGCAATAATATTTCCGCAACTAAATAATATTTAGTTTTCAATTTGTAGGAGAGCGATCAAAAAATGGGAAGGATATTGAAGCAGAAGCGGCGTGAAAGGGGGGAATATTATTCAAACATTTGTGAGAGACTCATAGAGAGCAGTTGTGTTTACTTTTCAGTCTGAGCGTCGTCCGTGTTTTGCATCAATTAGCCGATTTGATGTGACAACTCTGAGCGGGGTTGTATAACGCACTAAGCCGAGCTTCAAGTGCGTTTCCCACGACGCAAGCGCTATAGGCTTTCTGCCGTTAAATATTTCGATGGTGTCAGAGATAGGATCCCTTTTCACTCGTGTGAGGTTAAACAATGACAAAGGCAGTACATTACAGTAATTGAGTGGATACAAAGATAGCGGTTCCAGCTGGGCTGTTGTGTTCGGTTGGTGGGTGGGGGAGATTTCCTATTTATGCGAAGCGAGTGCCATCCCGTAGAATGATCGCCTGCTTCATTAGTTAAGTAGTTTAATAGTAAATTGGTGAGATCGAACGGTTTTACGGTAGTGAAGCCCCACTTCGTAGGAAAATCATCAGCCTGAGAGCGAAACTATACCGGATTTCGAGCCACAATGGGGGAATTATTTCTTGCTGCATCGATGGAGCGGTGGCAAATGGTCAAAATAGGCAGATAAGACACTGAAAGAGGCTAATCCTAAAAATTCATAGGTAAAACACATCTACTAAGAAAAACAAACATTAAAAAATTCATCTCAAGCAGTGTTGTAACGTTCATTTTGGTTTATTATTTTTAAAATAATGAACCTTTGGAATCGACCAAGAAAGAAAAAATGTTAACCCCCCCTCAAAATCTGTTGTTTTACTTTTCAAGATACGTAGAATCCGAAAATCGAATACAAATTTTGCCTTCCGTTCGCTGTACGCGGCAATTTTGTTTTAGCAACCATGGACCGATTTGGTTTAAATTTGGTATATAAGCTCCATTTTGGGTCTACTTGTCCGGCGAAGTTTTTAGTTGATGGGGTTGAAATTTTCAAGAGTGCCCTAGCTGAAAAACTCTCGAAATAAAGGTATTGTTTTTTCACCAATTTGAAATAGTATTGAGTTTTTAGAATTTTTAGGGACCACCTTAACTGTGTAAGACAAACCGTTCGCTCCTACGATAACTTAAGGGTTGGACTTACGATGGATCAGAGTCGCGAGTAAAGTAAAGTAAACAACCATTCCAGTTTGGATTTTCGTCCGACGGCCATTCCTGGCGTCGCGGACGTCATCTGCTGTCTTCCAAAATGAAGATTAGAATTCGTTCTGATGATTCCGCTCATGGGTTTCCATTGCCTCCCATTGGGTTGGGACGAGGGGACTGAGCCCAGCTTGCACGAAAATACGCTGCCAAGGCAAGCCTCGAACTCACGGCCCCCCGCGGAGACGCAAGAGGTAACGAGCACGACCACAGAATCCCTCAGAATCGCGAGTGTGAATCACCAAAGAGGTCTAATCTCCGTTGAAATGTTAGTAACCAAAATGCGATCGCTATTCGTTTTGGTTTATTATTTTCAATAATAAGCCTTTGGAATCGAGCAAGAAAAAAAAAATTTTAACCCCCCCTCAAAATTTGATGTTTTACGTTTCAAGGTACGTAGAATACGAAAATCGAATAAAAAAAATTCCGTCCGTCCGCCGTACGCCGTACGCCGTACGCCGTACGCCGTACGCGGCACTTTTCTTAGCAACACTGGACCGATTTGGTTCAAATTTGGTATATGGGCTCCATTTGGGGTCTAGTTGTGCCGCGAAGCTTTTGGTTGATGTAGGTCACTTCTAAGGGGTGAAAATTAAGGGTTGAAATTTTCAAGAGTGCCCTAGCTCGAAAACTCTCGAAATAAAGGTATCGTTTTTTCACCAATTTTAAATAGTATTGAATTTTTAAAATTTTTTGAGACCACCCGGAGGTCTGTAGGACAAACCGTTCGGTCCCTACGAGTACTTGAAGGTTTTCCTACGATAAAACAGAATCATGAGTGTGAATCGCAAAAGAGGTATAATCTCCATTCAAATTTTATCGGACTAAAATGCGATCGCTGTTCATTTCTTCGATTTGTATACAGTTTTGCCTTCTGCGTAACCAGTAATCAAATTTCCATGTGAAGCTTTCTATTTTTCCAATCGAGTGTGAAGCGTTTAGTTCTTTCTAATAAACTTGATTGTGAAGGTATGAAGCCAGTATGGTGTGGTAGGTAGTACCTAGCTGGTAGGTAAAAAAAAGTTGGTAGGTAAAAAAAAATGTTGGTGGGTAAAAAACGCTGCAAATCATTGCTCAAAGGATTCTTCACTCTTCAGATCACTGATCAGCTGAGTGAACTCCGAAGCCATTTTCAATCCTGTTGAATGGAAGTGCTCTTCCAGGCGTCTCCAGCATTCGAGGAGATCTTCTTCACTCCTCAGATCACTAATCAGCTGAGTGAGCTCCAGAGCCATTTTCAATCCTATTGAATGGGAGTGCTCTTCCAGGCGTCTCCAGCATTCGAGGAGATCTTCTTCACTCTTCAGATCACTGATCAGCTGAGTGAGCTCCGAAGCCATTTTCAATCCTATTGAATGGAAGTGCTCTTCCAGGCGTCTCCAGCATTCGAGGAGATCTTCTTTACTCCTCAGATCACTGAACAGCTGAGTGAGCTCCGAAGCCATTTTCAATCCTATTGAATGGAAGTGCTCTTCCAGGCGTCTTCAGCATTCGAGGAGATCTTCTTCACTCCTCAGATCACTAATCAGCTGAGTGAGCTCCAGAGCCATTTTCAATCCTATTGAATGGGAGTGCTCTTCCAGGCGTCTCCAGCATTCGAGGAGATCTTCTTCACTCTTCAGATCACTGATCAGCTGAGTGAGCTCCGAAGCCATTTTCAATCCTATTGACTGGAAGTGCTCTTCCAGGCGTCTCCAGCATTCGAGGAGATCTTCTTCACTCTTCAGATCACTGATCAGCTGAGTGAGCTCCGAAGCCATTTTTAATCCTATTGAACGCAGGAAGCTGAAATTTGAGAGGGAAGGTCAAGGGAGAATACAGATGGTGGTAGGTGCTATTGACGGAGAACCAGTGATCTATACAGAGGGGCGATCTATACAGAAAATAATAAACCTTTGAGCAATGATTTGCAGCGTTTTTTGAGTTGTATTCAGTTTTGCTTCCTTAGCAACCAGTAATCAAATTTCCATGTGAAGGAACCACAACTCCCTATTTCTTCGAAATTCGGGTCCGACCTTTGCAGAAGAGTGATCTATACAGAAAAATAATATACCTAAGTGTACTTAATAATTTGCAGAATTTTTCTTATGTACACAGAGTGTCCCAGAAATGATGATCTAAACTCGAAGGACTAATCATTCTACGACTAATTTGTGAAAACGTTTGTGCTATACAATTTTTTCCCAACCCCCATCCAACCCGGCGTTTTATGATTTAAGATTTTTTCGTGTTTTCGATCACAATCCGTGAATAAAGGCGAAACTCCCCCAAATCACTCATAAATTCAAATTTGAGGATACCATTGAAAATAGTATGAAATTTTCCTCTGCCTGTTATGTAATCAAATTTATAAGCGAATGAACGTTATGTTGTGGAACAAACTCGAGGGCTTGGCCCAAAAAAAATGTATTTTCAGGGCACTTGGGTGTATCTGGTGGGCTGTGTATCGTGGTATAAGAAAAAGTAAATTTATTGGTTTATTATTTTCAATAATAAGCCTTTGGAATCGAGCAAGAAAAAAAAAATTTTAACCCCCCCTCAAAATTTGATGTTTTACGTTTCAAGGTACTTAGAATACGAAAATCGAATAAAAAAATTTCCGTCCGTCCGCCGTACGCCGTACGCCGTCCGCCGTACGCCGTACGCGGCACTTTTCTTAGCAACACTGGACCGATTTGGTTCAAATTTGGTATATGGGCTCCATTTGGGGTCTAGTTGTGCCGCGAAGCTTTTGGTTGATGTAGGTCACTTCTAAGGGGTGAAAATTAAGGGTTGAAATTTTCAAGAGTGCCCTAGCTCGAAAACTCTCGAAATAAAGGTATCGTTTTTTCACCAATTTTAAATAGTACTGAATTTTTAAAACTTTTTGAGACCACCCGGAGCTCTGTAGGACAAACCGTTCGGTCCCTACGAGTACTTGAAGGTTTTCCTTCGATAAAACAGCATCATGAATGTGAATCGCAAAAGAGGTCTAATCTCCATTCAAATTTTATCGGACTAAAATTCGATCGCTGTTCATTTTTTCGATTTGTATACAGTTTTGCCTTCTGCGTAACCAGTAATCAAATTTCCATATGAAGCTTTCTATTTTTCCAATCGAGTGTGAAGCGTTTAGTTCTTTCTAATAAACTTGATTGTGAAGGTGTGAAGCCAGTATGGTGTGGTAGGTAGTACCTAGCTGGTAGGTAAAAAAAAGTTGGTAGGTAAAAAAAATGTTGGTGGGTAAAAAACGCTGCAAATCATTGCTCAAAGGCTTCTTCACTCTTCAGATCACCGATCAGCTGAGTGAGCTCCAAAGCCATTTTCAATCCTATTGAATGGAAGTGCTCTTCCAGGCGTCTCCAGCATTCGAGGAGATCTTCTTCACTCTTCAGATCACTGATCAGCTGAGTGAGCTCCAAAACCATTTTTACTCCTATTGAATGGAAGTGCTCTTCCAGGCGTCTCCAGCATTCGAGGAGATCTTCTTCACTCTTCAGATTACTGATCAGCTGAGTGAGCTCCAAAGCCATTTTTACTCCTATTGAATGGAAGTGCTCTTCCAGGCGTCTCCAGCATTCGAGAAGATCTTCTTCACTCTTCAGATCACTGATCAGCTGAGTGAGCTCCAAAACCATTTTTACTCCTATTGAATGGAAGTGCTCTTCCAGGCGTCTCCAGCATTCGAGGAGATCTTCTTCACTCTTCAGATCACTGATCAGCTGAGTGAGCTCCGAAGCCATTTTCAATCCTATTGAACGCAGGAAGCTGAAATTTGAGAGGGAAGGTCAAGGGAGAATACAGATGGTGGTAGGTGCTATTGATGGAGAACCAGTGATCTATACAGAAGGGTGATCTATACAGAAAATAATAAACCTTTGAGCAATGATTTGCAGCGTTTTTTCTCTATAAAGGGTATCCTCAAATTTTAGTTTACCTACGTAACTCTCACCAAAGGGAGTTACAGTCATTTGTACAAATTGACATCGAAAAAACGGTAAGGGGGGGGGGGGATTAAAAAACTAGGGTTTGATAGGGTTTTTTGGAAAACCCTTGTATAAACACAAAAGTTGTGCAAATTAGTCGTAGAATAAGTCCCTGAAGTTAGAATCATTAAGTTAGGGGCATCCTTTATGTTGGTCTGGGATGACGAATCCCTGAATATCGAATACATGGAAACATGGTCCGATTTTAATGTTTTAGACTTGAGGTAGCATCCTATCAAACACATAGGACGCCTAAACGCTATTTTACCTAATATTTAAATTTCTCACGAGCTGATTGTTCTCGAATTTGTTCGTATTTAGTGGGCAGCTTATGGAAAAAACCAGAAGGTGTGCACATTGATTTCATCATGTTCGAATGGTGCAAAGTGGTCACAACACAATTGCAAACGACTGGAAATGCATGTTTCTATGTGTCGGCTTAAGGGTTTTCACACCTTCTGATTCGGTAAATTCCAAGTTAATCTTTGAGAGGAAGGTATACCGCTCTTTCTACTTGTTTTGCCGCTCCCTGGATGGAAACATCGTGGTAATTGATACAAAAATATAGGTACCTCAACAAATCTGAATTGGTCATTCATCCCCCGAAAATGTTTTGTTATATTGTTTGTACCTATGTATTTGTATTTTATGAAAAAACTGGGAATGTTAAGAACATACCACAAGGGTTCCACCATCTGGGAAGAAGGGATTATGTAATGTTCATATTATATAATATAATATATTACGTAAGTAAAGTAAACAACCATTTCAGGTTAGATTTTCGTCCGATTGTCATTACTGGTGTCGCGGACAACATAATATATATATATATGTAATATGTCATACTATGACATACATTATATCGAAATGATAAATCGATGCATGAATACAGTTCAGTTGAGTTCGCAAGTGTAATAACGTCAATAGATCCTACAATTTTGACGCCGTTTCATGCGTGGTCCGCCTGATCAAAGGGTACCTTTGAGTTGACAGAGTTCTATAGCACAGCGGTAACATAACTTTATGTAGTCTGCACTCGAGCAGCACGTTTGAACATCAACTCAAAACGTTTCAAAATGATATTTCCCTTTAAGCTGAACAAGTAGACCAATTAATTCCATCAAGTACGGATCCCTTGTACTACCTATGCACCTATATTAGTGTTACTATGTATTATATAACTATACATGAACCTTTATGTGGTTGAATTTAACGGTTCCCATGAGATTACCGAAGTTGAGTGGTTAGACGATTCGGGTATGGGTGACCTCTCGCGAGTTGGATTACAAGTCCCAGTGTTTTTTCGAATCGGATCCTCGGTAAACCCTCCTCTCATTACTACTAGTTGATAAGGTGAGATAACAACCAGAGTAGAGAAACTCTAGTAGAGAACAAATTCCAGGAGCTGCAAACCGAAATTTATAATTACGTTTATGTATAATTGTGCATCAGAGAATCTTAATTCCTGAGGATCACGATAATTCATGTAAAAATTTTGATGTTCAATAGGATCGCGATCAAAAATAACAGCAACAATAATATTACGATTCAGCGTGGACGACCCGTAATAATACACATAACAGTCTCCCGACAGAACATGGTCCTTCTTTTCCTGATCCGACTGTGTATTGTCAGTAGGTATGTTCATAACAAGGACTTTACGTACTTATTTTATGATTTCCTAGTATTCGACGTACCAAAACCAATCCATTAGGTGTTAGTGCTTAGTAACTTTCATACACTCTAACTGTGGGTAAACTTACATACCGATTATACGTAAGTAAATAGTAGCCTCAAGGGGTCAGCTGTGACCGAGCGAGCTACGGCGTATGTCCCTGGAGATGGTACTCGAACCGGTTGTAGGGGCCGTGAGTTCGAAGCCCGCCTCCGCGGTATATTTTCGGGGCGAGTCGGTCGCAGTTCCCCTCGTCACAACCCAGGGCGGTGAGGCCAATGGGAAGCCATGAGCGAAATCATCAGAACAAATTCTGATCTTCCCTTAGGAAGACAGCTGATGACGTCCGCGACGCCAGGAATGGCAGTCGGACGAAAATCCAACCTGAAATGGTTATTTACTTTACTTTACTTTACTCTGACTAGTAGTCTCATAAGCATAGTTTTTCGTGAGTATAAAGATTCGAGTAGTGAACTAGCAACAAAAAACTCTCAATCACTCATTTTTCATTTTTTTAATCCATCATACCTAAGTAACGAACAATAATAAAAATAAATAATTTACTTATGAAGGGGAGCATTATAAGATTTAAATCGAAAATGCTATAACAATGGAATCTGAACGTACCAATTTTGTCGATTTTCTGAGGTGATGCGCGGGACAAGTGCCACGGGGTAACTCGAATTAGGCGTCTCGGCATGCGACGCCCGTGGAATCACCATCCAGTGATCATAATCCCTGGTCAGCTCATACCAGGATTAGTAGTTGATATTTAGGGGCAGTTCAAACCCTCACCTTCTTCATCTCCCTTATCCCTAGGGTGAGTCCTCCCCCCCCCCTCCAATTGAACTCTGATTTATCCATAAATGCTTATTTTTTATAGTGTGCCTCCTCCGCAGTTCAAGGGAGTTTATATTTTTAAAAGATACAATTTTTAAAAAACTCGGCGGTTTGCTTCTCGCCAAGAGGGCTCTCCTGGACCCCCCAGGTGCTATCTACTTAAAGCCTACGGCGTTAGTTATAGAAATATGGAACATGTTTTAGCCAAATTTAGTGGAGAACCTTTAGTCGTAGGTGGGTGTGATACAAAAGCTAGAATACCCCTAGCAACATATCTAAAAAGCATGCTACGCGCCTCGAAAACCGGAGTCTCGGAAAAGGCGCGTGACTGTCTCGCGTCCCCCTTCCTCTTAACGTTTTTCAGGTAGTTACCCTAGGGCAATAACATGTTCCATGTTAAAATAGAAAGCCAGTCGCAGATTATTTTTAGAATCTTTGTGATGATTGGAGGCGAGGCAGATCTGAAATTGTTTGGTCACTGGCTCAATTTGTTGTCTGCCTTGAGATCCAAAAGAAGACGCACTCATGTTTGCGCGCCTGCACTAACTGGGGAACCGCCATGAAGCCACTTCAATATCACTGCATACTTCAGAAGTTATCTTCTCATGGGGGGGTTCTTCAAGAAATAATAATTATTATCCTCAATTATTGAGGATATGATTCTGAGGGTTTCCTCTTACCTGCCCTGAACCTATCAATGGAACCAACTTGACGTGAAATTTATCTTTGCTGAACATTGTGTAAATATTCTACAATCTGAAAAATGCCTATTAAGAAGTACCTAATTTACTTTCAACACCTATGAAAATGAAGACAACGCATTTACTACCATTGTAAACTCTGCCATGATAATACCCAAAATACCTATGAGAGAATGGAGAAATGTCCCCTCTTTCTTCCTCCAGACTACGTCGGTCTCTAAATGGCTCCGCCTCTAACATCAGTCGAAGCTATTTGGTGCTCTGGTTTCAAAGTTGTTTTCGGGAAGAGGAGGTTATAAGGAAGGACGGGGAAGGGAGTTAAAAGGGAAAGTTTGTTTAGAATACTTGGTGGGAAAAGGGAGAGGGGACCCCCTTCTCTTTCTCCAACCCGATCGTTCGAATATTCCCTTCGCCTCTCCTCCAGCACTCACCAATGTTACAAAAGGTATTTTCAAACCCCTCCTCACTACCTCCGTACTCCTGTTCTAATGTAATGTCCACGTAGAGTTGTTGCCAAACCTTTGGAGGTTTTTTGAAAAAAAAGTTTTTTAACCGAAGTTTGGCGTCTTCCTAATGAGGCCTTCAATCTATCAGAGTTCACATTTTATGCCTCTCTGGTTATTTCATCCTTTCTCTTCCTCAATGGATATTGAAAGAAGACTCGTGCCTTTGAATTTAACAACAAACAAGAGGTCTGGTTATTCAAAACACAAAATTCATGTATTCGCAATGTTAATAGGAAACTCGGAGTTTCACAACATTGGTACATGCTTGCTATAGTGAAACTCAGGTATGAATTGCCATACAATTTTTGAGACATCTTCCAATTACACTACAGAAAGTTTTATATTGAGTTTACAGTATTACCTTGATGGATGCTTGGTATTACCCCATAAATGCATCCCTCCAACTCTCCCAAAGTGTCTAATTCTCGTTAAAAAATAAATTATTCGGGATTGGCAGCTTCTGCTAATTTTCATCTGTTAGAAAGGTAAGCACTGTAAAATTGAAAATTAAGCGGACTTGGTGTACAGTAATGTTTTTGCTACAAGAAAGTTCTTTTGTCTGGAAGGAATTAGTATTGATTGTAGCTTCGAGTAGGAATCGTTTTGTTCTCGGGCACTCAAATCCCGAACGTCATAGCTTCCGTCTGAACCGTCGTTTCCTTTCAGGGTTCCGGACATTGTTTCCGAAAATAAAGAACGGAGTTCGGGGACCACAGTGAAAAAGATCCATATAAAGTCGGAAAAGAGCTCTCGAGTGCTTCGAGAAGACCTATTAGCCGAATGAAGGCGAACAGTTATGTGCTTTCAACGGCGAGCCATAACATTTCAGGCCAAACGGCCAAGTGGGACTACTATTGGTGGAATCCTGAGTCTCGGAGCCAACCTGGCGACTTTAGAGCTGGGCTTTTTACTCAAATAGCTCCCAAAAGGACTGCGAAACGTTTTCTATCCTCAAAAATTACCAAAGAAACAAAACAAGGAGCGGTTTGGCCGCTAAGTATGCAGGTGGCAGTACGGCGAAGGGGCGTTATTAGACTAGAGGGAGGCCTTAAAGGAAAGGCCGTCCTCTCTGCCACCATTACCTTCCCAAAGTCCCGAGGACGCTCCCAGGACGCCCATTCAAGCACAGCCGTAAATTGTCCATCCTCCGCATTAACTTGGGGAAAAGGAAGAAGGGAGACGAGCCCCTTAGCTCCCGAGCTCTATTATGTGATTCCAGAGCTGTGGTTGAATGATCGTGTCACAACTTCTGGAAGCAGCTCTCCCTCTGAAAGAGGTATTAGGTTACTTGTAAACCCCCGTCCCGAGGGAACCCTTCCTTCCCGAGCTTCCACCATTATGAGACATCTGTACACGCCGACGTATCAAATGTGTGCCACTCACATTTTTCGACGTTTCTCTCGTCCCTCTTTCAATGTTGGGAGTCTTTCTCCCGGCGCCTTTCCAATATAACTTGAAACCAGATATCTTTATTTGGAAACCCTTTCAACTGTCTATAGAAGAGGGGCATTCGACACTTGATACATTTCGTTTCAGGTCTTCGAGGGTGGTATTTTACAATGGATGTCGAGAGAGTCTGGATTGGTAAAATTGAAGAGCTATACTGCATGTCCAGGTTCAGATTGAAACAAAACGAAGTAGCATGATCGAGAGTGGCTCACCTGCGTGCGTTCACTGCTATTCTTTCATGTCCGAGAATAATTTCTGCTGTTTGGAGTGCCTGACGTGAAAATTGAGGCAAATTAAACAAAATCCAGTTACCACTGGTAACTAAAAATATATTCTAAAAATCCACAATATATATCTAAAAAAAAAATATAATAATAATAATAATAATATAATATAATATAATATATATATAATAATATACATATATATATATAGATAATAATAATATATATATATAATAATATTAATAATATATATAAAAACAATACAAAATAAAATAAAATAAATAAAAAAAAATAAAAAATTAAAAAAATAAAAAAAATAAAAAAAATTAAAAATAAATAAATAAATATAAAAAATTAAAAAAAATAATAATAATAAAAAAATAATAATAATAAAAATAAATAAATAAATAAAAAAAATAAAAAAAAAATAAAAAAAACTGAAAACAAAAAAAACTGAAAAAAAAAACTGTAAATATTTTGTATATTAATAATATATATATTAATAATATATTATATATATATATTTATATTAATAATATATATATATAATATTATATATATATATAATATACATATATATATATATTATATAATATATAATATATATCTCTTTCTATATTCTAAAAATAACAAAGGAATCTCTCATAGTGGTTGATGGGTATAAAATTGGGGTTAACAAACTTGTGCGCTTAAAATTCTACCACCATACTTCTGGTATGCTATATAAAAAAAAAGAACAGTGTGGCAGATTTTTTTTTTTTTTTTTAAGAACTACCAACTAAAACTCAGGAACATCTTTTTTCCGTTTGACCTCCCTGTACAATTGGAATGGTCTCTTTACTTGTCATCTTGGTAGGCTCCTCGACTTGCTCGTTCTTTTTGCTGCCTGTTGTTGTGACCTCTACTTGTTGTGGTAAATCTTCAACCCTTCTTGTCCTTCGGCACCTTAAACCCTGGTGAGTATAAACCCTCTGATGGAATCCCAGTGTATAAAGTGTCTGACAGACCCATAGCCACTGTATCGTTGTTTTTGACCAGAAAACAATACCTTCTTGTTGAGTGCGATTATGATATATATGATATTTAAATAAAATTTAAAAAATGAAGAAAATAAAATCCAATTGACCTACATATGTTTCTGATTGAGAATTGATTCGAACGAATAACTGCTTCTTATTTCCTCCTCTACCTCTGATTGAGTTACAAGTATCGACTCAGAACTGAGTTTGAAATCAATTCAGTAGTATTCACTCACCAAACGCATACAAACATCTTTAAACAGTGAAATCATGAATTTAAGAACTAGATCGAAAAACATCTTTCTAGCTGGTTTGACGCGTAGCTTTCCCGTACCCAGTAGGTACGTCAGGAATTGTAAGTTATCGCAGCGCAGCTTTACTACTTATTCAATCCTGATGAAATTCATGGGGGACTATCAAGAGTTCAAATCACACAGTTTATGGACTTTTAATGGAATTTATTGTGCATGAGTAAATGACAACCAATTACCTAATCACAATGAAAGCCTCGGTATAAATAATTTTCCGACGGAATCAGACTATAAAAATGAATGGGCCTGCCCTTCACAAGGATTTTTAAACACACTTAGAGGCCAAAAATTGTACACTAGAACGTCCCTCAAAATTTTAAATTAAGCGTCGAATGCTGGGAAAAAAATCTGTTTCCTTCTTCTAACTCTAACAGTAGGACTGCTTTCATTTCTTTCACTTCCAGATCAAGTCCCGACTGATTTTCCTAAAATCGATTTTTAGTTTTCTTCCAAAAAGTCATAATCTTTGTTCGGAAAACTCCTAATTTGTGTCATTTGAAGTTGAAACACATTACCGTCTTACACAACGTCAGAATTCCAGCTTTGTAATGAAGGAATTCTCCACCATTGCGATTACTTATTCGTTCAGTTTAACTTCAAATGAAGTAACCAGCTGCTCGGTTTGAACCCGAAATTCTTCCCGGGAAGAGTGGAAGTCAATAAAAAGGAACGATGAGAATTGTAGTTGGCTTCAGGGTTTCATTGCCCTCGAAAGCAATGGAGCTTGAATCTCCGGCAGCTGCATTTCACTCCTATCTTTTTCATCCCGCTTCGAACCCATTTCCCCTAATTCGCCACCACTGGAAGTATATTGCACAGTAATATTACCCACCGGATTGAGTATTTTTTCCAGATCCTCGAAGTAACGGTAATTCAAAGTCCTTTTTGAGAAGGGGTTTTTTAAATCACAATCACACCTGCTTCTATACGATTACAGGTGATTTACTACAAATAAAAGCTAAACTTAATAAAATTAAAACGCAAAACAAGTACATGAAAACAGTCACAAATATGAAAATACAAAATAAAAGTAAAATAATCCCAACACTCAGATAACAACACTTAGAAGCCTCCAAAGTCGATGGAGTCCAGGAACTACAACAACACTTCCCGAAAATCACGCAGCAGTCCCTACATTGGGGTAGGCCAGCATCCTCCAAACAGCATAATCCTCCGCTCCTACCTCCCACAGTTGCCATCATACTTCGGGCATTCAAACATAATATTTCTGATCCCAGGTCTGGGGTACCCCATTGAGGCATTGACAGCTGTCGTCATCCACTACCTAGAAACGTTTCAGATAAGCCCGGTTCTTCCCATGTCTGGTGAGGAGTTGAGTCAGCTTCAAGAAGATCGCGAGATTCGAGTCCAGACGAGACTCAACAATGGGAAAGAACCTACTCGTGAATCTCAGTTGCCATCTACATATTCCCCCAGCATCCATTGCTGTCCGTTCTCAACTGAGACCTAAGCACTGAACGTGGCACTGAAACAGGCAGATGATTGGATGAACTCTTGAGGGCATCGATTGTGACCATATGTCAGTTCTTATCGAAGCACTCCTTAGTGGCTCGCATATATTTTGACGCATTGACCATCAGAGGTCCTGTAGGACAGCCAGAGCTAGGATATGATTAATGGAATAGGATGGTCTCAAGCGGAACTACTGCCAGTTCATGGGGTCTTCTCTTCCTCCTGTATAGACCACCACGGTCGCTAAAACCCTCTCTCCACTCTTACTTCCATCCGTGAACATTTTGTAATTTGGAGTGGTCTCCCAAGAATCGAAGCTCTAGAAGTATGCAGCCAATCACTAGGTGGAAGAGGAATGTCGATTCGATGCTTAGCTCTCCGGAGACTGTACATCTGCAAAACCTCTTTAATGTAGAGCTCAATTGGCATTTGTCCAGAAATTATGAAGGCACTATTTGAAGAAATGGTGCGGAATCCTCTTAGAGTTCTAAGAATAAATCTCCTCTGAACGCGTCTCATCACTTGAACATAACAGTGGTATTCAAGTACCTCCAAACAGGAGCTACATAGAAAAAAATGGGAAGAATACTCCCTTATAAATGACATCCAGGGCCCCATTCACCAATAAACCCTTGCAGAACGCGAGTGAGCAATGACGAAACGAGATCAGCGTTCACAGACGTATGTCAGTCTGTGATGATCATTCCATCAAAATCTGTTGTTGAAGGTGATACCCAGCTATTTTAGCAACTGAACCTGTTCAAGCTCCTTGCCCAGTTGATAAACCTTGATATCTCGTATTGCCCTTCTTCGAGTAATGTGCATCACTTTAGCCTTTTCTGGGGCGAAACTTTTTGAGTGGGTACCGTAAAAGGTACTCATAGCCGAAACCATCATGTGTTGAAAATGTGAAAAAAGATCATGACGTTTTGGAATGGACAAATTTAAACCAATTTTCTTGTATTTTCGGATCTGCCTTGAGTTTTCGGAAGTGCAAATTGGGAAAAATCAAAAAATACATGAATAGCAGTTCAATAAACACGACGAATTCCGACTGACTCGGTTTTTACAATAGTCCGCTAATAGTCATTTTCTTTAAGAATTCGGGTGTTCATTGTTCAGTAAAGCTTCCTTACAAATCAACATGGACTTACTTATTAGTTAGGACTCATTCAAGAATAATTGCTGATATGAAACATGATTCCACAATTATGTTGATAGCATTCTGTATACACAAATATCAACACGGTTGAGAATTTTTCCGTGATTATGTTGGATTATTGCATAAGTGAACGTAAAGTGTACATATAATGTTTCAATTTCCTTTCATTTTCGGAGAATCGTTCGCGTTCCTGAATGGTCCCGAATAAGTTTTTAACGTTAAAATGATTTATCAATGGAACCTAACTCTCGGATTTGTATAAAACTTGGTAGGTCAGTTGGCTGTTGATCTGCTTTCGGGTTAACCACTCAATCATGGAAAGTACACGAGAAAGTCCTGTGTAAAACCTTCTTGCAATAGTTCATCAATATTCTTTTAATTACAACATTTATTGCACCTTTTCTACACTCCTTAACGTGATATATTCGAACATTTAACATGATAAGTAAGTTCCTATAGCAATTCACTGTATTTTGGTTTATTATTTTCAATAATGAACCTTTGGAATCGTCCAAGAAAAAAAAATTTTAACATCCCCTCAAAATTTGATGGTTTACGTTTCAAGGTACGTAGAATCTAAAAATCGAATAAAAATTTGGCCGTCCGTCCGCCGTACGCCGTACTTAGCATTGACCGATTTTGATGAAATTTGGTATGTAGGCTCCATTTAGGGTCTAGTTGTGCCCCGAAGATTTTGGTTGAAGTAGGTCACTTCTAAGGGTTCCAAAATCAATTTTGAAATTTTGAAAACGCCCTAACTCAAAAAATTTCGACATAAGGGTATTGTTTTTCCTTCAATTTAAGATTCTATAGAATGTTTAGAATTTTTTGAGACCACCCGGAGCTCTGTAGGACAAACCGTTCGCTCACCACGGAAATTTAAAGTTTGGACGTACGATAAATCAGAAACACGAGTGTGAATCGCAAAAGAGGCCTAATCTCCGTTCAAATTAAAGCTGACCGAAATGCGATCGATGTTTTTCTTCATGTTGGATGGTTGGTGGCTTTGCAGACGAGTGATCTATATAGAAAAACAAAAAATAATAAACCATTGTGTAATAATTTGCAGCGTTTTTGAAATATCAGACGTGACTGATACGAAAGTTTTGAATTGGCCTAAATACATCATCTCTATCAAATTTTTTCATTCGAAGAAGAAAGTTTTATCATTCGATTCAACAGGTTTAGGCATACGTAGTCTGGAAAAGATTGTACCCAAGTTGAAAAGAAGTGAAGTTTTTTCCCAAAAAGATTCTCCCCGTAAAAGTTGAGAGGAATTTCTTCTTGCGGGGGCACGGTGGAAAAAGGGGTCTTCTGATATATGAAATTAGGGAACGCCTCTTTCCTGAACGGATAGCGAAAGCTCTCATGAAACGTCAATAATTAGATTTGGTGGGAGGAAACTGCCAGGAGGACGGTGGAGAGGAGGAGTCACCTTTTAAAAACTTTCATCAGCGTGAAATACTGAACGGGGCGAGGGATGGGGGTACTCCGCCTTGATTAAACCTGAAAAGTATTTATTATTCAGCATAGAACATGGGGGACTTATGCAACTTTGAAGTTTTATGTAGGGGTTCCTTGCTATCCCGCAAGCGACCATTTTCTTTGAGAGTTCTGCCTTTAACGAGTTTTTCAAATAAAAGTTGACGAAATTTCGTCCGTTGGGTGATTTTTAATAACGCTTATTCGATTTAACGTTAAGTAGTTCAAGTTATTTGATGGAGCAGATAATTCAATGTATTCTGGCCTTCAACTCGTTTGCAACACCATTGCAGCTAACTATCCTCCACTATTTCCCCTAGTTACCTAATTTTTAAAACATTTCCGAAGGTAATGCTGAAGAGTAAGGGTCGGATCGGTATGCCCGAAAAGTACCATAAATAATCATTTATATACCCACTTAAAAACTGTAGAAAGTAAATCAAAAAATTATAAATTTCTCCTAGAATGTATAAACTACCTACAAATTATAAAATCATTATTATTATTTTCCCTTCTAAGGAAGAAGATTAAATAAAGGTAAATACTGTCAGATTTACAAGAAAAATTGATGTCACGGCCTGGAATCGAACCCGGCTTTTCCAAGGATTCTTGCAGTCAAGTTACCAGATTTGTTAATCAGTCACGCGTTACTCTTTTTCGGGCTTAAAAACACTGCAAATTATTACACAAGGTCCATATGGGTATTATTTTGATTTTTTTCCATATTCATTCATTACTCGACAAATTTAAATTCTGTTGCCCTTCAAGATGTTGAATTACCACCAAGCAGCCAAGTAGCCTATACGTGGTAAAGACGTAGGCAGTCGTCACACTGGGGATTCTAGCGGGGAACTATAGATTGATGCTTTAATAGAATACTTTGCAGCCATCAAATTTGGATTTCCACTTTTATGAAGGGTATTAAGATACAATCCAAAAATATTTCTGACATCCAATAAATTCAGAAATTGAATTTCGTTGAAGGTCACAAAAAACGATAATTTAAAGATTAATATCGTGGCTTCAATTTTCAATATGATAATTCAATTTCCTTGGAACCTAATTTTGGTTTATTGTTTGCAATAATGAGCCTTTTTACAAAAAAATAATATTTAAATAAAATAAAATTTGTAATTTTGTTTCTATTTTATTTCTGAGCAATTCTTGAACACCAAGAAATCGTTCGGATCCCAAATAATCAATACAATAATTCGATTTCCGTGGAGGAGAGGGACCTAAAATTTGTTCAAAAACAATTATGATTAAATAAAATAAAATTCGTAATTTCGTTTTTATTTTATTTCTGAGAAATTTTTGAACACCAAACAATCGTTCGGATGCCAACTAGCCAGTAGGTGGAAAAGTGAACATCTGAGAACCGTTTTGGAAAACAGGGATTGGGGGGGACAGACAGTTAATCACGCAAACCTCCTACCAAATTCGCTGGCGCTATCAGTCGAATTAGCTCCGTTCCAAATATGTGACGCCTCCTGGTTCTGACAGGGCGAAGTAGGTAATCGATGCAGGAGATTAGATTAATCCAGGTGTGACAGGAATCTGTCGATTATCAGACTTGATGCGATCGACGGGCTGCCTTGTGGGCTTGTCTTTTGTTGTTGGGTCCGTTGGAACGCCTCAGGTGTTGTGATTGAGGTAGCGTCAGTGACGTCAACTCGAACGGTAATAACTGCCAGGTTTGTAAAAGTTTCAACCAGTATCAATGAGTAGTGGATGAAGAAGAAATGAACGTATTCATTTACGATTTATTATGAGAGCACCAGGATGCTACCTACTCATCTAAATACTCTTCCACCGATCGACCAAGCTAATATCGTTCTTCTTAGAGAAAATGGTGGAAACAATGAACAATACAGTTCAGGATACCAATCGATTCAACCGTGGTGTTTCGCAAAACAAACTACCAGAAAGTGGCCTGAGCTTGGAATTCATAATGAATTTGGGTCATCCGAATCAAAGGATGGCAGTTTAGGGCAATTAGTGCACTTGTGAGCTTCATCGCTCAGAGACTAATCCAGAAGAAATCTAGAAAAGATTGGAAGCTTTCAGGTAGTCGAATTAGCAGCGTTCGTTGTGTTTTTCTTCATCCTGCTGAATTCTTTGGCCAGCCTTTTCTTATCCTTTTAATGATATTTTAGAAGTTTGGAAACAATGTCATGTTATTGTAGCAGTTCAGTGGGGAGCTTTAGACATGCTTTTGGCATCGAGAGTGTATCGACGCATCAAGTACGCTGAATTATCTGCTTACTCTGTAGATGAGATTTTACAAAAAACGCGTATAGATATTGTTTTCGGGATTTTCCCGCTAAATTCCGGCTGTGGATTGATAAAACTGAGAGAAAATGAAGTTGCCGACTGGTAAATAATTCTTGGGGGCTCCGAAGTTTTCAAGAAAACGGAGGGCATTCGCTCTCACCCGCAGTTGCGCGGCCCTCCCATCCCCCATCAGCTGAGTTACCGTTATTGCTGTTGTTTGTTGAGTCGAAACGCCGTCAATCTTTTTCCCTCTCGGCCCTCCTTAAACGTCACGCTGGAACACACAGACGTGCGTTCATACACTTCAACACACAATACTCACTCACTTACGCACACGTTCTACTCGTCACACCTAGAAAACTCGTCCAGCACGTTTCAGCCGTTCTCGATACGGCTCCGAGTTATTTTAAACGTCCGTTTCCAACAGCCTCTCTATAGGTGGGTACTTAAGTATTCGTCGTGCGTGCTCTTGATGGTCATTTCAGCAGTAAACGGCATCACATCGAAGCCGTTCAACAGAACTCCAGTTCAGTAACGAGAGAAAGAAAATCCTGCAACGTGTGAGCACTACTCAATAATAATAAATAATAATGTAAGTAAACGCGTTTAGTAGATCATGAAAAGTTTCGTCATTCCGGCTTTTCATTTCTCAAATCACAATATTCCGATGTTGAGAAGTTTCCCGAAAATCACGCCAACTACGGTCTTAAAAAGATGGAATATTATAGCGTTTTCGAAGAAGGATTATTACAGAGTTTTCGAAGAAGAAGCTTGGAAGGCTTTCGAAACGATGAATCTTGTGAAATTCCAGTCCTAATCAACATTATATTATTTTTTTTAAAGGACCACTGAGTCTGACTTCTAAAGATCAGACTGCGACGCACACTTTCAACTCCAGATTTCAATAACGCATCTGTAATAATTGACTTTCGCCTTGAAAATATTGAAAAATTAAAAAATAATAAAATAAAAACCTTTTTAATGAAAAACGGATCGATCTCAAAACTGGTCGGTAAACCACTGGAAAGGGAAAATAATAATCACAGCGTATTCAAATAGGAAGGTGGGTAGGCAGATACGCATTGAAGTCGCCGCCGTGCCTCCCAAATTGCATAGAAATTCTGACGTCTGAGTTCTAAAATAACCTATGTACTGTACTAAAGTAACAAAAAGAAGATCGTTTAATGAATTTATTTTACGGATTTATGAAAATTTTCTCAAACACCGTATTAACCAATAGAAATTTCGACCAACTGTAATGGTTCTTACCTCCGTGAGTGTGGGTGAGCGTATCGCCGGTAAAACATAATTTATGAATTCCAACCGTTTCGAGGCGAAAGGTTTCAGTGACTTAATAATTCACACAAAAGATTTCTCTGAGAGAACGCTTTGCTGTACCACGTTTGTTATCTACCGAGGAATGTAAGGTTATTCTCTTTCACCCAACACTTCCACTTACAAAGGTCACAGCAACTGCCCATTCCACACAATAAACCTAAAACCTAAAACGCTTTACAATATCTTAAGCATTTTCTCAACTTCTGAGGATGAATCTCTGCAGAAGTGGGATCACCACCCGCGTATTGCTCGACACATACCCACCGAAATTCTTCTCCACTTTCCACCATTAAAAAAAAAACCTTCGCAATTTTTATTGCAAACTTCGATGTCGTAAAATTGAACAAATAGCCTCGAATTTGTAACAAATATGTAAACCTTACCAAGTTTTGTGCAAAAACTAACTACTATATTACGCGATATTAGTATAAGATTGTTTAGATTTATCACTTCACACTAACTCACCTGACGATGTTAGTTACTTTTCCATCTTGGTATCATTCTATCAGAGTAACGGATCTGAAAGTTCTTTTTAACTTTTTACAAATCGGAATTCGGATAAGTTTCTGTCTTGATTTTAACCCATTTCCGGCCACTGATGCGTTTTCGCATCGATTTTCTTTAATATTGATAATAGTAGAAAATCTTTGTAAAAGAATTTTTCTCGTTCATGTTGTTCCTAGACTCGTCAAAAAAATTCTTCGACGTTCGGGAGCTCGATGCAATTTTGAAAATTTTGTTGTTGAAAAGGAGGCCTTTTGGCCGAAAGCAAGATTATGGTGCTCAAATTCGGTCCTGGGCGATTGAGCGTTCTTGGCCTCGAGTCGAAACGGATTCCGGTTCATAAAATAGATTTTTACATTTTACCAACAACAATAAATTGGATAAATCACATCGATTTGGAAAACTGAGGCCTCTTAAATCCCATTAAAATGTAAAATCCATAAAATTTGGAGTATTTTTGCCCTCAATTGGTGAGAAAATTATGCCTTATTTCAGCCGCCATCCTGTAAAACAGTTCATCCTCCTCCTCTCACTACTCTGTGACTTGAAATGGGTTAACTGTTGAAGAAATAAGGGAAATCGCCTATCTACTTACAGACTCTACTGACTTAAACTAAGAAAAGGTGAATCTAAGTGAGAAGAAATAAGAGGGTGGGTAAGTATGGCGTAATCGCTATCCCATGAAGTGTGTAGTGTGTACACTACAGTTTCGAATATTGTGACTAGGATCTGAAATTCGTAAGTCATTAAGAAGAATGAGAAGACGTCCGAAATTGAGACTTCAATGGAGCACAAACAGTTTCCATTGACAGGTTAAAACCTGCTTTTTCAGTTTCATGAGGGGAAGGGGCATCCTGTAGTGGTTACACTACTGTGTCGAATATTGCTACTAGGAATCATGAATTCTTCTTGATGTTACTCTACTTGTTATACAAAACTTTCAATGTATCATCGGCTATATATTCAGTGAAATTGAAACTTCAGGCGAACGAAATCTCTCTTATTACGAGAAATACCAGTCCGAGCTTTTTGCCCTCAATTTCCAGCCATGGATCTGGGAGTGAGTTCAGTTACGAATATATTATATGCTCTGCAGTTGGGAAAATGAAAATACCGAACACTTCATCGCTAGATGCTTTATTGATACATTTATTAAACGGAACAAATTGGCGGACTTTCATAGATAGGTCAGTTTCAGATGAGGGAAGTAAATTAACCCTTATCTGCTAGTGATACGCTCGGGAGGCGCAAGTCTTTATTCAGAGGGACCTCTCCCCTCACTGGTAGTCCCTTCCCTTGAGGGATGTTCTGTTGCTGGCAATTAAATTGTTTTATTTTTAGATAATCAATTTACTTGTGAAATAGTGGGTATTAGAGTCAATTATTCGGTTTAGTGGAATTGGTGGTGAGAAAAACAATTGTGATGTTCTAATAAATTGATGTTAATTTATCGTTTGTAACTGCCAAAGTTTTTATTTAACGACCTTATTTTATTGATGGCATGAGTGGAAAAAAGTAATCTATAGATCAGTCGGTATGTTGTCTTCAATCAACGTTTTCAAGACAAATAAAGAGAGAGTTGCTGATATTGAATTTCATCACCCCGTCCCCCTTCATTCGCATTAACCAACGCAGCATTATCGTCCCTGGGTAATCAGTAGGTTCACTTCATCAAAATGCAATGATGTACAGGGTGTCACCCTTTCGGGCGCACCACCGGGCATGGTACGATTCTACTACTATTTTGCAACAACAAATGTCTCAGACAATTTTTTTTTAGAGGCTTCGTTTTCGAGTTTTTCATTTTTAAGATTTTTTCATGTTCTCGACCTTATCTCAGTAAAACGGCTATAACTCACCAAATTTTCATGAAAATTTAAATCCGATCATACCGTGAAAAGAGCGTAAAATTTCCTATCTCCTTGATGGAAAAATACATTTTTTTTAAATTGGAAAAACAGGTGAAAATTGGACCTGAAGCGAAAATGTGGTAAAATCTTGGAAATTTAAACTTTTTTCAAAATCTCATAGGCTCTGTAATCCGGTATGTTAATTTTTTCCTGTTTTCCTAAAATGCGCAAAAATCTCAGCTTTCGAACGTTATAGTCATTTCTATTTTGAAAGTGGGGCTTATCACAGAAATGTGTGTTTTTGTCAATTTTTTCAACGGAACCAGTGCTCCTGCTAAGACGATCTGAGAGATTGGACGATGGGAGGGGGTGGCAGAGTTGGGCAAAATCCTATTCATGAGTATGATTTAAAAAGTCCATTCATGCAGCATGAATTAATGAGCGGATTTTCAAAGAAATCTTTCAGTTGAAGCTATGGTTAAGATCTTGACCACTGCATTGACCACTCCACTCCATGTCAACACCACATCCTCTCTTCATCGGATTGAGTCAGTTATTGACCAATCATAGCCTAAAACTCATTTTCACCTGGATTAGGAGCTGCTACATACAGTATCAGAGTTTGACAATTATTGCAGGTGAAAATGAATTTTAGGTTAGTTAGCGGGAAAAAACCGAACTAATCTTTGCTCGGGTCCAGATGCCTCTTAGGTTTTTCTTGCTTAGGTTTTTTTTCGATTTTCAGTATACCTAGCATGCCAACATACTGTATGCACTGGGTATGCGTTGCAGATCTTAGGAGTCCATATTCATTCTACTCGTCTCGACGAACTCTTAGAGTACCCACACGGCTATCGATTGTCCAAAATTACCCACTTTAGATTAAAAAGTAGACTAGTGCTATTCGTATTGGCAAGCAAAGACAGTAGTTTTGGTTTATTATTTTCAATAATGAACCTTTGGAATCGACCAAGAAAAAAAATTTTTAAAACCCCCTCAAAATTCGATGGTTTACGTTTGAAGGTATGTAGGATCCAAAAATCGAATAAAAATTTGGCCGTCCGTCCGCCGTACGCGGTACTTTTGCCACTTAGCATTGACCGTTTTTGATGAAATTTGGTATGTAGGCTCCATTTAGGGTCTAGTTGTGCCCGAAGCTTTTGGTTGATGTAGGTCACTCCTAAGGGTTCCAAAATCAATTTTGAAATTTTGAAAACGCCCAAACTCAAAAAATTTTGAAATAATGGTATTGTTTTCCCTTCAATTTTGGATTCTATAGAATTTTTAGAATTTTTTGAGACCACCCGGAGCTCTGTAGGACAAACCGTTCGCTCCCTACAAAAATTTAAGGGTTAATATTGATATATATGTATATGTATATATAAATCAAAACACGAGTGTGAATCGCAAAAGAGGCCTAATCTCCGTTCAAATTAGATCTGACCGAAATGCGATCGATGGTTGGTGATTTTTTTTTTTTTTTTTTTTTTTGATTTTTTTTTTCATATTGGATGGTTGGTGATTTTGTAGACGAGTGATGTACATAGAAAAATAATAAACCATTGTGTAATAATTTGCAGCGTTTTTCAGTAGTTTTCCACTGGCACAGACGAGTATAGTTTCTTCTTTCAATTTCTGATAGCTGTGTAGCCTAGTCTCGACAAATTCCATTATACTCATTTTACAAGGACGACCACCAATGCGAGTTAGCTACCCCCAAAATTGAACTGGATATCCACTCATGTAGGCATTATTTTCAATCCTATGAGGTTTTTGAAATCTTTATCACATGTGGTAGTAGTTTCTATAAAACAAAGTTACAGCCTTTTGCGATTTGCACGCGCGTAAATTCCGATGACGCGTGGTGTTTGAAAGTATTAAATAGTTGTGTATAATGGGCGACCACATGGGACCTCTCCTTCTCTTCTGATCTCGTTTATATTTATTGGATGAAGGGGTGGCTCACGAGGGGGTCCCAGCTTTACTTATAGGGGTATTAGCCCGAGCCCACACCTGCGGGTACAACTGCATTACGAGTGGCGGGAAGCAATCTCACTTTATTTCGTCCACCGCAAACCTCCACCGCAAACTCCCGTGTTTAACCTTCTCCTCTTCTCAAAATCCGTTATACGTTGCATAATTTTCCAATTATCCGATAAAATCTGCACAATTAGCAAAGTTTCATTAGCTTATCAACCTCATTGTAAATAACTAGTCAATTTTCCCTTCTCCTTAGTCGAGCAAAGCTCGTTGGACTGTATTATGATCTTGAAGCATTCAACTTTGATTAGAAAAGTTCTCCTCTTGGCCTATCTACGTATCGCCGGGTGGTAACTCATTTCATTGAGCGATCTGACTTTCTGGGATTAGAACGGAGACAATTTTATACGAGAGGCAACTCTCAAACGAAAATGATTAGATGGCTCCTGGCTTAAGACCTCGTTTTCAACAGTCTGTGAGATGTCTAGTCTGTTTTTCAATATTTTCACTTATCCTCGGCATGTGTATGTACTTGGCTGATTGAAACGCGCAAAGATAATTTGTGTAACGGGATCCCCACTTTTTATAACCAATTTTATATTCATTAATATCACGTCATTCATTGGTACTCTTTTCTGATGAGGGGTAATCTTCGAGTTGGGTACATCGAAAATTTCGGATTTCAAAATACTGTCCTATCATACTCACTAACTAACATGGAATGAATTTTAAAACTGTTTATGCATTAGTATATTCACCGTTTTTATTGATAAAGTTATATGTATAGACGAAATTATTATAAATTGGTAGGTAACGATGAAACCGTTACAATTGTAATTTTAGTGTGAATATCACGTCAGTGTGAAACTGTAAACATGAACTACTATGTTTGGACTTCCCGCCTAGGTCCGTAATAATGAACCAGCATCAATAGGAATTATAATATTAACCTATTAACGCCCCTATTGCCTTATGGCAACATAAAGGGGCGTTCTGTTTCTGGGCTCCTTCCTGAGTCATTGAGAGGATCCCAGGATCCTTTTTTTCCAAATCTGTCTGATCTTAGTGATGTGACCCGATTGGATGTCATCAGAACTACCGATTATCCTACCAAATACACGGTAAATCGGAATGGTCTTCCAAGTTTCAATAGGGTGTTGCACATAGCTCATTGGATGCTCACAAAGCAAGATTCGTCATCTTCAAGTTGATCGGGTACTTGACCTGGCTAGAGGTTGTAAGAACTAACAAGTACCCTACAAAGTACCCACATTGTCATCATCAGTGCAACCGTTACTTTATCTAATGCCCCCATTAGTGGTATTTTTTTACTGATCATTATGAATGTCACTACGAGTTTATTAATTAATCACTTGATATTTGTCGTATTTCGCATCCAATATTCCTAGAGAGTTCCTAGTAGATCTGGTGAGATCACGTTATGATCTACTTAATTTCAGTTTTGAAAAAAAAAAATCAGTTCTTGTGGCCCTTAGCGTTGCAATATGGCAAGAAACCCTTAAAATTCGACTAAGAGATTTTTTAAATGGTTTTTCCTGTGTTCTAAAGACTACTTGAAGTCGGAATATCGGATTTATTTTCAAAATATATAGTGAAAAAAAGTTTCAGGCGTTAATGGGTACCATGTAATGAACAATTAGATGTTTTGTTGTGCAGAGTCGATCTATGTGGCCTGCTGCGTGCTCCTACAACCGTTCACATCGCTGTCAATTATTACCGTAATTATTATCTTAGATCATCCGCTGTAGTTCAATATACTTCGTTGTGAAAACGTTTGCATTGTGTCCGTCTCAGTTATTTTACCCCGAGGAATCATCATACTACTTACTGACATTATACTATACTACACTCATTGACATACAAAGGCAATCAATATTTTGTTATTTAATTTGTTTCACTGTTTTGTTCTAGGTGGATACTACACGATTGAGCAAAAAGAACATAAGCTCAGGATCATCGCAATAAACACGAATCTCTACGGAGGACTCTACCAAGGAGACGATCCGTTGGGGCAGTTTCACTGGTTAGAGACAACGTTGACGAAGTCACAAAGCAGGAAGGAAACAGTGAGTAAAATTTGAATTACACTCATCCTTCTATCTTCAAGACCAAACGAAAACTGTGTTAATGGGGGTGTCAGTCGCCGTTCGTTCTAAGTATTTCGCCAAAATGAAGGCGCAAAAACTTTAAAAGTTGTACCTAAATTTGAAATGTTAAAGGTTTTTAGAAATTCATTAGTGCACGGCCCTAGGGAATTGAAAATCTGAATCCCTATCTGAAGTATTGCCGCCGGAATCATCAAAATCGAACAATAATTGCCAAAGAGAAATGGGAAAAACTACCGAATAAATGGTTTTTCCCAAGTTTTTCCCTTATTTCTCTGGCAATTATTGTTCGATTTTGATGATCCCAGCGCCAATATTTCAGTTCTTCAATTTCCTAGAACCTTGCACTAATGAATTTCTAAAATCCTTCAAACTTTCAAATTTAGGAACGAGGAACAAACGGCGACCGACTGAGACCCCCCTAAATGTAACGAAAAATGTGCAACGGTTTTTTTACTGATCCGACGCTTCTTCAGCTCCCTCTGGCTTGAACTTGATCGGTGGCCACCCGCGTATTATGGTTCGATTTTTCTTTCAAGAAACCATCTCTATATTCAAAGTACCGGTAAAAAGCGAATGGAGCTGCACATTGTTGAAATCAATATTCCAATAGTGGTCGGGCAAGAGGAACGAAATGAATCAACAACTGTATTTGGAAATTAGTGATACTATGGAACAGCAATTGGTACTTTTCCGTTATGCCACCCCCCCCCCCTCCCAGTCTGTTTCACAACTTTCGCGACAGTTTCACGCCCGCCCGTTGTTTATATGCACCGGTATTGATTCATTTTCACATTTTAATAAATTAATGTACTTACGCTCAGTTTGAGGGAGTGAAGAGACATCAACCAAACCACAATTAATCAAACAACAATCAAACCACAACCACGCTAATTTTTTTTCAACAAATCCTCACCGACATCGGCAACTTCTAAAGGCAACTGTTTATTGTCAAGGATTCCGCAAGCCAATATTCCTAATTTCAATTATTTCATTATTCATATCGAATTTTTTAAGCGTATCAATGCCTAATAATTCAGGTAAATCGTTTCTTACACTTTCACAATTTAATACACTTTTTAACATCAATCGGAGTAGCAACTAGTAGAACTACGCCCTATAATCCACAAGGAAATGGCCAGACAGAGCGTTTCAACGGCATTACCTGGAAGAACCAGTTCTTCGAAGCCGGAACATGGAGTTGACGCAATGGCAGCTCGTGCTTGAGTGCTTGACAACGCTCTTCACAGTGTTCGTTCCCTGTTATGCACCTCCACTAATGCCATTCCACATGAACGAATATTTGTTCACCAACGGCTATCTCATCATGGATCAGCTATTGCTGACTGGCCCAGTCTTGATGAAAAGATTTGATCGACAATCGAAATTTGAGCCTGCGGTACAACAAGTTGAATTAATAGAGACAAATCCAGAATACGCCGTCGTTCGGCTCCCTGATGGGCGAAAAACATCTGTATCTCTACGCCACCTGGCCCCCTGTGCTGGAAGAGAGAGAGTGGGTTGGATGAATCAGCTTGCCAAGACTACTCGTCTACAGTCCAGTCAGCCAATCAGCCAGATGTTCAACCTCTGTCTCCTCGGTCACCCGGCGATCCAGCGATACAACATCCATCAAGGACACCCAATACTGAACAACCTACTGATCCTTCTTCAAGACCCCGAAGAGATCGTCGTCCCCCTGCTTACTTACAAGACTGTGTCACCTCTTTCTGAGGGGGGTGAATGTGGTGATTCAGTTTATCATTATTATTATCGCAACTGTCGATTATCAAGGATTCCGCAAGCCAAGATTCCTAATTTCAATTACTTCATTATTCATGTCGAATTCTTTAAGATTATTGAAGCCTAATTCAGGTAAATCGTTTCTTATGCTTTCACAACACGGTAATTGTTTTTTCCTTCTTTTTTTAAAATAATATAATTTTTTCCCACAGCTTGAAATTTGACGAATTCGACGTGAACATGTAGTGTGAGTAAGAAGAATGCCTAGAAACACCAAGCGGGCGTGTTGAAGACAGACAGGGTGTTCATGTAATTCTATGTGCAACTAACTTGACCGAAGTTTTAAAATTTATTCCAGAAAATTATTCATTCTGGAATTCCTTCCAAGAAGGGAAAGAAGAGAACTGCCTTTTGAGCAACCACTTTTCTCGAACGGCTTCAGCAAGCACTTCGAGAAAATAGGTTGGAGCAGGAAAAATATGGGAGACAATTCCCTGAGTCAATACAAGCAGACGGATATAAGATTGTTTTCCGGTATACTGGTGATGATGATGAATGCCTACTCATTGAAAAAAATAAAGGTCTTTAGAGTGGAGATATAAAGAAAAATTTGAAATAAATTTCAACACAATCTTCATTTGCCTGGAGGTGTGGTTTTGACCATTCTGCTTATGAGGGGAAATCGATTATGTAACTCGGAGCAAAGAGCGGATACTGAAATGAGGAACGGTAATTCCGATAGAACGCTCGTATCTTCTCAATGGAGCAAATATTTGAACCGAGCCGAGTTATTAGCGAATAGGTATTTTCGTTCCAATCAACATTTCGAAATTGAACGTAAGGATGGTCTAAATGTACATTTTACTCTCATTATGCAAATTTCAGTCGAACTAATCATTTCCAGCACTGATGGACTTATTATTATTGTTTGAACAACGTTAATTTGGTCTACCACCAACAGCGTGAATCACAGGTGCTGTTTGTGTGTACGACCCCCTATCCAACATCGAATAATTTGGGACATTTCACCTCAATCATGATTACATCCCATATTCCCGTAGGAAATATGGGAAACCCTATTGGGTTTTAGTGGCGAAAAAACGCCGGAAAATCGCGAATTGTCGGACGCTCTCATCAAAATGACACAGGAGATGTACGTACTATTTGTTTAAACATTTCGAATCAATTTCGTTACCTTCGTCCGCACCCTGGAAACAAAAGAAAACTCGAGTGAAGGGCCACAAGAATATTAAAACTGGCAGGAACGGCAGAATGAATGAGAAGGGAAAGAAAAGTTGTTTGGGCAGATGTATAACTCTGGTCTAAGTATGTTAGTCCCCTCTCTGCATCTCCACCCATTTATATCAGCCTCCCTGGGAGAATGGTATGAATTTTAGATGCTCCTGCACGAGCTCACCGGTCGCTCTTTCCCTTTTCTGCAGTTTCCCTCGAAAACCACGTTGAGTCGAGAGCGCATCAGTCCGGTCTGGTGGAAATTGATAGGCATCTATCATTCAGTAGTTGCCATCCTCCAATTTGAACCATACCGAGGTATATAATACAAGATGATGCCGACAGGATCTTGGATAATAAATGAATTTCCACGGTGATCATCATAAAGAGTATTTCATAATTAAATAATGATTTCTATCTTATTCCATAATTAATTTCTCACAAGAATTCCATTCGTCATGGATGAGCGAGTTACGGGCACAAGATCGACTTCTCAAGGTGGTTGACTCACTCGACTTTTGCTTCATAGTCTACCAAGGTAGCGGAAGCTTTGTTTTCACTTTTCAAGGATGAAAAAAAAAGTTCTCCAAAATCAAATTTTTCACACGCGTTTTCTGATATTTCAATGTTTTACTTCACACGTTCTACTTTTTATTTTATTTCTACGCCCAGGAATACCATAAAATAATGTTCTTAAAAAATATATACTGTTCTAATGGGTCCAAATGTATTTTAAAAAAAAGCACGCTGTTTATGTTTTCTCTCTTCACTTTTCTCCATTGAATGGAACTTCTCTCCTACTAGAAGCAGCAGGGATGTCCTTGAAATTTGCGTACTGTGTTAAATTGGTCGTGAGGCACCTGGTGGGTAGACTCAAATAGTAAGAGAACCCTTGAAAAGTTTTTGGAGGGTTGAAAGATGCGTTTTGGATCGGAATAGAGTGGTGGAGGCAACAAAAACAGGGGTGCCTCACGAACCTATCTATTCGTAGTAAGACGCTAAAGTCCGTGGAGGGCTAATATGTTTATCTTACTCATTACGGTTTGCATCGAAATGACTATCGAATCATGAAAACAATGAGATTTCTCAAAAAAGGTTTATTAGGAAAAGTATTTACTAAGTTCAAGGGGTATCCACAAAATAAATTCCGCTCGTTTAATCGAATTTTTATTCAAAATTTATGAAATTGACAAGAATGAATCTGCACAAATCTTAGGATTGATTTATTATTTTCAATAATAAACCTCTGGAATTGGTGAAAAATAGGAATTTTAATTTTCAAAGGGCTCTTACAATTTTGATATACAGGGTGTAAGCCTGAATGGTCTGCCATACGGTACCAGTCGATTCTATAACTAATTTTCAACAAAAATTGTCCTATAGAAATTTTTTGTTAAACCCTTTGTTTTTGAGTTATTTAACTTTAAATTTTTTTCCGTGATTTTGACCTTACGTCATTAGATCGGTTATAACACCTTCAATTTGCCGTGTAAATAACAATTTGAGGATACTGTTGGAAATATTGTTAAATTTCCTATAGGATAAATGCCTTAATTTTTTTTTTGAGTCAAGGTTTGAGGCTTGAAAACGTCTTCTAAAAAGAAAGTTTTACGTAATTCTGTAAACCTTGCATTTTTTCAATTGCAAATTGAACTACAAAAACCCATATTTTTTTAAGATACAAATAAAATAAAAACTGCGCCAAAATCTCAGCTTTCCAAAGGTATAATTGAAAATATTTTATAACCGAATTTAGGGGAGAAATTTGTGTTTGAACGCGGAAAAACTTGCATTTTTTCAACGAAAGCAGAGCTCTGGTCCTCCTGTTTCCGGTCTACTGCGGCGCCCACCCACCCACTTCTATCGTCCAGTCCCTCGGATCTTCGTGGCGGAGCGCTAACTTCGTTGAAAAAATACACGTTTTTCCGCCTTCAAACACAAATTTCTCCTCTAAATTCGGTTATAAAATATTTCTTAATTATACCATTGAAAAGCTCAGATTCTGGCGCAGTTTTTACTGTTCTTGCATCTTGAAAAAATATGGGTTCTCTTAGTTAAATTTGCGATTGAAAAAATACGAGGTTTCCAAAATTACGAAAAATTTTCTTTTTAGAGGACGTTTTCATGTCTCAAACCCTCACTCAAAAAAAAAATTTAAGGCATCTATCCCATAGGAAATTTAATAATCTTTCCAACGATATCCTCAAATTGTAATTTACACAGCAAATTAAAGGTGTTTTGACCGATCTAATTTCATAAAGTCAAAATCACGGGAAAAAAAGTTTAAAGTTAAAATAACTCGAAAACGATGGGTTTTCAAAAAAATTGCGGGGAGATATTTTTTGTTGCAAATTATTTATAGGATCGACAGGTACAGAATGGCAGACCAGTTAGGCTTACACCCTGAAGAGGTATTGAATTTTAATCAATTTAAAAAAAATTGCATTTTTAGAATCTAGTGAGACCACCCACAACTCAGTACACCCAACCGTTCGCTCCCAATAAAGTTAGGACGAATGATAAAGCAGAAAACGGAACCATAAATACCCCTTGTAGGTAACAAAGTGTAACATCCATACAAAGATAAGTAACAATAAGTTCATCTCGTTCACCATTGATGTCCATCTGCTGAGATTTTTGATTTGTGGACTGTGCAAAGAAATAAGCATGGATTAGGTAAATAGTGGATACCCTTTCATAAAAATTTCAAGACTTCATTCTTGTGATTCTTATTTCTCAGTTACAACCTCTCTCAGTCTTCGTCCCCAATCTTATAATCAAAGTCTCTGATAAATCGGGGAATATTATATCAGGCGCTCTAATAAATTCTTCAGTCAATCTCCTCTTCCAGCTAAGACTTTTTTTTTCATCCATAATCTTTTCGAATATGCAAATTTTTTAATTTAGATTCTTCGAGAGCATTTTGTTGTAGGGCGGTACAACGTCGTCCTTTAATGAGATAGAACCCCCAAACCAGAAATGTTGATCTTATTCTCCGTAATAATTACGTCTCAGGTAATCCGTTTGCCCTCATTTCCATGGAAGGAGAAAAGACGCTATCTGACGGAAAAAGAATCGAAAATTAGTTCTCACGATTTTTTAATGTAAGCATTCTATTATTCTTCAACTTCCTGATGAGGGTGAGTGGGGGGGATTGAAGGGTCTCCAAATTTGGACTGAATAAAGCCTAAAATCCTGCAAGGTCCTTTCTTGTCAAGTGCATGACTTCTCTGCAAACCTCAATTTTGTACCTAGAACAATTAAGCAACAAAATCGGCGTATCCAGATAATCACTAAAAACATAGTTCCGAGTAGGATTACCGGCTGCACCCTTCCCAGTGTTCCGTGTGCGATATTTAAAGGGAAAAACGCTGCAAATTATTACACAATGGTTTATTATTTTTCTATATTGATCACTCGTCTGCAAAGCCACCAACCATCCAACATGAAAAAAAAACATCGATCGCATTTCGGCCAGCTAGAATTTGAACGGAGATTAGGCCTCTTTTGCGATTCACACTCGTGTTTCTGATTTATCGTACGTAAAACCTTTAAATTCTTGTAGGGAGCGAACGGTTTGTCCTACAGAGCTCCGCGTGGTCTTAAAAAATGCTATAGAATCTTAAATTGAAGGAAAAACATTACCTTTATATCAAAGTTTTTTGAGTTAGGGCATTTTCAAAATTTCAAAATTCATTTTTGAACCCTTACAACTGACCTAAATCAACCAAAATCTTCGGGGCACAACTAGACCCCAAATGGAGCCTACATACCAAGTTTCATCAAAATCGGTCAATGCTACGTACGGCGGACGGACGGCCAAATTTTTATTCGATTTTTGGATTCTACGTACCTTGAAACGTAAACCATCAAATTTTGAGGGGGTGTTAAATTTTTTTTTCTTGGTCGATTCCAAAGGTTCATTATTGAAATTAATAAACCAAAAACAATTTAAAGTTTGCTTTTAGGCTTATGTTTTTTAAAATGTTTTACTGTTTAAGGAGTTTGGTTCTGCACTAGGTTGCAACTGCTGTTGGAAACTGCGTTGGAAATGTAACGCTCTTTTCAACCATATCCTCAGATTTTAATTACTTGTAAGTTACAGGCTCAACTAGACCCCAAATGGAGCCTACATACCAAATTTCATCAAAATCGGTCAATGCTAAGTGGCAGAAGTGCCGCGTACGCGTACGGCGCGTGAACCATCAAATTTTGGGGGGTGTGAAAAAATTCTTCTAGGTCGATTCCAAAGGTTCATCATTGAAAATAATAAACCAAAATATTCGCACATTGCCAGATTTGTTGTCTGGTACGATAATCCGTACTTACCTCCATTTCTTCAAAAATTTCGCTTACCCCCTTGTTCTGCCCGGCTATTCAATTACACAATAACAAAAATATTGATGTATATGAATCATAAAGTTAAATCACCAAACAATTATTGTGCAATACGTGCCAGGATAAATTCCCAATTATGAAACAAGACGTTCTTGGTCATATTTATAATTTTCTCAATTAAAAACAGTCGTTCTCAACTTTTTGATGAAATAACTGAACAATCATCTTTGAGCCTATGCCAAACTACCCTACAAATTTGAGTAAACTTGGAAAAGTAATTTGCGAGAACATTTCTAGCCTAGTACTCGCTGGGTACCGTTGGTACTATGGCGATGAAATTCATTAGTTTAGAATCTTATAGTGAACCTGAACAAACTCTGTTAATCATTAACAAAATTATCGAATTTCATATATAGTTTTCAAAATTATAAGAAACTGACACGGAAGGATCAATATAGTAACATAAATTGTGTTCTTAAGCACTATGATAACCTAATCCTCCTCATTTCATAAATCTCTCGTCCTCGTAATAATAATGTATCCTAGTGCTTTGATCCAGAGAACACCCAAAACTAACAATTTCTGATCGTAGATCATATTACAAGATGTATGGACAATTACAGTTTTCTAGAATCATCCCAGAGTAGGAGAAAACAATTTCGGGTCTCAACATCCGAGCTCAACAGGTTTCATGGAAGTTGTTCGCGAGTACGTTGACAATTTTTTGGTTTATTATTTTCAATAATGAACCTTTGGGATCGACCGAAACAAAAAAATTTTAACACCCCCTCAAAATTTGATGGTTTACGTTTCAAGGTACGTAGAATCCAAAAATCGAATAAAAATTTGGCCGTCCGTCCGCCGTACGCCATACGCCGTACGCGGCACTTTTGCCACTTAGCATTCACCAATTTTGATGAAATTTGGTATGTAGGCTCCATTTGGGGTCTAGTTGTGCCCCGAAGATTTTGGTTGATGTAGTCACTTCTAAGGGTTCCAAAATCAATTTTGAAATTTTGAAAACGCCCTAACTCAAAAAATTTTGATGTAAAGGTATTATTTTTCCTTCAATTTAAGATTCTATAGAATTTTTACAATTTTTTGAGACCACCCGGAGCTCTTTAGGACAAACCGTTCGCTCACTACGAGAATTTGAAGTTTGGACGTACGATAAATCAGAAACACGAGTGTGAATCGCTAAAGAGGCCTAATCTCCGTTCAAATGTTAGCTGACCGAAATGCGATCGATGTTTTTCTTCATGTTGGATGGTTGGTGGCTTTGCAGACGAGTGATCTATATAGAAAAATAAAAAATAATAAACCATTGTGTAATAATTTGCAGCGTTTTGCTTCCGAGTCTACCAAGGTAGCGGAAGCTTTGTTTTCACTTTTCAAGGATGAAAAAAAGAGTTCTCCAATATCAAAATTTTCACTCGCGTTTTGCGTTTTAGACCTTTCTGAACAATTTTGGTTCCGTGTCTGTCTGTCTGTGTGTCTGTCATGAAATCCTTGTAACGGGCATAACTATACGAAGTTATAGTCCGATTTCTATGAAATTTTCAGAGATTATGCGGGTTGGTGTGTAGACGGTCCCCTATGAAAATCATCATCCCCGGACTGATAGAAGCTACAGCGCATGCGCAAACGTGAATTTCCTTGTAACGGCCATAACTTCTACATTTTCCATCCGGTTTCAATGAAATTTTCAGGGATGTTACAGATTAGTATTTAGATGGTCCCCTATGAAAATCACCACCTTCGGACTGATACTAGCCGCTGCGCATGCGCGAACGTGAATTCCCTGTAACAGCCATAGCACTTACATTTTTCTTCCAAATTTGATGAAATTTTCTAGGATTGTCCTGATTAGCGTGTAGCTTATCCCGTATGAGGGTAGTGAAAGGTACTTAGAGGTTGGTGTTTTGAGATTAACTACTATGCATCGGATCATCTTTATAATTGGGTTATGGATACGAGGAAGCTATGTGCCACACCCAATTGGCAGACGTTTATACGTTTCGCTTCTACTGAGGCTGCGACTGATCGAATGGTGGAGAAATTAATGTGCACTAGTAGTGTGCTCAGCCCCTGACACTCTCCATATTTGAGGAAGTTGGCCGATTAGAATGTGAGGAATTGATTAAATCCACTTGTGGGTGTGTACTCGGTGCATTTTGTCCCATATCGATAAAACGTGAAGCGGATTATCTCGAGGTCAACCCGCATCAACCTTGAAAATTTCATTGAAATTGGAAAATAACTTGTAGTTATACCCTAAACAAGTTTTGTGGAATAGGGGTAAAAGTTCCTAAAGAAACAGAAAAGATTTTGAGACTTCAACGGACCAGAATTTTGGGAAAAATTTAGCATATCAAGTTTTAATGAAATGTGGAGGAAGAAGTTGTTGCTTAGGTGGTGTAGATAATTTGCGAGTTTATTACAGTGTTGAACTCACTAATAGCTGAATAAAAAGTGAAAACTGTATAAAACACTATAAGAGTAGATTTACAACAATAAATTGAATGCTCTGCCCCTAAAAACACATTCCGTGACGGATACGGTAGAAAGAGTCAACTGCTTTTAGGATGGTGAGAGGGAGGGCATCCGTGTGGATTCACAATAAAAGTGTGCCAAGGTGGGAGGCATCACATTGGCACGGCACGTTTTACAAATGGTTTTTTTCTCTGCCGCCTTTTTCGGGATGAAACGGGGGAAATGGAAAACGACTTATCATCGCCTGTTACGGAAAAAGTCGAGAAGGTCTCGTGCCGACCGGAGGGGGGTCTTATAATCGACACGAGCGGAAGGGGCCGGGAAACATATTGAAATTGATCGTTCTCACCTGACTAAGGAACTTGGTCGTAAGAAGATCGAAAATACGAGTTCCTATCTACATCATTATTCGCATTTCGTTGTTGCAATCAGACCTTTGATGATGATGGAAGCATTCCACTGATCTGGGATTGTGTATATACATGGAGGTGCACCGTTGAGTAAAAAAAAAGGCCTGAAAAGTCAAGGTCATTTACTGAAGGGAAACATGACTTCGATATCGGCTTATTAGAAATATTCACCATTTATTCCTCTCAGTATGGGACTATCGTAAGACGAAAGAAAATACCTACCTACATTATTAGTACCGTTTCTTCTTCACAATCACATTTAAATACAACAAAAATCCACCACTGAGTAAAAACGCTGTAAATTATTACACAAAGATTTATAATTTTTCTATATAGATCACTCGTCTGCAAAGAACACGGCTTTGCTATTGTAACCACCAACCAACATGAAGAAAAACATCGATCGCATTTCGGTCAGCTAAAATTTGAACGGAGATTAGGCCTCTTTTGCGATTCACACTCGTGTTTCTGATTTATCACAAGTCCAACCCTTAAGTTCTCGTAAGGGCGTCCTACAGGGCCCCGCGTGGTCTCTAAAAATTCTAAAGAGTCTATACTATCTTGAATTGATGGAAAAACAATACCTACCTTTATATCGAATTTTTTTGAGTTAGGGCGTTTTCGAAATTTCAACTCTTATTTTCAAACCCTTGGAATTAACCTACATCAACCAAAATCTTCGGGGACAACTAGACCTCAAATGGATCCCATATACCAAATTTCATCAAAATCGGTCAACGGACAAATTTTGAGGGGGTTAACTTTTTTTTCTTGGTCAATTCCAAAGGTTCATTATTGAAAAAATAAACCAAAATGGTAGTGAGCACGTGAATGTTATATAATATATAACATTCACGTGCTCACTACCATTTTGGTTTATATATTTATCTCACATATTATGTGAGAACATAATAACCTTGTCAAGGTCATTTCATTTTGTGGCATGGAACTCAACCGATTTTTTCTGGTCTTTGACCTAATCAGACAAATTATAAATCTTATTAGGCAGTTTAATTTTACATGAAGGAATACATGTTGGAAAAAAGTATGCTCCATGGAAGACATTGAGAGATATTTGTGCTAGAGATATCTGTGCAGCAGGTGAATAAAATTTAGTGTTCCAAAGTCAACGTTTTCACTTGCATTTTGAGTTTTAAAGCTTTATGATCAGCAATGATTTCGTATATATGTGTGGTAAATTCTTTATCATGGACTTAGTTTCGCAAAATCATGGTATGATTTTGATTATTTGTAGGGTTTCTGGACATCAGTTTTGAAGCTCCAAGAATGTAATTGCCGTTCGACTGATATTACTGCATGGGTCAACGTGGTTTTCCTCGAACATTAATCGATTGATTTCGCTCGAATTTGGAATGAAGTTGGGGGACGGTCCCATGGTTGGTACATGGAAAATTTAGACACAGAATCGACTAAGTAGATCCCTTTTAACATGTTTAATGTTTTAGGGCTGGGGGTCGTTCTGTGAATTCCGACACGCAAATCTGCAACTTTTTTTTGACATTTTCATGTCTTTCATATGGCACATAAAAAAAAAATCGTCACGAAATTTGATGCGACGAAATTTGATGCGACGAAATTTGTCCCAAGTCGCCACAATGATGATTATGACCATCAGAAGTGAAGTTGTTAGGTACTTTACAGGTAGGTACTTTACAGTTAGGTAGGTACTTTACAGTTTGATATTACCAGATCAGCTGAGTCGAAAATTGAGCTCCCAGATCAGCTGAGCCAAAAATCGAGCTCCCAGATCAGCTGAGTCGAAAATCGAGCTCCCAGATCAGCTGAGTCGAAAATCGAGCTCCCAGATCAGCTGAGTCGAAAATCGAGCTCCCAGATCAGCTGAGTCGAAAATCGAGCTCCCAGATCAGCTGAGTCGAAAATCGAGCTCCCAGATCAGCTGAGTCGAAATTCGAGCTCCCAGATGTCTCGGGAGGGGAGGGGGGGGGGCCATGAAAATGTTTCAATGTGTTGCAGACTCGTATGCAAGCGTTTTATGTTTTAACAATCGTCTTCCAGTAGAAAAAATGGCTAAAAATCCAAGTATTTTGTGATTCTCACGGTCGGAGGTTCGGCTGCATTTTTCTCCGAAGAAACATTCGCCTTAGTTTCAACGACCATGGCCACGAAAATCCGAAGATAGCGCTGTGCACAGGAGCGACACTATCGCGTGGGTCAACGCCATGTTATCGTGGGGCGAGGTCCCCTGGACGGCCTACCTGTAGGTACTAACTGAACTATTACGAGTCGGTAACTGCTTACCACGACTGGGAGAGGATTCGTACCGAATTTAGCATCCTTACATCAAGAACGAAGTTTATACTCAACAAATTATTTTCTTAGTTACCACGGACCGATTTCTTAGTTACCACGTTATATGGGATCCATTTGGGGTCTAGTTGTACCAAGATGCTTTTGGTTATTGTCAGTCACTTCTAAGGGGTGAAAACTAGGGGATGAAATTTTCAAAACGTCCTAGCTCGAAAACTATAAATATAAAGGTATTGTTTTTTCATCAATTTAAAATAGACTGGAATTTTTAGAATCGAATGAGACTACACGGAGCTCCGTAGGACCAACAGATCGCTCCCTCGGAGGTCCTTCAGTTTGGACTAGTGATAAATCAGAAATATGAGTGTGAATCACAAATTAATATTCATTGTATAGAAACAATTTTCTCTCCTATTCAACGCAGGAAGGTGAAATTCGAGATGGTGGGTCAAAGGACAGTAATGAAGGCACCTGACAGATCACTGATCAGATGAATGAGTTCCAAAGCCATTTTCTCTCCTATTCATCGCAGGAAGCTGAAATTTGAGAGGCAGGGTCAATGGAGAATGCTGAAGGCGCCTGAGTGGTCACTGATCAGCTGAGTGAGCTCCAAGGCCATTTTCTCTCCTGTTGAACGCAGGAAGCTAAAATTTGAGAAGCAGGGTCAATGGAGAATGCTGAAGGCGCCTGAGTGGTCACTGATCAGCTGAGTGAGCTCCAAGGCCATTTTCTCTCCTGTTGAACGCAGGAAGCTGAAATTTGAGAAGCAGGGTCAATGGAGAATGCTGAAGGCGCCTGAGTGGTCACTGATCTTTCATATCATAAGCCATTATTGAGTATTTCCTGTAAATAGATGTATATAAATATGATAAATTGTTTTGGTTAATTAGAATCTTTTCTTTTTTCTTGACCTTAAAAAACTATATCTAATTTCTCCCTTGCGAGGGAAAAACATTAAACATGATTTAATGTTTTTCCCTCGCAAGGGAGAAATTGATTTTGATTCATTGTATAATACGAGTATATATTTAGTTAATACCCGTTAAAACATCAGGATTATAGAGGTGAGTTAGGTTGGCTTAAAATAAATACTTGCATCTTTTTCGGATTTTTTTTTTTTTTTTTTTAGAGGATACTAATCGGCTCACAATACTCAATATTTTTTCATAAACAATATTAAGCTTCTGCCGTCCTAAAAAAATACGAGTAATCATGATCTCATCATGAAATCGACTGCGAAGATCATAAACGAGAAGTTTATTATGCAAATAAAAATCTCTCGAGATCCAAACCGACAATTTACCGCTCCCCGTCCTGATTCTGTTTTGTGCGTACAGATTGCGCTCCCTCCAGCGACACATCAAGCCTCTGGATAAACCTCTATCCTCTACCTGCCGCCCCGCTGCCTCCGTCTGCCCGACCCTTCTCGTATTATTTGATGTTCATGCAAATGAAAGCGCGCCCCAACGCCCTTTTCCCGAGCTCCCGGTGTTTTCGCAAACAAGTAAAAAACAACTTCTCTCCTCGTCTCTCACCTCTCCTTTCAAAACTCCCGATCCCGCTGTCTACCATCGCTCACCAACAACGTTCTGTCACCTCTGTGTACAAATTCTCAGCTCTCAACCCCCTGCTGGCCTTGCAATACAAGCAAAATCTCTCTGTTTATCCCTGCCAAACGTGTCTGAATTTGAATGTCCTTATTATTTTTATTATCATATCCATTTATCATTAAACGATAGTTCAATGATTGCGTCGTGCGTTAGATGATCGACCTTGATTGCTGCAAGGTTGGATCCCAAAGTGAAAAAAGCACTACACGATCACTTGCTCAGACTGCAACCCTTGTATGGTTGCATGGTAGGTCGTCATTGCAACCCCACTGGGGTAGCAGTTTGATCTCCAAGCGATCACAAAACATGCCATGCAGCGACATTGGTAGAGGTACGAGTAGTTTTCTTAAACTGGGTCCAGGCACAACTCTTAACCTAAATCTTAGAACCATTTAATTGCCGATAAATGACGACTAACCCATAAAGGTGTGATGTTGGATTCTAAAGTAACAAGCAACATTGAGCTCTGAATGCTGGCATCAACACAAAGTCAAGGAAAACCTGCTCAAATAAGCACGATTTCAATTTAATTTCTTTGGAATCTGTCCTGTATTGGGCGAATTCAAGTTGCGTTTCATGGAAAATGGTGTTCTGAGTTCGAAACAAGTGCTATTATTTGCAGATGGCTACCTAGAATCGAGAGTTGTATCTCTTTTCTCGCGATGTCACCTTGATTGCTGGCTCAGTCGGGGTCAATCTCTAGGAAAAAGCGCGATCACCATGGTAGAGATATATGGATGCTTGGGCTATTAAAAACTTCATCATACCAGTACTTTGAATCTGCATCATCACCACTCTATGCAACATATCCCCACCCCCTTCTTCTTCAATAATAGTCATTGTTTTGCCAGCCCGAAAAATACATGTTCTCTGTGTTGTGCCCTCCAGTTCTATAGGTTTTCCGCGCAAAAAAATCGTTAACAAGAAGTATTTATTATTATTGATTTTGGGGTGGATTCAGGAATTTGGAACCAACCATTCATTATCAGTTGAGTGAGCGTGGAGTGTGACATCTAGCTGTACCCTTAGATTCCTTAGTCAGTTTAAGAGGTTAAGTCTACATTATGACTCAAAATAATTTAAATTATTATTTAAAAACAATTAATAATTTAATTATTGAGAATAATAATTAATAGTTTAATTATAATAAATAATAATTACTAGTTTGATTAATAATAACAATTAATCTTTTTTTTAAATAATTTAACAATTAATAACTAAATAATAATTTTAATTGAAAAATTGAACTACCATTTCAGGTTGAATTTTCATCCGACTGCCATTCCTGGCATCGCGGACGTATTCAGCAAAGCTTTTTTTTTAAACGTGATTTATTATTGCAACTGAATATTTAATACAATCCATCTAGCGATATTACATACTTATCATTTTTTTGTACACTCCTTGAGAGCCCGTTCACAGTAAAACCCAGCCCCTTCTCATCACAGTATCTTCAACACTGAGCTATAATTGCACTTTAACAGCACTAACCAAGTCCAGTGGTTTTTTTCCCTTGGGTCGCCGGAGTTCATCTTCGTTGTCCAAAACGTAGAGCATTTCCAGGTTTTCATGATTGTGGAGGCGTTGTTCGTGCCTCCTTGAGTAACATGCGATAATTTCGTGGACTGTTTCCATCCCCAAGTCTCGATGAATATCATCGTTCCTCATGTGCCAAGGTGCACGCACTATACTTCTCAGTATTTTATTTTGGGAGGTTTGGATTATGTTAATGTTTGATTTTTTGGCACAGCCCCATAACTGAATTCCATATAGGGCGAAGGATCTGCATCTAATTAAGCAGTTTATTGTGGAGAGAGAGAGACGAGAATTCCTTCCCATCAACCAATAAACCTTTTTGAATTTGATTTTAATTTCCTCTTTTATTATCTATGTTTTTTTCCAGTTCAATTTGAAGTCGAGGGTCATACCCAAATATTTAAAGGGAAAATCTGAATTGGTTCTGATGATTTCGCTCATGGCTACCAATCGCCTCACTCCCTCAAGTAAATAAGGAGCTCACTCCGTCTCGAAAAAATTACTAGGAAACGTCATCTCGCACGTGACAATCCAAATGATATCCTATGCCGGCTTGCCCTAACTTCGGTGATCTCACGGGAACCAGTTCATTTAACCAGCTAACGGCCGTAGGTTGTTATAATAGATACATGCTGTTGATTACAACAAAAAATATATACTTTTGGTTTATTATTTTCAATAATAAGCCTTTGGAATCGAGCAAGAAAAAAAAAATTTTAACCCCCACTCAAAATTTGATGTTTTACGTTTCAAGGTACGTAGAATCCGAAAATCGAATAAAAAAATTTCCGTCCGTCCGCCGTACGCCGTACGCGGCACTTTTCTTAGCAACACTGGACCGATTTGGTTCAAATTTGGTATATGGGCTCCATTTGGGATCTAGTTGTGCCGCGAAGCTTTTGGTTGATGTAGGTCACTTCTAAGGGGTGAAAATTAAGGGTTGAAATTTTCAAGAGTGCCCTAACTCGAAAACTCTCGAAATAAAGGTATCGTTTTTTCACCAATTTTAAATAGTACAGAATTTTTAAAAATTTTTGAGACCACCCGGAGCTCTGCAGGACAAACCGTTCGGTCCCTACGAGTATTTGAAGGTTTTCCTTCGATAAAACAGAATCATGAGTGTGAATCGCAAAAGAGGTCTAATCGCCGTTCAAATTTTATCTGACTAAAATGCGATCGCTGTTCATTTCTTCGAGTTGTATTCAGTTTTGCCTTCTGCGTAACCAGTAATCAAATTTCCATATCAAGCTTTCTATTTTTCGAATCGAGTGTGAAGCGTTTAGTTCTTTCTAATAGACTTGATTGTGAAGGTGTGAAGCCATTATAGTGTGGTAGGTAGTACCTACCAATAGTTGGTAGGTAAAAAAAAATTGGTAGGTAAAACAATGTTTGTAGGTAAAAAACGCTGCAAATCATTGCTCACTGATCAGATCACTGATCAGCTGAGTGAGCTCCGAAGCCATTTTCAATGCTATTGAATGGAAGTGCTCTTCCAGGCGTCTCCAGCATTCGAGGAGATCTTCTTCACTCCTCACATCACTGATCAGCTGAGTGAGCTCCGAAGCCATTTTCAATCCTATTGAATGGAGGTGCTCTTCCAGGCGTCTCCAGCATTCGAGGAGATCTTCTTCACTCCTCACATCACTGATCAGCTGAGTGAGCTCGAAAGCCATTTTCAATCCTATTGAATGGAAGTGCTCTTCCAGGCGTCTCCAGCATTCGAGGAGATCTTCTTCACTCTTCTGATCACTGATCAGCTGAGTGAGCTCCGAAGCCATTTTCAATCCTATTGAACGCAGGAGCTGAAATTTGAGAGGGAAGGTCAAGGGAGAATACAGATGGTGGTAGGTGCTATTGATGGAGAACCAGTGATCTATACAGAAGGATGATCTATACATAAAATAATAAACCTTTGAGCAATGATTTGCAGCGTTTTTAACATTATAAGGGTTGCCCCTTGTTGTGATTTTGACTAGTGAAAATCTGACTAAAGTTATTACTGACTCCAAGAATTGAAAGAATAAGGTTTTAATGAATTCACGGGAAGTATATACGCAGAATTTTGATAGAGGTTGTGTCTGAATGTTTTAAGGGAATTGTTGAATAGTTTAGGCCCGGTCTATAATAGAAACCAGCTTGCTAAACTATTGAGGGAAAAGGCTTCTGGTCTATGGGAAACAGGATTACCTTGGAATGACTTCACTTTATTGAGAATTTTCGTTAATTGGAGATTTGATTTGATTAATTGCAGATGTGTAGCCTCTGGTCTTTGGGAAACCGGCTTACTACTTTGGTTTATTTTCTAAGTGTTGAAGTTTTGGTTTGAGGTTTGAGATGGTGGTTTGAAGTGAGAACGACAGTTTGAGTTTTTAGAATCGAAGTGTCGCTTTTCCTCGGGAATCAGGGTTATATAGTGTACCCCTAGTCTCCGGGCTCTATTCTTCCCCGGGGAGTGGACTAGGCGTCCGTTGAGGTTTTTGTCTGGTGACCTGGTTTCCGAAGGAAAGGTACCGTTCGTTTATTTGTAAAATACGACATTTCTGAGAGTCACAACACCCCTCATGGTAGAAAATATTTAATTAAATTGAAAAAGAAAAAGAAATTCAATTCAATTGAATTCAAAAAGGAAATTTTCCATTTTTTCTTGTTTATTTATGTCTTCATGTTATGCAGCTCTTCTCTCATGTTTCCCTCTCGCATTGCGGAACGCTCAGATTACTGGGCTCTGCGAATCAATAGCGGCTGACCTGTGCGTGAGCTCTCGAGTATCCGTATTACATTACTTTCATATTATTCATCCGCTGTACCATAATATTCCCATGAATATTCATTCAAACTGACGATTATTGATTTTATGACAGTTGAGTTCATGAAAATAATACCATCCGTGAACAGAAAGTTGACATGGTAAAGATGAAATTCAAAAAATACATTGGTTATCCTAATGAGGACTGGGAGAAGGGTTATGTCAAATTATTTATTGAGGTTAATATCAGTCTCCGGTCCGGGAAAAATCGAATTACCCACGGATTACACAAGTTTGTATCTCGATAAATGATGAATATTAATTGTACCTAGAAAGTCACTTTAGGTTTATTATCTTCAATAATAAGCCTTCGGAATCGAGTTAGAAAAAAATTTTTAACCCTCCCTCAAAATATGATGTTTTACGTTTCAAGGTACGTAGAATCCGAAAATCCAATAAAAAATTTCCGTCCGTCCGCCGTACCAACCGTAGTACCCACCATCCGTAGTACCAACCACCTCTTCTTAGCAACACTGAACCGATTTGGTTCAAATTTGGTATATGGGCTCCATTTGGGGTCTAGTTGTGTCGCGAAAATTTGGTTGATGTCAGTCACTTCTAAGGGGTGAAAATTGAGGGTTGAAAATTTTTAAAGTGCCCAAGCTCGGAAACTCTCGAAATAAACGAATGTTTTTCTACCAATTTTAAATAGTATTGAATTTTTTAAAATTTTTGAGACCACCCGGAGCTCTGCAGGACAAGCCGTTCGCTCCCTACGAGTACTTAATGGTTTTCCTTCGATAAAACTACATCACGAGTGTGAATCACAAAAGAGGTCTAATCTCCGTTCAAATTTTATCTGACAGGCGATCGCCGTTCATTTCTTCGATTCGTATTCATTTTTGCTTTCTGAGCAACCAGTAATCAAATTTCCACATGAAGCTGCCTATTTTTCGAATCGAGTGTGAAGCGTTTAGTTATTTCTAATAAACTTGATTGTGAAGGTGTGAAGGCATTATGGTGAGGTAGGTAGTACCTACCAATGGTTGGTAGGTTAAAAAAGTTGGTAGGTGAAAAAATAGGTAAAAAAAAAATGTTCGTAGGTAAAAAAACGCTCCAAATCATTGCCCAAAGGTTTATAATTTTCTGTATAGATCACCCTTCTGTATAGATCCCTCCCTACCAACCATTTTTGAAAATTTCAACCCTTCATTTCCATTTGGTTGGTGGTTGGGTTTGAAATTTTCAAAAATGCCCTAGTAGGTAGTAGGTACCTACGGTTGGTAGTGAGGGATCTGTTCAGAAGGGTGATCTATACAGAAAATAATAAACCTTTGGGCAATGATTTGCAGCGTTTTGATCAACGTAACTGGATCTGTTGCTGTAGTTACGTTCAATTAATTAATAACGGCAGGATTTAATTACTGAAGTACTTTGAGCCTCCCAATAAAAACGTATAAGATGTGATTCAAACAACATTTTACTATGAATTATTAAAATATATGAAAGTGTGGGAAAAAGTACCTCTACTCCAAGAAAACTTGTCGTAATGAACTGGATTTGTTTGTAGGACACTATGGCACAACTAAATCGATCGTAAGGCCCAATCCTTAAACGGAAATCGAGCAGTTGATCAAATAGAGACGTTATGGTTCTAGCCCGTACCTCAACCATTCATTTCAATCACTTCTGAAGTGATTGGTTGTACCCACCTTGTATGGTCTCCCGGTTGCGTAGTCGGTTCCACCCATGGACATTATCCTTCAAGACAGACTTCTTGCAGAAAGGGTCCTTAGCGCCACAAAATGGAACCTAAGTGGGAGTGTCACGTAGCTTCCTCGTATCCATAAGTTGATTGCATTGATGATCCGGTGCACAAAACATCCATATCCAAGTACCTAGCATTACCCTCATAAGGGACCATCTAAAAACCAATCCGCACAATTCTCAAAAATTTCATCGGGATCGGTTGACAAATGTGGAAGTTATGGCTGTTAAAAGTTTTTAACGTTTGAGCATGCTCAGAGGCTACTATCGATCTGGAGCGATGATTTTCATGGGAGGCTATCTACCTTCCAACTCGGACAATTGTAAAAAAAATCATCGGCATCGGACGATAACTTCTTATAGTTTTGCCCGTAACAAGGATTTCAAGACAGACTTCGTGCAGAAAGGGTTCTTAACATCACAATAGTCCACATCGAAATGGTGGAGGTTCTTACTTTTTTTCTGTTGATTTCACCGATGTAGGTGAGGACTTTCTCTAGGCACTGCTTCAACTAGAAAATTGTGGATGCATATTTCGTTTCTGGCAAGAAGGGGCTCTATTGGCGAATTTTCAAGAAAAATGAAGCTATTGCAATGGCCTCAAAATTTTTAGGGTGGACTTTTTTAAAAATGTCTTCACTGAAATCCGTTTTAGAACATTCTTAAACGATCCCTGAAGAGTGAAAAAATGAAATTCTCTGAAAATTCGCTCATTAATTCATGCTGTATGAATGGACTTTTCCTGAATTAATGTCACTTCCGGTATGAACTCCAACACCTCATCGTGAGAGGATTTTCCCTGTGCTGCTTTGTGACTCCTGATGATTTTCTCTTCAATCTATTCTGATTGTGGAACCACCACGGCTGGTTCATGTAGAGAGGGACCATTTCCCTTCAGCTGTTTGCATCTTAGACGTGAGGAATGTCCAGTGAAAATTTCATTGAAATAACCCAACATTTCACAGAAAATTTATTTGAAAATTAATAGTTTTACTGATATTTAGTGAAAATAAATAGTATGCATGAAGTGATAGAAGTATTTATTTGAATATATCCTGCTCATATTGATGCAACAGACGTGTCGTACTGATTCGGCATGTTTGATGATTGAAACAATGGAACGATTGTTTGGTTTCTTCCCCTGTTGAATGTCAACAGTGTCATTCGGTTCCATTAGCTACTCACGTCTCTCTGTACCTAGAACGCCGTGAATACGTCACGGTTCCGTATGTACACAGTCATGTCACAATCAAAAGAGTGAAAGCACTCCTGCGGCCCAAGCGTCACGTACGGCCGGTTGACAGCGTATACGCTCAATACGCCGCATGCTTCATTTCATCTCATTTAAGTCACGAGCTTACACATGGACTCAGTGTCACCGTACAAGGAAATTCAATATCATATTCATGGATTTATACATATATAATAGTATGGCCCTTCTTGAGTAAGAACAACGACGATATTGCGTTTCTCTGTAAACGAAAGTTTTATTATCAAATAAGTGTGTCTCAATGGAGTATAACATTGTGCTATTTAGTTTATGAAAAGGTTTACGAACCTGTAAACGAAAGAAACAACAATTAAAGCCGATATTCCGGGTTTCCTCGATAATGTCACGGGATATAAAATCTTGAAATCAATCAGTAAATTACAATGTCGTTCGACGAATATTTCAGTCTTCTCATCAGTTGTCTGTCATGGTGCATTTCGTAGTCTAGGTTACTAAACTAGAGCGGCGTCCACGTCGTGAAGAAATCATTGCAGGAGTGACGCAGTGTTTTCTTTACATCTCCCCCCTCAGAGAGAAACAATTTCAAACAATTACTGGTGAAAATTTGAAATTGTTTATGCATGATCTTCAACTGGAAAAAGTTTTGTGATGTGGTAAAGGTTTGATTCTGCTTTTCTGTGTCCAGTATCCACTTCATAGATAGAATTTGAGATCTTCTTCACGATTTTAAATGGTCCAATCCTCAATTCGTCCATCTTCTTCCTATTCAGACGGTTCCCATTTTCCACGTATACTCTGTCACCTATTGTGAGTTTGTGTTCTTTTCTATGCCGATCGAATATTTTCTTATTATAATCATGTGATTTGATAGTGTTTTCAAGAGCACATTGCCTGTCTCTTGTTAAATCTCCTTTTTCGCATACTGATTGTAGTTCTAGTGGTAGGATGTTTACAGGGTCTCCGTCCAAAAGGTATTTAGGAGCAAATTTCGTGACTGTGTGTTCCGTTTCATTATATTTGTCTACGCAATTTTGTGCAATAGTAGTCCAAGCTTGTTTTATATCAGTCTCATTTAGTTTACATCTAATCTTGTTCGTTAAAGTCTGATTTAGTCTTTCATTTAGTCCGTTTGAAAATGGAGTATCTACAGCTGTGAAAACAAGTCTTATATTTTCTTCTTCTAGAAATTGTTTAAATTCTCTTGAGTTTATGCCTGGATATTGATCTGTCAATATTATATCAATCTGATGATCTTTATTTACTTTTTGTACTAATTTTATAAAATCACAGGCGTTTTGATTCCTCGACGTGAGAATATAAGCATATCTTGTAAAATGATCCACTAGAAGATGTAAATATTTTTTTGTTGATCGTGACCCTCCGAAACCTCCAATGGTATCAATTGATGTAATTTCAAATGGGCGTGAAGCTGGGCCTAAGTGCGATAGTAACCCATAGTTTGGTCTCCTCCTTGATTTGTTTTTAATGCAAATCTCACACGTTTCACAAAATCTCCTTATGTTTTCAACAATATTCTTAGCTGTGTAGAATGGCGTTATCTTATTTGTCATTTGAGTCCTCCCAATATGGCAGTAACTGTCGTGGACATACTTTATTAGGGTCTGGCTTAGGTCTTCAGATATTACAATTTTTTTTTCGTTTTCCTTTCTTCTGGTAGTAAATTTCCTTGTCTAATATTAGTTTATGTTTTTTCAAGTCAAGATTTTTCTGTTGGTCTTTTTTTATATCAGTTAGATTTATTAAGTTTACTATTTTCAAAATATCTTCAGTATTCTCATAAGGTTCTAATACAGGATTTCTGCTTAGACAGTCTGCTTCTTGATTTGATTTTCCTGGGTTATATTCTATTGTAAAATCATATTGAGATAAATAATACATCAAGTCTCCTAGCTCCTCATCAGTTCTAGCCTTCATGTTCATGGTTTCTAATGGTTTATGATCTGAGTAGACCTTGAATTTTTTTCCCATCAGCCAATGTTGCCAATATTTCACAGATTCTTTTATTGCTAGACATTCTAGGTATATTGCCTTTTTCTTTTTCTGAGTTTCCGTTAGTTTCTTTGAAAAGTAGGCTACTGGTTTTCTTTCTCCGTTATTATTTTCCTGTTTTAATACTGCTCCTACTCCCTTGATACTAGCATCTGTGTAAATGTGTATTGGTAGATTCGGGTCAAAGATATGTAGAAGTGGTTCTGAGCAAAGCATTTCCTTCATTTTATCAAATGATTGCTGGCACTCCTTGGACCATACGAATTTTACATTTTTCCGTAATAGGTTGTGTAGTGGGTCTAGGATAATTGCACTGTGTGGTATAAATTTGTGATGAAAGTTTATTTTTCCAAGGAATTGCCGTACGTGTTTTTTCGTTTCTGGAACTGGAAAGTTCTTCACAGCGGTCAAATAATCTTTCAATGGTCTGATTGAATTGTTTTCTATTACGTGGCCCAAATACTTGGCAAAATTATTCGCAAAATTGCATTTCGAAAATTTTAATCTAAATCCTTCCGTCAAAAGTGCTTCTAATAATCTTGATAGGTATAGAATATGCTCTTCAAAAGTTGTTGAGAAAACTAATATGTCATCTATAAAATTTACTGCATTATCGGAGAGCTTGTATTTTCTTATAATATTGCTCAAAATTCTCTGGAAAATAGCAGGCGACGTCTTCAACCCGAAGGGAAGACACGTCCATTGAAAATGTCCCTGTTGAGTAACAAATGCAGTTTTGTGTCTATCTTGAATCCTCATAGGAATTGACCAAAATGCTGAATTTATGTCCAACGTAGAAAAATATTTACAGTTTACAGATTTCACCATTAAATCCTCAATCAACGGGAAAGGTTGTGATTGAGGGACGACAATCTTGTTCAAATCTCTAAAATCTATACATAGTCTTGTTTTTTTATCATCTTCTTTTTTGTATGCAAGAGTGACTGGGGCCGCGAATGGGCTATAAGATTCTTCAATCAGGTTCTTCTCTAACAACAAGGATATTTGTTTTTCTATCTCTTTCTTATCATCCTCAGTGCATCTGTATGGACGTTTTGCACAGTATTTGTCCACCATCAAGTCAATATGGGCTTCATAATGCTTTACAGTGCCGACATCATATTTATCTTTTGCGAAGACTGATTTGTATTTGTCTATCAACTTATCAATCTCCATTTTTTGATGCGAATTAAGATGGTTCACCGTCATTTCAAATAAATCTGTGTTTATGTGTTCATTAAAATTAATCTCTCCTTCAATGAAGTGTGGTCCTGAGGGAGAGTTTCCTTTATTCTGTTGTCTTGGCGTATCCAGGATGTTGTTTTGCATGATCTGTAGCTCCTCATTTTGCATTAATCTGAATTCTTTTATACAATCCAAGCCAATTAAAAAATCGTGGTTAAAGTTGTCATTGTCTATTACAAATATGTCCATGTTCTTCTCTATATTGTAGATTTTTATTTTTAGTGTTACAACGCCTTTTGTTTTCTTCTCACCATTAATAGTCTTCAAGTTTACTAATTTTATATCACCTGTATCATTTTGTGGTTTTATTTTCAGTAATTTTGCATTTATTAATGACACGTTTGATCCTGAATCATAAATTCCAACAACTGGCAAAGTGTCATTTAATAGCAACTTGATTTTTATTAATGGTGGAACTATTCGTTTTTTGGATTATCTCTATTGAGGTCCAATTCAGAGTGGTTTACTGTTTTTACAAAATTTTTCCTATTTCTTTCTTTAAACCAACAGTTTTCTTCGGGATGATAGCGTTTCCCTTTTTTTTCTTTGAAACAAATGCTGCATGGTTTTTTCCCATCTATCTGTTTTGATGAGGTATCCGAGTGTCTAGTATATTTTTTGTCATAATTGTTATTTCCAACAAGATGCTCCAATGTCCCAATCTCATTGTAAAGATCTTCTGTTTCTTCTAAGTTTCCTCTGTCTATTTTATCAGCCACATAATTCGGTAAACCAAAAACTATAAGGTCGATCAGTGTACCCGTGTCAATTGATTTCCTTACTTCCAATAATAATTTTTCTTTTCTTAAAGCATAATCAAGCAATGAACCTGTTTGATATTTAAAAGCTAGAGCGTATCTGATAGGTGACCACCCCTTATTTCCAAATGTCTCGCAAAACTTTGTCTCCCATATATCCCATTCTGATTCCACCGTTAATTTCATTAACATACAGCTGTACCACTCTCTTCCAGAGTTTTCCAAAAAATGCTTTAAAATTTCAATTTTATGTGTATCCTCATTGATTTGAAAACGTTCACATTCCTCATTAAAATTTTGAATCCACTGATTTGCATTTGAGTGTCTTCCTGAAAATTTCTCTATGATGAAATCATTAGCAAGTTTCCCTAAATTCCGAGTTTCTGGTTTTTGTTTATTACTCTCAAGCAATTTTTCCAAGAGTTTTTCTAGCGTTTGATTTGAACCACTAGGCATAGGATCTAAAGTCTTCTGCGTTTCTGAGCTTTCCACCAGGTATACTCCATCAAATTGTAAATTTTCCTCTTCATCCAAATATATCTTTGTAAGTTCGTCTGTCAATGTTATCCATATTCTCCTAGTTTGGTGTCGTTTAGTTAAAGATTTTTTTACCTTTTCATAATTCCGTGTTTTCTTAAGTTCTTGATGCAGGTCTATTGGTTGGTATTCGGGTGGTATTTCGAAAACTTGTCCATCAGGTGTAGTTACCGAAGGTATGCATATCACATTCGATTTTTGATCCATCGCCTGTTTCACCGCAAACTCGAACTTCAACTTCTCCATATTCCGTGAAATCGTCAATAAAATTGTTGTTTTATAATAGTATGGCCCTTCTTGAGTAAGAACAACGACGATATTGCGTTTCTCTGTAAACGAAAGTTTTATTATCAAATAAGTGTGTCTCAATGGAGTATAACATTGTGCTATTTAGTTTATGAAAAGGTTTACGAACCTGTAAACGAAAGAAACAACAATTAAAGCCGATATTCCGGGTTTCCTCGATAATGTCACGGGATATAAAATCTTGAAATCAATCAGTAAATTACAATGTCGTTCGACGAATATTTCAGTCTTCTCATCAGTTGTCTGTCATGGTGCATTTCGTAGTCTAGGTTACTAAACTAGAGCGGCGTCCACGTCGTGAAGAAATCATTGCAGGAGTGACGCAGTGTTTTCTTTACACATATATACCTGTCAATTCCAATTCACGCATTTACTGATTGATGTATTCAATTTATAACATTCAGCGTCCGCATATAACTACATATTACTCTGAATACGACTGAAGTGTAAGTTCTGCATACTGCGTACTTTCTCAATACGAGTGTGTTTCTTCAAAAAATATTTGTTTGGATGGCAGCTATATTTCTGGAACCTCTACCTTACTTAGTAAGCCTAGGGATGAATCCTGGATCTACTGCCTATTTTTTTCTTACAATAATTACCATCTTCAAGGGCTGCAATTGTGATGTATTCGTATATTGATAATGTTCACTCGTGTCGACATTGTATCCATCCTTTCTGACCTGGAACCACTGCCCACAGGGTGATGAAGATCAATTCTGAATTCTTTTCTTTATCTTTTCCGAAACACAATTAGCCAATGGCTCATCCACTATCAAATGCAGCTATATTGATGCTCTCAATTGCTGGTGTTTCACCTGATGATGAGGTGAAAAATTATAATGTATGTAGATCTGTTAAAATAACACCAATACATCCAACTTCTCTGGCTCGAAACCGCTGCCTACTGGGGGCTTTTTTTATTTTCTTGATCTTCAACCTTTTCCCACAACTTGGAAAAATTCCCGGGTTCAATTCTTTTTCTTATTTCCCCCTAAACGACCTCCCAAATGCTATCATTCAGGACTGGCATTCTTTACCGTTGCTTGATGATGAGGTTCAGATGATTGAATGTGTTTATGATACATAACTGTACTGATGGGAGAATCATCAACCATGGGTTATAATTCATAATTATATACTGAGGTTTGGAGCAAATAATGATAGTATGAAGTCTAGGTAACGTTGGCTGGTCTTTATGTGAGTCGAATGTTATCTAAACAATTGGTGAAGACGGAGTTGAATAGAATGTTGTCTATTTCCTCGAAAATAATGAGTTACAAGTTAAATCGATTTCGACGGTTAGGTCATCATCAGTAACAAACAATAACTCATTATTTTCGTGGCAATAGACAACATTCTACTCGACTCCGTTTTTATTAAAATGGTTTTCCACAATCTCATCGCGAGTGATTTTATTCGTAATTGGTGAAGCTTTCCTTGCGGTGTGCCCAAAGAGTACAAAATAATTCTTAGCCCTAAATTATTGATCCTTGAAATCCCACCACATGTGTCAACCTTCAAGGAAATTGACCAATTTTTCAATTTCTAAGTTCAGCAATGTAAACAAATGCCTGAACAGTGGTAATTGCATGTTTGTACATACAACCACTCATTTCATATAATACAAAATCTATGACGTGTACATTCCTGCAGAAGAATTCTAATTGAAGTAAAGCTGATGTTTTACTATGTTTCACAACCCTCGAGCCTAAATTGAAAAAGAGATCCTTAAAAAAGTTTTTTGTTAGGTACCTACCTAACTTTCCCCGATACTTTTATGCTTCATCTTCCAGGTGCTCCTTCATGCGGGGATATATTGTCCACTCTTTATAGTGGAAAAAGCAGTTGCCCTGGACGGCAGGAAGGGTAAGAGACCTGTCAGAGCCAGTAGCCAGGCCTTCCAGCGCTATCCATCAAAGGGCGCGTCTTGTCTTCACCCCCCCCCCCCAACTCTAGCCCTTGCACGTTCGGCAGTTCGATTCATCATTTCTCCGAAAAACCGCTGATGACAACCCAAACCATCAGGGTGGATATCGTTGAACGTGGATGTAGAGAAAAGGGATGGCGATAAAAGAGGGAGAAAACTTTTCTATAAAGCAGAAAATATATAAGTTCCGAGGTAAGTCTTATTTATCACTGAGCTTCCCGCCCCAGTCAGCTTTTCCTTTATACTCGTATCGGACTAGAGCGAAGCTTCGCCTTCTAATATACTCAACTTCATGAGTAGCCTTTTCGCCTTCACGTGATATCCTCTCGTTGACATGCCTAAACCTCAATTTCACATTTCCTCAGGTAGGTTCTATAAAAATATCGTTCTCACGTCTTATTTCCAACTAGTTCTCGTCGTACAACCGAATACTCTAGATGTGACCACCAAAAATGTGTTGAACGTAATTTTGTGGTTTTAGGATGAAATGAGGTCCAAGTGATATTTCAATAGATATTTCATCATGACTTAATTGCATTACTCAACTATCATTTAACTATGACTTTACAGATAAATCACTAGGTACTTTAATGGGCTCAACCAATACACCTGATCAAGGGGGAAACTAGTTACTGAGAAACCCATTAAATCAAGAATGAGTGAACAAACAAAACGTAATTGAAAAAATAACAATTTATTGATCATCGTTTCCATTTTTTAAAATGTGAACATCGAAAAAAGTTATATTATATGCTGAGGACGTCAGGATGTACCACATAACATGATATCAATTTGTAGTCAATATTTTCAAAATATTCCACAATTTTCAATATTTTTCATTTTCAATATTTGTTGTAGGCATCTCTTGAACGATACGTGAAACGGACGAATTAACAACATCAGCGCAACAGGAACGAAGTTCTGGTTCTATATTTTGAAAAAAAAAACTATTAATATACTGCTCGATATGCGGTTTGACAGGTTTTCATCAAACTTCAAAACATTTCCGAGTGCTTACTTGCAACACGCTCACTTCCAGCATTATTTTGTACAAATACTTGATCCAAGAAAGTCAATGTTTAGCCGTCAAGAACTGGTAGGAATACAGTATTCTACATGCAAAAAGCCTATCAGATAAATATTCGAGGCCTAGTGTCCGGTTGAACAGGGCTCCTTCCTGAGCCCCGTCTTAGTCCTGCTATATGAGGATGTTCTGACTTTGATTTTGTAGTCACTTGGAATCAGCAAGTTTCTCTTCGCTGACGATGCAGAAATTCGCATTCAAAAGGCTCTTATTTATCTATTCTGCTTCCAAGTCTACCTAGATAGCGGAATTCCACTTTTCGAGGATAAAAAAATCCTCCAAAATCGACATTATCATTCCTGTTTTTGTAGGTACCTTTTTGAACAATTTTGGTGCAGTGAGAGAAACAGAGAGAGAGTGTGTATATATTTTTGGAATTACAACGTATTTCACAATTGTCGAAAATGTAAATAATGGAAATTAGGAAATATTAACAATTTTTTTAATTCGCTCTCAGTTTTTCATAATCCAATTCCATACAATTAGCTGGCAAGCAGTTAAACTATAAGCAGTTTATTATTTTCAATAATAAACCTTTGGAATCGACCAAGAAAAAATTGTTTTTACTCCCCTCAAAATTTGTTGGTCTACGTTTCAAGATACGTAAAATCCGAAAATCGAATAAAAACTTTTCCTTCCGCCGTACGCCGTCTGTTATGTCTACCATTGATTTTGAGAAGACAATTTTGTTTCTACAATTTATTTCGAACAAAGTATTGTCATAATTTCATTTATTTTCACAATTTATTTAATCTCTTTTGATTTATATTTTATGTTTCTACAATGGAAAAAGGAAAACCTGTTGACCGGCCATCTTGTAATTATTAAAAGGCATTCAGACAATTCATTCCGTTTCAACCGCGTTCTTTCTTAATTTCTCCTTTTATTGTGTTAAATTCGGGACATAATACCGTCCGCGGCCTTTTCCTTAGTTCCCATGGACCGATTTTGATGAAATTTTGTATACGGGCTCCATTTAGGGTCTATTAGCGCTCCAAAGCTTTTGGTTGATGTCGGTAAGGGTTGAAAAATAACGGGTGAAATTCTGAGAACGCCCTAGTTATAAACAATTTTGATTAAACAGATTTTCCATCAATTTAAGATCTAATATTGAATTTTTAGCATTTTTAGGGACCACGCGGAGCTCAGTAGAACAAACCGTTTGCTGCCTACGAGAACTTAAGGGTTAGGCTTACAATAAATCAGAAACACGATTGTGAATCGCAAAAGAGGCCTAATCCCCGTTCAAATTTTGGATGACCAAAATGGGATCGTTGTAGGTACGTGGTAGGTAACAGTGGCAAATCATAGTTCATTGCAGACGAGAGATCTGTATAGAAAAATAATAAACCTTTGTGTAATAATTTGCAGCGTTTTTTGCCATCATTTCGCCTTAAAGTTCGTTCATAGAATGTGATCGACTCGTGGAGTCCTCCCAGAGGAAGATTGAAGCTGAAACCCCTTTGGCTACAACCACCACTCAAGCATCCTTGTAATGCATCCCAAAACTCCAATGAAGAGCTTTCAGCTTCACCGTTGACACATCACATACTTTCCTTTCTACCAGGGTCTATTCCACTTTTTGGTTGGTTTTGGGAACATAGGCGGACGTTTGGCATTCACGGGATTTGTACGTGTGCACAAACAAAACGACACGTACGTTTTGTTCGTACGTAGTTACTAACAAAAGCGTTCATTTGAATCCAATGCGAAAACCCTCCCCATAAGTTTTCCAAGGTACACTCTCAACCTGACTCTGCCTTCAGGAGTGTGGACTCCCCCATGCATGCGTAGCATCGCATTATCGCCCTTCTTTAGTTTTCGCTCACAATGCGCTCTAACTGCCCACAGAACGCTGATTGCTGCGAACCCCAATAGGCCATGGTGGAGGTCTGAGAACAGACTCATTTGTATTCCAGCCTCTTCCAAGGAGGTCCCTTCTCTCTTTTTTTTTCAGCTCCTAGGCACAACTTGGGGCTCAACTTGGGGTCTTCTCGTCTCCTTTTTCCAACTTGATTGAGAATTTATTGCTTTTCGCGTGAAAGCCCTTGCGTGGCGGAATAAACCGCAGACTTAGACGCCTTGCCTTACAAATATACGAGGTGTTTCTTTTGAGAAACTAAAAGAGCAGCACTAGGGAAGAGGTTGGGTTCTACCCGTGTTCATGTCATTTTTCCGCGTGATGAACTGTTGAATAACTAAAAAATTCATGTTTTAACCGCAAAACACTCTCCCAATTCGACCCTCTAGAAGTATTGTGAAGGTTAGTAGATATTAATATCATTCTTATTATTTTGTTTCGTTCACACAACCTTCGATTAGAAATTTATTTAAATCTAATTCTCTAGCGTATACATTTTGCGTTTTTTCTGGTCTGACATTTTGGACCAAAACTCATTTTTAACTTACCTATTCGGTTTAATTCATTTTTTAATTCATTGGTCATTTGAATAACCAACTGGTAATCCAGGAAGCGTTTACCTAAATCTCCTAGCTAGGACGCTTTGCTGGGGATGGTTGGCAGATATTACAACCACTATATGGGTCATTTTCCTGGAAAGGTACAATCGGTATCCCAAGATTTCAGAAAACTTAAAGTTCGACCCAAGTTCTGCCAAAAATCAGGGATTAACCTCACACCATACTGATTGAATTTCGACGAAAGAACACACAGTGGGACGCTTAATTAATCAATTAAAAATTAAAGAAGAAAACCTATCGAAAGAAACCTATTGGCGTGGTTTCCGCGTAAAGGAGAATACTCGGAACCCCATCTCCATGAGGAGCGAGAACTGGGGGTTATTCCAAAAATTGAACCAGGGCGGGACGCAGGTGTAGAAAAGGGTTAAACCAACGTGGAACACGGTTTTTTGATAGCAACCTAGAAACCTCCGAAAGTAACCAAGTAATCTCAATTTATCGGGTTTTCGAGCCAAAACTTCGTACCAGGGGATTTTTACGGTTGCTGAATACAGTTTTGAGGTCGAAAAATGTAAAGTTTTTAAATTGCAACGGAAAATTCAAATTAAATTGTTAACAACTTGAAAAAACGTCTGCCAAGTTGGGTGGGCAGTATAGCTTCCTCACTCATTGTAACATGGACGTATAGAATCAGTTGGCGAAAAAATTATGATTCAAAGAGTTATTGAATACCAAAATATTGGCGATAATATGCGGGATAGGGTTGCAGGTATTAATGTTTATAATAGTGTTGTAAATAGTTGTGGTAACCCACACAATCCCTGAAAATTTCATCGAAATTGGTTGAATAGTTGCGGAGTTTTGGCTGTAACAATAAATTTAAAGTTCGCGCATGCGCAGCGGCTATTGCTTGACCAATTTGATTGAAACTTATAGGGTGTCTCTTAGAAGTTAGTCCCTAACTAACCTCCAAATTTGAGCAAAATCGGTTCATTAGAAACCGAGAAACCGAGGTTCCAAGAAATTCACGTTTGCGCATGCGCACTCGCTCCTATTGGTCAAAAGGTGCTGAAATTAATAGGGGACCGTCTAGGACCTAACCCGCACAATCCCTGAAAATTTCATCAAAATCGGACCACAGGTTAGTATAGTTTTGCCCGGGACAAGGATTGACCACAGACAGACCGACAGACACGGAACCAAAATTGTTCGGGAAGCTCTAAAACGCAAAAAGCAAATGGAAATTTTGATTTTGGAGGACATTTTTTTTTTCACTTCTTTCACGAATACAAAGCTTCCCTACCTTCGGTAGTGAGGAAGCAAAAGTCTTTCATCTCTCCAAAAGCCACCATCACCGGCAGATGAAAGACACAAAAAAAGACACAAAATTCCTGGGTGGCACTTTTCAGCTTTTCCCGCGTTCTGGTGCTGTTCTGCTGAAGTGTAACCATATCGCTGGAACCAGCTCGGTAGAAACAAGAACTAGAGACCAAAAAGAAAAAATAATATCGATTTCTTACCGTTTCACAGAGGGCAGATGAAAGACAGACGGTGACTGTGACACCACAATTTCGCAACTGACTCCACCTGTGCCTCCACATAGAATAAATAAGATTCCCGCCGCTTTCTTTGATAACCTAACGACTAACCTCACCTCTTACAGTGGCAGTAAAACCGCGGGAAACGATAAAAAGCTGCCAAAATACGAAAACACAAAAAAGGCAGATTAAAGACAAAAACCTCCGGACGAGCACATTTTATCCTCCTGCTCGCTTTATTTGCTTCTGAAAAAATCTGCAAATCCATTTTTTTCATGTCCAGGTATATGCAATAAAGAATCACTACAAATTCAGGCCGCTGCTTCCATAGGTGATTCACAGTGTTCAAGCAAAGTTGACTACCTAGGGGTCCGGACATGGTGACTTACTGGACATTTAGCTGTTTAAACTTTAATTTCTATATTTTAGCGTGAATAAGTGCATATTTTATTGATTCCCCGAAGTAGAACAAAGTTGATAGTTCATGGAGAATTTTTTTTCGACACCCAAATCATAAATGGGCATTCGGAATCTTCTCTGGACAACGATTGGCCCTTTCTGGGAAAATGACCCATATATGTCCTGACCATTCTGTACCAGGTCTTAAGATTCAACCCATTTTTCTCGCACAAATTCTCTGCTGCGAAGAAGAAAATTGCAGCCTCTTAATATCAGGATTAGGTGCCTTTCATCCTAGTCACTTGATTTAAAACACAAATACTCAACGCGTTTTCTATACTTGATTAACATATTTTATTACTCATGGAAGATAGGTGATTGTTGGTTCGAATCTTGCCATGGGCCATTACGTCAACTCAACTGTATTCAATTTTTCATCACAAAATCTCTTGGTTCTGTATTCGGAACGATCGACATCTTAGACTCAATTCTCGTTTTAGACATTGACGAGAGATTATTGAGAAGGAGATATAGCGATAGAGCCTGTCACTGAAGGAGGGATGCTCACTAAGGTTCACCAAGGAAGCTGCCGCAAACTCCATTATTTCCCAGATAAGCGACCCGAGGTGAAGGTATCGACTCAAAAGATATCTTTGTTGTTATCAATTTCGTCCGAGGCTCAAGAAAAGACCGCCCGCTGAGTGGATAATGGAGTAAAGAGGAGAGTGGGGAGACAACCCGTCGGACAATGCCGGGTTCCCACGGGTACGCCCTCGCCAGCCTCGACGAAGCCGCGTCATCAATCATCATTCCCTCTCATTTCAGAAGTTGACGATCCATAGAAATTCATGGACCTTCGAGACTCCCTTTAGAAACGCGGGTGAAATTTCGGTTTCGGTGGAGTTTGCCGGATCATTTCAGCATCGAAATATTCCTCTCACAAACAAATTAAATGATTAGTTTCTAGCATTTCCACTCGCTTCGCTCGTTCATTAAAGTCAACATTTGGACATGATTATACTGAGGAAACAGCTCCAATCTAAGTACGAGGCATGTCCAGAAAGTAAGTGTACTGGAGCTCCCGCGGCCGTAGGGATTTTTTTTTTTTTTTTTTTTGCTAAGTGGGGCACACTGCCGTGTAGCGTGACTCCTCCCCTTCAAAACAAGACCAAAAAGAGGTCAGTACGTTGAAAACTGTGGTCTCAGGAGAATTTCTCGTGAAAGATGTCGATCGACTCTGCCGCCAAGTGCGAAATCCGCGCGGTAATCCGTTACCTCGTTGTGAAGGAAAAATCTCCGATTGAGATTTTTAATGAGGTGAAGGCAATTTATGGTGAAGGACATATGAATCGTACGAGTGTGTAAAAGTGGTGTAGGGAGTTTAAGAACGGTCATACGAATGTGCATGACGATTTGAGGAGTGGGAGACCGTCGATTGTGACTGACGAACTTGTGGAAAAAATTGAGAATGCGGTCCGTGACGATCGCAGATTGACTCTGGACGAAATTTGTACGAAGTTTCCACAAATATCCAGATCACAGACAATCACAGAAACCCTCGGATTTCATAAACTGTGTGCAAGATGGGTCCCAAAACAGCTGACCGAACAACACAAATCGAGGGCGTCAGAGCAACACCCCACAACGTCAATTTTTGCGAAAATGAGTTAGATACATCATTGGACGTGGCTATCTCGTGGCTACTGATCGCACTAATTACTTTATTTTAAAAATCGGTAGGTAACGCGTAAATCGCTCCCAAGTGAATACCCCATATCGTCAAGTCGTCAGTAATACCCCACAACGTCAGTTCAGTCAGGTGTTTTCGTGAGGTATGACAACCGCGTCACACGGCTGATATTTAAGGTAAGTTTTCTTCATTTTTCGCATGACTTATTGTTTTCTTGTTGTTTCCAAGAGAACTTGGATAGTTTCTTTCAATAATAATCAACTTGGTTATTAAAATCGGTCCAATTTTGGGATGATTTCTTGATAAAATAAAGCACTATGACAAAGTGGGGAGTTGACACAGCTAGCTTATGACGTTTTGGGGTATTATTTTTAGAGATAAGGTTACTGAAAAACTTGACACAGAGAGACTTCGGTTTTTATTGAAAATTATTGCATGCTTATTTTGCATTCAGGAATAACTGCCTGCTTGGTTTTGAATATTCATCAGACTTAATGAGTTATTCCTGTGTTTCTGAACCAAAACTTGGTGGGTAGATACCTACCTTCTACCCATAAGAACGCACCAACAATAATTATTTAACAAAACTGTCGTTTCCAAAACAAGTTTTGGTTAATTATTTTCAAAAATGAACCTTTGAAATCAACCACAACAAATTTTTGTTCAACCTATACATTCATCCATACCTTACTATAAAATCTTTCTTAAATCTATAAATTGTGTAATGGATAGAAGGAAGCTATGTGCCACACCCATTTGGCAGACCTTTTCTTAGCTTAGCCAAGGAACTTGATGGCTGAAATAATTGTCTGGTTTCTTACCTATACAAATGAAGTTGAAAGTAAATGGCAGAAGCATGTTACATTATTTTATAAATTTAGTGGGAGGCTCAGACTAACAACTATGGATTCTTCTCTGCTTTCTCAGAAAAGAACGAGATGGATATAGTTGACACATCAAGTGAATACCTACTTCCCTAGTTCGGAAGATGAAGAGAATTAGGATGAGTGCAGTGGTTTGGACGAGATGGTGCCTATCGGAAGATGAATTGTTGAATTTATTGAAGACTGTTCAAGAGTTGTTGTTTGTTCCTGTTAAATTTAACTATATTGTGTTTATCAATAGATCTTTTTCTATGGAAGAACAAACCAAAAGGAAAAAGAGGGATCACCCCTCTAACGTGTGGTTAACTAGAATAAAGATTTTCATTTATTTACGTGGAAAATGTGTCTTCTTTTAAATGTTATCCTAAGTACTCCTTGGTAATTATTGTATCTAAAAAAATAAAAGAATTTAATATTTCTGCAGCAAGAACAGACCTTACTGACATTCTGAAATATTTCAGTGGCCTTCCTAGGAGCTGCAAGGCTGCTACAGCTGGGATACATAAGACTGGGATCCAGGGCCAACCACCACAAAATTCTTGAGAAATATGATGGTCTAATGGCTCTGACAGTCTCTGATCTTATGATAGAAAAACAAAACTTTGAAATGCCTTTCAAGGTGGTCATTAATGATAGAGACCACTGGAAAAAGGGGGTGCCCAACCTTGCACCGGGCTCTCTTGTGTGGTATACAGATGGATCAGTCATGTGTAGAAGATCTGGCATAAGCATTAAAGGCCCTTCGGCCAGCCTTATAAAGTCTCTCGGGACCAATGCTACAATCTTTCAGGTAGAGGTCCACGCAATTCAACTGTGCGCTGAAGAAATGCTGAACAAGCATATCAACAGAGCCAAAGTGTACATTTTTTCAGACAGTCAGGCTGCCCTGAAGGCTATTGCTTCTTACTCTATAACCTCGAAGCTGGTCTGGGAATACCTGAATACCCTTAAAACTCTGGCCCAGGACACCCAGGTCACCCTACTCTGGATTCCTGGACATGAGGGTCATGAGGGTAATGAAACTGCTGATCGTCTTGCGAAAAGAGGCTCAGAGTCCCTGCCAATAGGGCCGGAACCATTCCTGGGAACCACCAAAAGCTGCTTACAGAATGTGGTTAACAACTGGGAAAGGAATGAGCGAGTATAATACTGGCAGAACCTCCCAGGCCTGAGACAGGCAAAACTATTTGTGACGTTCTCTATGAAACGGGCTAAAGAGCTTATAGCTATGCCTAAGAAGGACGTCAGAATACTTGTGGGTCTGCTAACAGGTCACTGCCCACTTCGCTATCACCTACAGAAGATAGACAAACTAACAACGGACATCTGCCGCTTCTGTGACATGGAAACGGAAGATGCCGAACACATCATGTGCCACTGTGAAGCACTGGGTCGAGCTAGATACAGAATCCTCGGAAGTGATGTCTTAGCTCCTGACACCATCTCTAAGGTGGCATTCACCGATCTTCTCTGCTTTGCCAAAAAGTGGTGAGAAGGGGTGTTCAGTAAACCCTTCTTAGTGAGCTAACACAACCTGGAGGCACTCCACATTAGATCTTGGAAGGAGTTTGAATATCAGCTCATTTAAGGGGACACATATGTCATTTCCGCGCTACGGCAGCAATTTTGGTTTTTTCGCGATATTTGATCAATGGTTCGTCCGATTTTGATGAAATTTTGAGGAACTAATCCTCAATATATTTTGGTTAGATGGTAAAAATCTGAACTCAGACACACCATCCAAAAAAAAGTTACGATTCCAAACTTGAGCTGTTCTAAACCTATTTTTTTGATATAAATGTTCCTTTTTCTCTCAGAATACTCAAGCTATCGGCCTGAAATTTTGACAGCACCATCAGTATACTTATTGAAGCAAATTTGATGAACAAAATTTTTATGAAGTTCACAGAAAAAAAGTTATGAGGGTTTTACATTTTTAGCGATATTTTGAATTTTCACACACTCATATTTAGGCTCCATGGCGTTATTCGGCAAAACCCTCCATCATAATTATAGGTACATACTAGAAGAACATCCTGTAAAAATTTGGTTCCAACCGGATGAATAGTTCCCGAGAAAAAGGAACAAATAAGCTTAAAAACGTAATTTTACAGGAGAGCGGTTTGAATCAAAAACGCGCGGCCGAGTTTGGGCGGTCAGGTTTATCGAAATTTGAATGACTGTTCCTGCCTGTTTTCAACCAATGGAATTGCGGTATCAACTCTCGATAGTTCAACATCGATTTATATCGAATAGAATACATCGTTTAGCATCGAAACCTCAAAGAATGATAGCCTGAGTGTATGTTTACAGGTCGTCTTATTTTTGTCACTTTTGTCACTGTACCTGCTCTGCGCTTTGGTGTGTTCGATGCCGTTGCATCATTCAATGATGGTTGTATAGTGAAGTGTCGAGTCCTTGATGAATTAGGGATTGTGCCCGGGAAATATTGTACTAAGGGACTGTGCGAAATCGACAAAGAGAGGATGAGATTTGCGGAAATAGCGGCCAAGAAACAATCGCAGCTTGCCCGAAAAAGAAGATCCAGAGCCTGTATAAAAATCTTGAAGAACAGGTGCGAGAACAAGATGGTGATGATCCCGCTTATGGTCCAGGTCTTTTTTGAAATGAGGGTAATAATTTATACCTTCAAATAATTACTTATTATTATAACAAACATTGATCTATCTCGGCCTGTGCACCATTCCTTCAACGGCGCTTCCGAGCGCTCCTCAGCACTAGTGACTCCCTAGGTTCTAACCCAAATTTGGAGCACTTCTACTCATCGGATTTAGAAATTTTTTTGTTGAAATTTCCGGAATTGAGTCTATTTACAAATCATGGAAAAAAAATTTTTTGTGCGTCCGGACCGAAAATTGACATATGTGTCCCCTTAAGACCTCCTACTCTATCAAAAAAAGTACTCCTTGGTAATTATTGTAACTAAAAAAATAAAATAATTTAATATTTCTGCAGCAAGAACAGTCCTTACGGACATTCTGAAATATTTCAGTTAATTAAATTCTGCAAAATTTCAATTGAGCAACACCCCGTATTGTCACAGCTATGACGGTCAATACCCCATAACGTCTCATTTTTTAGAAAAACAAGGTTTTTTCTTAATATTCTCTCGTAAGTCCATAGAGAAAGGTAATCTGAATCTAGAGAGCTCAAGTATAATTATATTGCGTGAAATTGAGAGCAGCAAATCATTGGGAAGTGGTTTTTTGGCTCTCCTGAAAAGTTGTCAAAATGACGTTGTGGGGTGTTGCTCTGACGCCCTCGAAATTGAATCGAGTGCAGACCTCTAAAGAGATTTTGGAACGGTATGAACTGGAGGGTGTTTTAAGCCACCCCCCTTATTCCCCCGACCTGGCGCCTTCAGACTATCATGTTTTCATTTTTGTAAAGACGCACAAGGGTGGAAAAAAATTTTCAACGGACGAGGAGGTGAAGAGGGAGGTCGACAAGTGGACGAAGGAGGTGGCGGCAGATTTCTACGAGGCAGGCATCAAAAAATTGATCCCCCGGCTAAACACCTGCACCGAGAGAAATGGCGACTACGTTGAAAAATAGCTTAGATGTATACCTATGTAACCAAGTTTTTTTGTTTTTTTTTAATAAATTTTTTTGAACCCTAAAAAAATTGAGTACACTTGCTTTCTGGACATGCCTCGTAGTTACTATCATGATCAGAGACCTTCAAAATGTGGCACTTATTTTTATAAAATGTGGCACTATAAAATGTGGCACTTATTGTGGCCAAATGTGGCATTTATTTCAGCTGATGTGGTATTTATTTTTTTCAACTTTCCACCCCCTCCCCACCATAAAAGGGATTTTTAACCATTAAATCATGAAACTTGAAAGCATATCAACCACTGTATTATGTATATAAACTATTTACATGTATTTCCAACAAATTTACATGTATTTACAACATGTTAAATTCAATTATAAAACAATTTTAAGTGTGCGGCTTTGTTATTCATGGATAAATTGAGACGACGGTCGCTCAGTATATATTTCAATTTAGAGAATGATCTCTCTACATCGGCAGAAGTCGCGGGCGCGTACTTCATTGCAAGGACGTCTTCAGCGTCCCACTCTTCCCGGAGAGAAGATTCCTACCCTTCGAGGAATGTACATCATCTTTGTTTAGTTTTTTGAAGTGGTTGGTCTCCCAACAATCTACGTAGAGAATGAGGTACCTTCTAAAATTCGAGACTTTCATCCAATGTGAGAGATAAAAAATAGATAGCATTTTATCTAATGTGAGAGGTAAAGAAGTATCGCCTCCGATACTGGAAAAAAGTATCGATACTACGATAAATATCAGGGGAAAAAAGTATCGATAATTTGGGGACATCCCTACCCACCAGTACTTCCGCAGGACCTTGAACAGTTGTTAGAAAACAATTCTACTTTCTTGATACCAATTTTTGAAAAACTAAAAAAAAATTTGCTTGCATTATGAAATTTAAATAGGTAATAATTGTTAACATTTTGTATTCGGCGCCCATGAACAGAAAAGGTTGCATGCGCCTAGATAAAATAAAGTTAAAAAAAAGAAGAAACGAATAGTGATCGCATTTTGGGTAGCTAAAATTACAACGGATTAGACCTCTTTGGTGATTCACACTCGTGATTCTGTTTTATCGAAGGAAAACCCTTAACCCTTACGGTTTAAAGCTCCGGGTGGCCTCAAGAAAAATTTAAAATTCAATACTATTTTGAATTGGTGAATAAACAATACATTTATTTCGAGAGTTTTTGAGCTAGAGCACTTGAAAATGTCAACCCTCAATTTTCACCCCTTAGAAGTGACATCGACCAAAAGCTTCGCGGCACAACTAGATCCCAAATGGAGCTCAAATACCAAATTTCAATCAAATCGATGCAGTGTTACTAAAAAAAAAGTGCCACGTACGGCGAACGGACGGAAAATTTTTCATTAGATTTTCGGATTCTACGTAACTTGAAAGGTCACAATAGATCAAACTTATGGTCTAAATGACTAAGGGCTTGCCCCGTCCCAATATAATAAAAAAAAAGAAAAAAAAACTTGAAAGGTAAAGCATCACATTTTGAAAAGGGTTAAAATGTTATTTTCTTGCTCGATTCCAATGGTTCATTATTGAAAATAATAAACCAAAACTCTCCGATCGCACGTGATATAATCGCAGTATCTTGCATCATAGCTATCGATATGAATCAATGATTTTGTTCACTGGTAGCAGCGTTGCATTTTTTGTGGCAAAAAAAAAGTGTCGCGAATAACTCCTTGACCCCCAGCCAAAAGACATATCTTTGTCAATACTATAACAACCATCATCCATAATTTACGCAACAAACCAAAAAATATACTTCACACAAAAAAAGAGTAAAAACAACACTACCTCTCTCCTTAAAAAATGACTTTAAACTGAACAAAGTATGGGGAAAAGTATCGTAATCGTTTTCGATACTAACTTAATTTATTGCTCTTTGGGCTCTATAGATGGGGTGATTAAGTAGGTAGTTTTGTAGCTGGTTATAGTACTTCCTCAACATAGTAACTAAATTACATCGGGTGAAATTATTTTGTACAGAAGAAAGTTAAATAAATATAAATAAAAAATATAAATATAAATATAAATAAAAACTCGTATGTTTTATCGCTCACTGGTTGAAATTGAACTAATTTTCATCCAATGGGACGTCCTCTGTACTGCATGCATTACTAAACAATGTTTATCAATCCAGCCCTTATCAATCTCATCAGTTCGTGGTAACTACGGTTGAATATTCGGATGAATTTTCGGATCCCATGTTCCTCGATAGTAAATAATATAACATACTAAATTCTGATATGGGTTAAACAAATTTCTTCTTTCTCGGTTCCAATGGTTCATTATTGAAAATCATTGAGCAAAATGGGTTCAAAGTTCTTTTCAGTTTTTACGTTTTTGCGTTCTTCTCTGTTATTTGCTGATTGGTGCGGTATAATATATTTCAATCCTTCCTCTTTTGAGTGTTTTCTCATCCAAACATAATAGCCCCATTCACGAATTCCCTATTACTGATAATTGCGGATTATTAATGTCGCAACAGATGTAAGTTATACGGTAGAACGATATCACATGCCACTCATGTAAAGCAGCCATCAAAAGCGAAACTTTACATCGGAGGATAAAGGAGGTAGAAGTTGCCATTCACATAATAAGCATTCGGGACAATGACAGTCCTGAAGGGATCTCCAAATCTTCATCTACCTCCCGCCTGACAGACACACTGCGGCTCATTAACGTCGGAAATACCGGGTTCAGTCACTTATCAAGCGTTTTTGGAATCAGTTGGAAGTCAAAAATAATGAGATGTTCCTTTTCCGTGACAAGGTACTTTTGATAATTAGCAACAATCCTGTATGTTGCGACTTAAAAGAAACCCCTTATTATTTCCCGCTCGATGAAGTATCGTACAGATTGTTTAATGAATTATTCGACGCTCTTATATCTGAAGTTCAAATATTAGGTAGAAATAAGAGTAGGTACTCGTTTTGGTAGCGAACGATACCGCTAATACCGCATCAGTATAGATCGCACAAATGCACGGCGCACAGGATATACCTGACCAGCAAGACCGAGCAGTCGGGCGGTTTTTATCCTAACTCTGTTCCTAGCACGCTGAGAGCGTGTTTTTATTATACATCAATCCTGGGGATGGCCAGAGCCAGGTATCATAAGATACAGTATTGGGTATCTAAAACCGTCTGTACATCTCGGCAATATCGTTTTTAATTATTGATACTTATGAAAGGCTGCTTGACGGCCGTTTGCTGGTTTAGTGAACTTTTTCCCGCGAGATCACCAAAGTTAATGCCTCGGGAGAATAATCTGGATTGGTGGCCGCTCAAGGGCGGTATCGCAGGTTCTGATAATTTTTCGAGTTGGGCCGTTGGCGAACCCCGCTCTACTCGAGCGGGCGAGGCATTAAGTATCCATGAGCGTAATCATCAGAACCAATTCTGATCTACCCTTTGGAAGACTGCTGACAACGTCCGCGGCCCCCAACAATTGCAGTTGGACAAAATTTCAACCTGAGATAGCTGTTAGCTTAACTTTACTTACATACTAGGTAGGTATAAGAGTGGGCACAAGTTTCAATAGCAAACAGTACCGCATAGTGTACCGCATCAGAATAGATCGCACGGCGCACAGGATATACCTGACCAGCAAGACCGAGCGGTCGGGCGGTTTTTATCCTAACTCGGTTCCTAACACACTGAGATCACCTTAATCCTGGGGATGGCCTGAACCAGGTATCATAGTACAATATTCGGTACCTTCAACCATCTGATCACCAATATCCCTTTTAATTGTTGATACATGTCATTTTAAATAATTGTCATCACTTCAATAGCTTTTGGTTTATTATTTTCAATAAGAAACATTTGAAATCGACCAAGAAAAATAAAATTTGTTAACGCCCCCTCAAAATTTATTGGTTTACGTGTTAAGGCACGTAGAATGCGAAAATCCAATAAAAATTTGACCGTACGTCCACCGTACTTTCCTTTGTTCCCATGGACCGATTTTGATGAAATTTGTTACATGAGCTCCATTTGAGGTCTAGTTGTGCCCCAAAGCTTTTGGTTAGTGTAGGTCACTTGAAAGGGTTGAAAATTTCCAAATGCTCTAACTTTTAAAAAACTGTATATTAGGGCATTGTTTTCTCGTCAATTTACAATTGAATTGAATATTTAGAATCGAATGAGACCACCCAGAGCTCTGTAGGATCAACCGTTCGGTGCCTATGAAAACTTATGTGTTAGTCTTACGATAAATCAGAAACACGTGTGAATCGCAAAAGAGGCCTAATCTCCGTTCAAATTTTATCTGACCTGGCGATCGTTGTTCGTTTCTTCGAGTTGTACTAGGTTTTGCGTCCATTGCATCGAGTGTTAAAATTTCCTAATGAAGGCACCCGGAACTCCCTATTTCTTTGCACGTATTTCTTCAAAATAAACTTGATTTTGAAGGTAAAATATGGTTGGTAGGTAGTGGCAATGGCAAAGCTGTGTGCTTTACAGGCGAGTGATCTATACAGAAAAATAATAAACCTTTGTGTAATAATTTGAAGCGTTTTTTCGACACGTTTAACTCAGATTCAGTCATTCCCGAACAATCACATTGCGGTATTTGGAGATCAAGATAAACATTAGGTATTTCATTTGGTTGGTTATACCATTAAGAAGGGTGAACAAAGGCATACATTTGTAGAGAGGTCTTCATCATTCCAGCCGAAATTCGGATTGATTCTGATAAGTATGAGATTCACAACCGATAAAATGGTCCTCTAACTCTATTAATTGGCAGGAAATCCGGTGTAACATGTCCAAGTGTTATCAACAGAAACAACGAAATCAATCACTTATGTACAGTGATTATTTTTGTGTGTTATTTTGGTGATTATAGTTTACTTGTATATGTTCATCTATCAATGTATTTTACTTTTTTCAGGTGTACCTTGTGGGACACATGGCGCCGGGTGCTGACGAGCGTCAGCCGGATGCGCGCCCGCTGTACAGCGAGTACTACAGCCGCCGACTCATCGAGCTGATGAGGAAGCACTCTCATGTCATAGTTGGCCAGTTCTTCGGCCACCTCCACTCCGATACCTTCAGGGTCATCTACAATGAAGGAAGTAAGTCACTACAAGCTCGTAATGAGTGAACATTGAAGTGCAATTTCAAAGGTTGGTTGGCTGTACTGGTAGCTCTGATCGGACACTGGTGAGTAAGTAACAGGATTCACCTAACCATTGTTTTTATACAAATTCAATGTAATCGAATTGAGAATTCAATTGAATTCAATGAATCTCATATTACATTGATTTTGCATTCGACGATCAGCGACTAATCGAGACGGATTAACATGCAATAGCCTCATTTGTTATCAAATGCACATTAAGAAGAGACTCATTGTTTGGAATGATAAGCTGTCAGGTTTCCCATTTATTGCGTGATTTCAGAATAATGTTACCTTTATATTGCATTCAACGATCAGCATCGAATTGAGAATGATTTGCGATGGGAAAATTTGTCATCAAATCCACGTTTATTCATTTATGATGTTGACCGTCGATTGCAAAATAAATGTAACAGGAGTATGAAATTACTCAATAAAAGGAAAACCTGACATCACTCCAGTCCAAACAGTGCTCATCTTCTTTGATCTCGTTCGTGAAAATTTAACCAATAATACTGCCTAGGAAGCCTTACTACTTACCATTCACACCTCGCCATCTTCGATTTGCCGAGTATCATGGAGAGTGCAGAATCACGGAGATCGAAAATCACGAATTATTTTAATGCATTTCCCAGCAAAATAAGTTGTCCGAAAGGAGAAAGGAAGTTTTGGAATCTTCGTAATGGTAGAAGAAAAGTTTATGAAACGAAAAATAGGTTATGACGGTTTCTTATAGATTTTTTCACGGCGGACTCGATGGTGACAACCAAAATGGGCAAAAACGATCCAATATAGGAGAAAAATGCGAGAAACGAAACACCGTACAGGGGAAGAACGCACCAAGCCGAGCGCAACCGGGGAAGAACGTGCCAACTTTCGGGCTCCCTCCCACAGGTCGTATTCCCCTACCTGATGGATCTCTGTGATTCACGCATTCATGCGGTTTTCCTGGGTTTCACAGTATTATTTTCGATTGCGGCGATCATTATTATTTTCTTCATACCAATAAGTTTATATGAGACTAGTGTTTGTTTTCTTGAAAACGGTGAAACAAAAATGAATTTCCTGGATTTTATACTCTTAAAATATTTTGCAAAACTTCTTCGTGAGTGAACTTTTGAAAATACCAAATCATTATATATATTATTAAAATGTAACGAAACCGTTATGCCCTGATAAAGAGAGAAATCTTATGGTAGGATACTATGAATAAAACCAGCAATACACGTTCATGGTGCGTTCTTCCCCTGTACAGATGGACCTTTGCAACTTTGGATAGCAATATGGAGTTTTAAAATACTTTTTGCAGTAGTTTTGATTGTACCACCAAATCTACAGTACGCTGAGATACTAATTCCTTTTTTTTTAATTGTATCGACCAAATTCGAACTAATATTGGGTTTTTGCAGGAAAAAATTATTTCCTGAAAAGTTTACAAAATGGGACATGGTGCGTTCTTCCCCTGTAGTCTTCACTTGAAATTTTCGAAAATGCCTTAGTAGGAAGTAGGCACCTACGGTTGGTAGGGAGGGATCGATACAAAAAATAATAAACCTTTGGGCAATGATAGCAGCGTTTTTTTTGCTTCCGAGTCTACCAAGGTAGCGGAAGCTTTGTTTTCACTTTTCAAGGAGGAAAAAAAAAAGTTCTCCGAAATCAAAATTTTCACTCGCGTTTTGCGTTTTAGACCTTTTTGAACAATTTTGGTTCCGTGTCTGTCTGTCTGTGTGTCTGTCTGTCTGTGTGTCTGTCATGAATTCCTTGTAACGCGCATAACTATACGAAGTTATTGTCCGATTTCGATGAAATTTTCAGGGATTGTGGGGGTTGGTGTGTAGACGGTCCCCTATGAAAATCATCATCCTTGGACTGATAGAAGCGACTGCGCATGCGCAAACGTGAATTCCTTGTAACGGCCATAACTTCTACATTTTCCATCGGTTTTCAATGAAATTTTTAGGGATGTTACAAATTAGTGTTTAGATGGTCCCCTGTGAAAATCATCATCCTCAGACTGATAGAAGCGACTGCGCATGCGCAAACGTGAATTTCCTTGTAACGGCCGAAACTTCCACATTTTCCATCCGATTTCAATGAAATTTTCAGGGATGTTACAAATTAGTGTTTAGATGGTCCCCTACGAAAATCATCACCCCCGGATTGATAGTAGCCGATGCGCATGCGCGAACGTGAATTGCTTGTAACAGCCGTAACAGTCGCGTGTGTCCTGAGGATCTCAAACCCCATTCTTCCAACCCCTTTGTAGATCAAATAGCAATGCTCTGGACTCCTACCCAGGAGTCCTATGTTCGACTCCTAGATAAGATAAGAATTTTTTTGATCCAATCACTACCGCACTTACATTTTTCGTCCGAATTTGATGAAATTTTCTAGGATTGTCCAGATTAGCGTGTAGATGGTCCCCTATGAGGGTAGTGAAAGGTACTTAGAGATTGGTGTTATCAGATTAACTACTATGTATCGGATCATCTATGTAATCGTGTTATGGATACGAGGAAGCTATGTGCCACACCAACTTGGCAGACGTTTTTTTTTTTTTTTGTTTTTTTTTTCTTTTTTTATTACCTACCAACATTTTTTTTAAAATATCGATATTCGGATTCTAAGTACTTTGAAACGTAAAACATCATAATTTTTGATGAGAGGGGGGGGGGGGGTAGAGACAAATTTTTCTTGCCCGATTTCAAAAGTTGAGGAAGTTGAGTACCAGAAAAAAATCGTATTTTTAAATTTAAAAAAAAAATTAAATTAGACTTATTAACGAACATTTTAAGACCACACCCATGTCTGTACGACGAATTATTTGGTCATTATAAATTTTCAAAGTTCCATCAATATCCGCCAGAGGACCCCCTTGGACTGGAAGGAGTGACATCGGCCGAACTGCTGGGAATATCATCATCAATCAATTGTCTTTCGACTCATCCACCTAATAGGCGGCCTACGCTTTTTGAATACTTCCCTAGGGGCGAGTCATAGTAGGAAAAAAGTTAAGAAAATTCGCTAAAACGACGATAATTGACCAATTTAAAAACGGTGAAACAAAAAACATTTGCAAACGAATGGATATCTAACTCATGGATCGCGAGAGTTGAAGGAACATGGACCAACATGGGCAGAAGTTATTTACGTAGCCCTGGGCGCACAAGGTAAAAACTTCAAAGGCTTCTCCCGAACATTTACGTTTTCAACTATGTCTTACCTGTTTACTCTGGTTATATCAGACTGATTCTAACTTTCTTTTTTCATTATTTGTTGTTAATAAGCTTCTCTTTGAATTGGTTTTGGCCGATTGTTTTTAGTTTCCACGTAGTACATACTCCAACAAAGTCTTTTCATGAATAGTTTTGGGGATTCACTTCTTATCTCTACCAAAAATCATATTTTGCAGGTAAATCAAATTCCATCCGTCTAGTTGCTTTAAATATAGCTGTGAATCGTTAGAAACAACTAGGATGATGCTAAATTGTTTATTAAGGGAGACAAAGGGACAAACGTTATTTTAAAAAAAACAACATTTTTCGTTAAAAAATATCAACTTTCTCGAACCTCTACGAGATTTGTTATTAGGCCAGTTGAAAAAATTTGAGACTTTTAGGAAATTAGAGTTTTGTTGGTTCTAATAGAATGTACCTATAAAAAATTATTTTATGACTACATTGATCGACGTAATTGTGGGTTATGTAAAACCATATCGTTCTGACGATACCCGAGCGGCTGCCGGTTCCCAACCCAATGTTATTATTGAAAACAATAAACCAAAACAAAGTAAATTTTGGTGGTTGTTTCGTCTGTGAGGTAGGTTAGACCTCTTGTATTTACTTCCTTTCTATCGGGATGAAACGATATTGGCAGGAAACGCTATAAGAAACCTCATCAACAATGCGTTCAAGGGCGGAAAAAGGCGGGTTTCCGGGAAAGAAGCAGGAAAACCTGAGACGACAACTATGGAAGAGATTCTCCAAGGCAAGAGATTTGCTCTACTGACGCGGGATTTGATCCCTTACGAAGTGCGTTATTAGAAAAGTTGTCTGGGCGAAGGGTGAAGAAGAAGACGAAGGGAGTAAAGAGGAAGAAAGTGAAGGAAGGACGAAGAGGAATAAGAGGAGCCTCGCCTTTCGAAATGAGGGGCAAAAACGGGCCTAGGAATGTGTTCAAGCTCCCTCTGTGTCACCGAGCATTCTTCTGCAAAAGAGAACGTCGCAAGGAAGCGTCAAACAAAATCCAGCCTTTCTATCTCGCACTCATTTGAACAGTCTTTTTCCCAGTCATTGCTCTTTGATCTTTCGACTTCATCCTTTTCAGTTCAACGAGGCGTTCTGTGCTTCTCCGGCTCTTTTCCGATTTTTTACTGCCTTCTCATCATTTTGTTTGTCTAAAAAAGAGGAAAACAGTAGCATTTTGTTTATCAGCTGATTAAACGACAGAGATTTGAAAGAGGAAGTGAACAAATTGTCGTTTCGTTTACAGGGCTTCGAAATAAACCTCCTTATCGAACATCTCGTTGAGGCTAAGGGCTTAGGGATGTCCGATACTTCAAAAGTATCGATATAATATCGTATCGATACATCTAGAAAGAATCAAAAAGTATCGATACGATACTTTCAAAAAGTATCGATATTTTGAAGTATCGATACTTTTTGATACTTCTAAAAAAATGCGTGAAAATTCCTTTTATGTTTCCCTCCATCAGTGTGAATAATAATCTCTCCATCGCGAGGATAATAATTAATATAGAATGAACAAAACAATAAATCACTCATTTTTTTGTTTGGGCACTTGTTTTTGTATTGCACTTGGTCGGGTTAACATTTTGGTGGTCCTTCCTAGATGATGGAGGAGAGCAGGTTATCATAATGTGATTATGGTATGTTCGGAGAGGCAGTCCTGAACGGTTCAGAGGGGCTTGGAGGAGCCCATTCGCCTCTATCCCCTCCCCTTTTCAGTTCAGGTTTGGTTCCGAACTGTTCTGGACTGCCTCTCCGAACAGACCCATAGAGAGCTGGAGGTGGTGGTACATCATCTTTGTTTAGTTTGTTGATCTCCCAACAATCTACGTAGAGAAAGAGGTACCTACTAAAATTCGAGACTTTCATCTAATGTGAGATGAAATCTTTGATTGATTTTATCTTTTGATTTTATCTTTGATCTAGTGTGAGAGGTAAAAAAGTATCGCCTCCGATACTGGAAAAAAAGTATCGATACTACGATATATATCAGGAAAAAAAAGTATCGATATGTATCGATACTTTTTTCGAAAAGTATCGATACTTTTAAGTATCGATACTTTTGGGCCATCCCTATAAGGGCTTCTTGACTGAATGGCTTTTTGAAAAAAATATTGCTTGGAGTTGGAGGGCTTCCGAGCCCAACAGAATTGTTACTCGTTGGTGGGACGAAACAATCATCCCTACCCACTCTTTGTCGGTAGCTATCGTGGTTATAGTGTAACACAAAATTTCCGAATTGTATTTACTACAATTTTGGTTTATTATTTTCAATAATGAACCTTTGGAATCAACGAAGACGCACGTTCCTTAGCAACCATGGACCGATTTGGTTGAAATTTGGTATATGGGCTCCATTTGGGCTTCAGGGGCTTCAGGGCACAACTGGACATTTGGGGTCCAGTTGTGCCCTGAAGCTTTTGGTTGATGTCGGTCACTTCTAAGGGCTAGAAATTAGGTGTTGAAATTTTCTATAGTGTCCTACCTCAAAAACTTTCGAAATAAAGGTATTGTTTTTTCACTAATTTGAAATACGAGCTCGCGGAGCTCTGTAGGACAAACCGTTCGCTCTCTATGAGAACTTAAGGGTCGGACTTACGATAAATCAGAAACACGAATGCGAATCACCAAAGAGGCCTAATCTCCGTTGAAATTTTAGCTAACCAAAAAATTCGCTTACTGTTCGTTTCGTCGAGTTGTAAAGAGTTTTGCGCCCTTAGCAACAAATAATCAAATTTCCTAATAATTAGGGCAACCTCAACTCCCTGTTCCTTCGAACTGAGTGTGAAGCGTTTATTTCTTCGAAATAGGTAGGTAGGTAGTACGTCTGTGGTTGGTAGGTGGTGCAAGGGCAAAGCCGTGTTTTTTTGCAGACGAGTGATCTATATAGAAAAATAATAAACCTTCGTGTAATAATTTGCAGCGTTTTTAATAACCATCGCATGATAAAACCACCTGTAGTATGAATACAACTAGGCTCTACCTATAAGGGAGTGTCCATTTTACTAACCGGAAGTTTTTATTGATCAGAAATTTACTATACAGTCGATCAAGCCTGTTTCAACTACAACTTTGGGCAGGAGAATTTTGTTTTTGTTTTTCAATTCTTATCAACTGGGATCTTCACTAGTTCGCCAAATGTGTGAGTGCACCACATCAGCAGTGATTTTTACTGGGATCAACACAGGTCCCTCACAACCTCTCTACCTTATAGGAGTAGGGGTGGAGTTTTATCGGTTCTGCTTCAAAAATGCAGATTTTTTAACCTTCTTTCAGTTGTTTTGCCTCCCACCCGGCCAAATTCTACACCTATTTGAAGTACATTCTTTGTGCAGTGAGGGACTCTGCCTCGGCCTTTGCTGGGTATTGTTGAGATCTTCGTTGGGTCCCGAATACTAGACTATAGTTAAAAACACATCAAATTGAGACCAAAACAGATCTCGTAGTATTTCAATTTTTCATACTTCGCTGGCCGATTCAAGGGGGCCTCAGTCGGTCGACGTTCGTTCCTCGTTCCGGGTCAGTATTTTGCCAAAACGAAGGGGCAAAAACTTGAAAAGTTGTACTTAAATTGGAAATTTTAGAGAATTTTAGAAATTCATTAGGTAGTGCACGGCCTTAGGGAATTGAAAAACTGAAATATTGCCGCTGGAATCATCAAAACCAAACTATAATTACCAGAGAAAAAGGGAAAAACCGTTAATTCAGCTTTGTTTTTTCCATAAAATGTAGCTAAATTTGAAATTTTCAAGGATTTTAGAAATTTATTAGAGCACGCCCCTAGGGAATTTAAAAACTGAAAGATTGCCGCTGGAATCATCAAAGTCAAACAATAATTGCCAGAGAACTATGGGAAAAACCGTTTATTCAGTAGTTTTTCCCATTTTTCTTTGGCAATTATTGTTCGATTTTGATGATTCAAGCAGCAATATTTCAGTTTTTCAATTCCCTAGAGCCATGCACTAATGAGTTTCTAATATAATTTAAAATTCCAAATTTAGGTACAACTTTTTAAGTTTTTGCGCCTTCAATTTCACTAAATACTAAAATAGAACGGCGACCTTGCGGTTGAAAATTCACTGAGGATTTAATGTTGAATATCTTTGAAGCTATTGGAGCTAACGATTTGAAACTTAGACCACAAACTCAGTACAGCGAGGTATACTTACCTGCAAATTTCAGATTTTTCTGCCTGTTAATTCAAGAGTTAATTAGTAGATTAGACAGTCTTGTCCTGAATATTTTTGGCTTTTCCGAAAATTGATTTCGTGCAAAAGCGTCTTATATACAAAATCTGCTACATTTTATTTGTTTGAATTCGGGTATGACAAAAATATCGAGAAAATCACTTGGAATCATTTCATTTGAATACAAATCTTATCAAATATTACAGAAATATTGGTTGAGGTCAGCATCCCAAACGCACGTTTGTACAGTTTGTACAGTTTCTGCTAATAATTCATTGTTGTCGTTGGTGTCATCTGATGAAATAAGAAATATCATAGAGTTAAGAACGAGAGAAAAAAAACGCTGCAAATTTTTGCATAATGGTGTATTATTTTTCTTTGTATTTTTATTTTTTATTTTTTATTTTTTTGTTTTTTATTTTTTTGTATTATTATTAGTCTGTTGAAAACACCCAGAGCGAAACGTACAGGTAAATTCCTCTCTTTCCCTTTGTTCTGTCTTTAAATTGTTTGTATTACTTTTCTGTATAGATCACACGTCTGCAAAGAACTCGACTTTTCCTAACTATGAATTTTTGAATTCTACATACCTTGAAACGTAAAACATCAAATTTTGATTTTTCATTAAGTAGGTATTGAAAATAATAAACCAAAATAGGTACTTTCTGGTGAACTTTCGTACCTTCATAATGTCTGGGTTCTGTCACATCTTGTTCATTGATTTCCAGAACCGCCCCGACACATCTTGCATGAAACAATATACTAGTTGATTCGAATTCTCCAAATTAGACTCACTGAAGTGCAGATAAGACGGTTTTCACTACTATACAATAATACGAAAATGACCTTACCTTGCCATGGAAGACTGTCGTATTGTAAGTTGTGCCACTATTGCATTGGAGCTTAGGAAAATAGCGTTCAGTGGGAATCGTCGCAAGTGAGGTCTTGTGGGGATCGGGTAAAGATAGAAATACGCCACATATACCGTTAGAAAGAGCTCAAAAAACTGTGTGAGGTCGACTCAAAAACAGAAAAACGTGAAATTCGCACTTAAGCCGGTCTTGAATTCAGCCAGCGACTTCATATTTTGCATTTAACCCTGTGTTTCATAAACATCTCACATTTCCGTAATACCCGATTTGTAATAATATGAATAATTCATGGAAAAATCAACTCCGTAACAATATTATGAGGTATCAGTTTGTGTCTTCGTAATTAGTTGAGGAATTAATCGGATGCCGCACCTCTGCTTGGAAATAATCGTACATTTTGGATGTCATTGACGCATAATTAAGTGGGTAATTATTATGTATGTTATTATGTATTATTCATTATTTATGTTTGTTAATTATTAGGCCCGATCACACAGGACGCGTTATAACGCGACGTTAGGCGTTCGAGTAACATCGCGTTACGGCGTTACAGTTGTATCATGCAATATAGCATCATCCCCGCCACACACACGGCGTTAAGACGCCTCGATACGTTTAGTAACGCGACGTCACGCGTTCGGGTTGTAAATTTACAAAAGTAACGCGCGCTGAGGGCGTTATCCTCGTTGTTCAAGGAGTTTATTTCAAGATGAGTGAGGATACAGAAGCTCTCATTCAAGAAGTTCAAATAACGTTCATAAAACGATCCTCATGTGATCGCAGCTCCCGACATAGACGGTGGTATTCCCCAAAATCTTGTCTCTTTTTATTGATTGGGTGCACCCAATGCCGTCTATTTTTGCCGTATAATAAAACTAATAAAAGAAGAGCTTCTTCCTCATCAGAGTCACTAGAAGTTATCATAGCTTTATGTGCAAGTCAGAAGATACAGAAAGAGGAGAACACTATGGAGTACACTATCACAATGCTGGGTTCTAGGCCGAAATGACGCGCGATATAACGCGATGTGTGTGACGTAGCTATATCGCCAAACGTCGGGGAGAACGCGCGTTCCCTGAGCGCCGCGTTTTAACGCGTCCTGTGTGATCGGGCCTTAACGCCCTCAGCGCGCGTTACTTTTGTAAATTTTTACAACCCGAACGCGTGACGTCGCGTTACTAAAAGTATCGCGGCGTCTTAACGCCGCGTGTGTGGCGGGGATGATGCAATATTGCATGATACAACTGTAACGCCGTAACGCGACGTTACTCGAACGCCTAACGTCGCGTTATAACGCGTCCTGTGTGATCGGGCCAGTTAGTTAGTCGTGTCCTGTTAGTTGGACTCCAGCATTCCCATCATTGTCATTACGAGTATATCACCACCTATAAGTGTCTCCTGTAAAGCGTACTCCGGAATGATTATTCTCATTATCAATTCACGCATATAATGGTAATTAATAATCATCTTGCGACTGATGGATGAACATATGCAATAAGATGAAAATATTGAGTTTTGGTACCAATTCGACAACTTTTGACATTGGTGAAGGCTGGAAGAGTTCATCGAAAAGCCTCTGGTCTTCGGAATGGTGTTGATTCCAACTACCCTAGGTCATCTAAACCTACCTCAACTTTTCTCAATGACCTAGATCCCAACTTGATGGGCTGAATCTAAGTTTCTCTCACTCACCCCATTAATTTAATTTGACACGACCACGTTCCAATGAACCACCGTGAATCGTTGTTCACACGTGCAAATCACTGATACGCGACCCGTACGAGCACAGAACTTCATACCAATGGTTAGATATGGCACGTAGATACGAGAGACATCCCCACAATGCGTCATAACTCGACAACATGTAAGCACATTAATGCTCTACTCGCAACGCACGGTATTTGATTCTGAATCAAGCTTTTCGTCGCATTTTCCACATAGTTCCACTCGTATTTCGGAGATCACGTGGGGCGACATGCAAGCTTTACGCCATCAAGTGGAATTTTTCACGCAATTCCCGTCCGCTCAGGTGAAAGAAAATAAAGTTCGGATTTTTTTTCTCCATCAGGCTTGCTTTTTTCGATTTTTTCCCCCTTTCTTTTTTCACTGAATTTAATTATTTTTTCCGATGTTACAGGAGTGCCCGTTAATTGGATGTTGATGGCACCAGCAGTCTCGCCTAGGCGAACCAGCAGTGGAGCTAACAACCCGGGAGTCCGCCTTTATAAATTCGAGACCAGCACTGGGCAGGTGAGTCAATAAAGCTTCTCCCTATATTATATCCGCTGTTTGAAAGGGTTAAACCATAGTGGTGCAAGTCTTAATAAGATACGTATCTATATGGCTTGCGTAGTTATGAATTTGTACCAACTGTTTAATCGTAAAGCCCACCGGGATTATAATGTTATTATAATATTTTTATTTCAGAATCATTATTGTTATTATATAATAATCCCGATGGATTTGACGATTAAACAGTACGAAAAATGCATAACTACGCAAGCCATTTTGAAACGTATCTTAGTTACTTACACCACTATGACTTTAACTTTTGGGAGGCGCATCTGAGCTCACACCGATAGGCGCAGGGCGTCATTTTAGCTGCCTTCGAGTAATATTATATTTGTACTGTATAAGTGCACGAGTATGAGTGAACCATTGATCACTGACTTTCACATTAGGAAGACACAAATAAGGTACACAACCATGAATATTAGGTAAATGAAATACATTTTATTGAAACTAATTTCAACTAGGAGGGTATAAATAAAAACGTAGATATTTTTAAATTATGACCAAATCAGACTAAAAAAGGAGGTATTTAGTCTTTCTTCCAGTAACACAGCATAAACATTTATAATGCAATATCACAATATAATATTGGTAACACAATAAAGTGAGTTTATACTGTACTTGAGCACCTACCACCCATGTTTGCTTTTCAAAAAATTCGACGTCGTCAACTTTCACACTGAATCTGACCTTCAGCCTGCCATCTGGTGTATTACGTTGTAATTAGAGAATACCTGTACGTTCCGTTGCGCTGTGAATTGCTTTTGTCTATGCAAGATCGTTTTTAGTGAAAAGACGGCCAAATTGCCGCCAAGCGCTCGCCCGAAGGTTAACCCCTTCATTTAATAGGTAATTTCATAGCTTGGTACTGGAAAGAAAAGAACATGTAACATGAAAAGGACACGAGGGGAGGAAGGGGGGCTATGTTGCTCTATTTATTGAGTTGTTGTGGATGTGTTTTAGCAATACACTATGTGTGTGTACGCTTGTTTAACATTATTTAAAAAGTTATTGTATCGGATCAATCTTTTGTGAATAGCAAGAAGTTGCCTGCTTCATAACATATCATGTACACAACAATAAATTCTCAAATTAATATAAAAATGACTAAGATTATTAGATAAGATTATCATTGTGCTCGCAGTTTTTCGAGATTGCAGTATTTTATGCTTGTATAGAAGAGAAGGCTTACCTCTCCAGAAAACGGAAACCTCGAAATGAACGTTTTCAGACTCGCATCTTTTCTCTCTCGAAGATATTTTGATTTGTCATTTGATTACAAAAAAAAAGAAAGTACTTATTGAAATGTCAATTAGAATATGGAAGAATGTCACTATCGGCAAACAAACATAGAAGTAGCATTTTAGGGAGGAGATATTTTTCACGCAATTTGACCACCTCTCCTGCATTCTAAGAAAAAACCCATCGATTTATTTCATCATACTGTTCCGAAATATAGCGGATTTATATTCTTCCATAACGTGGTAGGTCAATCGGAAACAATTTATCCGGGATTAATGTTTTCTAGACCCACAATGATTGCGAACAAGTAGAGAGGAATCTCACATTGTTTCCTTGCTCTATCCCCAGGTGCTGGACTACACTCAGTACTATTTGGACCTCAACATTGCCAACTCGAGGGACCATGCCGAATGGCAGCAAGAGTACAACCTCACGTACTATTACGGCCTCAAGGAGGTGACCGCCTTGTCTCTCCACGAACTCGCCTCCACGTTCAACGAACGAAATTCTCAACTTTTCAGCAGGTATGTTTTGTTAGATATAACTTCCACATTTGAGCTTAAAATCTCAATATTTACGCGGATTTTCTGGTTCTTGTAATACTTTTTTCTTGTGCTTTTTGTGTTGTCGTCAATCTTCGAGGAATTAAAGTCAACCGGATAGAAACCTCACCAATGTGTGGAGAGACAGGAATGGAAAATAAGAGCTCACTGAAACGAACTTGACTCTCAACTTTCCCAACAACGAAAAAAGTTTAAAAAAAAACTTGAATGAGAAAAAAAGAAAAACACCATTAAAAGTGAAACAAGATCCGAAGCTTCCAAACTTTTGCTGAGAACTCGAAATTTCCATCATTGTATTACTATAAACAACTTTAATGTACATAATAATCATACGCCTTAAAATTGTATATACGAATAATTGCTTCCAACTCGATGGAATATTTTAAGGGGGTCTCAGTCGGTCGTCGTGCCTTCCTCATAGCGGGTTAGGCTAATCTCTTACGAACTGGCGCTCAGTTGCTCCCCCAACCCCCAACGCGGCTGAAGAAGCAACAATGTCACCATACACAGTGCCTCCCCCAACCCCCAGTCATCTCATAGCTGGCCAGTTTCATCAACAGTTTATCCCATTTTTCTCAGGAAATACCTAATCATCAAATTTCATGTTTCTTCTGGCATTCATCTTATTTTTATAATCTCTACACTAATGCACTTGTTCAGAAAGTAAAATTCCATGAGTGAAAAATCAGTGAACAATTTTTATTTAAATCAGACATTTTCGAGGATTTTGGAGATTCATTATTACATATATTTTGGGAATCGAATAACTAAAAGATTGCCGCTGGAATCATCAAAATCAACCAATAATGGACAGAAATAAGTGGGGAAAACCCGTTTATATACTGATTGAAACCCCCTTAATGATTAGAGAATGTTGAAAGTAATAAATTAATTATTTATTGGGAACAATATTGCTTTCAATAAAAAATTACTTCTATTGACTTTCCCCGCTACTCATTACAGCCACTAAATTGATTTATCAATATTATCAATTCAATGGGCTGACGCTTGGCAAGGAATGATTAGACGATCTATTGGTTCGCCAACCGTTGAACTGTTTGGCTCTGCACGCTTTGGTGAGTATGCGAAGGCTGTATTGGAAAGCCAGATGCTTTGCTTTCGTGAGTCGCTAAACCAGAGGACTCTCAACGCCCAGTTCCACTTGTTGTACCGCCACCTTGATTTGAATGTTGACTACATTAGAACCCTGTCACAATATGAGGCAATGGTGGTCATGAAGTGCCGAGGGGAGCTCCTCAATATCAACTGGCAGCCTTGGATCGGTAATAGAGCTTACCTCTGCTCTCTCTGCAATCTTGGAGCCGACGAAAGTACTGAGCACTTTCTGGCTGCTTGTCCAATCCTTGGATACGCACGACTGAGGTGTTTCGGCCGAGTCGAGTTGACCAGATCTGAGTTGATGGATGTTCTGAACGGTCCCGACTGGAAGGCTCTTTGTCTCTTTTTTCGCGAGGCCTGGCGCTACAGGTCATTTCTGGTCTCAGAATTCAATTACAATAACAATTGATATTTATTATATAAATAATCTGTATAGAAATTATTATTATGCAACTCTCTCCCCTGTATTTGTATTTGTTTTTGTTTTTGTTGCTTGTTGTACCTTGTTGCTTTGTTAAGTTATATTACCATAACCATGCTCTGTGCGTGTGTTCAGTTATAGTTTCAGTTAGTCTCTTTACATTTAACGCCCTCGATCCTTCTTGTATCTGACCTTAGTTTTATTTTTTCTTGAAATTTCCTTTCCAAAACGGATCTCCCGCTGATGGTCCAAAGGACCAAAGCGTATCATGTTGTGAACCTGCTTGTTGTTTTGCATTTCAGTTAATAAACGCATGTTTCAATCAATCAATCAATCAATCAATCACAAGATTATGCCCAAAAACGCACGTTTTTCGAGCATTAACCCCCCCTTTCCCCCCCCTTAAAAGGCAAAATTCGAAATTCCGGCGACGTAGTGCACAACTAGATAGTTTTCCGCGACGAACAAAAAAAGAACCAGGAAAATCGGTTGAGAACTAAGGCCTGTGCAGAGTACACAAGATTTTGTTACACACACACATACACACACACACATACACACACACACACACACACACTGACATACACCTATGGTTTTTTTCGCGGATTTGGATTCAGAATGGTCTAAAACGGATTACTGTGTGGTTATTTTTTTTTTCTGTTGAGTGTTGTCTTCCTTTACCCCAGATCGATCGCATAAGGACGCCCAAGTCTTACTGTGGGACGTCCTAAAAAGGTGACCAGTTTCGAACTACCCTTCAAATTTAACAAAAAAGAGTCAGTATATCGTAAGTCATTAATAACCATACGAAGTTCATCATAATTGGACCGTGATTACATATATATATATGTGTATTCCATTATCCAAATGCTATGGCAATAATTCCCCAACCAACCCCACTTACTCATTTCTCCGGCATTGTGAGCACTTCGGATGCGAAAAAGTTGATCGTTACGTCTGTGTAATGTCGGCCGTAATTGAGTTTTACTCTCTACCAAACTGAAAATACCAATAGGAAATGAAGGAGCTTTGACCCTTTTCAAACTAAAACACCACTCAGACGTTGTGTGTTTTTAATTCCTCGCGAAGAGAAGAAAACGCTACGTAGTTACCGAGGTGAAACGAAAAAGTTTTTATAGGAGATGAAGGTTCTGCCAGGGAAACGAAGTTGTAATGGTCTCAGGTCGGGGAAACTTTTAGAACATCCAAAGGCTGTCAATGAACAATGAACTACTATCATTCATTTCGTGGTAAAATAGAAGGTAAAAATATGAAGGAGCTCCATGAGAGACAACATGATAAATTACGTCGGTGTGGTCTGGTAATGACCATCATCGATCCACCCCAAACTCCCAGAACCTTGCTTTATGAAACCTGCAAGATTGTTGCTTCTTCGCCATTAAAGGTGCGTACTCCGAAATCGAAAAAAATATTTTAACGGATTTCGTTCGTTCAATCCGTCATCTTGGCTCATTCAAATAAGTCGCCAAGATCGATGGTGAGCAGATTGAAGGTTTTCCGGTGGTGAGGTCATATTTAAAATTATGTAAGTTGGATGACCAACTTACTTGGAGTAACGACATTTATCGTAGACACAAACAACTACTTAAATCAGGAAATAGCGACACTTTCTGATTTTTTTGGTATGTTGTTGGGGGATGGTACCAGTCGAGTTTGACCAAGTTCGCAGCTTCGAAAGACTTGTAAAAAATGCGTAGTGCTCAAAAAACTGCGACATTTTCGGAAGTTTTTCACTTTTTGGGTGGTAACTCCAAATTTAAATAGGGAGTTCTGGGAGCCTTCATTAGGAAATTTGAATACTGGTTGTTAAGGACGAAAAAATGTACAACTCGAAGAAACGAACAGCGATAGCATTTTAGTCATATAAAATTTGAAAGGAGATTAGACCTCTTTGGTGATTCACAGTCATGATTCTGTTTTATCGTAAGACTAACACATAAGTTCTCATAAGGACCGAACGGTTGGTCCTACAGAGCTCTGGGTGGTCTCATTCGATTCTAAAACGCTGCAAATTATTACACAATGGTTCGTTATTTTTCTATAGATCACTCGACTGCAAAGCCACCAACCATCCAACATGAAGAAAAACATCGATCGTGATCGTATTCCGGTCAGCTATAATTTGAACGGAGATTAGGCCTATTTTGCGATTCACACCCGTGTTTCTGATTTATCGTACGTCCAAACCTTAAATTTTTTTTCAATAAGAATGCATTTATTTTTTATTTTTAAAAACATACAATATTCATGTTATACAATACTGCATGTTATATCTGAAAACCGTTGAATACTTGTCTAAATGCTACACCCTCTGAAAGACAGAATCTTGTGTAGAGGGAGGAGTGTCCAGAGCTACATTTACACATTCGGACGAGAAATCTCCCGATATAATCAGACTACCATAACTACAATACAAAGAAAATGAATCGCCTCTATTTTTACTTTTCGATCTTTAAGAATCTCCTCTATTTTTTAATAAATTAAATGCTTTTAACAATTAAATGCTCGTAGTGAGCGAACGGTTTGTCCTACAGAGCTCCGGGTGGTCTCAAAAAATTCTAAAAATTCTATAGAATCTTAAATTGAAGGAAAAACAATACCTTTTTTTCAAAATTTTTTGAGTTAGGGCGTTTTCAAAATTTCAAAATTTATTTTTGAACCCTTAGAAGTGACCTAAATCAACCAAAATCTTCGGGGCACAACTAGACCAAAAATGGAGCCTACATACCAAATTTCATCAAAATCGGTCAATGCTAAGTGGCAAAAGTGCCGCGTACGGCGCATGGAGTACGGCGGACGGACGGCCAAATTTTGGTTTATCATTTTCAATAATGAACATTTGGAATCGACCAAGAAAAAAAAAATTTAACACCCCTCAAAATTTGATGGTTTACGTTTCAAGGTACGTAGAATCCAAAAATCGAATAAAAATTTGGCCGTCCGTCCGCCGTCCGCCGTACGCCGTACGCGGCACTTTTGCCACTTAGCTTTGACCGATTTTGATGAAATTTGGTATGTAGGCTCCATTTGGGGTCTAGTTGTGCCCAGAAGATTTTGGTTGATGTAGGTCACTTCTAAGGGTTCCAAAATCAATTTTGAAATTTTGAAAACGCCCTAACTCAAAACATTTTAATATAAAGGTATTGTTTTTCCTTCAATTTAAGATTCTATAGAATTTTTGAATTTTTTGAGACCACCCGGAGCTCTGTAGGACAAACCGTTCGCTCACTACGAGCATTTAAGGTTTGGACGTACGATAAATCAGAAACACGGGTGTGAATCGCAAAAGAGGCCTAATCTCCGTTCAAATTATAGTTGACCGAAAATGCGATCGATGTTTTTCTTCATGTTGGATGCTTGGTGGCTTTGCAGACGAGTGATCTATAGAAAAATAATAAACCATAGTGTAACAATTTGCAGCGTTTTTATTCGATTCTTGGATTCTACGTACCTTGAAACGTAAACCATCAAATTTTGAGGGGGTGTTAAAAAAAAATTTTTCTTGGTCGATTCCAAAGGTTCATTATTGAAAATAAAAACCAAAATTCAATACGTACTTTTTTTAAAATTGGAAAGAAAACGATACCTAAACAATCAAAAATTTTTGAGCTAGGGCGTTTTGAAAATTGCAACCCATAAATTTCACCCCTTAGAAGTGACTGACATCAACCATTCCAATGATTAATTATTGAATATAATAAACCAAAACAAATTTGCACTTTTTGTTGCAAATTACTAGTAGAATCGACCCTTGAAGTTTGGCCGTATCTTCCTCAGGCACCATGTTTAACTCAGGGCTTTTCTTATAGTTTTCTGCGATATTACCAAGTACAACATACAAATTATGGGATGCGAGGAAATTCAATGTCGAGAAAGTGTCTCAGAGCTGCCCAAACTTCCGAATTATTGTGTTCCCTTTCTCAGTTCAAAGACCAAAAGTAATCTCTTGTGAGAATTTAACATCCCGTGCGATATGGCAGCTCTACCTCCAATTAGGTTTTCCAGTTGGTTTCGCGAGCGTTAATGACGAAAGAAACTTTTCCTTGTTAATACTTGACTACCTACGAATCTGTCACTCGTTACCACCCCACAACTTTCAAGCACTCTTGTTAGTCCCACTTATTCGCTTTTAATTATTCCGGCTTTCGTGGCGTTACGTTTGACATAATCGCTCCGTCGGGCCATTTTTCCCGTACTCCCCGTCCACTCATCGCGGTTGCCGTTATTAAAAGTTTAACCTCTAGTCCTTCCTTCGATCCACCCGCAGTGTCGTAGATACGTATGTCCGTAGTATGGTAAAGTGGGGCAAGAATGAAATCTGGAAAGTTGCATAATACAGTCACATGTGTTGTGATTAATCCAGTGTTGAATTCTCCGGCACAGTATGCCTTGGATCATTTTGTTTTAAAAAATATTTCCTTTTCATGGGAAACGTTCAACAAGTTGGTTGCCCAAAGAACCTTCCTCATACAGAATGTCACGAAGCCAGAATTCTTCGATGTAAAAATTATTACTACGTATTCCACGTATTATTATTACATGCTACATATAATTACATTTACATTATTATTACATCATTCTTACATCATATTACTACATCATTATAACATTCTACATATTTCGTGTGAATATATGAAACATGATTTGCGTGACATGTTGATAGCTTCATAAAATGGTGAAGATCAACACGATTAACTTGTTTAATACTTTTTGGTTCATTGTTTTCAATAATGAACCTATGGAATTGACCAAGAAACAACCTCCCCCCCTCCCTCAAATTTGTTTGTTTTACCTCTCAAGGTACGTAGAATCCGAAACTCGAATAGGTACAATTTTTTTCGTATATCCGCCGTCCGCCGTACGCGGCACTTTCCTAGGTTCCCATTGACAGATGTTCATTAAATTTGGTACATGAGCTCCATTTAGGGTCTAGTTGTGCCTCGAAGCTTTTGGTTGATTTCAGTCACTTCTAAGAGTTGAAGAATGAAGACTAAAATTTGCAAAACGCCCTTGCTCATAAGATTTTGATACAAAGCTGTTGTTTTTCATCGATTTGAATTAGTATTGAATTTTTTGAATCGAATGAGACCACCCGGAGCTCTGCAGGACAAACCTTTCGCTCCTCATGAGAACTTAAGGTTTGGACTTGTGGTAAATCAGAAACACGAGAGTGGATCGCGGAAGAGGCCTTATCTCCGTTCAAATTTTATCTGACAAAAATACGATCGTTGTTCATTTCTACAAGTTGTACTCAGTTTTGTGTCCTTAGCAACCAGTAATCAAATTTTCCAATCAAGGCAACCACAACTGTTTATTTCTCCGAATTGAGTGTGAAGCGTACTCATAATAACCTTGATTGTGAAGCAAAGAACGCTGCAAATCATTTCACAAAGGTTTATTTTTGGTTTATTATTTTCAATAATGAACCTTTGGAATCGACCAAGAAAAAATTTTTTTTAACACCCCCTCAAAATTTGATGGTTTACGTTTCAAGGTAAGTAGAATCCAAAAATCGAATAAAAAGTTGGCCGTCCGTCCGCCGTACGCCGTACGCGGCACTTTTGCCACTTAGCATTGACCGATTTTGATGAAATTTGTTATGTAGGCTCCATTTGGGGTCTAGTTGTGTCTCGAAGATTTTGGTTGATGTAGGTCACTTCTAAGGGTTCAAAAATGAATTTTGAAATTTTGAAAACGCCCTAACTCAAAAAATTTTGATATAAAGGTATTTTGGTTTATTATTTTCAATAATGAACCTTTGGAATCGACCAAGAAAAAAAACATTTTAACACCCCCTCAAAATTTGATGGTTTACGTTTCAAGGTACGTAGAATCCAAAAATCGAATAAAAATTTGGCCGTCCGTCCGCCGTACGCCGTACGCGGCACTTTTGCCACTTAGCATTGACCGATTTTGATGAAATTTGGTATGTAGGCTCCATTTTTGGTCTAGTTGTGCCCCGAAGCTTTTGGTTGATGTAGGTCACTCCTAAGGGTTCCAAAATCAATTTTGAAATTTTGAAAACGCCCTAACTCAAAAAATTTCAATATAAAGGTATTGTTTTTCCTTCAAATTAAGATTCTATAGAATTTTTAGAATTTTTTGAGACTTTTTGAGTTTATATTGAAATATATATATGTATAAATCCAAACACGAGTGTGAATCGCAAAAGAGGCCTAATCTCCGTTCAAATTAGAGCTGACCGAAATGCGATCAATTGTGGTGATTTAGATTTTTTTTTGATTTTTTTTTGATTTTTTCCGATTTTTTTTTTTTTTTTTTTCTTTATATTGGATGGTTGGTGATTTTGTAGACGATAAATCTATATAAAAATAATAAACCGTTGTGTAATAATTTGTAGCGTTTTTTCCTTAAATTTAAGATTTTATAGAATTTTTAGAATTTTTTGAGACCACGCGGAGCTCTGTAGGACAAACCGTTCGATCCCTACGAGAATTGAAGGGTTATACGTACGATAAATCAGAAACACGAGTGTGAATCGCAAAAGTGGCCTAATCTCCTTTCAAATTTTAGCTGACCGAAATGCGATCGATGTTTTTCTTCTTGTTGGATGGTTGGTGGCTTTGCAGACGAGTGATCAGTATAGAAAAATAATAAACCATTATGTAATCATTTGCAGCGTTTTTCCTGTATAGATCACTCGCCTGCAAAAATCACAGCTTTGCCATTGTCACTGTATATATGATTTTTTCACAAGTTTATTTTTGCCAATTTTCGGGTCTAGGGATCTTTTGTTCGTTTGAGGTGTTTAAAAAAATGAGCCGATATTTACCCCCTATGAACTTCTCCTTCGTCTCAGATATGAATGCAGAGAAAGTTTTACCCCTTTGAATGTTCGGTTCTACCAATTAGGGTACAATCAGGCACATCTTATTCCACACACCTAATGCGTCAATACGAACGATAATTCCGTAGACCCGAACATTCCTAGGAGTAAACTTGACCCCTCTCCACCAGAAAGATTGAGGAAAACTGTCTAGTACCTCTTCATGTACTCAACCTGTTCATGGATCGCACAAGAATTTGCGTTTATAGAAATATAGACATACACACCCACCCAAACAGACACGAAACTGAAATCGGTTAAAACGTGAAATGCAAGTGGAAATTTTGATTTTGGAGGACTTTTTTCGACAACCTACAAGTGAAAATATTGATTTTACTATCTTGGTTAACTCGAAAGCAAAATGGTTAAAAAAATCGTTAAATAATATTTGAGAGAAAGTTATCTGCTTCAGCTACACCCATCTTGCAATACTCAATCAGAGAGGGATTTGGCCAATAGAGTGCATTATAGAGACGAGTACAACCTATTAGTGTGATGACACCATCGTTTGAATGCCGCCGAGTTCCTCAAGTGGTTCTTCAAAATGTTGGCTTATTTACTCACGCTGCACGAAGCGGACTTTGTGTTATACGCCTCTAAAACTAAATATTGGACTTTCAAACCTAGTTGTGTAACATAAATGTTTCGAACTGAGGGTAGCTATCAAAGTTGATTTTTCCAGCCCATTAAAAACTGCTGTAGTTTCACGAAGCCCCTACTTTTCCTGAGTGGAGGGAATTCTATAAAGAATGCCCTCTTCGTTCAAACTTACACAACAAGTATTCACCCGATACAGCTCGATACCGATAATAACCACTTTGCATTTCCTATTTCGCTCAGATTTTTTCGTCCGTAGACCACTCGAATGGCCCAAGTTTCTCGGAGCAGAAAGAGAAAAAAGTAAAAATCCAAATTTATGTTTCAAAGTTTAATCGGGGAGAAAGTGACCGGCTAGAAGTGAAACAGTGGTGGAGAGAACGGGGTAGGAAAGTTAAATGAACCTAATCAGATTGGCAGTCATAAGCGGAGTTTAACTGTACTTTCGGAGAACTTCACTTTCAAAAGAGGCATCCGTGAAGTTACGTTTTTAGAATAATGGATATTGTTTATGGGACGCAGCAATGGTTAAGAAAATACCCATTTACATTTAAAGTGGAGATCCTTCAAGAGTCTTTGACGTCGATAGGGTAGTATTATGGTGATAAATTCACCTATTCAGTTGATTTCATCCCAAGAAAGTACTACCGCAAAATTTACTTCAACTATCCATTTCGCAAACGTTTTTTGAGTATTGAGACGCCCTAACTGCGTGGTCCAAAGGATAGAGTTGAGTAGGTTTTTGCAAAAACTCGCTAACAACTGATAAAATTTGCTCGTTTGCAACTTCTGAAAAAATTGTAAATAATAAATATCTACGTCAGTGTTCTGGTAACGAGGAATTGGCCTTCATGAAATGTTCAGTATTTTGTTCTATCCAAACTAGGTATAAAGAATATTAATGTCTTCATTTGTCAGGCGAAACCAGATAGATTTTCGTGCTCGAATTGGGAATGGATACTAGAACATCACACTAGTTAGTTTAACTCTTAATAAGAAGAGGCAAAGAAGTGATTGAAAGTTAAAAATAAGAAGGCGGCCCTAAAATTATAGCATTTTCAAGACAAATTAATCCTTTTCCAAACCAAGAGAATCTTTTTCCAGACCAAATTAAACTTTGTCCGAACCAAAATAAACTGTTTTCAAACAATTTAAACTTTGTCCAAATCAAATTAAACTTTTTCAAAACCAAATTAAACTTTATCCAAACCAAAAGTAAACTTTGTCCAAATCAAATTAAACTTTTTCAGAACCAAATTAAACTTTGTCCAAACCAAATTAAACTTTGTCCAAATCAAATAGAACTTTTTTCAGATCAAATTAATTTTTGTCCGAATCAAATTAAACTTTGTCCGAACCAAATTAAACTTTGTCCAAATCAAATAAAACTTTTTTCAAACCAAATTAATTTTTGTCCGAACCAAATTAATCTTTGTCTAAATCAATTTAATCCTTTCCACAACATAACAATATATTTCCGTAAAGTACCTAATCTCACAAAGTAAGTATATCATCGCAACATAATCTTAGAAATTCAATTAAAATTCGTGTGAATTTCCAAGATTAAAGCAATTGGTAGCGAAGATGCGAGAGAAATGGCATTAAGAAGGGATAATCATCAGCCTTCGAAGATATCGGACAGAAGAATAGTAAATTCTTCATAGCTAAGAACTTCTACAGCTAAAAACTTCTCACGTTTTTCTACAACGCCCTTAATTCGCAAAAGTTATAACTGGGCTAATTTTTGCGAAAGGATTGATTTGGTTTGGAAAAGGATCCTTTTGGTTTTGGAAGAAGATTAATTCAGTTTGGAAAAGTATTCATTTAGTTCGGAGAAGGAATAATTTGACTTGGAAATGCTATATATCAAATGACGACTGGTAAGCAGGGAGAAATACGTAATAATGCCCTCCATTGTTCGATAGATGCGTCTAAAAAGTGAGAAGGAAACATTCGCGAAAGTTCGCCAACTCGCAACTATAAAAAGAATGAAAACAAACGAGAGTGACAAACATTTTTTGCTCCACAGCGCTTAGTCTGAGAGCACATCGTCACAAAAGCACTCCGACAAAGTCCAGTTACTTTTACTGCTAAAAGAAACATGCAAAGACTGTTTTTAGTATAGTTGCTCCTTTGTCTCGGAAAAAGGGCGGAAGTCTGGAGAGTGTTGTGAGATAGGGACGACACCTCTCGGCTGTCATCAAATATTCCCTCATGGAAGTGCAAAAGTATAATGCACCTACGTGTTTCGATGGGGATAGCGCGATTGTCTCTTCTGATTCGCGACTCGAGCAGACAGAAAAAAAAACTGAAAGGAAAACAGACATTCGTGTGATGTTTCAGCTCTAGCTGTATGAGAGATGATGCAGATAGGGCTTCAAAAAATGGTTCACTGTTAAATTTACGCGAATGGACTTTTGTCATTGAAATCTGCATACACATGTTGGAATATCACAGGAAGGCAAAGAAACGCCGAAACAGATTTTTCACGAATTGGCAGTTTAAATGTAACATTGACGGTTGTTCCAAATTTCGAGAGAAATAGGAGAGAATTATTATGGGCAACTGTTATGCCTCGTTCTTTAGTGGTTCAAGAAAAGTAATAGCGATAAAAATTATGAATCTACGAGTAAGTACATTATTATGGTTCAATATTTCTAGCAATAAATTTTTTGTAGCTGAAATATTACAGTTATTTTATGTAATCGTGTTTCATTGATATTGGGACTCCGACTACTTCGCACTAAATACATCTAAATACAGGAATCTGGGTTTGATTTTAATTTGAATTCAAATTTTTAAAAAAATGACGTAGGTATACTGATAGATTCGCTAGAGCGACAGATTATTTTGTAAGATATTAGCACCTGATTGAAAAATAATTTAATATTGTTGCAAGTTTGGGGATAGTTGGTGTATCCCATTTATGTGCTCCGAACAATGGGAAAGGAACGTCGAAGCAGGAATCAAATTTGGAACGTTTGAAGTGATTTTAATTTACCTCACATTAGTTCATCCTTCAATGCAATTACTGTAGTTGTTAAGCAAAGTGTTTTCAGCGGTACAAGTACGAAGAGTATCATTTGATACTCTGCTAAATGGAGGTATCGACTCTCACTCCTGTAGGTGCTCTCCAACTGTTCAGGAAATTGAAATGGCCGATAAGCTCTCAAAACATATTGTTAGTAATGCATGCATTCCTGGGGACGTCCCATTGGATAAGCATTAGGTCAATTTAAACCAGTTGGTCAGCGATGAAACACGCATTTTTATTTACTTTCCTCCTGCACGAAACTGCTTCACTCAATGTAATTTAGTATTTATTCTTAAGTGAGAATTGTGGACCCCCTCCACCTTATCCACCATTACATTTTTAGCGGCATGCGAGCCTCGAACATGAATAGCATTTTAAATTCCATGAACTACGATACTCAACATGCAAATTCGAGTACAAACTTACGGCGAGCGGAGTTAGGAAGTCCTCCTATTGGCGCGCTCTGGAAATTGACTTGACCAGTCAGTGTTCACACCCGACTCAGAGCTGAGAGCAGAATTGAGATGCCACCGCTCCACCAAAGGGGTGGAGGCAAGGCTTGTTGAGACAAGCACTACGATGGAACATTCCACGATTTCCTACCGGCCATTTCATCAACCAGAATATTTTTTATTGAAGGTAGATGCAAAAGCCAGTACAGCCAGAGCGCCCCTGCCAGGATTCTTATGTATAAAGATAATGGGATGTAAAACACCTTTTCATCTATAAAGATTCCCAAGAGGAGAACTCTCTAGAGGTATTGGAAATGATCACACAACTGCCCATGAGCCCCATCCCAATCTTGGGAAGTTCTACATAAATGATTTTACATTTCTTCCACCAACAGTTCTATGCGACTCACCACTCTTTCCTTCCCAGTGGAACTAAATTGAGTATTTTTTTTTAATAACGTTTGTTGTGGCAAGCCAGATCGGATTGTGTAAGGGTTAATTCTCATTGAGCTTGAAGCCACCCCACACAAGGAGATCTCACAATATTTTGAGACCCTGTCATTCGTTTCGCCTTTGCGACTAACATCAATGCCACTGCTCATTTGGACACCCTAAAAATCTACTGCCCATTTCAAAGGAGAGAAAAGCTAATGGTTTGTGGCAACGTACTTGACGGACCCTTCGCATTTTATGGAAGTATTACAAGGGTCCGAAAATTTCTTCATTCTTTGTTGTTCGCCTATTAGTACCCATGTTACCACAGACAGATATTAACAATAAACAATATAAAACCAATAGTAAACCAATATCATTTCCAAATGTTTGAAATATTTTTTTCCATTCCCAATGTGGAGCAACGTCGCATGTGCACATCGCATGTGCGAATTTTGGTTGAAAATTGGTCTTACACTAATATCTTTCCAAGTTCGCTTATTCCTACACAAGACCTTTCTAGCGGTCATAATCTACCTCTCAACGACAGAGAATAATTCATACTCCAACTTACATCCTTCCAATAAGTGTTGACGAACCCACTACACTGAGCTGTGAATGCAATGACCGCAAGGAGGCACTCACCTCGGGCAGTCGTACTAACACGCCACAATTTGTTCGCAGGGCGTGCATCTTCTCCACTCTTACTATATTTCAAGTCTTACATTTTATCAAAATATGACAATTTTAGAATTACAGCGTAGAGCAGGGATTCTACTATTGCGGTTTATATTATTTGAGTTTGTTGTGGAATGACCCGAATTTGCTATGGTGTATAAAGTTAGGTTCTCCCTAGAACACAATCAGCGTGCATACGCCGTCATGCAAACCCCAGCTTTGTCTCCATGAACCCCCTATATTGATTAAGCAATGAGCCTTGTTTACACTAACGCCTTCCCCTCCGCCGCGCCGGCAGCTCAAACATTCAAGCCGAGCGATAACTCCAAGTTTCTTGAGCACAACTGGAGTTGACTGGAGGTTGCCAAGTACTCGAATGTCTCCCTTCGGAAGGGCCAACTTGAAGTCTACACTCACACTCCAACTTTACACGAACCACTCCAGACCTCGCTCGCCACATACTGAGCCTCTTCGGCCAAGTTTAACCTCAACTTTGCACATAATATTATTTTCTTTAAGGTCGTACCTTCCTCTCCTTCTCCGAAACAGGCTTAATGCATTTCCGAGGCTTCCATAGTGCGGCAGGAAGGTAATCTTGTATCAAAGTAATATAACGTAAGAACCAATTGAGGCGCGGGTAAATGGGACCTCGCCCCCCACCACCTCAAAGGGAACTTGGCGGACTCTATTGTTCCCTGAAGTGCAGGTAGGTTAACCACACCCTGCCGTCAGCATGCGAGGCAACTGTATTTATTACGTTCTCCAAACTTCCTACAACCTGAACTTTCCAGGAGCGACAGAAACGTAGTGCACCATAACTTTGTTCTCGACAATGGTCGAATAAATAACTAAAACCAAAGGTCCCATTCGGAAACTCATTGTTTTGTAATTTACTTCCGTAATCCTCCCAAGAAGACACTCCGTGTGAACAAGGTGCCAAAAGCGAAACAAATTGTGATACCAAAACTTTATTGGCGCACTTCAGCTGAAGTCTCCAATTCGTGAAAGCTCTGATGTCGATGAGACGGATCAGAAGTTACTAGAAGTTGATTCCAAAATAATTGCGAAGGAGTTTCATAGAAATCCAAACACAATGGAAAAGTGTAGCAACATATTCTGGAAAATCTACTGTGATATCCTGGGAAGGAATATCAAGCAGCCTGTAGAAAAAAAGTGGGGGTTCGATTTTTCCTAATTGAGGAGGCAGGTGCAAGCAGAGCGAGTGCGTCAAATCAGAGTTTTGAGAAAATGAGCCCCCCAATTTTTTTTTAAACATTTTAACCTCTCTAAGTCTTTTTGCCCCAACTCTGACATTATTCTACTGTGCAGTAGTCCAAAAAAGGATATCTTCAGGAAAAACAGGTAAAATATGAAGCACGCTGCCCTTCTCAAAGAAAGGAAGAGAGATTCTCAAAAGTCCTCTCAGTACGTTATCTCCTAGAAAGGCTCATGGAAATCAGAAAGAGTTTTATAGAAAAAAATAATAAAATTCTTCGAGTTCTACCAGCAAATTTTTGATTGAAACGCTTCAATAAAAATTTAAAAGTAATATTTCGCAGACAAATAAATTTCCAGGTTATGACTAAAAGTATAAGTATCGTAGAAGTAGGTATCGTAGTAGGGGTATTCTATTCCAGAATGTTTCTAGGTTGACTTCAAAATTCATACCGTAAATTGGGGTTACTTTGTCCCGCTTTTATACATTTTAGGTTTTTGGTGATTTAGCTTGCTTCAAATGAGCTGATTTTAGGCATGGCCTCCGTTGAGTGGCTGATCAGTGCATGAAGCACAGATTCGACAGAAAAATTGTACAAACAGCTTGTTTCTATTCCTGGAGCAAATTAAGCCCCTTGACTAACATACAGAGGATAAATAATGAGGTATCCAAGAGTCCGAAAATCTCAACAAAAAAAAATCTTTTTATTAACTTGAAATATTAAAATTTTTAACTTTTTGAGGGTATTAAAACCCTTCTGAATCATTTTCAACTATAAAAATGCAAATTACTACAAAAATGACTAAGAAATAATACTGTCTTAACATTGGTATCACAACAGCTGATTACAATAATAAAATTTACAGTCGACCCTACAGAAACTACTTCAGACATAATATGTCTGTCATAATAATATTATATAATATACATATAATATACATAATAATATACATATAATATACATATATAATAATATACATATTATGTATATTATACAACCTTGTGACTATATCACAGCAACTGATTACAATTATGAAAAGTACAGTCGATCCTGCAAAAGATTAATGGACTTTACTTGAGATTCATACGGTTTCAAGAGGATAGTCACAGCAGTTGAAACATTACTTATGTATGTATGAAAATTGTTGAAACACATGGAAATTACAGTCGACCTAACAAAAATTCGGGAACCTAGCTTTCTCTTGTACCTCCTGGGCATTCTAAAATAAGGAAACGCATTGAACGAAAAATTTAAATTGCTGCAGACTAATTGTTGCTCCACTATGTTGGGGAGCAGACTCCCCATTGACGCCACAAAAATCTATGGATTCAAATATTCCAAGCAAATTTTTGATCAGCATTAAATTTCCAACAATTTAGTACTTGATTTTACTTGATTAGTTGCGACTAAGGTTCGTGAGTGACAACTTTTCCGGGAGCAAAAAGAAAACCGTGTTGAACAGTCTTGAAGAAAAATAGCAGATAACCCATCTGAAACCTTCGGTTTCTTCTTTTCTTGCACTTGGTAGCTCCACATTTCTACGTCAGATTCCACGCAGGAACAGGTTCCTTGGATACGAACTGTTCCGCAGGTTCGAAAATGAAGTTGTTTGTTAGATTTTTGGGGCAGAGTTACCCGCGGGTGGGCAGAGTAACCCCCTTTTTCGGTACTATAGTTAGACACTTAGTAACGTTTAGTTTTTTGAGTTGATTAGCTAATGAATCAAGCAAATACTAGTACTCATACATAGTGACGATTCGATGTACCGTTCGATGCGATATTTAACATCAAAATAATATCGGAAGGCAGAATCGATATCGATAAAACATCGGAAGAAAAATATCGATATCACTAATATCGGTAGAATATCGAAAGAAAAATACTGATTCCACTGATATTGAATAATATTCAATATCAAAAACAATTATGTTTTTGCATATTTTTAAAATTAATATCAGTGATATCGATAAATTATCGAAAGAACAATATTGATTTCACTGATATCGAATATGTTTTGCATATTTTTTATCAATATTAGTGATGTCGATAGAATATCGAAAGAAAAATATTGATTTCACTGATATCGAATGTATGTTTTTGCATCGTTTTTTATCGATATAATGCCAGTTCAAATTATACTAATATAATACATTCATCTTCCATTTCTATTCATTTTGGTTTTTATTATTTTTTATATTTTAGGAGGAATTGATAAATGACAGTAGGAAGGAATATAACCATCACAACCGATAATTTTTTTCTTTCAATATCAATATTTTCCTTTCGATATTCGATAATATCGCAAGAAAAATATCGATACAAACATCGGAAATATCGAAACAAAATATCGATATCAATAAATATTGAAAGGATGGAATCGTCACTACTCATACATCGAATGTCACAGCAAGAGGGTACGCAGACTCTGAATAACAAACAGATCGTCTCTGATCACCTGGGCGAGGTAAATCTCAAGAGTTCTCATATTGCTCCACGACTTCAATGACTTGACCTTATCAAATCATCTCGACACAATGCATGGATGGGTCTCGCACTCATCCTCAAAGATAAGGTGTCCCCTCCCAGATTTCTCATTAATTTGTGCGAAGGGACCAATCTTTGGTCTGCAGGTGAATTCCGCCTTATCGGTCGGCGGTATCTTTTCATTAGGAATTGATAGATGACTGTGGGTTCCTCTCCTGCTCCCCTAATCATTTCGCTCTTCTGATTCCATTAACAGCCGTAACGATCGGCGTATCGGAGCCCGTAACGGTTGGCTAAGGCTTCCCGAGAGGGAAGACCTCGAGCCCATAACCTTTCACCCATCGCACCCGTGGGAGTCAAGTCAACCGTTAAGAGCGTTAAGCGAAATGCTCGTTTAAATGCTCGGGATAATTTCGAGGTCCTTTACGGGCGTTTTACCTCTCGGATGTACGGAGTCGAGACTCGTTGTTGCGGTCTTCCGCTTATAGTAATATCCGGGAAAACAGGAATCTTCCCTCTTCAGTGTGGGTTGTAGGATAATAACTATATTCAACCTCCACGACACTATGTATAGCTCATCATAATTCATTATGGAATATTTGTATTGTCCTACTTGAGGCTTATTAAAGATAACAGCCGGCAATAGCGGTTTCCACGTCTACATACTACACTAAATTCTGGCATTATGAGCCCGATTTTTTTTTTTTTTTTTTAATCCAAAGTAAACTTCATTATTAGAAAAATCAACATTAGCTTCTTGATAACATAGAATTATAGTAAAATTAGTATCTAATTAAGGGGCCCTCAATTGGTCGCCGTTCGTTCCTCGTTTCGGGTCAGTATTTCCCTAAATTGCAGGGGTTGAAACTTGTAAAGAAATGTTCAAACTTCACATGTGATGTGTTAAAGGATTTTCGAAATTCATTAGTGCACCAGTCTAGGGAATTGATCTAGACGCTGGAATCATCAAAATCGAATAACAATTGCCACAGAAAAATGGGAAAACCCGTTTATGCAGTTTGGTTTTTCCCATTCTGGTTTATTATTTTCAATAATGAACCTTTGGAATCGTCCAAGAAAAAAAAATGTTTAACACCCCCTCAAAATTTTATGGTTTACGTTTCAAGGTACGTAGAATCCAAAAATCGAATAAAAATTTGGCCGTCCGTCCGCCGTACGCAGTACGCAGCACTTTTTTCAGCAACACAGCAACACTGGACCGATTTGGTTCAAATTTGGTACATGGGCTCCATTCTGGGTCTAGTTGTGCCGCGAAGCTCTTGGTTGATGCCAGTCACTTCTAAGGGGTGAAAATTAAGCGTTGAAATTTTCAAGAGTACCCTAGCTCAAAAACTCTCGAAATAAAGGTATCGTTTTTTCACCAATTTTAAATTGTATTGAATTTTCAAACATTTTGAGACCACCCGGAGTTCCTCAGGACAAACCGTTCGCTCCCCACGAGTATTCAAGGGTTTTTCTTCGATAAAACAGAATCACGAGTGTGAATCACAAAAGATGTCTAATCTCCGTTCAAGTCGTATCTAACTAAAATGCGATCGCTGTTCATTTCTTCGATTTGTATTCAGTTTTGCTTTCTGAGCAACCAGTAATCAAATTTCCATCTGAAGCTTCTATTTTTCGAATCGAGTGTGAAGCGTTTAGTTCTTTCTAATTAACTTGATTGTAAAGGTGTGAAGGCAGTATCGTGTAGTAGGTAGTACCTGCTAGTGGTTGGTAGGTAAAAAAATTTGGTAGTTAAAAAACGCTGCAAATCAATGTCCAAAGGTTTATTATTTTCTGTATAGATCACCCTTCTGAACAGATCCCTCCCTACCAATCGTAGGTACCTACTAGCTACTAGGACATTTTTGAAAATTTCAACCCTTCATTCCCATTCGGTTGGTGGTTGGGGTTGAAATTTCAAAAATGTTCTAGTAGGTAGTAGGTACCTACAGTTGGTAGGGAAGGAGCTATACAGAAGGGTGATCTATACAGAAAATAATAAACCTTTGGGTAATGATTTGCAGCGTTTTTATTGGGAGTTGCCCCTTACGCTCTTTGTTTGTTCAAAACTGATTAATATAAGTACTTCATCAATTTTAATGTAAAATGAAGTGCTTGACCTCAACCTCCGACCCTATTTATATCTCTCAATTGAAGTAGTGATGAGGAAAACAGTCGTGGGAACTGTAGTTTGAGGAATGTACTTATGAATAGAGTAGTGAGATGAGCAGGTTGAGAAGAAGTAGGAGAAAGTCGGTGGAAAGTGTCGTGAAAGAACAACTAATAAAGAAAGAGAAGAGATACGAGGAGAGAAGTTTGTTGAAAAAGTAGCGCGTAAAAAATGTGTCGTGGGAAAACACTCTCATTCAAATTGTCAACTCACAACACAAAGAATAGTGGAAATAGTCTTCAAGCCTGTAGAATATATTGAGTTTTCCTCAAACTATTTTCTCATACTGTGACTCATGGACCGTTCAGAAAGTGAGGTGGAGTGAAGGTACCCTCCTACCGATTCTCCTTCCTTCCTCGTCCGAATGATAGGGTCTATCAATTTGAATGAAACGCTTGACCTCAGCCTCCGTTTATATCAATCCGAGCCATTCATTTCCCTTTGTTCTCGGGTTTTCATTCAACAACTAGCGGCTGTCGGAGGAAATGGCGAGATTTATGAGTGGATACGCTCGGCGAGGAGAATATTTTAGTTGAGATGGCGGGCAAGCGATTAGAAGTAGCCTCATATGGATGATAATGGGCGAGACAGTTATCTGGCCGGCTCGCTCAACCTCGGGAATCGGCTGTGACTAACGGCAGACACCGACATTATCTCCGCTGTAAATTCCGTTAATGGTTTGAAAACTGGGAAGGAGAGGGGAGAGTGGGGAAGATGTGTGCGTAGGTGTGAGTGTGTGTGTATGAATGGGAATGTGGGAACCTACCTTGGGAAATCGGTATTCAGAGGTATTCATGATTGCTTGTGACACGGGCGACGGACATGGTCAACTATATCAATGATGAAAACGACGAGGAATGGGCTGATGAACTTTGGCAAATATTGCACCGATCGACCCAATTACGATTTTCAAGAAAATCAGGAGAATTCCCATCCAAGGTCCAGTTTTTTGACCAACTTCATCGTTCTGGTGATTGGCTTCCCGTGTTACTCCAGTCCAAGCTGGCCAGACCGATGACCCAGAAGTCTGCAGCATCTTTCATCTAACTCCTTCCTCGTCTTCCGGTTTCTTGGACCTCTTCTTTGGAAACTTTCTTCGACATCTTTGTAACGCCCATTCAAACCAAGTGGTCAAGCCTGAGTAGCCTTTGGGATTTCAAAAATCTTACTATCTTCATGGTCGATCAACTCATCAAGTTCGATCTGATTCGCCATTTTCCTGCTCAAGGCGGCCTTCCATCTAAGGCGTTCATTATCCTGGTTATCATCATACAATGCTCTGCACTATAGTGGCTTTGTTTTCCTGACAAGAAGCTTTAATTTCTTTAGGTTTTCAAGACCGAATTATGTTAGTAGCCATTATTCGGCTTTACATTTCTCGGCTTCAGATTTTCATTCTTAATTCCCACCCCTGGATGTTAAAAGTTGTTCATGATTTCAAAACATGGGATGTTCAACACTCATGTTGCTAGCAAATCTACGAGTTTCAGATGGTAATAACATTAGGCATCCTTCCTGATGATGGTACCTTAAATCAATAACACACCTACGTCGTTTTGAAAAGATATTTTTGCGTTTAAAGATACCTACTCCAGCTCTCAACACCAACACAACAAGTGTTTTAGTTATTTAAACTAATCAAACCTCAGATAGGCTAACCCTGAATCACCCAACAAATGGCATCATAATCAGGCAAAAAGGTCGTTATATGAATATTGACGTTTGAGGGAAAACTTTGATGACTATTTAATAATTTATGGTACTTATGCCCGGGATTACTATTTAACCACAAACAAGGTCATGTAGGAACGCACCTACTCTGGAACGCAAAAAGAGAGTGAAATTTCCGATTTTGGGGAACCTGATGTACAAATACCAACTCTCGTTAACCAGAGTAGTAGTGAACTTTATTTGAAAGTGAAGTACTTCATCATGAATTTCAAGTACGACCAAATAATTGTCAGAAAAGCGTACTTCCCCAATTGAAACTCCAATATTCATGTCAAAATCTCACATTTTCTAGACTTACCCATTGAACGAAGGAAGATGAGTTGTGTGGGGAGTTGTTAATGAAAAGTAAACACCTTTCAAGGTGAGAGCAAACAAAAGATCAGTGAGAAGACTGCAATGCCTACCTTCCTTCAAATGCAGATGAGACTGGTTAACAGTGAGTCAGTGTGTTTGTAGAAGATCATAAATTCATCAGGCGGGTGTCTGAAGCAAGAATCTAGGGGAATCATTGAGGAGGAGCCCCCAGGCGAGTTCCTCCAAGATTTTCCCACAATGTTCTTTTGTTATACGATATTATAAGAGCAAACATAGCGTGAAGAAAACAGATGAAAAACGGAACAGCCAGAAAATTGTCTGTTCCCACGAAAATTAGTAACAAATGTAAATCAATTTCGTGGTCATCATTGATAAAAAATAGAAATGTGCTGCTGTGATCAAGATCTGATTGAATTGTTAGGGTTTGGGCAATGGTGTATTTCGGTGGGACGGAAATTCAGGTTTTTGACCTCAAATTTGGATTTAGCACCATTGAGACCTACATACTCCAACTTTTTGCCCAATGTTTCAATAACATGTGGTAGACAAATTAATTAAGGAGATCACACGTTTGAAAAAAAAGGCGAGCCTCCCTGAACGCACACACACTTACGCCGCGGGCGTGTGTGTGTACTATTTTGTAGTATCCAAGAGATTCTCAGGTAGGTTACCTAGTTACCCTCAGGTAAGGGTTTTATCTCTTCTCAGTGCACGGATACTTTTTTCAAAGATAGTTTTTTCAAGGCGAGCAACTTAATTCGACACACCCTGCTGCCATCGTTAAAACCTTCAACTTTTATTAGCTTCCCTAATTTCTTATAAAATTCAATTTCCTTTATTCCTGAAAAAAAATTAAAAAATTGACTGAAATACCTCATTTAGTTATTGATTGGTCCCTGTGAAATTCATCACCATGGACTCTCTCCAATCATTGCTCTAATCCGGAGGGCAATTCGAGATTGATTATTGATTTTATCACGAGTCGTTCAGTAAGAACTATGGTAATGTGATTTATATACCTAGTATGCTGAATTCTTAGAATCAACAAATTAATCAAGTACTGGTATATGCATACCATGTAATCACTTTTACCGCAACTAAGTTGTGTAAGTCCATATTATTACATAATATTAACCGTTAATTTCCCACTTGTTAAAAAAGTTTGTTTGGCTTTATTAATTAAATGTAGATGTATTTCGACAAATCTATAGAATATTTGAGAAGAATGTAAGAGGCCCTTTCACAGTAGGTCAGCTCAAGAATGATCATGATCCACAGCAACGCTATTTGCGTCTCCAGAATCTGTCTACAATCCAAATTTTGTTGGAGAAGAAGAAAACCTGGGGGGAAAACCGTTGGGGGGATGTTGTGGTCAGTTATTTCTCAAAGAGTACAAACTAAGGAATAAGGTTTAGAAGGTTCACTTCGTAGAGGGAGGCACCATCTCTGACGAGGAAACCCAACTAATAGCCTACAAGGTGAGAAATGAGGGTAGAAGGTAACTCAAAGGCCCTCTTACAGTCTGTCAACTCTTGAATTATTGTTTTTTTTCATTAAGTTTTTATGTTTTTATTATTAAGTTTTCTTACACAAGCGAGAGTAGGAGTATCAGGAAAGCCAACGGCTATCAGTTTTGGTTTCAAAGTGAATAACGTTGCAGGTAAAAATCGAACTTCCAAAATGATACCTCAGGATACTAAGGGTTAATAGGCAATATTTCCCTCTCTGAATCCACTCACGAATCAGACTCTTCCCTTTTCTTCTTTATTATCGACATTTTTGTCGCTATCATGGATTTTGAATCAGTTTCCAGATTCGTACTTATTCAGAAATCATCCACTACTTATTTCAAATATTTTTTCGAATGAGGTACAATTTTGTGTAATTTTTTGATCGGATGTGTATTCGGCCAACTTTTGGGCTAGAATACACTAGAATTTTGATGAACACTTCAGAAAGACTGGAGTATGACTGTAAACTGATAAATTTGCATAATATTATTAAGCGTAGGTACATATTGAAAAGTAATCACTACTTTTATCGTGAATTCTAAACTAAAGGTAAACTTTGAGCAATTCACGGTAGTTGAAATATTTTATCAAAACATGATTGACGATTTTTTTGTACCATCACACTTAGTTGATCGAGTTAGAATAGACTGAATCTATCATTAGAAATTGTTCTACCATGTTGTAAAAATTTATTGTACAAATTAACAAAATCCTGACAATTTTTTGATGAAAGAAGTTGCGGCGAGTTGGAAGGGTGATTGGAGGGTGGGTGAGATAAGAGGAAGTGGTCTACAGAACGACCATCATCTCAATGGTGATGCCATCAAGCACTGTCACCGAGATCCTCAGCCCGAGTCACTCTGTGGCGCTATTTCGCATTATACTCTGGGCTTTGACCCTAATGGTATTCATCGCCATTCTTTTTAGCTCTGGTATTGTTCGTCCAGATCATGTCTACTTCACTGTCTAGAATACGAAGCTGTTACACTCTAGCCTGTAGATGTAAGCTAAGAAATCCTTCGTGGAAGAACCGCTTGAAGTTGAAATCATAGTGAGGAGGAATATCAAGCTCTGCATTCATTTGCGAACTACAGCTGGGTGGAGCACGCAGCTTGCGTGTAACCCAAGAGAAAGGCTAAGCAACATTTTGATTAGGGTGGCGAGACTGGGCCTTAATTTATGGGCTACTTGCAGCCACGGTTATCTTGATTCACTCCCTCGGGTCTTTCAAAACTCCTCTTTCGCCACGTTACATTAACAATATATCATAAACACAGGTTGGAATGGATTCTGGTATTATTATGGTGAGTTTCTCGACACTAAACAAAGGAGTTACAGGTATTAGAAACTACTAAACAACAATAGTAAAGTAGTTAGATATGTGTACATTTATACTTGTGCACTTTTTCGTTTTATCATTGATGAAGATCGTGACCAAGAAGACAATCGTTTAGTTTAATAAATAAAATAACAAATTCAGTTAAGTAATTGCAATTACCCTTTCAAAATGGTGTTTTGGACCGTGTGGAGGTTATTGAACGAGGAGCATAATTCACACTGGTGGGTGCTACATCAGTGCCGTTCACATTCGGTGATTCACCTCCAAGTTTGAAGAGTCATCCAATAGACTTGATATCCGTTTGTGACTCTCTGACGAGACTTGCTGCCTTGACCAAAGGATCGAGTTTCTTGTGGAGAGTGAAGGTTTCTAAGCTTAAAGTTTGCTGCCAAAACTGGTTCCGATGGCCTTCCTTGAGTTATTCAAGAAGATCTACTCGTACTCTAATGCTATGCCAAATCATATTGAACTACTTACTCCACCGCAAGTCTACCCAAATGCCCCGCCCATGAAACTCTTTTCACTACTACTTCTCTCATCAACATCTTTGGTAGGAGTGCTTCAAGCAGACGAACAGCACTCAGCAAGCCCCTGAAGTGGGCTTCAAGTGTGAATGCCGAGATAGTGTCCAACCCAGTTTCCTGATACAGAATATAGTTCGGCGTGAATCGCGGTAAACTAAATTACTTTTTTACAGACATAAGTTTATATTTATTCCTGTGCTATTTTGTAATCCCAAAACCCCCAGCATGGCGCTCAATGGGATTACTGGGCCTGTGAAAAATTTCCCCCACACATTGGCATTGGCTGATTGTCTTCTGCCTGACACGGTTAACATAATAAGAGACGAGTACCAAGTATCAATCAAGTGGCCACGATCTCCATTTGCATTGTCTGTTGTAACTTTTTAGAAACTCTTTGGGAGTACTGAAAGTTCTCGGCCAAATATAACTGAGCAATATACTTGATGAAGGTACCTCCTCCTCCACTACATTTCCCTTCAGAGTCATGTGACTGGTTAACAAATCTACCAATTGTTACTAAACGATTTAATATTTATTGGCTCCTCATTACCAAAGTTGAGGGCCCACATCCTTCAGTATACCTTAACCTTGCAGAAAGAAGATAACAGTCATGCAGTATGAGTAAACAAACGTACTTTCAATTTAAATTCAATCAATCTTTATTCGTTACACATTATGCATGTACCTAAATGCGTCATTAGGTAGGTATATAATTATATCATGCTATTTTTTCATATTGGATAGGTATAGTAGGTTATCGGTATATTTATTACACTGATTGTGAGCTGTTGATATATGAACTGAAAGGTTAATATGTGGGTGCGCTAACAGCCCGGCCGGACCCGGACCCACTCACCATGTTGGCTCCCGGGGCTCCCTCCTAATATTGGGTAGACAGCCCTAAAGTTTTTAAACGTCGCAGAGCGTACCAGGCGAGCCGCTCCGGACCGACCAGACCTCCCGACATAACTGTCCACAGTTCCCCAAACAGCCTATACCTACATGTGAAAACAATTCATAAGTAAACAGTATGACTAGCAAAACACGAATATCACAATCAACTTTCACATATTTTACCACAGATTAATTAAGTTTATCATCACAGATTCATTAAAATAAACTGCACCTACTATCCTCCCGTATAAATTGATTAAAATAGTGATAACATTTTTTTAAAGTCCTATACAAGCAAGAGTACTTTTAACTGAAATTCCTCTGCATTATAAAAGTTTATTGATTTAAAAAATATTTATATACACATATCATTATACATGAGTCAAATCAAATTTATGTTCGAAGTATTCCCTCAGGCTGTAGAATAGGATTTCCGTTAAAAAAGTCTTCATGGTCTTCTCAAATAGCTTCTTTGGTAATTCTCGTATTTAGCTTGGAATAATGTTGAAAGTCTCAATCGATTTGTAGTGGTTTCGCTTTTGTGTCGCACATAGCCTATGGAACGGTAAAAAGATGTATTTTCTCCTTCTTATACGGAGATCGTGCACCTCTCCTCTAACTGATGAGTTTCTACCATTGATGTTGCGTGATAAATGTAGGCGTTTATGATGGTTGTGAATTTCATCTTCTTGAATAAAGTTTCGCAAAGATCTAGGTGACCAGCTCTACTCAATACTCGAAGTGCTTTCAAAAAGATATTGATGACAATTCAACAAAAACCGAAACTATTCTTACACATTATGAACAAATTTTACTATTATGAACAAAACTGACTGTCCAACTTAATCACCCTTCTTTTTTTATTATTGATAATTTGACCACTTTTTGGATTTTTCAAACGGTACGGGTAATACTAGGTATTGATGAAAAACATATCCAAAGTTTTGCCATTGGTTGGGGATATTGCAGTAACTTTACTTCCTTCAACAATATGCAAAGAATTTCAGTCAAAAGGTTTTCTTTTTTCTTGTTAGTTTAATTTAGGATTTTAAAAATAGCTCCTTAAACTTAGAAGAGTAAACTGGAAGTAGTTCAAACATGTACCTGAATATGGTTCCTTCGTCGACCAAAACAATAACAGTAGCAATGTTGGAAGGAACCGGTATCTGTTCAATCAACGAGAACCCTCCCCTCCCCCCACCTATCTAGCCCCAGACAAACATGTTCATTATCGAGTTCCCTATGCATTATGACGTATCAATATTACTAACAGATTGTCTCGAAATTGGATCACAACTATGATCAAATATGTACATATTTTATGAAATTGGTTCGAAGCAATCACTGTTGCGTCTACCAATTTATTTAATGAAATGCATATAAATTACGATCCCATCAGTTTATCTGGGAATTGCCTGTTATGAGGAAGTTCTTGGTTCCCCCTGCACCACGTATACAATGAGATGATTTACTTGTTCAATTACCAATAAATTGTTAAAATAGGTATCACCCCCCTTGAAAATAGTATTTTTTATAAGCTTTGGAATCGACCAAGAAAAGAAATTTTTTAACACCCCCTCAAAATTTGATGGTTTACGTTTCAAGATACGTACAATCCAAAAATCGAATGAAAATTTGGCCGTCCGTACGCGGCACTTTTGCCACTTAGCATTGACCTATTTTGATGAAATTTGGTACGTGGGCTCCATTTGGGATCTAGTTGTGCCCCGAAGATTTTGGTTGATGTAGATCACTTCTAAGGGTTCCAAAATAAATCTTTAAATTTTGAAAACGCCCTAACTCAAAACATTTTGATATAAAGGTGTTGATTTTCCTTCAATTTAAGATTCTATAGAATTTTTAGAATTTTTTGAGACCACCTTGAGCTCCGTAGGACAAACCGTTCGCTCACTACAAGAATTTAAAGTTTGGACGTACGATAAATCAGAAACACGAGTGTGAATCGCAAAAGAGGCCTAATACCCGTTCAAATTAAAGCTGACAAAAATACGATCGATGATTTTTTTCATGTTGGATGGTTGGTGGCTTTGCAGACGAGTGATCTATATAGAAAAATAAAAAATAATAAACCATTGTGTATTAATTTGCAGCCTTTTTCAAATCACACTAAGTCGCCGTCCACCAAAGCTTCAACTACCATATCATTGTAACCTCTCCCTTTCTCACCTATTATCGGTTTCGTGCCAGCGTGATCTACCTCTCTCACCTATTATCGGTTTCGTGTCAGCGTGACCTACCTCTTTCTTGATTTTGTCATTTTAACTTTTTGACACAAAGTGAGAATGGAGCCTCAACACAGGATCCTTCAGGACCTGGTTTTACAGTATGAGAAGTCTGCAGCAAACGTTATGAAATGTATACCCAAACACGTTACTTATGGGCAGTTTTATCTACACAAAAAATCAATTAAAAAAATTGCATAGAAAATGGTAGGTCAAAAACCTTCAAAATTTCAAGAGTGACGTTCTCGCAAGAATCCTGTTACTTCGTAACCGTTACAACATAACTGCAATACTTCCCTCGAAACTTTCATCGGATTTATACGGACAGACTTTAAAAACGTCGTAAAAAAGCCGGGTATTGGCACCTTCGAAAGTTTAGTAGGCAATAAAAAATGTTCCTTGCTTTTCCTTTTCAGCCTACAAAAGGCCGAAAGTTTTTTTACAATGTTGTTCTGGGGATGTAACATGTTTTCTCCCTGCAAGGTTTGTTGTAAAGTTTGAAACACGAGTAGACTTCAACAACAATCTTGGGTCAACTGATCCCTTTTAACAATATTAAATTTTGACTATCTGAAACAAAGTAAAAAACGAGTTTTCGAATAATTGCTTTCTTTCATCAGGTCTTACAACAAAGATAGGCAAGGCTATTTACTTGGAAAAACATAGGTTTATAAAATAAGTACTTAGTAAGACAAGGACACTACAAAAATATTATTTCACTGAGGATTCAAATCTGTAAAGGGTGCTTGGGTTAACGTCTGTATTGACCAATGTAAATAACTTGTTCTTCGTTGATGCGTGATCTACACGGAAAAAAAACACGTTCTTTATTAATTTGTGATTACAAATAAATTATTTTCCATGGAGATTGATCCGAAAATTGAGGAAAGTATCAACGCTTCACGCTGATGCATAGTGACATTAATATGCCTTTTTTTCACTGAGTAGGTATTTGCAGCATCGCTATAGTCAGAATATTTCAATGCGAACCGTCATGAAAATATTCAAAACTTTTAGGTATGAATCACTATGTACTCAAATTTCTAGTTTAGATAAAAAACGGATGATGTTTCAAGTTGCTCATTAAAGTTTGTTATCCAAATTAGGCAGCCTTGAATTGGGCCCCTGCGGAATTTCAGCTTCTTGGGGCCACCTCATACAAATTTAGGGTGCGATGTGATCGTTGTCACTGTGGGGCGCGTTCTTTGGTGGCGATTCTCGGACCGGGAATACTACATTACTACAACTTTCGATGATTTTAACGTTCATTCTCGACTTTTTCGAACAATCGAAGGTGAAAACAAGTAATCCTTTCGACTAAACCTACAAGTTTCTTAATACCTACAAGAATGTTGATCCGCGACTGTATCCAATAATCGATTTTATTCTCCGATTTCGGTTAAATGTTCAGGAATTGAGCAAATTGGGTGGCAGATGGTCCCGTAATAAAATAATCACCACCACTGACCGATAGCCATTTCCACAGTTTCCGTTTCGATGATATTTTCAGGGATTATGCGGATTAGAGTGTAGATGAATATCATCGCCCCGGACTGAGTTCTAATGTTTTTTCATTTCAAAAAATGTCCTTAAATCCCGAATTTCGAGGATTTGTGATCACATTTATTTATATTTTAATTCATTTAGAACCATGGGAAAAGTTTCAATTTTTCAACACAAATAAGGTAGACACCATTAATTTTTTTGGGTATTTTTTCTACTTCATAGTTTTGTCTAATGACTCTACTTTACACAGTTCCTATTCATGTTAGTTGGTTTCCCTTATACAATAAAGTTTGTTATGGCCAAAAAATTAACTTTCTTCTATTTCTCATAACCCTTTCCCTCTCTCAAAAACCATTTTATCAAAATTATACTTCGCGCATATCACCTTTTTTTTTGTTGCTAATTTTCTTGGTTACACCATAACTATATGGTTTGATTTTGCCCCACTTTAGCCTTCTTATTGACGCAATTGCAACCCTCCTCTGTCGGCAGGTACTACGAGGCCAACGCCGTCCGCCTGTACGGCAGCCCGGCGTCCGGCGGCTGCGACGACAGCTGCGTTCAGACTCATTTCTGCGCCGTCACGCGCGTCGACTACGCCGAGTTCCGCAGCTGCCTCGAAGCCGCTGCCAGCGCTCTCTCCTCCACCGCGCCCGCATCCTTCATCCGCTACGCCCACCTCGTCCTTCTCGCACAACTCTTGGTTCACTACTTATCAGTCACTTGATAGGCCTGAACCTTCTCTTTAAAATCTCTATATATTTTTATGACGTAAACAAAACATGTAATATGGTCGACATGTGGTGAGGTCTGCAGAACATGTCTGTGACCTGAAGAGCATGCGGAGAACGAAACTCCGGTCGACTCCTACGTATCAGTTTGATCATGGTTTTTGCAGGAGAAGAAATCATAATGTATTTTAATTTTAAAAAGCTACCCAATTAGCTACAATCAAATCTCGATCATAAAATTCAACAAAATGCGAAAAATAAGTGGATAAATGTTTCTCCAAAATTGAATTTTGAGGCGCTCCTGATAAAAACATATATTTTTTGGTTTCATAGGAATCTGTCGTTTCAAAAAACGGCCTACCGGATTCTTATAAACGACTGGCTACTCTTGTTTTTCATCTCGTAAGAAAGTAAGTAAACTACCATCTCAGGTTGGAGTTTTGTCCGACTGCCATTCCTGGCGTCGTGGACGTCATCAGCTGTCTTCCAAAGGGAAGATCAGAATTTGTTCTCATGATTCGGCTCATGGCTTCCCAGTGGCCTCACCGCCCTGGGTTGGAACGAGGGGGAACTGCGACCGACTTACCCGAAAATATTTTCCCGAGGCGAGCCCCGAACTCACGGCCCCTGCAACCGGTCCGAGTCTCGTCTCCGTTGTTTGTTATGTTTTTCATCTAGTTTCTTTCAATAATTAAAATTCATTACAGTGATAAAAATATCGCAAGGGAAACTTGAAGTCAATCCTTGAAAACATGGTGTGTTTTAGTTTGTTTATTGTTTTGATGTTTGCTTTAAACACATGTTTTTATTTTTTGCGCTTCCTGTACTCGACTAGCTGGTTTCGACAGATTATCCGGTGGTTTTTCAACTGAGGCAACAGTGGCCAAAACGCAATCTAACTGGGGAACTTTTCGGCATCCAACTGGTGCCAGGGTCTGGAAGACTCGCAATCGAACTGGGGCAAATGTTATAGCGGAAAAAACTGTATTTGTTGAGAAACATTAGGCATAGGTATTTCTTGAGATCACCATCCTTCTGATATGTAGCTCAGCACTCCAATAAAAACTCGTGATTATCCCGGACCTCTTTCCGTGGCAAATTGAGAAAATTAATGATTATTGCCAAAATTGTAATAACTATCACACTTGTAATCCGTGTAATCCGAGTAAATGAAACACTCCGGACAACAGTGCTTAATTTCGTTATGGGCCCCTTTTTTAAAGTCGAGGTGAACAACTTTTAAGTGCAAATCGTACGAGGTTAAAGTCAAACACAAGTACTTTACGTTCATCCAAAACTTGATGATTGGTCCGTTGTTTTCGATATCAAAAAGCTGTGGATAACAAGGAGGTTATACTAGGTGGGACATCAATATCGATGATATCGATATGCCGAGGAGATGGTCTGATAACATCGTTTGATAAATTTGATCTATTAGGTACTGCAAGGAAACCAGAGTGCTTCATACACTATAACCTCGAAGCTGGTCTGGGAACGCCTGAATACCCTCAAAACTGTGGCCCAGGACAACCAGGTCACCCTACTCTGGATTCCTGGACATGAGGGTCATGAGGGTAATGAAATTGCTGATCGTCTTGCGAAAAGAGGCTCAGAGTTCCTGCCAATTGGGCCGTAACCATTCCTGGGAACCACCAAAAGCTGCTTACAGAATGTGGTTAACAACTGGGAAAGAAATGAGCGAGTAGAATACTGGCAGAACCTCCCAGGCCTGAGACAGGCAAAACTATTTGTGACGTTCTCTAAGAAACGGGCTAAAGAACTTATAGCTATGCCTAAGAAGGACGTAAGAATTCTTGTGGGTCTGTTAACAGGTCACTGCCCACTTCGCTATCACCTAAAGAAGATAGGCAAAATAACAACGGACATCTGCCGCTTCTGCGACATGGAAACGGAAGATGCCGAACACATCATGTGCCACTGTGAAGCACTGGGTTGAGCTAAATACACAATCCTCGGAAGTTATGTCTTAGCTCCTGACACCATCTCTAAGGTGGCATACACCGATCTTCTCTGCTTTGCCAAAAAGTGGGGAGAAGGGGTGTTCAGTAAACCCTTCTTAGTAGGCCAATATAGCCTGGAGGCACTCCACAATAGATCTTGTTGGTCGCAGTGGAAGGAGTTTGTATATCAACTCATCTAAGACCTCCTACTCTATATAAAAAAAAAAATGCTTGAAACAATAATTGAAATTGGGAAGGCATGGGATATTGAAATGAAGAGCATAGAAATCGGATCATTTATCACGTATGAAAAAATTATAATGAAGGATTATCGAGTAACATAAAATCACGTTAAAAGAAAACATATATATACAACTTCTTATGAATGGTGGAAGAGCAGCCTCACCAGGTTTTCTCCCTTGATTCTAATTAGTTGACAGATGAATACAATTTCCCGCTTTTTAAAACGATGTTTAATATCGATGTTTTTGATATGATGTTTCATCGATATCAATGTTTCTTTGAAATATGGATATCGACATCGGTATTGATGTTTTCCGTTGGATGTCCCATCTCTAGGTTATACCCGTTAACTTTCACATGCACAGTATATAATGCATATAAGTATATAATGCAACGCGGTGTTTTCATGACGAGGTCCATCCCCCAGTTCAGTTTCGAGTTACTGAACGCTCTTGCCCCCCTTAGATTGCCTTTTCAACTCGGGCCCCTGAGGGCATTTCCCCAGATCGATTACCCTCGATTCTCCAATAAGGTGCGAGTACACCTTAATATAAGAATAATTGGATTCTTATAACTAGCAGAACTAGACCCACTTATTTAATACCTGTTCTACGAGAGTTTTATTGCCGCTTGACTAACAGTAGCGTGTATGCTTGTGTTCAACGAGGATACCTGTGACAGACCCCCCTAGTGTATAAATTGCCAATCTCCGTTGTGTAGAAGCCATGAATACTGCCCTCTCAAGCAACAGGTAATACTTAAATTAAAAGTGTTTCTGAATTCACTTACGACGAAAAATATCTAAACCATCTTGGTTTTTACTCCGCAACATCATCCATGTGGTTCAGCTCCTGCTCCATTATTCATCACATATTTGCTCGCCTTTACATACTCGTAACATGCCAGGTAATCTAGGTGAACAACTGAAAAACAGTAAGGTTCAATAGAAAACGGGTAAATGCATTCGACACAGTACGTAGCTATGATGTTAAATTCATTATACATCACGAACTCGACATAGTACCCACATGTTATCAGGGATATATCTCCCGCAAAAACCTCAAATGGTCAAACGATACAGAAAATTCGACGGGAATTCGCCCGAAGCTCGATAAAATTTTACTACAACCAAATCTATTGATGTTGTACTAACTGTAACGTTGTAATAAGTAAAATTAAAACATAATCGTCGACTTCGATCGAGATAACTTACCTAACTATTGTGAAAGATCTTTATTTTATTAAGAAAAAATAACATAGAAATTACTGTGTCAAAATTCTCAATACAATTTTTTCAACTTTGAATTTTTCACTCAAGATATAAGAAAATTTTGTGGTAGATATTTTGTCAAAAGAATTAGAAAGTGTACATAGTATCTAGTTATTCGTGTCAGTATGGTGTCTCAACCTTGTAATTGCACCGTTTGGTGCTCCAAGTGCGCGAGTATCTATTTTTACAGAAAATAGTGTTGTACATAAGATTTTAAATGGACTTGAACGAAAGAGACGCCAATTTTGTATGTACGAGTAAATTGCGACGTGTGCGCAATCGTTCAATATTGCGCGAAGCCTTTACAACTTTAGTGTTCTTGCCGATGTTTCGGAAAAACGGAAACATTGCCTGAAGTATGTTGAAACCTGGTAAAATCAGAAGATTCGATCTCAAAGTGAAAACCCAACGAGTAAACGTTTGATTTTTTTGTACATTGGTAAAATTGTGAGTTCTAAACATAAAAACTTTTTAATTTTGAACATGCAAACAATTTGTTTAACGCTTTTGAGCAAAAGTTGTTTTAATTTGTGACAAACTTTGCACATTGTTCAATTTTCTGATGATTAGACAAAACGTTGCTAAATAGTATAACCAAAAAGGTTGGTGGGAAAATAATTAATACGTGGCGGGCTTTTGACGGGAAATTTTTTGCTCTTCAAGTAGTATTTTAAAATTTAAAATTTTGGTATTTTTGGTATTTTTGATTTTTTATTGATATTTTTGGTATTTAATATGCTTTGATTATTTTGAATTTTATAGTATGTACATACTATTATACAGGGTGTCTACACTTTCGATGGGCATAACTTCAGGGTTCGATTCTACAAGGTATTTCCAACAAAAAATGTCTCGTAGCAATTTTTTTTTAACCCACTCAAAATTCCTTTTTTTTCTCTTTAAAGTTTTTCTTCACGTTTTCGACCTTACGGCACTGATATGGTCATAACTCCCTTATTTCTCCTGAAAATTCAAATCTGACTACACCGTTAGAAAGAGCGTTAAATTCCTAAGGTGCCTAGTGCAAAATCAAAATATTTCATCAATAAAATAGTTTCAAAAAATCAAGTCAAAAACCCAACTTTGAAAAAGTTTTGAAACTTGACTTTTTTCGACCAAAGTTTTTACTCTAAATCCCTGCTTATTTCTATGGGCGCTCTTCGGAGAAAACATGCTCAAATTGTCAGCTTCCCAAAGGTCTATCAATTTTCCTTTTTAATATTCAAATTGGAAGAGTAAATTAAGTTTGAATGCCAGAAAACGTGTGTTTTACAAGCAAATCTAGTGTTTTAAGCGGTTTATGGTCCCCCTCGATCTCAAGATGGCTTGACGATTTTGGTATCATTTCCTATGTAATTTTTTACGCTGAATCCAATAGTGATACTTCCAAATGATTCCGACTGCTAAAAAGAGGATTTTTCGAAGAAAACCTTCGTTTTTCGTACATAAATTACGCATTATTCGTAGATATGGCAGTGAGCTTAAAGTAACGCAATTCTACTCAATAAAAATACCGAATTTCTAGCTTATTGAAGTTTTTATTCAGTCGAAAGGTGTTACTTTATGCTCACTACCATATCTACGAATAATGCGTATTTTATGTACGAAAAACGAAGGTTTTCTTCGAAAAATCCACTTTCTAGCAGTCGGAATTATTCGGAAGTATCACTATTTTATTCAGCGTAAACAATTACATAGGAAATGATACCAAAATCGTCAAGCCATCTTGAGATCGAGGGGGACCATAAACCGCTTAAAACACTGGATTTGCTTGTAAAACACACGTTTTCTGGCATTCAAACTTAATTTACTCTTCCAATTTGAATGTTAAAAAGAAAAATTGATAGACCGTTGAAAAGCTCACAATTTGAGTATGTTTTCTCCGAAGAGCGCCCATCGAAAGGGGCAGGGATTTAGAGTGAAAACTTGGGTCGAAGAAAGACAAGTTTCAAAATGTTTTTAGAGTTTGCTTTTTGACTTGATTTTTTGAAACTATTTTATTGCTGAAATATTTTGATTTTGCACTAGGTAGCTTAGAAATTTAACGTTCTTTCTAACGGTGTAGTCAGATTTGAATTTTCAGGAGAAATAAGGGAGTTATGACCATATCAGTGCCGTAAGGTCAAAAACGCGAAGAAAAACTTTGAAGTGAAAAAAAAAGGAATTTTGAGTGGGTTAAAAGAAAACTGCTAAGAGACATTTTTTGTTGGAAATACCTTGTAGAATCGGACCCTGAAGTTATGCCCATCGAAAGTGTAGACACCCTGTATATGTATTTCGAGTTTGCACTTTTGGTATTTTTGAATATTTGGTGGACATTTGACGCGAAATGTCGTGCTCTTGGGTTTTTGATTTTTAGTGGAATTTGGTATTTTTTATTCTTTGATTAATTCAAATTTTTATTGGATTTTGAGAGTTTGTATTTTTAGTATCTTTGAATACTTGGAGGAAATTTCACACGAAATGTCGTGCTCTTGGTTTTTTGATTTTTATTGGTATTTGGTATTTTTTATTCTTTGATTAATTCAAATTTTTATTGGATTTTGAGAGTTTGAATTTTTGGTATTTTCGAATATTTGGTGGACATTTGACACGAAATGTCGCGCTCTTGGGTTTTTGATTTTTTTAAATCGGTATTCAGTATTTTGATTTGGTATTTTATATGCTTTGATTAGTTTGAATTTTTATAGTATTTTGAACATTTAAATTTTTTGTATTTTTGAATATTTGGAGGACATTTGACACAAAATGTCGTGCTCTTGGGTTTTTCAATTTTTATTGGTATTTGGTATTTCGATTTGGTATTTTATATTCTTTGATTAGTTTGAATTTTCATAGTATTTTGAAAATTTGAATTTTTTGTATTTTTGAATATTTGGAGGACATTTGACGCGAAATGTCGTACTCTTGGGTTTTTTTTATTTTTTATTGGTATTTGGTATTTTGATTTTGTATTTTTTATTCTTTGATTAATTTGAATTTTTATTGGATTTTGAGAGTTTGAATTTTTGAACATTTTGAGGACGTTTGACACGAAATGTGCTCTTGGGGTTTTCATTTTTTTTGGCATTTGGAATTTTTTATTCTCTGATTAATTTGAATTTTTATAGCATTTTGAGAGTTTGAATAAAGAGAATTTCGGGTAAATTTTCTTAATCTCTTCTCAATACACACGGCTTCCAGTAACAATGCTCTTTTCACCAGAAATTGAGATTGTCGTTGTTCATCGCACATACACACATACATCAACATGACATCGTAGTTATGTTGAGATGATCGAACTCATGTTCTACAAGTGTTGAGCTCCCCGTCACTTCACCGATAGCCCTTGTCCAAACATCTTACTCATTGTTCAACTGCCACAGAGGTTACTGATAGCATTTACTGAGAAGTCTTGTCATTCCCTGACATCAATAGGTATCCAAGAAAGCGTTGGGTTTTCTGTTCTAAACGTTTCTGATGAAACAGATCTCTCTTGGTGTAGTTGCAAAACAATACCAAGAATAATCGCTCAATCAAACACAACATGACAATTTATTATAATAATGTATCATGAACTATCATCGTAACGTTCTGCACAACGTACGTATGATACAAGGACGTGTCAGAGGCGAAGTTGGAAAACTACCATAGTCGTACTGATGAAGTGAACTATTTCATGCCTCTAAATGTGTTAATTTCATGTTGTATCGTGCGAGTAAATGTTCAAGCATGTACATAGCTGTAATTGTATAATATTTACCTAACTACCTATATATCGTATCCACCGATGTCTTTTCTATGAAGTTGTGAAGCAGTCGCTTTTATAAAAACAAACCAAGAAGGAAATTTGGGATATCGAGAAATCGAAAAAAAAAGTCTTTGTGTCTGCATTTTTGACGTGTTGTACAATTTATTCCTACCATTACTTACCTAAATGTCGGTCATTTCATTCATTTTGATGTATTTCATTTGGCGATCGATTTGCTGTATAACACTTGATAGTTACCAATACAATAAACGTATTCTTAAAAATTGTCAACATTCTCTCTTTCACCTATTGATCTATTTTCAAGGTTGAAAAACGTGTTTTCCGAAATCGAAATTTTCACTCGCGTTTTACCTTTTGGGCCTCCCCAAACAATTTTTGTTCCGTCTGTTCATGAAATCCTTGTACGGGGCGATACTATACGAAGTTATTGTCCGATTTCGATGCAATTTTAAGGGATATTGCGGATTTGAGTGTGCAAGGTCCCCTATGAAAATAATGGCTGTTGGATCAATAGTAGCCGCTTAGAAGTGACTCACATCCAAAAGCTTCGTGGCATAACTAGACACCAAATAGAGCCCACATACCAAATTTCATCAAATTCGATCCATGGCAATTAAGGAAAGTGCTGCGTACGAAGTAAGGGGAACTTTTGGTTTATTATTTTCCATAATAAACCATTGGAATCGTCCAAGAAGAAAAATTTTTAACCCCCCCCCCCCCCCCTCATTCAAAATTTGATGGTTTTCGTTTCAAGATACGTAGAATCCGAAAATTTAATAAAAATGTTTCCGTCCGTTCGCGTACGTAACACTTTCCTTAGTTACCCTGGATCGATTTTGATGAAATTTGTTATATAGGCTCCATTTGGGGTCTAATTGTCCCCCAAAGCTTTTGGTTGTTGTCAGTCACTTCTAAGGGTTGAAAAATAAGAGCTGAAATTTTCAAATGCCCTAGCTCAAAAACATCAATATAAAGGTTCTCTTCAATTTAAAGTAGTATTGAATTTTCAGAATCGAATGAGACCACCCGGAGCTATGTAGGACAAACCTTTCGGTCCATACGAGAACTTGTGGATCGGACTTGGGATAAATCAGAAACACGAGTGTGAATCGCCAAAGAGGCCTAATCTCCGTTTAAATTTTAGCTGAACAAATTGCGATCTTTGTTCGTTTCTTCGAGTTGTACCTACTCAGTTTTGTGTTCTTAGCAACCGGTAATCGAATTTTATAATAATTAGGACCTCAAATGTTTCATAGAACTGAATGTGGAGCGTTTATTTCTTCCAAATAAACTTGATTGTGAAGTAGGTAGGTAGGTAGGTAGGAAGTATGGTTGGTAGATGGTGACAATGGAAAAGTCGTGTTCTTTGCACAAGAGTGATTTACATCGAAAAAAAAACCTTTGTGTAATAATTTGCAGCGTTTTTTATTCGATTTTCGGATTCTACATACCTACCCTGAAGCGTAAACGATCGAATTTTGAGGTGGGTTAAAATTTTTGCTTTGTCGATTCCAAAGGTTCATTATTGAAAACTAGCTGAAGAGCAAAAACAAATCGCAGATATGTGAGAAAAAATTTTGATGCTACGGCCTGGAATCGAGCCCGGGTCTCCCATGTTCGGGCGACGTTCACATACACGTACGATTGAGATTTTATCCGTAATACCGTGACATAAAAGGTTAACGAAAAATTATAATATCATTTTTTACGTGTACGCCCCCAATTCATCGGTCTGGGAGACCCGGGTTTCATTCCAGGTCTGAAACTGGAGTATACTTGTACCTGGAATCTAACCCGGGTCTCTCAGACCGATGATTTGGCGACGTGCACGTACCGACGGTTGTCATATTGGTTACCTAGTTACGAAGGTACAATCGGTTTTCATTTTACTTCAAAATCTACGAAACTGTATTGATAACGCCCCGCAGCCTTTAAGCAGTGGCCAACAACATCGTTGAACGACCTTTCGACTGGCACCAGAAGACGACCCCCGCTTGGCATCAAAGGTAGATGGATGGATTTCCTGACGTTGAGATTCAGGCTGACTGTCATCAAGGCGCAGACGAATGCTGTGGCGATCACCTCATCATCATCTGCAAAAGCCGCTGAAAACCAACGCCGCCCAGCACGGGTGTATCCAACAGGATATCCATAACTCAAATGAAAATAGAAATTGAGTGTTAACTACGTGAAGCAATAACTGAGTAATTGAAGGTATCGTATTCAAAGTCTGCCATTATCTGGTTAAATATTTAGTTACTCCATTTACGTTTTTTTAACGATTTTGGTTTATTATTTTCAATAATGAACCTTTGGAATCGACCAAGAAAAAAATTGTTTATCACCCCCTCAAAAATTGATGGTTTACGTTTCAAGGTACGTAGAATCCAAAAATCGAATAAAAATTTGGCCCTCCGTACGCGGCACTTTTGCCAATTAGCATTGACCGATTTTGATGAAATTTGGTATGTAGGCTCCATTTGGGGTCCAGTTGTGCCCCGAAGATTTTGGTTGATGTAATACGATGGTATGTTACGTCTAATGGTTCCAAAATGAATTTTGAAATTTTGAAAACGCCCTAACTCAAAAAATTTCGATATAAAGGTATTGTTTTTCCTTCAATTTAAGATTCTGTAGAATTTAAAAAAATTTTTGAGACCACCCGGAGCTCTGTAGGACAAACCGTTTGCTCTCTACGAGAATTTAAGGGTTGGACGTACGATAAGTCAGAAACACGAGTGTGAATCGCAAAAGAGGCCTAATCTCCGTTCAAATTATAGCTGACCGAAATACGATCGATGTTTTTCTTCATGTTGGATGGTTGGTGGCTTTGCAGACGAGTGATCTATAGAAAAATAATTAACCATTTCGTAAAAATTTGCAGCGTTTTTTAATTCATTCAACATTTTAACATATCCATTACAGAAACACAGTTACTCAAAAGGGAACAGTATTAAAAGAAAACACTGATATTTCGAGTCAGTTTACATCGTTCCTTGTAAATGTTAATTCGCAAATGCAAGCGAATTTTCCAAAGCAAACAGGGGGATTCTAATTATTAGACTCTGTCGAGCTTTTTAATCTCTCCCGAGAACTTGAGAGAGCAGGGAATTACTCAGAAAACTGTCATTGTTTATAGAGGGCGTCACAATTTTAGTAAAAAGAGGTAAATTATTGGAATTAGAGGGAAAAACAAGTTTTCCATTACCCATTTAATTTGAAAGCTGCTCAATCCACCAGGCGGCATAGTGTTCTGGATGTGTGAATCGAAGAACGTTGATTGATGGAACAATTTTGAACGTGGCTTTCGACTCATTGATTGGGTTTCGCACATGCGCATTTATATTCATTCTGGGAAGTCATATCAGCTGCCTTTCAATCAGGATCGTGAGTTGAAACTTATGACGAATTTATCGGGTTAGGATACTACAAAAATCTTTTCCTCTATCATAAAATTTTCGAAAAATATATTTCCTTCTCCTCTCAGAATGAGTAAAGATTTGAAGATCAAAACCATCGTCGATGACCACGATGCAAACGCCAAGAACACTATACTCTATTGTAAAACTAAAAATTTGGAGAAACGAACACAGGATCTAGTTTGTAGGAAAAATTACACTCTCCTCAAAATTTGATGGCTTACGTTGCACGGCACCTTCACAGAATCCGAAAATCGAATTAACGCTGCGAACGCTATGGTTTATCATTGTACTGGATAGATCACCCGTCTGCATAGAACGCGGCTTTTTCATTAGTACTATTAGCAAGTACAGCTTCCCTTCAGAGATTTGTTTTGTTTCAGTCACTTCTAAGGAGTGAAAAGTACGGGTTTTAGTTTTCAAAACGCCGTAGCTCGGAAACGTTTGACATAAAGGTATTGTTTTTTCGTTTTTTCGATTTAAAATAGAATGGGGTGTGCGCGTGGGTCGGTTGATTTTTATTGTTTTTTGGGTTTTACGTACGATAGATCAGAAACATGAGTGTGAATCGCAAAAGAGGCCTAATCTCCGTTCAAGTTATAGCTGACCGAAATGCGATCGATGTTTTCTTCATGTTGGACGGTTGGTACCTAGATTTGCAGACGTGTGATCTATATAGAAAAGTAATAAACCATTGTGTAATCATTTGCAGCGTTTTTCAAAGTTTCGAATGTTCATGACGTCACAGTCAGCTGAGGAGTCCCGCCCAGGCGGGAGGGGCGCGTGACGTCATAAACATTCAAAACTTTAAACAATCATAGAAAAAGATTTAATCATCCAAAAAGAGAACAGCAAAATTCTCGGGATGAGGTCTACTTTCAATTAAAAATTTTTAAAAAATCAGGCGCACCCCCCATTAAATTTTTGGAGTCGAATGAGACCACCCAGAGGACTGTCTATAGGACAAACTATCATGGGGAGTATGTGGACTTGAGGGTTGAACTTACAAGATATCAAAAACTGGAGCGTGAATAAATTATTTTTCAAAATTTATTTGGCGCATCAACCGGAAGTTCATCAGCGCCAAACATTATAAATTATGTACATAAAATAATTATGTAATTATGTACATGTAATATTTATGGTTTGCTTGATAGGTTGCTTGATAGAATGAGAGTTAGCTCATATTTCGCGTTATAAGGACAGAGACATGTGGGTCTGGAATAGGTTTCGAAAACACTTCTCGTATTCTGTGAGAAGGTGTTGTACTGATAGTTCGCAGTTATTGCAGGTTGGATTTGGGCAGACCATTTGGGACGTTCGTGTTGTGACGACATGAGGTATCCGTGAGTGAGACGTGAATAGTCAATCCTGAGGCGGGTGAAGATGATTTCTTCTCGGCGCGAGTGAAAATAAATATCACGGAGTTTTCGCGTGAATCAAAACGCTTAAAATTATTACACAAAGGTTTATTATTTTTCTATACAGGTCACCCATCTGCAAAGAACACGGCTTTGCCATTGTCACCACATACCTACTTCACAATTGAGTTTATTTGGAGGAAATAGCCGCTCCACACTCGATTCGAAGAAATGAAGTTCTTCTTCTTCTTCTACTTCCAAGTAAAATGTCCTGGCCGGAAGAAATGAAGTTGTGAGTGCCTTCAATAGGAAATTATTTGTTTACTTGTTGCTAAGCCAACTCAAAGAAACGAACATCGGTCGTATTTTGTCAGCTGAAATTTCAACAGTGATTACGCCTCTCTTGCGATTCACACTCGTGTTTCTGATTTATCTTAAGTCCCACCCTGTTCTCGTAGGTTGCGAACGGTTTGTCCTACAGAACTCCGGGTGGTCTCAAAAAATTCTAAAAAATCAATTCTGTTTAAAATCGGGGAAAACTATACCATCAATTTGAATTTTTTAAACAACATTTCAGCCCTTATTTTTTACCTCATAGAAGTGACTGACCAAAGCACCAACCAAAAGTTTCGCGGCACAACTAGACCCCAAATGGAGCCTACATGTAGGCTCATGTAGGCATCATGTAGCCTACATGATGAAACTTGGTATGTATACCAAGTTTCATCAAAATCGGTCCATGGGAACAAAGGAAAGTGCCGCGTACGGCGGACGGAAGGAAAATTTTTCATTCGATATTCGGATTCTACGTAGGGACCTTGAAACGTAAACCAAATTTTGAGGGGGGTTAAAAAATTGTTTTCTTGGTCGATACCAAGGGTTCTCTGATTGAATGGAGCAATAATAAATAGCCGGTTAGAACCAGTTTGTTTCTTCGAATGGAGTTTTATTGACTTAGTTGGGCTTCCTTAGAACCTGAGAACAAAATTTCGTATTGAAGGCACTAACAGTTCTCGGATAGTGATGCTATTGCCAGTAGGCAGTAGGCATTTATGGAAAACCTGAGTTCAATGGAGACGGGTGATCCATAAATGTTAAAATAATGAAGCATTCTTTAATAATTTTTTTTCGATTTTCAGATTTTACGTACCTTGAAAGGTAAACCTTCAAATTTTGAGGGGTTACAATTTTTTCTTGCTCGATTCTGAAGATTTTTATTGGAATCAATAAACCCAAAAATCTGCCCATCCGCCTTACGCGGCACTTTGCTTAGTCTCAGTTTAATTTTACAAGGAAAGAACTGTAACTGTTATTTTTAGTGCAAGTCAAGTTCTTCTTTGGATCCAACTGTAGTTTTCTAGGTTTTTGGGAGTATTTCGATGAGAGGAGGGCCTGCAGCTGTATAGACCGACTTTTAATCATCTAGAACTGATTATGTAGTTGAGAAAGTCTTTTGAGGAAAACCTTATTGGATTCAGGTTAGTATTGGATGACTAAACCGCGGTCTTGCAAGGAACGCGATACCCTCTCTCACAGCTACTCAAAGCCGAGGGTAGGCCGAGCCCTGCCAACCATACTTACCACTACTGTCGGGGTATTAATTTTCTAGGGTTCAGCCTGTGAGAGAGAAGACGGGTGAAAACTGAAACACTATCCGGGAATCTGATAATTTACTAGCCATTTTCGAAAGGCGTCTGAGACTATTACGTCGAACGCTAAATAATTTAGGTGATATAATTATTATTCAACCAGCGGTGTAGATGGGTTGTTGGGGCAAAAACAATATTTTAGTAGTGAACCTATGGATATTTTGGTTTATTATTTTCAATAATAAGCCTTTGGAATCGAGCAAGAAAAAAAAAATTTTAACCCCCCCTCAAAATTTGATGTTTTACGTTTCAAGGTACGTAGAATACGGAAATCGAATAAAAAAATTTCCGTCCGTCCGCCGTACGCCGTACGCCGTCCGCCGTACGCCGTCCGCCGTCCGCCGTACGCGGCACTTTTCTTAGCAACAGTGGACCGATTTGGTTCAAATTTGGTATATGGGCTCCATTTGGGGTCTAGTTGTGCCGCGAAGCTTTTGGTTGATGCAGGTCACTTCTAAGGGGTGAAAATTAAGGGTTGAAATTTTCAAGAGTGCCCTAGCTCGAAAACTCTCGAAATAAAGGTATCGTTTTTTCACCAATTTTAAATAGTATTGAATTTTTTAAAATTTTTGAGACCACCCGGAGCTCTGTAGGACAAACCGTTCGGTCCCTACGAGTACTTGAAGGTTTTCCTTCGATAAAACAGAATCATGATTGTGAATCGCAAAAGAGGTCTAATCTCCATTCAAATTTTATCGGACTAAAATGCGATCGCTGTTCATTTCTTCGATTTGTATACAGTTTTGCCTTCTGCGTAACCAGTAATCAAATTTCAATATGAAGCTTTCTATTTTTCCAATCGAGTGGGAAGCGTTTAGTTCTTTCTAATAAACTTGATTGTGAAGGTGTGAAGCCAGTATGGTGTGGTAGGTAGTACCTAGCTGGTAGGTAAAAAAAAGTTGGTAGGTAAAAAAAATGTTGGTGGGTAAAAAACGCTGCAAATCATTGCTCAAAGGCTTCTTCACTCTTCAGATCACTGATCAGCTGAGTGAGCTCCGAAGCCATTTTCAATCCTATTGAATGAAAGTGCTCTTCCAGGCGTCTCCAGCATTCGAGGAGATCTTCTTCACTCCTCAGATCACTGATCAGCTGAGTGAGCTCCAAAGCCATTTTCAATCCTATTGAATGGAAGTGCTCTTCCAGGCGTCTCCAGCATTCGAGGATATCTTCTTCACTCCTCAGATCACTGATCAGCTGAGTGAGCTCCAAAGCCATTTTCAATCCTATTGAATGGAAGTGCTCTTCCAGGCGTCTCCAGCATTCGAGGAGATCTTCTTCACTCTTCAGATCACTGATCAGCTGAGTGAGCTCCAAAGCCATTTTCAATCCTATTGAATGGAAGTGCTCTTCCAGGCGTCTCCAGCATTCGAGGAGATCTTCTTCACTCCTCAGATCACTGATCAGCTGAGTGAGCTCCGAAGCCATTTTCAATCCTATTGAATGGAAGTGCTGTTCCAGGCGTCTTCAGCATTCGAGGAGATCTTCTTCACTCTTCAGATCACTGATCAGCTGAGTGAGCTCCGAAGTCATTTTCAATCCTATTGAACGCAGGAAGCTGAAATTTGAGAGGGAAGGTCAAGGGAGAATACAGATGGTGGTAGGTGCTATTGATGGAGAACCAGTGATCTATACAGAAGGGTGATCTATACAGAAAATAATAAACCTTTGAGCAATGATTTGCAGCGTTTTTGTAAATATCGTTTCTTTTTTAGCGATTTCTCAATTATGTTATGTTTTTTCACAATTATCAACATGATCGTTAAAATCAATATTTATTGAAATTTATCAGTAGTTTGGTTAGGTACCATCAATCAACCTGTAGTAGGTACCACAATCAATTATTCTGACACGTACGGGTTATGTCCACGACGTTCTGTTTGAGGAAGCCACAATTCTCATGATTCAAACAAAAACACAACTCTAACAAAAACTATTCACAACAAATTAACTTCCATTATGAAACCAGGTTGACAACGAACATTGTGAAAGTAAGTGAAAAATAGTGTTTTCTTCCACAATACCTCATTAGGAAGACAGCAGGAGTAAAGGACCATTAATTGAATGATATAAGCAGCAGAAAACTTGGAATTACCAGCAGTCATTCAAAATTGTTCTTCGATAGTAGTACTAGAGTTACAGAAGCATGTAGAAACCAACTTCTGGATGCAGCCAGGGTTCCTCGGCAGGGAGACTCTTACCTTGCTGTGCTAGGATTCTACGTTGTGGATCTAAAAGCCTATTCCCAGCAAGAGAAGACACCTGGTGGGAGCAACTCATTTGAGAGAGTAAGAAATATGTTTGATGTAGCCTACGTGACAAAGGTCAAACGTAGACCTCGTGCAACATTCTGAGGAAGAAATTCGAATAATTGATAATCTATTTATTTCTTCCTCTGCAAGTCTGATGAGTTACAATTGGCCATCTGAAGACCAACAAAATACTTCACAAGAAAAATAATTTCTTCCCATTAAAGGAAGAAAACGCATTCATCACATCTCACACTCGAACTCTCGAAGGCAGAGGGGAAATCCACATCTTGGATCTTTCTGGCACTCAGACACTGAATCACGAATGCATTGACGGCGAGGAAGCCCCAATTTCGAGGTAAAATCACCGCACTGCAACCAAATCAGAGCAAACCTAACAATTCACATTATTTTCAGGATCCGTCAACTTTCTATCTCTTCTTTTCTTGTTCGCTGGCTCTACAATCCGAGGTGGATCTTGGTCGATCCTACAACCTTCCGCCATTCGTCCCTATTCCTGACTGCTGTTTTTCGATTGATGCACCCCAGTGCATCCGACTCGCTGTTTTTGTTCCGATGCATTTCCAACAAAGACCTTGTAAGGAATACCGGCTTTGCCCATTAGTATGATATGCCCAGTGTAGCGGCCAGAGGCCTGTTGATAAGCGACTATAAATAAGTGATATTTGCCCCCCCCCCCCCCCAATATGTCCAACTTGGAAGCCAGTCTCTCTGCTTCCCTCCTGGTTAACCCGCTACTATCTGCACCGCCCTTGAAAAACTCGTAATTTCATATAGTTCACTTACTACCGCGAAGATTAATTTCATTTCCATCGTCAAAAATGCGCGGAACACTAAACGGAGATTCCTCCCGAAGATTCCACAATTCTGTATCCTTGTGCCGTCGGTCAGCCTTCATGTTCCTGGTTCCTGGCAGTTTTTTGGATCAGGATTTTTTACCCCCGGTCGGGGAAGTAAGCCTACGCTCAAGCGATCCTAGTGAGCCTTTCTCTATATTACTGTATTTGTGGACACAGATCGTTTCCCTCTCTTATATTCCTTCAACTACAGGCCTACTGCGCATTCTATATTCATATCATATGGGGTCCGGTGTATATACAGTCGCTAATTCGAGCGTTGTTTGGTGGTGGAATTTGGACCGACTTCTGCGGTGGTCGTGGGTTCAAATCTCATCGCCGGTAGCGTGCGTTTTTGTGCATCCAGTTCTCTCATCGCCCCCCTCGTCCAACCCAGGGTGGTGAAGCAACGGGAAGCCATGAGCGTCAGCTGATGACGTCTGCGACCCAAGGAATGGCATTCGGACCAAAATCCATTCTGAAATGGTTGTTTACTTTACTTACTTATTCATATCATAGTTCATTCAATTTTCTGGCGATAATTTGACATAACGGATTCTTAGATCCTTTTTTATCAACGCATTTGATTTTAAATACAAAGGGTATTTGGCTCCCCTCCCTTGTTCTAATTTCTTGCCCAGATTATTCACCCAGTCCATCTTAACCGGGGGCTTTGACCAACCTTGATAGTGAAATGCCATTATTAATATCTTACAGTTCCTTGTTGAAACATTTCCTCCAAGGTCTAACATCACATTCGGGTCCTCCTTAGGATCATCCTTTCAAAAATGTCGAGTAGAGAGTCTCTTTTTTCGGGATGGTCCAAGTCTCAAATCCTCGAGTCGCCATGAGCCTTATAAATGGTCAGTTTTTTGGCACGAGAGAAAACTCTTGCCAAAAAAAAGCTTCAGGAAAGATAGCACGCAATGTTTTACCTTTATTTCTGTAGAAGAACCTTTAGCGGGCGTGATAATTGAACCAAGTTACTTGAAACTCTCTACCTTTTGAAAGGTACAATCTCCAAGTGAAACATTTTTTGCTCTCTTCACTGTTCACAGTAAGCCCCACCTTTTCTCAAACTCTCTGCCGTCCCTCTAATGCAGTCTTTAGAGCTCGCAGCCACCTAGATTTTCTACAGAACCCATTTGGTGATTTTTGCCTTTTGGTGATCGATCCTCCACTGTGCGCGGAGCGCGAGTCCACTCCAAACTCGACCCCAGGTGCTCATTCAACTAAGAAGGAAAACGGGGCGAATATTAATTTCAACTTCTTCTTCCTTCATTATCCCGAAAAAAGTCTCTAGAACCTCCGTAATTAGTTTAGTTTAATTGACTTTTTGCAGTTCTTCAAAATAATTTCAATTTGAGAGTATTTTAATCATGATGAGTTACTCTCGCTGTTTCGGCTCCATTCAATAGATTAATGAACTTTAAAAAGTTTGCACAGATTTGATTCTACGGTACCTCACTTTTAGGGCTCTTAATTTATTTTAACATCCAGTGACGTTTGTATTAATTTCAGTTTATTATAAATTGATGTTTTGGTAATATTTCGTCATAACTATTGTTTCCTTTAACATTTCCATCTTTGTAGATATTAGTTGTTACTATATCATGAAACATTTGGTTTTTATGTTTCGTAAGAAAAGTTCTACCAATTTAACTTATTGTTCAATTGCAAACAATTGTAAAGTGGACAACCTAATCTGCCTGGCTTATATAACAGCTTATTGAAGCAGCATTATAATTTAACGAAGCTTTGTGGAGCTTTTGTTTGAATTAGTCATGCCAAAACTCCTCAAACGCCAGAAAGCTCTGTCATGGAAGATGGCTCAACAAATTTCCTTCATCTCAAGTGCTTTTTAGGACGTCCCTCAGTAAGACTTGGGCGTCCTTATGCGATCGATCTGGGGTGAAGTTGGACAACACTCAACAGAAAAAAAAAATAACCACACAGTAATCCGTTTTAGACCATTCTGAATCCAAATCCGCGAAAAAAACCATAGGTGTATGTCTGTGTGTGTGTGTGTGTGTATGTGTGTGTGTGTGTGTGTGTGTGTGTGTGTGTGACAAAATCTTGTGTCGTCTGCACAGGCCTTAGTACTGAACCGATTTTCCTGGTTCTTTTTTTGTTCGACGCGGAAAACTATCTAGTTGTGCACTACGTCGCCGGAATTTCGAATTTTGCCTTTTAAGGGGAGGAAAGGGGGGGTTAATGCTAAAAAAACGTGCGTTTTTGGGCATATTCTTGTGTCGTCTGCACAGGCCTTAGTTCTCAACCGATTTTTGTGGTTCTTTTTTTCATCGACGCGGAAAACTATCTAGTTGTGCATTACGGCGCCAGAATTTTGAATTTTGCTTTTTAAGGGGGGGAAAGGGGGGGTTAATGCTTGAAAAACGTGCGTTTGCCGGCGTAATCTTGTAAAATCTGCCCAGGCCTAAATTTTCAACCGATTTGCATGTTTCTTTTTTTGTTTGACTCAAATAACTTCCGAGTTGTACATAATTTCACCCGAGTACCAAAATTCGCAAGGGGAGGGGGCAAGTGGGGACTAATATTCACAAAATATCTGATTTTTCAATATTTCGGTTCCTTTACTGCTTACTAATAATTAGTAAGCAGTAAAGGAACCGAAATATTAGCCACTATTAGTTCCATGGTGGTACAGAAAATAATTCATGAAAATTCGGAGGTATAATGAGAATTTTCTGTACCACCATGGAACTAATAGTGGTGCCACCGTGGTGCCAAGACACCATAAACCGCATATTTCGTGTTTTTTTTTGTGTTTCACCTTGAATACGGATGTGAACCTCGACGGACCGCCTACCAAAACTAACAGATGAAAGTTCAATGTTACGACGTATTTCCGCTTTGGTGCCTGACTGACACCATTGGTACAGTGGTGTTGGGGGGATGAACTCGAATTCCCATGTTGGGTGTCGTAGATCATGGATTTTGAAATGCTCTTCAGATTCGAGGCTCTTAGCCGCTAGAAATGTTATGGTAGATAATGGTGAGGGGGGGTCACTATTTCTTGCCTAAAGTAGGTAATAAATAAATTACATCGAGTGAAAAAGTTTTATCGCTTACCAACTGGTGCTTATCCAATGGGACGTCCCCTGGAATGCATGCATTACTAAACAATATGTTTGATTGTGTTATTCGATTAATTTGGTCAATTTAGTTAGACTCCAACATGAAACGTAAATCAAACGAACCTTACCGTAAACCCTCTGGTTCACGTTTGATCCATACCATTAAATTAATGAAACGCGTGGGAGTACTGGATGCTGAAAACTGGTCTAATTTGATTTCTCTAGCATGACTAAATCCTAGCACTCCTAGGGCGTTAAAGACAACGACCTGATGACCCTGATGATCCTGAGGGCAACACTTAACATGAGTTATACAAGCCTCTCACGTCCACTGTGAAATAGTATGATGGCAGCATTAGGTCGATTTTGCTTTCTCCCATTCCTCAAGTGGCACCAACCTGCCTGGCAGTGAAACATTTATCCAGTTTCTCATGTTAGCGGGAGCAAGTCTTAGTCCTTGAATGAGGGTGAGAAACTAGGACTAGCAGGTAGGCGACAAACTTGACGTTCGAAAAAATTATAGATCTGTCAGTCCTAATTTTGTCTCCCTAGTTGATGTCCAGTAGCATCCGCTAGCTGGACGATTGTTCTACTCTAGAGAATTTCCTTCCAACTTCACCACCTTGCTCAACCGAGGAAAACACCATTATCAATTTTTTTCCATATGTACTCACCTTCTTCATCCAGAATAGACAATAAACCGATCCACTGACTCTAACAGAAGTCCGGATGGACATCGCAGGTCATTACTGCTCCAGCGATCGTCCGGATTAGCTTCGAGAGCCAAGATAGCCTTCATTCATCATAACGGCCTCTCCATCTCTCCACCCGGCAAACTCAACGCCGCGGAAGACCCGATAAAACCGAAAACATGAAGGGAAGAACAGACGGGGGAATTCGAAACGGACCGACGCGACTCTCGCACGCTAACTACACTTTCTCGTTCCTAGGGGAAATATTTTATCGGAAGGTCACTGATGAAAATCTGGGGGCTCATCCGATGAATAATTTCATATCCTGAATATTCACAGACGCCGCTCGTGACTTCGTTCTATATTTTTTGCATGTTTTCCACGAGGGGTGGAGGTGGATGATGACGGCCAGGGGACTAGTCTAGTGTTCGTTCTCACTCTTTAAATCTTCTCACTGATGAAATTGGATAATTTTATACGTGACATATTATCTCGAGTCCATGAACTTGATGTGAGGCAAACGGTTTGGTTTTTATGGCTAGCACTTATGACTGAGAAACCTTAATGTCTGTTCTTGTTCTTCTTGCTTGGCGCTACAATCCGATGTGGATCTTGGCCGCTCCAATAACTTTTCGCCATTCGTCCCTACTATTCCTGGCTGTGGACTTCCAATTAATACATCCCAGGGTTTTGGCGTCGCTCACCACTTGGTCCATCCACCTGGCCCGTGGTCGACCTCTTTTCCACTGTCCCCATGGATTCCAAACAAGAATCTTGTACGGAACCCCAGCTTCACCCATTCTCATCACAAGACCGGGCTGGTTTTGAGATGGGCTATCTTAAGCGGGAAGCTTTGACAAAGTTAGATCAGTGGAACATCACGGTAGATATCATATAACTCTTTGTTGTGTATTTTCCTCCATGTTCCATCATCACAAACGGGCCCGATTATTCTCTTCAGAATTTTTCTTTTGAGCAAGTCGAGTAGGGCGGAATCTCTTTTCAGAATAGTCCAGGTCTCGCATCCGTACGTTGCTACAGGCCTGACTAACATTTTGTAGAGCGTTAGCTTCGTTACACGAGAGAGCATTTTCGACCAGATCTGCTTCTAGAGTGCATAGTACGCTCTGCTAGGACGATTTACTGCTTGGAGCCTTGCTTTTATTTCAATAGATGTATCATTAGCTGGTGTGATGGTCGAACCGAGGTATTTGAAGCTGTCAACTTTCTCAATGCTACAACCTCCCAGTGAAACACAGCTTGTGTGGCTAGGCTTACTTGTTACCATGTTGTTACTCATGACTGAGAAACCTCAATGTCTGTTGCTTTCCCATTATTGAAGACAAGAAAGCGCTGTTAAAATAATTTGATTCCTCCACAATGTAAATGCCCGCTTGTATTTTACATTTAGAGCTTCTTGAACGACCTTATTTCCGTAATCAATTCTATGTACAAGGTATTATACTAAATAATGATTAAAATTTGTTGATCAATAACACGCGCAGAGTTGACTTTCCTCAAACATCAATATCTCGAGTACTCAAATTCATTCCACCGCCCCTTTAAGACCAGAAGTTATTTGATGTATGAAAACCCCTTTCCAGTTCAGTAAACAGTTACTTAAAGACTACTTTAATTGATAGCAAGAAGAAGAGAAGTTCGATCTACTGTAACCATCCTAGAGACCAGAAGTTTGGAACACAGCCTCTTGGAGACCACAAGAACACTCAGCTGAGTAAACGGTTAAACTTCGTTACTTATCATCCCAGCCAATCATAAGAACATAACATAACAACGTTCCGTATGAAGCGGTGGCAATCAAAAACGCTGCAAATTATTACACAAAGGTTTATTATTTGTCTATACGTGTAGATCACTCGTCTGCAAAGAACACGGCTTTGCCATTGTTACCAACAACCAACTTGAAGAAAAACATCGATCCTATTCCGGTCAGCTAAAATTTGAACGGAAATTAGGCCTTTTTTGAGATTCACACTTGTGTTTCTGATTAATCGTAAGTCCAACCCTTAAATTCTCGTAGGGAGCGAACGGTTTGTCCTACAGGGCTCCGAGTGGTCTCAAAAAATCCTAAAAATTATACTATCTTAAATTGATGGAAAAACAATACCTTTATGTCAATTTTTTTTTTAGTTAGGGCGTTTTCAAAACTTCATTCTTTATTTTTCAACCCTTAGAAGTGACCTACATCAACCAAAAGCTTTCGGGCACAACTAGATCCCAAATGGAGCCCACATACCAAATTTCATCAAAATCGGTCAATGCTAACTGAGGAAAGTGCCGCGTACGGCGGACGGCGGACGGACGGCCAAATTTGTATTCGATTTTTGGAATCTACTTACTTTAAAACGTCAACCAACCTAGAGATAATGTTTCTATAATTGCTTTAAAGGCCAAAGATTCTTCTATCTATTTCCAATTTTATTGTTGGTTGACTTTTGAGAACACGTTTGAGAGTGACTTTTGAGAACATCTGTATCCTGGGCAACAATTCAGAGCCCAGTTCAAGTAGTTTGGAAGAATCGTGCCCCTCTTAGTGATTAAATTCATACTCATCACATCTTGATTCTTGGGTGTCCGAGAGTGTGGCTTTGCCAAATAATAGTAAAGCTGATTAAAGAAAACTCCTCGAGAGGATTAGTTTGCTCAAAGCGGCAACCGTTTGGCCTCGTGGGAATAACTAAAGATGTTGGTTTTAAATGAGAATTGAGATTCAGTTACCCTGGATAATGGATTATACAAAAGACTTGCTATGAACTTCAGCTTCTGTGAGCTAATTTTGCTAGAACAGCTGCAGAATGTTGTTTTCGTTCCTCACTGTTGAATTCTCGTGCTGAAGGTTAAATAAATGTGGGTCCTCCACAATCAAAATTCTACTCGCATTCCACGTTTTGGAACTTTCTGAATAACTTAAGTGCTGTGTCCGTAGGTCTGTCTCTGATTGATTCCTTTTCCGGGCATATCTACTTTCGTTATATCGTCCATCAATCGTCAGTTCCATTTGTATGAAATTTGTATAAGTTTCATCGGACCAATAGCAGCGGACCATCCTGAACTTTCTAATACATATCCAATAACCTTAATTTACTAAGTGGCTGTCCGATTTTGCTCACATGAAGGGTGTTTAAGACGGGGTTCCAAGATTATTTCAAGTTGATTTCAAAGAGAGCATGACCGAATCAAGTACCAAGAGAAGACGCCCGTGTAGGAGACACAACCAAAGAAAAAAAAGATTTATTTTTTTTCTGTATAGATCACTCGTCTGCAAAGAACACAGCTTTGCCAATGAATGTAATAAACCAATAAGGAGTTGTAGATGCTTTCATTGGGAAATTTTATTACTGGTTGCTGAGGAAGAGAAACAGTACAACTCGAAGAAACGAACAACGATCGCATTTTGGTCAGCTAAAATTTGAACGGAGATTGGGCCTCTTCTGCGATTCACTCTCGTGTTTCTGATTTTTCGATAGTCTAACCCTTAAGTTCTCATGGGGAGCGAAAGGTAGGTCCTACAGTGGTCGCATTCTAACAATTCAATACTATTTTAAATTGATGAAAAAACATTACCTTTATATCAAACATTGTTGAGCTAGGGCGTTTTGAACATTTCAGCCCTTATTTTTGAACCCTTAGAAGTGACTGACATCAACCAAAAGCATCGGAGCACCACTAGACTCTAAGTGGAGCTCTTAAACCAAATTTAACAAAATCCGTCCATGTAACTCCGGACGGCGTACGGACGGAAAAAATTTCATTCAATTTTTGGATTTTATGTACCTGTACAAATTATGAGGGAGGGTTAAACAATTTTTCTTGATCGATTTCGAAGGTTTATTATTGAAAATAATATACCAACATCATCATCATCTCGAACAACTTCTTTAATATTGTTCAAAACTGGTAGTAAAAGTCGTTACTTAATTTTCGGATTTATATGTGGTATAATGATAACCTTTATGATTATAACTCGTCCAATCTTTGTTTTGGGTTTGTGTAATCACCTACGTATCTGGAACTTGAAAATTAATATTGCTTCAGTTCGTGATTCCGTCCACCTAAATATAGTGTGTGTACTCTTACGCACCTTTGGGTACTCTTCCTCACTATCAAATTGAAACGCTTGCATACGAGTCTGCAACACAGTGGGACATTTTATGTCTTTAGTTCCCAAGTGACAACAAAACAAGTGGTATTGTTTACTACATCCATTAAAAAAATTAATAAATATAAAATGTGTACATAAATACCAAGAACAATTGCGAAAGAAATGTGTGATGAGTCGAGAGCTACCAAACGAATGGTGAACAATTTCTGTCCGAGACAAAGACTCGGTTGTAAGCGGAAACATCGGAAAATCAACCGTAACGCTTTTCCTTAACGCTTTTTTCGTTTATGTGCCACAGTAAAACATAAAATGTCAATAATTATAATCAATCATTGCTACGCCAACGAATTCAATATGTCAATGTTAACTAAGGACTGTTATCTCGTAGGGGATGGTGATGATTGCAGTAGTACTGGCAAGGACAATGGATTCAACCCGAGACAAGCTGACGCAGATCTTGTCACTAGTAATGGAGCGGATAAAAGATCATAGCCTGGCATCAGATTCAACAAAGACGGAAGTAGTCATCTTTACGCGTAAGCAGAAATTAAAGGGTTAAACTGTTCCGGGCGGGAGGTGTTTCTTCAGTGGCTTTGAATCCCACGAAACCTAAAGATGCTGGCCCTTCAGGTGTCTTACGTGATCTAACTCTACCTTTCGATCTTAGGAATGTGAAAAACAAGATAAATAAATAAAATAGGATTGGTTTGTTTTGGATCTGATTCTATGTGTGTAGCTGCACCATGTAGGAACGCAGGACACTGTCGAATAAGGACTGCAAAGCAGAGTCCACAAGCAGCCCACACAGCCTTCACCAAAGCTCTCCAGCGAGAACGGGCGTATGTGCAGCGAGTGGTAGGTGGATTTGAAGACGAGTACGTTATGTTGCGTGACACAATTTGCTCGCCATCCTTGGGCGAGAGGCAGGAATTTTAGAAGAACTTCTCGAATACCCAGCAAAATTGGGAGGCCTAGCTCTTGAAAATCTCGTCAAAGCGGCATCATTGGCATAAGAGACATCGAGAGAAGCCACAGCGCCACTCTCTGATGCCATAAGGAGTGGCAGAACATTGGATGTTGCCAGTACGAAGAGGATGCGGTGTCAAATTCTCGAGAAGTGGCAAAACGACGAAAAACCACTGAGCTTACAGCCAACGAGCAGCTTTTGACATCACAACCCAGTAGGCAACAGAGGACCACTCGGAGGGCTAGGGAGGCTTCACAATGGCCCAGCGTCCTCCCACTTGCTGCGGACAACTTCGACTTGTCGTCTTCCCAATTCCGTAAAGCACTAGCCATTTGGTACGGTTGGGAACCAAGAGAGTTGACAAAATGGTGCGACAGATACGGGAGTCCCGTAGACGTGAACCACGCCCTCATTTGTATGAGGGAGCCTGATCAAACAGGAACACAACATAGTTCGGGACGAATGCGCCAAAATAGCAAGCCTCGCATGAAACGATGTAGTCACAGAACCAGTTCTTCTTGAAAGTGCTGATGGGAGCCCCGGCCTGGTGGCAGACATGAAGGTTCACGGTGTGTGGGACCGTGAGAGACCTGCGTTTCTGATACCCGTGTTATAAACGCTGACGTAGTCTCTTAAACTTCCGTGGACTGGCCTACCATCTCTCGTCATTCTGCCCAAGCCAAACATGCAAAATACGACAGAATATCCGAAGATCTGAGAGTGTTTTTCACGCCACTCGTAATTTCATGCGATGGAGGACTAGGGAGGCAGATGACTAGGGGGGTTCTTTATGCAATGGCATAAACGCCTTGCCAACATATGGTCCAAATCCTAAGCTCAAGTGATGATGTGGACGCGAGTGAAAACTCAATTCTCCGTCCATCGAGCGGTTTCCATGAGGCTAAGAGGCCCGAGGAAACATGTCTTAAGACTCGGACTGAAGGACGGAGCAGCAATTTGGCTCCCTCAAGATCCCTCACAAATTCATGCTCGCAAAAAAAAAAAAACCTTTGGCATAAATCAATTTGAATTTTCGGCAAACTTTTGGCACAACAATTTGAACTTTTGGCATCTCAATTTGAACTTTCGGCAAATCCATTACGTTTCGACAACTACAGGGGTCCTTGTCCACTTTTTTCCTTCTACAATGTTCAATAAAGTGTTTTTTTTCTCTGTCTTTTCTCACTAAATAACTTTGTTATGAATGTTCTTGAGAATTAATTTCAGTTATGGTCTTCAGAAATGATATAGGTATGCGTATTTTTGTGCAATTTGAATCTTTCGCATATTGCTAGTGACTTGAGACAAATTTGGGTCCAACGTCACGCACTTACTGTCGTACAGTATAAAAGGGGAGGCAGGTCATGATAAGCGCCATCGTCGGTCACGCGTGTCAGAGATGGCGTGATTGACGTCTCCTCTAATGTGACAGCAGTATGTTAGCATCAAGTTGCGACGGACAAAGGGGCAAGATCCTCGGGAAGCCAGATATGAAACAGCGCAGCCACTTTCATGATTACCCAATGAAATATGTGAGTAACTCAACGGAGGGTGGTGAGGAGGGGGTAGCTCTTGACTGATGTGACGTCCCGGCCTCCTTTTCTAGCTATTACTGCCAGGTTGATTCAACCTACCTTCGTCTACCTTCGCCCCGGGTGGAGGGGGCCGCCCCTAACAACTGTATGCAAATATAAATGAGGTACTACGCTTTCTCAACTCCCCTTCCCGCAACCCTTCCCAAGCCGACATTCCTGAATGGGTGCTCCATACTACCATCTCTGTTTAACATGATTTAGCTGAAATTCCAAGAGAAAACAAGCCTTGTTAGCTTCCTTGGTGGTGGCGTAACGAAATGAAAGTGAGGGGAGAACAGAGCAAGCATCCTTGAGATAAGTATTTCAGTTAGTTACACACTTCCCCTTCTAATTCGATGAATTTAGACCTACTTAACAAAATTAGACATCGGTTTTTAGTTGCAAAACATTATTTGAATAGTATAATTTCAACTTGTAATTTGATTTGAGTTTCAAGCGGTGTCATTGTTCTCACTATTGAGAGGTGAAAAAAATATTTCAAAATTCCCCCTTGTATTCCGCATATTGATACCTTAAAGCACAAAGGGGCTATGTCCAAAAACGGAGTTTCGAGAAAAACGCAAAAGAAGTTATCACCAGTGCACAATTCCTAAAATAATGGCTTATTACACCAAACTCTTTAATTTCTTCAAGAAATTTTCTAGCAGTCATCGTCAAGAAGGTCAACAATAGTTTTGTTAAATTTGAGTTTTTCCGAAGTTGAAAAAAAAAAAATTTTAAAAGTGGAAGATGGATGGACATAGCCCCTTTGCACTTTAAGGTACCGATATTACCCCGTCTTGAACAATTGCAGTTCCGTAACAGTCTGCCTGAGAGTCATAGATTCTTGTAGTGGCCAAAACTGTACGAAATTTCAATGTCATTTCCAAAACTCCTGGGAGTAGGAGATCGTATTACTCGTTACCAAATACCTGCGGTCCTACCTAGAGCCCTTTCACCTTCCCCTTCCCTTCCAACCAACCTTAGGTTCTACTTTGTTAACCGTATTGCCTCCTTGATTTGCCAAGCGAGTAGGAGAGTGGTACCTATAACTTGGCCAAAAATGTGATCTTTTTGTTTCTTCGATTAAAATTTTAAGTCCTTAACAAACAAGAACCAAATTCAACAAGGCACCCACACCTTATGGAACGATGTTTTGCTGGTACCTAGGTGCTTTCTGTCAAAATAACCTTACGCGACAATATGGTTGGTAGTTAAGTACAGTTGATAGAAAAGCCCTGTCTTTGGAATCGACCAAGAAAAAAATTTTTAACCCCCCTCCCCCCCTCACAAGATTTGTTGGTTTACGTTTCAAGGTACGTAGAATCCGAAAATAGAATAAAAATTATCCCGTCCGTCCGCCGTACGCGGAACTTTTCTTAGCAACCCTGGACCGATTTGGTTCAAATTTGGTATATGGGTTCCATTTAGGGTCACTTCTAAGAGATGAAAATTAAGGGTTGAAATTTTCAAGAGTGCCCCAGCTCGAAAACTCTCGAAATAAAGGTTTCGCCAATTTTAAATAGTATTGAATTTTAAAACATTTTTGAGACCACCCGGAGCTCTGCAGGACAAATCGTTCGCTCCCTACGAGTACTTAAAGGTTTTCCTTCGATAAAACAGAATCACGAGTGTGAATCACAAAAGAAATCTAATCACCGATGAAATTTTAGCTAACCAAAATACGATCGCTGTTCGTTTCTTCGAGTTGTATTCAGATTTGCTTCCTCAGCGACCAGTAATCAAATTTCTATATGAAGCTCGCTATTTCTTCGAATCGAGTGTGAAGTGTTTAGTTCTTCGTAATAAACTTGATTGTGAAGGTGTGAAGGAAGTATGATGTGGTAAGTAGGACCTACCAATGGTTGGTAGGTACAAAAAAAAGTTGGTAGGTAAAAAAAGTTGGTACCTAGGTAAAACGCTGCAAATCATTGCCCAAAGGTTTATTATTTTCTGTATAGATCACCCTTCTGTATAGCCCCCTCTCTACCCACCGTAGGTACCTACTACCTCCAAGGGAATTTTGAAAATTCAACCCCAACCACCAACCAAATGGAAATGAAGGGTTGAAATGTTCATAAATGCCCTAGTAGGTAGTAGGTACCTATGGTTGGTAGGGAGGGATACAGAAGGGTGATCTATACAGAAAATAATAATCCTTTGGGCAATGATTTTTCAGACGGATGATCTTTGCAGGAAAATAATCAATCGTTTTGTAATAATCTGCAGCGTTTTTTTCTTTTATTTTATTTTTTATTTATTTATTTTTTTTTTGTAGATTTTAGCTTCAAATTTCTGGATTTTTCAGTTGAAAATTCCCAGTAGTCAAAGGGTTAAAACCCTTGCAGAATTCAATATAAAGAGCGATCATACGCTCAAGTTTTACAAGACCCGCCAAAATCAAATTTTTAGTTCATCGCTCATTAGAAGAATTGTGACCTTCTTTGAACAGACACTGGTAAATTACTGTGCTTTACTCTGAAACATAGATTGGAAGCGAAACTTTCGATTTTGGACCATCGAACCAGGATAAAACTGGCAGAAAGCTTCCCTTGATGTTGAGAAGGATCGTGGTACAGGTCCCAGCTAACAATAAATAATGATACAAATATTTGGCTTCATTATCTTTACTGTTAATTTTAATTGTTTCTATATAATGGACCATAAGAAATTATTATTATTGTTATTAGTCTCGATGGGCGAGTATGTGAATATGGAAATGATACAATTATCATTCCGGACCCAGCCAGGTCGTAGAGTTTTTGTGAAGCTAAACATCAAGGCTAGGCATGTTTTCAATATGGAATATTTACTAATGTAATAACATCAGAATTAATTAGATAAATTCATTTATGATCCGATTATATCACGATTGACGGTGGCTTTTTGAACCAATATTTAAACACTGCAGGTAGCAGGTTATGATAGCAAAGTTCTGATTACATTTTCAATCAGAACTTAGTTATTCAAAGAGTGGGGCTGGACAGTGAGTCAAGGCGGTGTCGAAGGGGCTTTGTGTAATTTCGTATCGCTCTCCGATATAATGAAATTCCTGAGATATCAGCATCGAAGAGAGATCGTTTAATACATAGATAAAATCATAATCATCGATTGGGTGAGAGGGAGAGATCAGTGTACCTTCTCAAAATTTTGCATATAGATGAACTAGTGTTTCCCAAGACCCTCTCAACGTGAGCTCGATTTCTCATCAACCTTGCGCAATTTCAACTCACGCCAGAGACGCTTATCACTTGTTGATTGAAATCTAGTTTACTTACGTGTCTGCTGAGTGGTCCACTTAGGAATTCATAGATCTCGAGTTCAGTTTTTATGATCATAAGTAGGTACTTATGAAACGAGTGCAGTCAAATGTCGAGGTTACAGGAGCCATCGTTTGTCGGCCCCTTGGCCCTACTAAGTGTCTGACAGACTCCTATTCTCCAATGATCCATTTAGGGTTTAATTTTGCCCCGAAGCTTTTGGTTGATATCGGTCACTTCTAAGGGTTGAAAATATTATAGATTTAAATTTTGAAAACGCCCTAGCTCAAAAAAATTTATGTAAAGGTATTGTTTTCCATCAATTTAAGATAGTATTGAATATTTAGAGACCACTCGGAGCTCTGTTGGACAAACCGTTCGCTCCCTACGATACCTTAAGAGTTGGACTTACGATTAATCAGAAACACGAACGTGAATCGTAGAAGAGGCCTAATCTCCGTTCAAATGTTATACGACCGTAATGCGATGGTTGTAGGTACGTGGTAGGAAGGTAGTATCTATGGTTGGTAGGGGTGATAATGGGAAAGCCGAGTTCTTTGCAGACGAGTGATCTATATAGAAACATAATATACCTTAGTGTAATCATTTGAAGCGTTATAACCACCGTTCCTTCCCCTTACACGCAAAATTCGAAATTCCGGCAACGTACTGCGCAACTTGATAGATTTATTCAAACAAAATATAACCACACATGTCGCCTGAAAATTAAAGCTTGGGCAGATTACATAAGATTTTATCACATACATACACACACATACAGACATACTCCTATGGTTTTTTTCCTGGCTTTGGATTCAGAATGTTTTAAAACGGATTCGTACGTGGTTACTTTGAGAGTCTACCAAGGTAGCGGAAGAATTTTTTTCAACTTTTCAAGATTGAAAAAAAATTGGATCTCCAAAATCAAAATTTCTACTCGCGTTTTACGTTTTTAGCCTTCCTGAGCAATATTGATTTCGTGTATGTCTGTCTGTCATGAAATCCTAGTAACGTTCAAAGCTATTGCCCTATTTCGATGAACTTTTCAGAGATTGTTCGGGTTGGCGTGTAGATGGTCCCCTATGGAAATCGTGGCATCCGGATGGATATATGCCTATGTGCATGCGAAGCTCAGGATCATCTAGCAATCGAGTTTTGGATACTAGGAAGCTCTGCGGCACACCGACTTGGCACATTTCTTTCTCCGATGAGTGCTATCCTCCTTCACCTCAGATTGATCTCATATGGACGCCCATGTCTTACGGTTGGACTTCCTAATGAGGAATGAGAATAAGTGTTTCAACATTAACTTCGAAGAGACGTGCAATTATATGAATTTTGACAACTTTGAAAGTTTTCTTAATTACTCATCGTGGACAGTAGGACCAGCTTGATACATCTGTAGTGCACCAGTGCCCACGGACCCATGTGGCCGCCAAGCAGATAGCAAATGCCTTGACATCTAGCCGCTGAGACATTGAGAAGGAGAGATTGTATCACATGCCGTGTTAATATGCTAAGAACCCCGACATCGTTGCCCTAAAGCCCGATAGGCCTTGCACTATCCTGTAAGTCCAAGTTGTCAATGGCAGCTTGGACATAGAGCAGTGTAGCCGTGTTTGTTGAGTAATGTTGCGAGCTACGTCGGCTAGCTATCCGTAGAGTTAAGTGGACCTCTTCAAAGAAATGTTGAGCACCATTGGATTTTTTAAGAAGAGAATCCATATACCTTGATTGAGGATGGAATTGAACCATTTTTAAGGAAACAGTAATGAAACATATTATATAGAATGCATGTATTTAATGAAGAAACGCTGTGACGAGCGGTTCTGGACTTAACTCGCCAGTTCAGAACTCCTTAACCAATATTATTCTTAACTTAAAATGGAAATGTTTTTTAACCTGCTAGAATTAGGAAAACCAGTTGTGCTACCACAGTATTTGTTTTGCAAGTTTTTAAATAGGTCAGCATTAAATAAACAAGGACTGAAGTCGCTCGAGCGATGGGGCCTTCAATATATTACTGTGTGCTTATTTTCGACCTGAACCCCAATTAGCGTTATTTTCCTATTTGGTTCCCAAATTCATTGACCTCATAGATGCCTACAGATTTCGTCTCCTTGACTCGTCCAGCAGAAAGAGACACTTCCAACCTCATCAGCGAGATCTTATTTTGTTTTCATCATCCAATTTGTTCCCTGTTCATTTTCAAGAAAAAAAAGTCTGCCAACTGGGTGTGGCACATAGCTTCCTCGTATCCATAACCAGATTGTATAGATAATCCGATGCATAGTAGTTGATCTCACAACATCAATCTCTAAATACCTGGCACTACCCTCATAGGGGACTCAACTCAACTATCACAATCCCCAAAAATTGCATTGAAATCGGATGGTAAATGTATAAGTTATGGCTGTAAAAAAAATAAAGAAAAAAATAAATAAGGAAATATACTTTTGAGCATGCGCAGCGGCTACTATCAATCCGGGGGTAGTGATTTTCAAAGGGAAACATCGACACGCTAACTCGCATAATCCCTGAAAATTTCATCGAAATCGGATGAGAATTGTAGAAGTTGGCAAGGATTTCATGACAGACAGACACGGAACCAAAATTGTTCAGGAAGGTCTGACACTTAAAACGCGAGTGGAAATTTCGATTTTGGAGAACTTTCTTTTCAATCTTGAAAAGTAAAGCAAAGCTTCAGCTACCTTGGTAGACCCGGAAGCAATATTATCCCTTTTGTACTTCGAGGAAATAATATAAATATGTACCTACCTAGCCTTTTATTTGAAGTGATTGTCTATTGTGTACCTAAATTTTCCCTCCGTCACTAAATTCAGATCTTAGTTCGAATATTTCATATGTATAATATATAATATATATATTAAATATATATCATAGTTCTCTTTTATTACATACTCTTTTGTTTTCAGAGTTTTCTTCGACTTTCTAGTTTTTATTTTAACATGGGAAGAGATAAATCCAATGTTCATCAGCTTAATTTATTGTTGTGACCTTTAACAACTGATGTCTGTGACCAGATCTTGAGCTGCTTTTCCTTCAGTAGACTCGTCTATTTCCTTAGCTTTCAGACGACCCACATTCTGTATCCTGTTCAGAGGAGCCTTTCGTCGCTCCACCACAACTCCCCGCCACCGATGTCTAAATCAATTCCCACGTTCGACAATGCTTCTCCCTGAAGATCCTCCACACTAGCGGGCTTTTATCACGAAAGGATGAAACGAGAAAATCGATTCGCGGTTCTCCACTGAGGCTTCGACAGTCGGAGCGGTGAATCCGGCGGCGTTTGAGGTTAGACCGACAAGCTAACAGCCAACATCCAACCAACCGCTGCTATCCTGTAACGATTAATTGGAAACCACTCCAAATGCTGTCCCCAAATCCCTCCGTAGCTTGATAGACTCTCAATAATTAATTACAAAACGGCAGCTCAGTGAACTTTCCTGAGCACAATGTATAGAAACTGTCATTCATCATAAAGCGAAGGTACCAGTAGAAAGCGCACAAGCACATCAAGGAAGCGCACTTCTTCTTTCTTTCTTCTTCTTCTTGTTTGAATTCTTAATTGAATTAACTTACTGTGCGGAATCTTGTAATTTTTTCCAGATTCAAGCGCCAATGCACCTTGGTGACACCACATCACGGGGTGAGGTTCACTCCCGTTGTATACATATACTTTCGCATCGACCTTGCTTGCGGAAGAATTGTTTTTAAATTGCACTTTTGGGAGGTGCCAAAGACCTTCTTAAACAATTTTGGTTCCTATTCTGAATGTCGTAAATCTTTGTAACTGGCAAACTATCTGAACTTACCTACGAGGTTTAATTTGACGAGGTCTAATATTGTGGTTGGGATCTAAATCACATGATTTGCATTGCTTCCGGATAAATATTGGATTGCAACTGTTAAATTCTTGTACCTATCAATGCCAACTTTTAACAATACTTTTTTCTATTCGATGAACTTTCAGTTTCCAATGTGCTTCGATCTCTAGATTTTTCCTTATGAGTGCTATGTTGATTAAACTCCCCAGCTTTGTACTCCACAAACTGAGTAACTCCTTACATTCTAAAAGTTGTTATGATTCTTTGGGTGGGTCAGGAAACACAGCAAATTGATGCATTTTACTCAAAACCTAAAGTGGACTCACTCCAACAAATTTCTATTTGGATTTCCTCTAAATTTTCGTACCATGCATACACAAACCAAATATATCCATTTACAAACACTGGGTCAGAATTTGATCTCAATTTTGGGAGAGTTCCGATTACCAAATATTACCACTAGAATTCGAGAGCCACTTAGACAGAATGTCGATGGTCAAATTTTTCTCAATGAATTTGCCAGGGATCGCTAACTATGCCCGTAGATACGTAGACAGCGAATCAATCACCGTCCAAAGATGATTGATCACCTATTTTCAACGGTTTTTTTTTTTTTTACCTTATAGAAGTATGAATTGACTAATGATGTAATCGTATCACTCTGATTGGTATAGATATATATATTGGTATTGTCCATCAATAAAATCGCAACCTTAATGTGTCATTCCACAAGTGGAGTTAGTAGAACACCGGGAAGTATCGTCTGTTCCACGCCGTATCGGAATTTCGCTCCCACCTAATTCAGTCTGTAAAATCTGGCAATATCTAAGCTATCTGATCTTTCAACTTACAAACCATCATAGATTCTAGCACTATTGAAATATTGTTACTTTAAGGCTATGGTGGACGGCCACTTAGTGTATTTCTCAAAAAATAGATGGCCTTGGTGGCGGGGTCAAAAGTAATTAATTTTGTCCTTCGAAATTTACGAACTTTTTTTCAATTGGAAAACGCAAATGTGCTCAGAATTCATAAATTAAGGTAGCTCTAATAGTAGTTTTTTGATGTTCCACTTCAATTTCGATTAAATTTTAGAATCTCTTTATTATTAAGTGTTTTGATGTTTATCATAGATATCATCTACTACTGTCACTACCTTTTAGGAGGGTTGAGAAAAGTATAAACTGTGAACAAACATCCTCTAATTCATCCAAGGTGTTCTATTTTGGGCACGTTAATCAACTGCCCGATGATTCGATTGCCCTAATCTGCTCATGAATCAATCATTTCAGTCTGCGCTTAATCGGCTGTCATTTGGAGAACTCAACTATAAAGACAGTCTAATAATTATCTTGATGGTTGATAATTGAAGATTCACTCGGGGAAAGACTCGCTAATTACCAACCCTACTATTATTAGACTTGGAATTGGCACAACGAGCTGATCTTCTTTAGAGAGTAGCAATGGCCACTGCCAGGGGTATCTTATGCTAACTGTGGCTTATGCAATGGCTTCTACCTTTCTCCAATCAAAATGAATACTGAAATCATCATTTCACCTTATCGTCATCCCCTCATTCCATCGTGTCTTAACTCGTTTTGAACCTAGACGGTGATTCAATACGTTCAGTGAAGTTTTGCAATCCCAAGGTAAAATAACGTCACTCTTTGCAGTACAATTCTGAAAAAATCTCTTTCAACATATAAATGGTAGCCCGTAGAAAATTGAACTTTTTCCTTTCCCTATCCCACACTTTATATTCCGGGTCAAGTCAGGTTTCTTGTTTTTTATTGAGGCAATCTACTAGTTTGTTCCGACCCTCCCGCTTCATGTATGCACTATAAAAGCATAAAAAGGATACCACTACAGCGGATTCCGTTTGCAATTTGCATGATTTTCATAAGAGAGGGTCCGTTTTCTTTACATGGACCATGGTGAAGTTGCCCCCAAAAGACGTCCAGTGGAAACAAAAATCCGCCGGCTCTATGTATTTTTTTTTATTATTCATTGAGAATCACAAGAGCGATTCTCATAAAGGTGGAAAGGCCGGTTTGGAGTCGTGGTTTCCAAGGTGATTACGAATTTTTCTCCCTTTCCATTAGGTTTTATGAATAAAGAAGTCAGCTCCGGGAAACTTACTTTGCAGAAGGGTGGACCGAGAGGGTTTCCATGTTTGAGGGCGGTCCCAAGTGACCGAAGAATGCAATTCACTTCTATTACAATAGAAACAATCAAACGCCTCTTCCCATCCCTACGATCTCTCCGCTGAGAACGAGCCTACGTTTTCCCCTCGGCCGTTTGAGACGTCCCACAAGGCTTTGCGGAAGACACTGAAGCCGAATATGAAACTCCACTCCGAGGTCTCAGGGTCTTTCAACACAAAGCTTGCTCAAGGTCCAACTTGTTTTCATAAGAACTTCTCGGATATTTCATAAATGTTTCATCCACATTGTCAGTTAAGATCAAATACAATCATTATTTATACCATCATTTCTTTTTTTAGACGGGGGAAAATCTTTTAGATTTGCATTTTTTACTACATCAAACCAGACGCTTTTCTAAGGGTTTGTTAATTCACCACAAGGTAGTTCCTTGGAAAAACGAACTTTGAACGAACTTCGAATGAGGAATGGAAAAGAACATGGGTTTTTCGAGGAAAGTCAGATGGCACTGCACCACTTTTGCAACAATTTGTATACATAACCCTCCTTGTACCTGATTAGGAGACAAAACATACTGGCATCCTACCTTGAAGACAAACCTCATCGTCCAACACAAATACCCCAGGTGGAAAAGAGGGGATCACAGGCTACCTACTGCTTATAAGGTTATTACGTTCCCATTCTGAGGCAACTTCCATTCTCAAAACTCATTATTTTATTTTTGCTCTCATCAAATTATGTAAGTTCTTGTTCCTAGAGATATTCTTTTTCCTGTTATTATTTATTCTTAACCCTAATTGGACCATGGTGTCATTAGTGTGACCGAAAAATCTTGGAAATTCCACAGCTACGCCAAGGTGTCACCAGAATAACTAGATTTAAATTTCAATTAAAAAATTCATGGACAGAGCTGAATTATTTGAACCATTTTTAGTAAGTTATTAAAAGTCAAAAAATTATATTGACAAAAATATTGAAAAGTTTTCCATCGATTTACTTACTTGGAAATTTTCTATCATAACTCTATTTTGAGATTTTTAATAGCCCACAAAAAATTCTGCTGTGCGTTAAATTTAGAATTGCAATTTACCTTCATTTATCCCGATGAAACTTTGGGACATCTTATGTGAAGTTCCTGAGATGTTTTCGGTAACACAAGTGATACCATGTTCTAATTAGGGGTAATAAGAAGTACAGCGTTTGAGATCATATTCCAAAAGAGACGTTTCTTCACTAAAGTTGAGTCTTACTAACCAAGAGAGCTCATTACGTGTGTGACAATGCAACAGTAACTTTGACACCTGATTCGTGATTCGATGGAATGATTACTTCGCTACATCGAATCACAACTCAGGGCTAGCTCTCCAGTCTTATTGCAGTCAGCAATCCTGTAAGTACTTGCATTCATACAAGATCATTTCCCTTACCCTTGTGGTTCAAATCCGAAGATCTAATAGGTAAATTTTATAGATACCTCCCCCCCCCCCCGCATAAACAGAGTGTCTACAGTTAACCCTAATCGGACCATGGTGTCACTTGTGTCACCGAACATCTTAGGAATTCCACACCTGAGCCAAGTATCGCCGGAATAACTAGATTTTAATTACAATTTTAATTTTAATATTTAATTTTTATTTATTAATATTTTATTTATTATTTATAATATTTATTTATATTATTTATTTATATATTTTATTAATAGTTATTAATATTTTATTTATTAATTTTATTTTTGTATTTAATATTTTATTATTTTAATATTTAATTTTTAATTTACACTAAGTAACTTGGAAATTTAACGTATTTTTTGCTTCCGAGTCTACCAAGGTAGCGGAAGCTTTGTTTTCACTTTTCAAGGACGAAAAAAAAAGTTCTCCAAAATCAAAATTTTCACTCGCGTTTTGCGTTTTAGACCTTTCTGAACAATTTTGGTTCAGTGTCTGTGTGTCTGTGTGTCTGTCTGTCTGTCTGTCTGTCATGAATTCCTTGTAACGCGCATAACTATACGAAGTTATTGTCCGATTTCAATGAAATTTTCAGGGATTGTGCGGGTTGGTGAGTAGACGGTCCCCTATGAAAATCATCATCCCCGGACTGATAGAAGCGACTGCGCATGCGCAAACGTGAATTCCTTGTAACGGCCATAACTTCTACATTTTTCATCCGATTTCAATGAAATTTTTCAGGGATTGTGCGGGTTAGTGTGTAGACGGTCCCCTATGAAAATCATCATCCCCGGACTGATAGAAGCGACTGCGCATGCGCAAACGTGAATTTCCTTGTAACGGCCATAACTTCCACTTCTTCTACCCGATTTCGATGAAATTTTCAGGGATTATGCGGATTAGGTTGTAGATGGTCCCCTATTAAGATCATCACCCCCGGACTGATAGTAGCCACTGCGCATGCGCAAACGTGAATTTCCTTGTAACGTCCATAATTTCCACATTTTCTATCCGATTTCAATGAAATTTTCAGGGATGTTACAGATTAGTATTTAGATGGTCCCCTATGAAAATCACCACCTTCGGACTGATAGTAGCCACTGCGCATGCGCAAACGTGAATTCCTTGTAACGGCCATAACTTCTACATTTTCCATCCGATTTCAATGAAATTTTCAGGAATGTTACAGATTAACTTGTTTTGATGTTTTGAGATTAACTACTATGCATCGGATCATCTATACAATCGGGTTATGGATACGAGGAAGCTATGTGCCACACCCACTTGTTTGTATTTAATTTTCTTTTCAACGATATTCTTAAATTTTAATTTACTTGGTAAATAACAGGATTTATGACAATTTTAATGACGTAAGGTCAAAAACGCGAAAAAACTTCGAAGTGAAAAAAAAAGCATTTTGAGTGGGTAAAGAAAAAATTGACAAGAGACTTTTTGTTGGAAATACCTTGTAAAATTGAACCCTGAAGTTGTGCCCATCTTAATTGCAGACATTCTATTACATGCAGGGTAGATACAAGCCTCGTTGATTATAGGATAATGTATCTATTTATCTTTCCTAATTCAATTTGTGTCTATTATTTATACTCCCTAGTCCTAGGTTGATCTCCACCAAGAAATAGGTATTCAAACGAAACGTATAGTTCACTGGGGGTTGAATACAACGCCGATTTAATTATTCTCAATGATTAATCCGATAATCCTGATCGCCTAGAACAATACTGTTTCACGTGGTAGTTGAGTTGTTGAAGACAACTTGTTGTATAAAGCGCCATGAGAATCGCCCTTCATGAGAATGATGTTGAAATAGCTTCCACAATGACCTCGAAGGTTCAAGATCTTATCGATTACAACAGGGTATTTTCTCTTTGTTTTCGTTTTCCTCACGTGAAAAGACTACTAGCGAAACACCACCGTCTCACTCCATCCACCTCCCAGCGGTTACCTGGCTCACAGCAAACCACCCTTCGGAGAAAGCTACCGTGTAAATACAGACTTAAGTGGTGTCAAATGGGGCGTAAACGTTTGTGGCTGCAGCTACCCAACTGTGAAGCCGATATCGAGAAATCATTGGTAGTAGTACCCACCACTCGTGCTCGATGAGGGTTGGCAAAAACGAAAGTGTCTGGTCGCTAGAGAAGATGACCATGACCAGACATCCTTCACCTTTTAACGGTTCAAGAAGTGAACTCAAGCTACGTCACTTTCCGTCCGAATGAAACCGAATTTTTAATCGGTCATCTTCTCTTCCCGTTGTTCCCTCTTTCTTTTTGCCGTGACGTCGTCATATTTTTGCCCCACGTCGCTGCTGCCTCTGCCATGTGTTCGGGGTTTCCCTGACGTACGCAGGCTGTTTCCCATCCAAGCCAGACTCTCTTCGTTGACGGATGTTTTCACGGTCTGAGGGAGGTCGACGAGAGGGAAAAAATCGGGTGCACCTAGGTCCGTTCGTGGGGTGGAGGAAGGGCTAGAACAATAGAAGTCAGAGCTTGTGATGTCGGCAGTACCTACCTATGCCGACATACACAACAGCAACGTTCTCTCCCTGTTATTTTTTACGTTCCCAGTTGGAATAAAACATCACACGAGGTCACTCCCAGTATCTACTAAAGAAAAATATTTCAGTTCACCAAAACTCACGAGAGACGGATATGCTTTTAAGTAACAACACCACGTATTCAACATTTTAACGAAAATCGTGAATTTAACCTAACAGGATTCAGAATTGCGTGTCACTTTGGATACTTAACCTTTCTCACTCTTCCTTGAAAAGTAAGATAGGAGCGCTGAAATATCTTAGATCTGGTGACCACTTATCTGCTCTTAACAAAAATTGTTATTTTGAATTGTTATTTTCCTGGCACCCTAGGAAGTCCACTTACAAGCAGATTTTGCTTAGTGAAAAGTTGACAAAATTAAAACAAAAAAATGCATACTGCCTCAGCGAAAACTCTGTAATAATTCATGTTTCCAGTACTACTTTATGACCTGTATTATGAACGACTTTTATGAACTGTCTAATTATTAAAAGGAATTTATGTCAATCGGCTGATAGAGAGGAACGGGAAAATTGACGATTCAACAAACCTCTATCAAATGCGAACGTACTGTTCAGAAGTGTACATACCTACTCACTTTGAGATTTTTTCAGAACGACATTTGAAATCAGTAATTTTTTTCGTATTTTGAAATTTACGTCGTTTATGTCCACGCTTTGAAATTATACAGGTGAGTTCGTTCATTATTATTTCATAATACAGAAATTGTATATTAGGTATTCATTAAGTGTTAATATTTCAACAGTTTTGATATTGATTCCGAGTCTACCAAGGTAGCGGAAGCTTTGTTTCCACTTTTCAAGGTTGAAAAAAAAAGTTCTCCAAAATCAAAAAGTCCACTCGAGTTTTACCTTTTAGACCTTCCTGAACAATTTTGGTTCCGTGTCTGTCTGTATGTGTATTCATCGGACCGTCTATGCAATCGGGTTATGGGTACGAGGAAGCTATGTGCCACACCCACTTCACAGAAGTTTTTATAGTTCCATCTATGCACTTTATTTATTTTTCTATTTTCTTCTGATTACTCCATCATTGGTATCATTAAAAATACTACCAGAGTAGTACGAGGGTAAGACCAATAGTAAGGTTAATAGGGTTCTAAAAAATCCAATTCACGCAAAAAATTCAATTGATTAGTCACCGGGATGTTATATATAAACAATTTTTGGTAGTGAGAGTCAAGTTTTTGATACCAATAATGTACCATCGTGCCCTTCTTCCTGCGCCTCACCTCTGCTGGGAAAGCAGGAACTCATCGGACACGAACTTTTGAAAGCTTAAGGGGGTTCATGAGTTGGTACCAATCTAATACTTTTTCATGTACCTGTTTCTCTGGATATCTTCATAGGTACTTTTTCTTAAATTCTTTATCTACTCTTCATATAACCACTGAGCGAGTTTCAACTCTGTTGCGAAAATTTTATTTTATCTAAAGACAATATAGCAAAACAGTTTTTTTCATATTTTTCATGTTATGATTTTTTAATTATAGCCATGATACTGTTGGGAGTTTTCCGTCCAAACTTGTAGTAACTACCTCTCGACAATATAAAAAAAAATCAAGTGGCCAGCTCTATTGGTTGCCGAGAAACAGGTACCTAAGTGACGAAAAACAGGGGTTTTCCGGTTTGAAGACAAACCGCGATTTGTGAAAGGTTGCCGTTTTTCGAGGTATTTGATCCATAGTTCGTAGTTATTTCAAGTTGAAGAATTTGCAAAAGAGGTCTGATTTTCCTTAGGTAGATATGATTCTTATCAGTCACTGTTATTACCGGTTAGGTAAGGTTCATGTCACTTACTGATACGTATAAATACATTGTGTGGTTGATTTTCACCTTCTACCATTCTCCGGTTGTTTTTGTTTGCTTTATACTCTCAGTTTTGTTTGTTTGGAACATTGTCTCAAACACAACTTGTAAGTATAATACTTATTATTTTATGTTCTTTATTACAACTAATAAATAAATAAATAATGTTGCTTTTGACTGGTTATAAACTATTGGATCACTTGATTTTTTCGTTAGTCTAGTGCTACGCTATTTTTGTACTTTTTGGTGTCAAGCTGTGCAGGTGACATGAAGTAGAACATAGTAGGTATCTATTAGAAGTTATGAACAACGAAAGAACGGTAGGTAGTTTCAGAAATTCAGAAACTAGAACAGTGCAGCTCCTGGAGCGGGAAACAGCAATCCCCCAGAAACAGTGTTAGACCCCCCAATCTTTGAAAATTCATATCTCTGTTTTCCACTGTTCAAATTTGTTCAATTTTTTTTTTTTTTTTTTGTTTCTGTTTTGCTGTCTAGCAAAACTTGCAGAATTACATAAAAATAAAAATAAAAAAGTCGAAAAGTTTTTGATTTTGACTCATGAACTTTCTTGAGATATTTATTATAACCATCATAACTGTCAATGTGAAAGTTCAAGGGTTATATTACTCATATTTCGACAACTATGCGGCTGAGATCTTCGTCCATAATTCCTTCAACTCAAGCAGTAAGGGTCCCTCCTCTATACAACTTGGATCGCTGGAGAACAGTCCATTTTGTTTTTTTTTATTCTACTACTCTATTTTCAACGCTACCGATTCTGCTGGATGATATTTCCTATTGATTTATTTAATGAATGGAATTGAACAATTACCAGGAGTGCAGGGGTTTCATATTTCTGAAGAAAATTATGAGTAATGATGATAATTTTTAAAAAAACCATATAATACAGCAAAAAGAATATAATTATTGAAAATCACAATTGGCTCTTCTAGGAACATCACAGATTTTCGATAGTTTGTTGAAATGCATCCCAGGACTACATCTCATGAGAATCGGTTGTTCATTTGAACAGGAGTAGAATAACGAACAGTCAGTCTGATGGGGAGATGGCTCCTTCCCTTTGTAGCATTGGAGGAATTGTAGAGGAGGCATCACAGTAGTGCCAGTAGTTTCACTTCCTGATCCTGTTACTGAAGATGGCTCTGTAATTTCAGTTATGGTGGTGGCTCTTGTAGTTCCACCTGAAGGTTCAGTAGATCCAGCGCCTGAAGAAGTGACAGTTGCGGCACTGCCAGTGGGAACTCCAGTTTCAGAGGTCGTGCTTTCTCCTGTCACTTCTGTAACAGGACTGCCAGTGGCTCCAGACACTGTTGATACAGCTCCCGAAGATGTAACAGTGGCAGCACTCTCAGTTGGAGCTCCGGTTGCAGAAGTCGTACTTCCACCTGTGACACCTGTAACTGGACTGCTTGTTGGAGCACCAGACGGTTCTGTTGCTGTAGATACAGCTCCTGAGGAGGTAACAGTCGCAGCACTACCAGTTGGAGCTCCAGTTGCAGAAGTTGTACTTCCACCTGTGACTTGAGTTACCGGACTGCTTGTAGGGGCTCCTGATGGTTCTGTAGCTGTTGAAACAGCTCCTGAGGAGGTAACAGTGGCGGCACTTCCAGTTGGAGCACCAGTTGCAGAAGTTGTACTTCCACCTGTGACACCTGTAACTGGACTGCTTGTTGGAGCACCAGACGGTTCTGTTGCTGTTGAAACAGCACCTGAGGAGGTAACAGTCGCAGCACTACCAGTTGGAGCTCCAGTTGCAGAAGTTGTACTTCCACCAGTGACTTGAGTTACTGGACTGCTAGTTGGTGCACCAGACGGTTCTGTTGCTGTAGATGCAGCTCCTGAAGAGGTAACAGTCGCAGCACTACCAGTTGGAGCTCCAGTTGCAGAAGTTGTACTTCCACCAGTGACTTGAGTTACTGGACTGCTAGTTGGGGCACCAGATGGTTCTGTAACTGTTGATACAGCACCTGAGGAAGTAACAGTGGCCGCACTACCAGTTGGAGCTCCGGTTTCAGAAGTTGTACTTCCACCAGTAACTTGAGTTACTGGACTGCTTGTAGGGGCTCCTGATGGTTCTGTTGCTGTTGAAACAGCTCCTGAGGAGGTAAAAGTGGCGGCACTCCCAGTTGGAGCTCCAGTTGCAGAAGTTGTACTTCCACCTGTGACACCTGTAACTGGACTGCTTGTTGGGGCACCAGACGGTTCTGTTGCTGTAGATGCAGCTCCTGAAGAGGTAACAGTCGCAGCACTACCAGTTGGAGCTCCAGTTGCAGAACTTGTACTTCCTCCAGTGACTTGAGTTACTGGACTGCTAGTTGGGGCAACAGACGGTTCTGTAACTGTTGATACAGCACCTGAGGAAGTAACAGTGGCCGCACTACCAGTTGGAGCTCCGGTTTCAGAAGTTGTACTTCCACCAGTAACTTGAGTTACTGGACTGCTTGTAGGGGCTCCTGATGGTTCTGTTGCTGTTGAAACAGCTCCTGAGGAGGTAACAGTGGCGGCACTCCCAGTTGGAGCTACAGTTGCAGAAGTTGTACTTCCACCTGTGACACCTGTAACTGGACTGCTTGTTGGGGCACCAGACGGTTCTGTTGCTGTAGATGCAGCTCCTGAAGAGGTAACAGTCGCAGCACTACCAGTTGGAGCTCCAGTTGCAGAACTTGTACTTCCTCCAGTGACTTGAGTTACTGGACTGCTAGTTGGGGCAACAGACGGTTCTGTAATTGTTGATACAGCACCTGAGGAAGTAACAGTGGCCGCGCTCCCAGTTGGACCTCCAGTTTCGGAAGTTGTACCTCCACCAGTGACTTGAGTTACTGGACTGCTTGTGGGTGCACCAGACGGCTCTGTTCCTGTAGATGCAGCTCCAGAGGAGGTAACTGTGGCAGCACTACCAGTCGGAGCTCCGGTTTCAGAAGTTGTGCTTCCACCAGTGACTTGAGTTACTGGACTGCTTGTTGGTGCACCAGACGGTTCCGTTGCTGTTGAAACAGCACCTGATGAAGTAACAGTGGCGGCACTCCCAGTTGGAGCTCCAGTTTCGGAAGTTGTACTTCCACCAGTGACCTGAGTTACTGGACTGCTTGTAGGTGCACCAGATGGTTCTGTAACTGTTGATACTGCTCCCGAGGAGGTAACAGTCGCAGCACTCCCAGTTGGAGCTCCAGTTACAGAAGTTGTACTTCCACCTGTGACTTGAGTTACTGGACTGCTAGTTGGTGCACCAGACGGTTCTGTTGCTGTTGAAACAGCACCAGAGGAAGTAACAGTGGCTGCACTCCCAGTTGGAGCTCCAGTTTCGGAAGTTGTACTTCCACCAGTGACTTGAGTTACTGGACTGCTAGTTGGTGCACCAGACGGTTCCGTTGCTGTAGAAGGAGCTCCTGAGGAGGTAACTGTGGCAGCACTCCCAGTTGGAGCTCCAGTTACAGAAGTTGTACTTCCACCTGTGACTTGAGTTACCGGACTGCTAGTCGGTGCACCAGACGGTTCTGTTGCTGTTGAAACAGCACCAGAGGAAGTAACAGTGGCTGCACTCCCAGTTGGAGCTCCAGTTTCGGAAGTTGTACTTCCACCTGTGACTTGAGTTACTGGACTGCTTGTAGGTGCACCAGATGGTTCTGTAACTGTTGATACTGCTCCCGAGGAGGTAACAGTCGCAGCACTACCAGTTGGAGCTCCGGTTTCAGAAGTTGTACTTCCACCTGTGACTTGAGTTACTGGACTGCTTGTTGGTGCACCAGACGGTTCCGTCACAGTAGATACTGCCCCAGAAGATGTGACTGTTGCTGAGGTAACTGTTGGTGCTTCAGTCGTACTGCCACTTGTCACTTTGGTCACAGGGGAACTAGTTGTGGTGGACTTTGGCTTGATAGTCGTAACGGGGGTGCGTGTCGTTGGTTTTCTTGTTGTAACAGGAGACGTTGGTTGTTCGGTTGCAGGACTAGGTTCTACCGTACTCCCTGTGAATGGATCTAGGAGATCACGTGAGTCGATATCATAATCTTCGGCCGCCAAAATGTACCCTGCCGAGACCAGGAGATACACTGCCGCAACTATCCTCATTTCTCCCTGAAACATCATGATACATAAACGGTTAGTTTCTGATAGCTGTCATTCGATTTCGTTATTTTTACCATATATCATTAATAACTTTCATTTATGTAGTACTAAAGTTTATGGCTTATATTGACCAGAATAATGGATGCAGATGAGCAAGAGTGATGTTAGGCAACCCCATAACATCCATTGATTGGAAGCCAAAATCTCATAAACTGAAACGCATATTTTTACAGCATGCATATTTATTTTTGAACATTGTTTGAAATCCCCTATTGAAACAAAAGTTAGAATTTCAATAAGGAACTTCAAATTTAGCAAATTTTATCCAAGTTCACCCCAAAACCATTTAATGCTAGTTTATCTCTTATTATTCCATCCATTTAGCCCGAACGTATACCTTACAATAAAATATTAAAATTTCATTCTAATGCAAACAGTAAACTTTTTTTCTCTTTTTCTATTGCATACATGGCTTAATTTCCTGGATAGAATCCAATCTTAATACTTATACTTTAATCTGATTTTGCTCATTTTCCTCAAGCTTATTGGATTTCTGAAATGAAAATTGAAGTTCAGGGTTTTAGAGTACTGATTCCGATTTCGAGGTGAAAAAATAGTTGCATCCATTATTATCAGTCCATGTTGTGTATTTCTGTTGTCACTACTTGTGAAGAAGCAGTATTGTACTCCGAACTTGTCGAGCATACATCTTTTATTGTCGCCTCACTACCGAAAGTGAAAAAATCAATTAGTGTAGCTGATCAAAAATATTTGCGTTCTCCAACATCAGAATTGCTACTTGCATTTTGAGTTTCACAGCTATTTGAACAGTCTGTTTCCAAGAATGGGTTTTTATCGTCTGTCCATCCGAAATACACCGGTTTTATTCATATTAAGCATCTCAGAACGAAAGCAGAACGGTTGAAATAAGGAAAAGAAACTCAGTTTGACATAAAGTGCTGTACTTCAAGACGATAAATTTGGTGAAGGAGAGGTTATCAGGAAAAGCGTTATCTACGAGCTGCTAACCGTAGATAACGTAGGTAAGATGTTCATGTTCCACTTGGGTTTGTTCACAAGAGACTTGTTTTAGAAGTTGTTAATTTTTTTGAAAAACAAGTTGCATACTATGTAACTCAAGATTTGACGTACATTTCGCGTCGTGAACTGATAAAATAGTTGAGAAGGTTGAATGACGGCAGTTGGGTGAGTCAATCAAACGATAAAAACAGCAGTACGTGAGGAGGTACTTGTTGCACACGACACAATGATTGTATAAACGTTATATTGATTATTATAGATGATTTTTGACAATCCACGCCTTGGATCAATATTGCTTACTTTTAGTTTTTTAGATTTATATTATTACCATAATTTCTGCTTATTGGAAAGATCAATAAAATGTTTGAATGTCATATTGATTTAGTTATATAATGTCGTAATTTGATCAAACATTCAGATACCGTAAAGTGGGAATATTATACGAGCAATTATGATTCGTTGGAGAGGGTAAGAACACGAGTTAGCAATTACTATTGACAGTTTCCCATATCTCTCAGGTCTGAATAAATTATTTGAATGTTGTTAAACATTAAAACATAACGACCAATTAAACATCTGCCAAGTGGGTGTGGTACATAGCTTCCTCGTATCCATAACCCGATTGTATAGATGATCCACTTGCATAGTAGTTGATCTCAAAACATCAAGTGGCTACTATCACTCTGGGGGCGATGATTTTCATAGGAGACCACCTACATGCCAACTCCAATAATCCCCGAAAGTCTCATGGAAATCGGATGAGAATTATTGAAGTTATGGGTGAGGCGAGGATTTCACGTTTGCGCATGCGCAGTGGCTACTATCATTCCGGGGGTAACGATTTTCATAAAGGACCATCTACACGCCAACCAGCATAATCCCTGAAAATTTCATTGAAATCGGATGAGATTTGTAGAAGTTATGGCTGTGGAATCACATACACATACACACAGACAGACAGACACGGAACCAAAATGGTTCAGGAAGGTCTGAAACGTAAAAAGCGAGTGGAAATTTTGATTTTGGAGAATTTTTTTTTCCAACCTTGAAAAGTGAAAACAATGCTTCCGCTACCTTGGTAGACTCAGAAGCAATAACTGTTCGCTAAATGCACTACTTTCCCATAGTAAAATAAACCTGCAAATATAACAGGATAAAATAATTGAGGGAATCGCCATTATAAGTTATCAGCAGATTCTCAGAATAATAATATTTCATTTTTTTCTGAATCGTGAACGGGGAATAGACTATTACCATGTTGGTGATTCAATGACATACAGATCCTGAATAACGCTCTTTTGTGTATAAATATCACTGTCTGTAACACCACTAAGGTAATTTTCTGGTTTATCAAGTACAGTAACTTTGTCGCGAAACTTGTCAGGTCTGTGGTGATCGCTTGAGAGTAAGCGAGACTGGAGGATCTCTTCCTTCTTTTCTGGGATGATACTATAGACATTCGTGAGCGGTTCTTGGCATTTTCATACCATTTAAAACTCTCATACATATATACAGGGTGGCTCACGAGTTGTCCCCCCCCCCCCCTAAAATCGTCCAGATAGTGATAAAATTTTGTTTTGTTTTAATCTTCATGATTTCTCCCAAGGATCTCAAATTTGACCACGGTGCGCACTGCGCACGCGCGCAATCGTGCGCAACGCACACCAACTTTGTTATCGAACAATATTCTTATTGTTTATAAACTATATTAAGTAGGTTAACATATGTTGTAATAGAAGAATAAATATGTGGAAAAGGTATAACAATTGGAAATGGTAACTAACATCCATAAAGAATACAGAGTGACAAGTTAAATAAGTAATTGTAATGTATATTTGACTACATTATTTGAATTCGTGACTTTCATGTTTTATATCAGGGAATTTATCATTGAGGACTTGCAATACTGCTCCTGAGTATTTAATTTGAAATTGTTTACTGCAACAATCATCGTTAGTCTATATACAAGAAAACCATACTTGGCTTTAAAATATTTTCAAAAATTGGTTCATAACTAAAAGAACGTACTTGTAAATGCCCAATTTGTGAATTTTCCCTTATGTCATAGTGCCATTGATGCTTCTCCAACAGTAATCATTATATATATTTCCAAACACAACAAACTATAATACAGTGGTCTGAGCTCACCTTAATTATGGGAAACTTGGAGTATACGCGAACCAACTACACTATCCACATTTTATCTCAACACTCAACACTCCGTGCCAACTACCTACTGAATCGACAATGGACAAACCGAACGTCCGCGCCACCACTTATATCTTATCAACTAATCCGGAAAGAATTTATTGTGTCCGTGAAAATGGGCAGGTATCGATATTAGATATAAGTAATCAGACGCTAAAAATCTAAAAGGCCGAAAATGTTATTTCGCCAATCACCGAAAAAGCTGGGCAAAACACACGAAGATTAGGTGGATTAGAGTAAGCCTCGGGTAGTCAATCTCAATATACTCGAAATTATTTGAAACTCTGACGAAAGACTCATTGTGTTGGGATGAACAAAAGTTGAGCCGTGGAGTTGTAACTCATTCGGGCTCAAAAGGAGTCAATCCCGGCTAATCGTTGTTGCTAACATTTGCGGGCGAGTCGAGCTCGCTTTGCTAAGCTGTTTCGAAGAAATAACTCTGGTATGACCTTCGCACATGAAATAACTGGTGAAAAAACATGGACTTTTGGATAAGTCCAATAAGAATTATTGGAATGACTCTTCACTATCGTGTTGACACAAATGAGAATTGAAGTACAGCAACACGATCGAAATGCAAGGAATAAGTGACTTTTTTGGTTTATTATTTTCAATAATGAAACTTTGGAATCGACCAAGAAAAAAAATTGTTAACCTCCCCCCTCAACATTTTTTAGTTTATCGAATAAAAAAATAACCGTCCGTTCGCCGTACGCGGCACTTTTCTTAGCAACCATGGACCGACTTGGTTGAAATTTGGTATATGGGCTCCATTTGGGGTCCAATTGTGTCGCGGAGCTTTTGGTTGATGTCAATCACTTTAAAAAGGTGAAAATTAAGGGTTGAAATTTTGAAACATTTTGAAATTCGATATTTTCAAACCGTATGATTTCCCCGATTGGTACTGGATTCCCCAGGACTGAAGCGGATTTCAGCGTTGGCTCATCGCTGGAGGGGGAGTAGCTGTAGGGTACCTACCTACAGTCGCTTTTATTTTTCAGTTTTTAATTTAATCATTTGATTATTTGAACCAGTTGACCATGTGTCAATTTAGTTACTTAGGAATTTAAAACAATAAAATTTTCATTCTCTTCTGGGAATTCTTGGAGTCTATTAATAATTTAAAGTTTTCTTTTATCTTGTCTCAATCTTATAGGAGTGGTATAGGAGAATATCCCCTATAGTGCTCTAGCTCGAAAACTCTCGAAATAAAGGTATCGTTTTTTCACCAATTTTAAAGAGTATCTAATTTTAAAAAATTTTAGAGACCACGCGGAGCTTTACTTATAGGACAAACCGTTCGTTCCCTACGAGAACTTCAGGGTCGGACTTACGATAAGTTAGAAACACGAGTGAGAATCGCAGGATAGGCCTAATCTCCATTCATCTAATATATGACGATATAAGATATCATCTTATACCTATGATATTATCTTAGCTGACCAAAAAGCGATCACTGTTAGTTTCTTCGAGTTGTACTCAGTTTTGCGTCCTTAGCAACCATTTATTTCCTTAGCAACCAGTAATAAAATTTCTAAATGAACGAATAGATCGTGAACGACCTAATTCTTTCTGCTCACTACTAGAAAGCTTCCTTACTTTTAGTAGTGAAAGAGCAGAAGATAAACAGAAGTGCTTTTTCCTCACATTGAACAACATGGACATAATATGGATTTAGTTTATGTGAAAACTCCTCACGATAATATGAATCGATTTAAATAATGTGGAAATGTATCCATCAGAGACGTCTCCTCCACGCAAACATAGCAAATACTGTTTGCCTTACTTAAAATATTTTGCAACATTGCTTAGCCAATTTTGGTTAAATTTTATAACATTTAGGGGCTATTTCGTTATCACCAAGGATGTTAGATGAAATAGAAGAATGGAATAAGTACGTATTTTGCCTTGGATACTAGCCCGCAACACACCAGAGAGTTGTAAAGGTTGGTAACGTAGATCGATTGCGGATGATGATCGATTTCAAACTAGCGAGGCCATGCAAGACAAACAGTTCAAAGAAATGAATTTTGCGGGTACGTTTCGGATGAGAGGCGACGATCGGTTGGTAGGCGGGGGGTCAGTGCGGGGTCGAGTATTGCTATACCCCCACTACCACAGCATCATCCAAGGCAAACAATCGAAGAGCAATTTCGTGACCTTGAAAGCAGAGAAACTTGGAAGATTAGCTATGGTTACCAATTAACTCCCGCATGGCAAGGCATGAAATATCCATCCACCCCCATAATCTCACCATGATGTACTCAAGCCGTAGGTGGCAAGCAGACCTTGTCTGTGAAACCCGTGGAAGGTGGACAGCCCTCATAATTGACGATCTAAAGGCTTGGATAGAGAGAAAATACGGTGAAGTGAATTATTACCTGACTCAATTCCTCTCAGAGCATGGATACTTCCGCTCCTTCTTAGTAAAGATCGGAAAAGCCTCTGACCCAGAGTGCAGATACTGTGGGATAGAAGAGGATTATGAGGGAGGAAGAGAATGAGGAACGTTGCGTCCACAGACAATCATACATGAGATGATTAAGAACAAGTCGAGCTGGGAAGCAATGGCAGTATTTGTTACAGCAGTCCTCAAAGCAAGAAAGCTGGATGGAAGATGGGAGGACGAAGATGAGGAATTGAATTGAAGGAGAGACCAGAAGTAGGAGCAGCCTTTTGGCACAAAAAAAAGGCTCACCCTGAAGTAATAATGTACAAGTGGTTCCGGGGTGAGTCCTGAGCAGAGGGAGTGGGGTTTTAGTTGGTAGGCCCAATGCTGGGGTGTCCAACATTGTTGGGGTGAACTTCCCTTCCGCTCTTAAAGAGTTTCCCCACTCCCCTAACGAACAAAAAAAAATCATGTTGTACTCGATTTTGCTGCCTTAGCAACCAGTAATCAAATTTCTTAACCCTAATTAGACCATAGTGTCACCGAAAACTTCTTGGGAATTCCACAGCTGTCCCCAGATTAACTAGATTTAAATTTCAATTTAAAAATTAAAAGACAGAGCTGAATTATTTGAACTATCTTTTGTAAGTTAAAGAAAGTTCAAACAATTCAGCTCTGTCTATTAATTTTTAAATAGAATTAAATTATTAATTATTAATTTTCTTATGACAACAATTTTGAAAATTTGTTCATTGATTTCCTAGAAACTTTTTGTCGTAGCTCTATTTTAAGACTTCCAATATCCCACAAAAAATTCTGCTGTCCAATAAATTTAAAATGTCAATTTCATTTTGGTTACTCTGGTGACACTTTAGGTTATCTGTGGAGTTCCAGAGATGTTTTCGGTGACACTAGTGATACCATGGTCCAATTAGGGTTAATGAAGGAATTCTAATCTTTATAACTCGAATATCAAGCGAAAACATGGTTGGTAGGTAACAATGGCAAAGTTGTGTTCTTTGCTGGCGCATGATCTGTACAGAAAAATAAACCTTTGTTTAATAATTTTCTCCATTTTTCATTGTTGTTTATTCCTCTATAACTGGCCAAGCAGTTTACCTGACGAATATTCACACCTGACAACCTTGGTACCCATTTAAATTACGGTATTCTGGTAAATATCAAACCACGTGAATACCGCACGGACACGACCTCAAAAATTCCTAACCGTCTGGAATTCCTTTTTATGGTTCTTTCAAGTGGATAACAGATCCACAGAGGATTCCCATATCTCCACTTTGTAACATCATTTCGGATAACCTGCATAATAATTTTCATCAGTAAATTTTCGGATTACCCGTAGATTAGGTCAATCCCGTCCATCTCAATTGAAGGGAATCCCGTCCATCTCCTGTGAATCTGAAAGAGGAAACAAGTCATTCAAATAAGCTAGCAGTTTTGAAGTGAGATAACTACCATTTCAGTACGTCAAAAATAAAGCTGACATATGAACAGTTTTCTTTACTCGGATTCCTAATGATTTTGGATTAGGTAGATGAATCAGCAGTGAAACTACTTATTAGAGGTGTGCCGGTACAGCTGTACCGGGACTGTGGAACCGAGTATCAACTTGTAACGGTTACATGCAGTGACAAAAACTTAGCCCTTACCGGTCCAGTTCCACGGACCGATAAGATATCATGGAATGGCTCAGGACCGAGAAGGGATCTTCTGGACTGGTTAGCATGGATGTTGTCTCCATTATTATTATTCTTAAGTTATGTAAACTGCGACGAAAAATTACTGTTTCCTTGAGTTGTTTGGTCACTATCATTGTTAATTGTCTCTTTTGTAACACTTATTCGAATTCCTTCCTTTTGTATTGCAAGTTGTGATCATAAGCATGGAAGAAGGAAGAAAGGGATTTGACCGCCAACTTCTTCCATGTCATGAGAGTGGGATTTGACCGTCCTCGGTAGGCAGTACTGGTAATGGAACTGTACCGGTAATTTGGAACGGTTACATCTTTGTCACTGTACTCGTCGACCGACACACCCCTACTACTTATTGATAGTTTGGTTATGTGCTACTAATCGAATGATTCCCTCATGAGATGTACGTATTATTAGTTATTATCGGATCATTATGGTCAAACAGATAATGATTCGGGAGGACAATGATTGTGAATGATTCTCAGCAGTAATAATCATTGACACTATGGAAAATTATGTTTAATTTTTCATAAGTTTCAGTGATATACAAGAGGCTCTGTGCCCACTCATAGCAACCTACATCGCTTATATTGCTACTTGGTTACTTTGAATTTGATATAGTAACCATGAAAAGTAATTTTTAACCATACATTTTGCGAGACTCTGAAATCAAAATCTCGGTTGTATTAGAACATTAGAGCACACTTATCGATACCCTAGTACTAAATATCAATGCTAATACGAAATATCGTCAATTTTGAGCTAATGAAGTTTCTGATGAATCCTAGAGTATTTTGGTTTATTATTTTCAATAATGAACCTTTGGAATCGACCAAGAAAAAAAATTTTAACACCCCCTCAAAATTTGATGGTTTACGTTTCAAGGTACGTAGAATCCAAAAATCGAATAAAAATTTGGCCGTCCGTCCGCCGTACGCCGTACGCGGCACTTTTGCCACTTAGCATTGACCGATTTTGATGAAATTTGGTATGTAGGCTCCATTTGGGGTCTAGTTGTGCCCGAAGCTTTTGGTTGATGTAGGTCACTCCTAAGGGTTCCAAAATCAATTTTGAAATTTTGAAAACGCCCTAACTCAAAAAATTTTGATATAAAGGTATTGTTTTTCCTTCAAATTAAGATTCTATAGAATTTTTAGAATTTTTTGAGACCACGCGGAGCTCTGTAGGACAAACCGTTCGCTCCCTACGAAAATTTAAGGGTTTATATTGAAATACATATATATATATATATATATATATAAATCAAAACACGAGTGTGAATCGCAGAAGAGGCCTAATCTCCGTTCAAATTAGAGCTGACCGAAATGCAATCAATGGTTGGTGATTTTAATTTTTTTTTTTTTTGATTTTTTTTTGATTTTTTTTGATTTTTTTTTTTTTCTTTCATATTGGATGGTTGGTGATTTTGTAGACGAGTGATCTATATAAAAATAATAAACCGTTGTGTAATAATTTGCAGCGTTTTTCAACGCCGGATCGAATGGCGCTAATGCCAAGAAACAGCCAATTTTACATTAATCCGTATCAGTTTTGTATGTTTACATCGGGGGTATTCATGGTCCGGGAGATTCGACGTCGAATCGTCGAATTTGGAGATTCGACAGGAGTCAATGCGCATGCGCACCGGCAAATACGACGATTCGATTTACGACGGGCTGAAGGCGTCGAATTACGAGATTCGACGTCAAATTACAAACCCTAGCGCTAGCGGCCGTTGTGCGAAGCAACTATCATAACAACAACAAACAGATCTTCTCGTCCTTTCATTTTGAGTTTTTCTTTTGACAACACCTTTTTTAATTTTTATTCTGTTTTTCCGTTCGTTTATTTTTTTTTATTCTGTTCGAAGTGGGTTTTTTCTCGATTAAATGAGTGGAGCTGAGCCACCCAAGCGGCTAAGGTAAAACGCGACCATCTCATGGTCTGCTGGAGAAGTGGAAAAATGTTGCTTGCTGGCATTAAAGCGAGCTTAGCACATTCTCTTTTCTAGCATCGAACATGTTTCAGCCATGAGATATGTACCAAAATGCATTCAAAATTGTGTGACGGAAGTAGCAAGGGTTTTTCTTTGAGACAAGACTCCTCATCGGTAGGTACCTACCTATTCAGAAGTCTGAAGCATGATCCTTTTTTAATTCTAGCCGTAGATTTTTTCGTTCGTGTACTAGGAACTTTGCTAAAAGATTTTATTAGGAACCTCTGGGGTATTCTCATATTTTAACTAAAAGGAAATTAATGAACATGTGGTTCTTTTGACACTGACTTGGTTATCGTCTGAAGCCGCAAGGAGCGCTACTCACAATTCGATTTTCGACGATTCGACGGGAGAAAATGTGGGAGCCTCATGAGACCCTCGAGTTTACGACGATTCGACGATCGAATCAGACCATGAATACCCCTATAGTCTAATACCTCTATCGAATCTATCAGTTGGCGTTCGAATAACTCGTATCATCAGTTTCCATAGTAGCCATAGCATCTGTTTTTTTTTTGTTTTTTTTGTTTTCCTGATATCTAATATCAGTTTACCTCATATCAAACCGCTGTACCGAGATATCCAATACCACGTATCACACTTAAGATCAGTAACTGAATGGCGTAACTAATATAATGTAACTAATGTAACTAATAAAAAAATGTCCAACTTTTCAGGAGAACAAAATACTGATGCTAAGGAAAAATAGAAACTGATGATAAGAGTGTTTTCGAACGCCAACTGTTGGCGTTCGAAAACACTCTTATCATCAGTTTCTATTTTTTCCTTAGCATCAGTATTTTGTTCTCCTGAAAAGTTGGACATTTTTTTATTAGTTACATTTGAATGAGGGTATCATTTTATTGTACATTAGGATGTAAATGCGTTATACTTTGGATTAGAACAGTTGTAACTAATGGCTGAAGTCAATCTACGGAAAAAAAGACATACTCATTCAAGTCCATTTATGATAACCATGTAACAAAGCGCCAGGTGAAAGACTACGATGTCACGTTTCCTCCATAGTTCATTGTGAAAGACCTTCTTCATGTGGCGGAAGAAGCAGGTCGTAACAATTACAGTGACTAATTGTTTCATAATTAATTCATTTATCAACTACGAGCAGAAGAAGATTAGACCATCTATCATTGTGAGGCCCTTGAGGATTATTTTCACCTCGTTCATCTCGTGTCTTCCAGTCGGGAGATATCTAGTTGCATAAGAAACTAAATTCCGCTTTCGAGAAAGCACTAAGGCGTCTAACCACATCTGAGAATCATATCACTGACGACAGGACCAATTTTACACCTTCTTCGTTTTGGAGTTTAGGGGAAACTGGTCAATTGTTGAAGAAGGCACAAATATACCCATGGATAGGAGCTGCTGACTTTCTGCTCTAATAACTCATATTTTCAGTTCGAAGGTCACTATTGTAGACAATATTGATACCTAATTGGATCTGCAAGGAAGTTGCAAGTGATAGAGTCCTAAAATATGACTCGTTTGCACCATACAGTCACAATCGAAATGTATTTTACAACCTGCCCTATAGAATGTAATGGTGTACAACACCACAAAAATAATGTAAAACAAATCGTATCCCTTCTAAGGACAAACAATTACCCCGTAATACAATTGTCCACAAAGACGTCATGCAACATTTTGAACACAGAATGTGAATGATCAACCTAATAGTGGTAAAGAGAAACAACCAATGAGCTACCATTCATTTACCTACACACCTAAAGCATCTAGTTACTATAAAAAATGGGATATCAAAATGAATTATGATAACATGTTATGAAGCAGAACTAAGGAACTCCATGATAATAATACATAATAGGTACACATAGCTAGAATTCAATGTTAATTAATGTTATCATTGCACGGTTCACACACTAATTTGTAAAAGTACGAATAAGTTTATAGGAGGATATTCGAATATTGCCACATTGTTTTTGATGACGTGGAATGTGAAGGTGTATGGCAACACTGCTTCCATCTCTGATGGTTTTTTATCAAGAGAGTATTTCCTTTGTTCCAGAGTTTTAACATGGAACATGTTTTTGCCCTAGGGTAATCCGAAACACGTTACGCAGAATGGGGACGAGCGACGGTCACGCGCGTTTTAAACACTCCGATCACGCGCCTTTTTCAACACTCCGGTTTTCGAGGCGCAAAGCGCCGAGTTTTTCTTAACGCATTTTCGATTATGTTGCTAGGGGTAATATAACTTTTGTATCACACAGACCTACGACTAAAGGTTCTGAACTAAATTTGGCTAAAACATGTTCCATGTTTGTATCATTTACGCCGTAGGCTTTAAGTAGATAGCATCTGGGGGGTCCAGGGGGCTTGCGCAAAATGCCAAGTTTTTCTCTACATTTTTCAAAATTTGACTTGGGAATATCCTTCCCCGTTTTTGAAAATGCCAAATGTGCCAGTTTTTGGTTTACTATTTTCAATAATCCAAAAATCCTAAGATCGGAAAAAATGTGCCATCCGTACGCCGTTCGCCATCAGGTACTATAGTTACCATGGACCGATTTTGATGAAATTCTCCATTTGCTCCATATACAGTCTAGTTGTGTCCCGAAACTTTTCGTTGATGAAAGTCACTTTCAAGGGATGAAAAATGAGGGCTAATATTTTCAAAACGCCCTACCTCAAGCAATTTCGGTATAAAGATATTAGTTTATTACCAATTTAAAATAGTATTTCATTTTTAGAATCGAATGAGACCACCCAGAGCTCTATGGGACCAACCATTCTCTCCATATAAGAATTTAAGGGTTTTACGTACGATAAATCAGAAACACGAGTGAGAATCGCAAAAGAGGCCTAATCTCCGTTTAAATTTTAGCTAACAAAAATGCTAACGCTGTTTGTTTCTCCGAGTTGTACTCAGTTTTGCGTCTTTAGCAACCAGCAATCAAATTCCCTAATGTAGTCACCCACAACTCCCTATATCTACGAATTGAGTGATAAAATGCGACTTCTTTCTTTCTTCCATCAGAGTTTCATGTAACTCAGCTGTACTTTCTTAGCAACAATAAACCAAAGTTTGGTTTATTATTTTCTATAATAAACCATTGGAATCGAGCAAAAATAAAAAATTTAACCCACCAAAAATTTTTAATCAACTTTTTATGGGATAATGGAAAAATCTAGGTATCTTTTTCTTCACAAATGGTATCCCTCATTCAAAATTTTCGTTCAAAAAACAATTAGAGTCAATTGGAAAAGGCTTGTGCCCGCGGAACTCCACTACTATATTAGTTAGGTAGTAGAAAGGGTTAGCACTGAAGTCAAACCAATATAACTTCGAACAAGTACCAGGTAATATTGCCGAGGAGGAAGCGGTGCTCTGAAACTGAGTTTATTCGAGTTTGCAAAAGTTATAATGATGTTACTTATTTGCGTTGTGCTTAGCTCTGTAGGTCTGGCCCCTCTCGACCTCGGTGTTTCATCGGGTTTTGCAGCCTGACCTTTAGCTGAGGCGTTGAATGCCTCGTGCTGAATGGGACTCTTTGTCCTACGAGAGAAGTGTGATTGTCGAGTTTTCTAGTGAAAAGAAGTTTTTTTTTTTAGAGAAAATTGAATATGTTTGACACGCCGTTTAATGTGACCTGAATCACATGAGTAGTGAACCAATGAACCAAGAGAGTTTTAGAACTCGTCATGTTGTACGTTGTTTTGATCAATAGATATGATATTCACATTCGGATGTAATTCTTGTGGTTTATTATTTTCAATAATGAATCTTTGAAATCGACCAAGAAGAAAAAATGTCAATCCCCCCTCAAAATTCGTTGATTTACGTTTCAAGGTACGTAAAATCCGAAATCGAATAAACAACGCTGCAAATTATTACACAATGGTTTATTATTTGTCTATGTAGATCACTCGTCTGCAAAGCCACCAACCATTCAACTGAAGAAAAACATGATAATGTCATGTTTTTCTTCAGTTGAATGGTTATTATTCATATTATTATTCATATTATTTCAGTTTAATATTATTAAACTCTTTTGAGATTCACACTCGTGTTTCTGATTTATCGTAAGTCCAACCCTTAAAACTTTTGGTTGGTTTCAGTCACTTCTAAGGGATGAAAAGTAAGGATTGAAATTTTCAAAAGTGCCCTAGCTCGAAAACTCTCGGAATAAAGGTATCATTTTTCACCAATTTTAGATAGAATTGAATTTTTAGAATTTTTAGAGACCACGCGAAGCTCTGTAGTACAAACCGTTCGCTCCCTACGAGTACTTAAGGGTTTTCCTCCGATAAAACGAAATCACGAGTATAAATCACAAACGAGAGAGGTCTCCGTTAAAATTTTATCTGACTAAAATACGATCGCTGTTCGCTTCCTCGAGTTGTATTCAGTTTTTCTCCCTTAGCAACCAATAATCCCCTCTTGGGTGTAGAAATCACAGAAGAATTACCCTGCTCAATATCGCATGTAAAGCTCTGTCTAATGTCCTGTTTGCACGACTCCTAGTTTGCCCAGCGCATAGTTGGGAGGTTTTATGTAGGGAAAATCCACTGTAGATCAGATTTCATCCTTAAGACTGATGCTTGAAGAGAGCATCGAATTTCAAATTGCGATCCACCACCTATTCATTGACTTCAAGTCAGCATATGATACCATGATCAGAGAACGACTGTGTGCTGCCATGAGAGAGTTCGGAATGCCTGAACAACTATGCAAGATGGTAAAGCTGTCAATGAGAACAGTCTGTCAGGTTCGGGTCCTAGGGAGTTTGTCTGAAACGTTTGAAACTAAAGTTGGATTAAGGCAAGGTGATGTCCTACCTTGCTTGCTGTTTAACATAGCCCTGGAAAAGGTAGTGCGCGATGCCCAGATAGATACCAGTGGGACCGTTTTCCATAGACCCGTACAGGTTTTGGCATACGCAGATGATACAAATTCAATGACCAGCACTGTTAGGGATTCGGAAAGTGTTTTCAGCTCACTTATGTTGGCAGCGGCAAATATGGGGCTTACCGTCAACCAAGGAAAAACAAAGTACATGGTTTCCAATAGAAACTTTAATGAAATTCGGACACTAAGCATTCCCATTGGACCTTACCGTGGAAAGGGTGGAAATCTTCACTTACCTTGGCTGCACTGTACATTAATGTAATGATTGTCGTACCTACTGAAATCAAAGCTAGAATTCTTTCTGCCAACCGGTGCTACTTTGGACTGTTGCCACTCCTCAAGTCTCCAGCCCTCTCCAGAAAAACTAAAATAACGCTGCACAAATTACTGCTTCACCCTCTACTAACCTATGGGTCAGAAACATGGGTGCTGACAAAGCAGTCCGAGAGTGTGCTCAGGGTTTTGGAGAGGAAGATTCTTCGGAGAATCCTGGGCCCACTGTTTGACCATGGACAATGGAGACGCCGAAAAAATTAAGAACTGTACCAGCTGTACGAGGATTACGATGTAGTAAAGTTCATGAAGCTGGGACGGTTGAGATGGGGTTGGACATGTTCTCCAAATGGATGACGACGACCCATCCAAACCGCTGCTGCTCTCCAGACCAAATGGTTCATGTAGGAGAGGAAGACCGAGGCAGAGTTGGAGTGACAACTTAGATGAGGACACAGCACGACTTAGGTGCTATGAATGGATGAAACGGCACAGGAACGGACAAGCTGGAGAGGTGTCTTAATGGAGGCCAAGGCTCACCCTCAGGGTGACACCCTGGGTAGAGGTGGGTTGGTACAGCTGTACCGGGACTGTGGAACCGAGTATCAGGTTGGAACGGTTCCACGCAGTGACAAATACTCGACCCTTACCGGTCCAGTTCCACGGACTGATAAGATATCTTGAAATGGCTCTGGACCGGGAAGAGAATCTTTTCCATCGGTCCAGTTCCATCCTCACCAATCAGAATGATCTGATCAATCATCTCATCAATCTGATCATTCTGATTGGTGAGGATGGAACTGGACCGGTAAGGATGGAACCGGACCGATAAGATATCATAGAGAATGGTTCAATGGCTCTGGACTGGTAAGCATGGATCTTGTTCTCAGTTCTGTTCCATTTTGTACCTGGAAGCGCCCTTACTACTTCCATGGACTGAGAATGGTTCATGGAATGGCTCTTGAGCGGGAAGTTATCTTCTGGACTGGTTAGCATGGAAGTTGTCTCCAGTATTATTAATTTATTATTGTCATGTTAAGTTCTTAAACTGCAACGTCATTATTCTTTCCTTGAATTGTTTGGTAACTATTATTTATAATAAATTGCCTCTTTTGTAACACTTGTTCAAATTCCTTCCTTTTAGCGAATTGTCAAGGAAAATGATGCTATTGTATTGCAAGTTGAGATCATAAGCATGGAAGAAGGACGATAGGGATTTGACTGCCTGCTTCATCCATGCCGTGTGATTGGGATTTGATCGCCTGTACCGGTAATGGAACTGTACCGGTAGTTTGGAACGGTTACATCTTTGTCACCGTAACCGTTGGAACCGTTCCAGGGAAATACCTGGATCGACACACCCCTAACCCTGGGCTGTAGTAGGGATGGGTATCGATACTCGATATTTCAAAATATCGATACTTTCGTACCGATACTCGATATTTTAGTATCGATACTTTGGATCCGATATTTTTGGATATCGATACTTTGGATCCGACATTTCTAAATATCGAATATCGATACATTTCTCGCGGAAAATTCAACATAATGGCAAAAAAATGAAGAAGGTAGATAGGCTTTTGGATCATTACTCTTTGGTTGCACAAATAACGTTTATATAAGGAGAAAATCACTCTTCTTGGACTCTTGATAGTGAAAAATTAATAAACATTGTTGAAGAAATTACTTTTCTTGGGAATATTGGACAATATTCATAATTTGTGACACTAAAGTATCGATACTCGATATTTTAAAATATCGATACTCAAGCCCAACGATACTTGGGATATCGATACTCGGATACGATACAGTATCGATACAAAATATCGATACTTTTATAACGATACCCATCCCTAGGCTGTAGTGTCAATTAGTTAGTTAATCAAATAATCACTTATTCAGTTATCAAATTTCCCGTATGAACCTCCCTGAAACTCAACTTGTAATGCATTTATCTTATGCAATAAAGTTATATTATTATTTTAAAAAAAAAAAAAAAATGAACCTCCCTATTTTTCGAATCGAGTGTGAAGCGTTTATTTCTTCCAAATAAACTTGATTGTGAAGGTAATTATGTAGTAGGTAGGTAGTAGGTACCTACGGTTGGTAGGTTGAAAAAAAAAAACTTATTAAAATTATTTCAAATTATTTCACAAAGGTTTATTATTTTCCTGTATAGATCGCTCTTCTGCAAAGATCACAGTTTTGCCATTGTCACTATTTATTTTTTGTTTCTTATTATTATTTTTTTTTCTTTCTAAGAATCTCCCCTGAAGAACACACATTTATGGGGGCACGCCATAAATAAAAATAAATAAATAAATCAAATATAATGGGGAGGACGCCCAGGACTCACCCGACTCCGGCCCTAGGGATGAGGGATGATGAGGAAGGTGGGGGTGGGAGAGAGGGATGAAGGGAAGTGCCTCTACAAAACGACCACCAGTTCAAATACGAGCCGAGCAGGACACGGGTGGTGATACCACGGAGTACGCCTACTGGGATGCCCAACTCGCGCAACTCCGTGGCACTTTTCCCGCACCACACCCCGCGCCATGACAAGGTTGCAGCCATTACCCTGATGTTGTTGGGTGACACTCCTTTTAGCTCCGACACCGCTTGCCGTAAATCATCTCTATCATACTTTCTACTTTCTTACCAACCATAGGTACCTCCTACTACCTTCCTACTAGGGCATTTTTGAAAATTTCAACCCTTAATTTCTATTTTGATTTCAAAATAAAGGGTTGAATTTTCAAAAATTCCCTAGTTTTCAAATCAGATCGTTATTTCGGTTATTATAACCGTGACATGTTCGAAAACAAATTTTTCAAACATCTCTGAAACGGATTGCGAAGGTAAATTTTCATGTTGGAGGATTTACTGAATACAAAGCTTTTTTGCTTAGCTTGTGAGGGGAATCTTTGAACTTTATAAAAAATAATGTTAGTTGTTGTGTATATTATTCTATTGTTGGAATTGAAAATCAATTATGTAGGTGCACAGACTTCCGGTTTAACTTTTGCTTAGGATGTGAACCGCAGTTCGATTATTAAAGTACATAAATAAACGCCGAGGCTGAACAACGATAAACCGCCTATTTATTGGGTATTCAAACTTTGTTAGCAAAACGGGGCAGGACGAGAGAAGAGGAACAGGCGCCACCTTTTAGGCGTGTTAACACCCAAAACTTATCCAATAAACTAGACACCTGTGGTTCAGGGTCTTAGTCGGTAACACGCGCCCTTCCGAGCAAGCTTTCCTCCGAGGCGACCAATAACCAAAAATGTTCATGAACTTCAGAATCCCTTTTAGTGTCTCTCAGGGCCTACCAGCGCCGGAAGTATTGCGGAGGGATGGCGAAGCAAAGACAGAGCAAGCCAGCAGGGGCCTTGAGAAATTAATGTGGCAGTAGAGTTGTTCCCAAGTTGCCGAGACACTCCCTTCGCTACTGCTGAGGCCCTTGTACAGAATTAGTGTACACATGAATAACAATATGGCAACTTTCCGAGTGGAGGACTGGTGTTTCCGTTAATGGCCAAGTCCTGCTTCCCTTTTCAAACCGACATCCTCCTCTCTTCTTTCGTCTGCCCGCGGTGGGTACAGTTCAACAAGTTCCGCTCTCTCAGGAAACAACTCGTGAATGGTCCGAATGGAACTGCAACTCTGTCGCAAACTTCATCATATATGCAATAGATATGGGCGAAAAGGCTAAATTTGCGTATTAGGTTTCACCGATACCGCTCTGAGTGAGTAGTAGGTTCCAATAACCCGTTACTTATTAATAAATCAATTCAGGGACCTTCTCACCGGCTAATTCCATTGCAAGGTATCGTTTCATTGATTCCTATTTTCGTTCCCTACCTACATTCGTTAGTTTATCACGTTATTCCATTCCAAAGTATCGTTTTGTTGATTTCTAGTTTTCGTTCCCTACCTAAGGTGGTCATTCTATCATGTTATTCCTGGCATCACATGATAGCGTAGTTTCACTCCTTTTCGGAAAAAACAAGCTATTGTTAACGATTGTTGAAGAGTTCTAGTTGGCCTTCCTTGTAATGTTATTTAACCCTTAATTTTCCACTTGTTCAAAAAATAGTTTTTTCGGATATTTTTCAATATTTTTCAGTATTTTGCCCAACCAAGTAGCCTAAAATAGTTGGTCTTGATCGAGATGTATGTGCATCTTGTTAATTTGATAAAAACTGATGGATAGAGTGACCCCGACATTCTGTGGTTTCCAGTAATACACGATCCAACCTCTCTGCTCCTAAAATATCCAAAAAGACATCATTGAAAAATTGAAATTTTCTGCTATTTTTGGGTACTTCCATCCACAACTTTTATGTGCTCACATCTTAAGTTGTTTTTCTGTGAGATGTAAAATTAAAGGTGGCAGAATATTTTTTATTATAAGGTATCTGAACTAATTTAAGAAATTGACCTTTACTGTCCCTCGGTTTATGGTAGAGATGATCCCAACTAAATATTTACTCAGGGATAGATTTTTTCTGGTTTTTTAAACAAGATTGTTGAAGTACCAAGGTAGCCCAAATAGTATCGGTTTCGCCTTAAAATTGTTGAATAGTGTTGCAGAATGCTTAAAAAATCAGACTCCCGAAAAGATTCCTCGGAACATTAAGGGTTAATATCAGAGTTATTTTGGTAGTAGGTTCCAAGCGGAATTAACGAAACTCTGTAGTAGGTTATTTTTAACTGTTACGTTAAATACCGCCCATCTCTTACATGCAACGCTTATACATTTGTGATTGCATAAACCTATCCACCTTGAAAGAACAGATATACAGTAAAGAAACAGATCTAAATTACAGAAACTGAAAAAACTGTGGGTGAACTAATTTTTAAAATAAACTAAAGACCACTAAAAAACCAAAAAAATTAATAAATAATTGAAAAATAATATAACAAAAAAAATGAACCGACCTTAATATTATATCGTCGCTTAATATTATAAGGTCGCCTGACCTTAATATTATATCGTCGGCAAACCACTAAGAAGGTGAGAAAAATAATTACAAAGTATTCACATTGGTTGGTAGGTGGTAGCCGCCGTGTCCATCGGTAGATACATCTTACACATAATTATTCTTTTCTTCGCAAATATACATATGATCTCGATAGTCGTACATGTGACTTCAGTGTAATAAAGAACACAAACAAACTTGTTGTTTAGTAGGCAGTTGAAGGTATACCTAGTCAAAAATCGGGGAAGTCGTGAGTTCGAATCTCGCAGCGGGGGCGTGTATTCGTGCGTCCCGGGCTCAGCCCCCTCTTTGTCACAGCTCAGGGCGGTGAAGCAATAGGAAGCCACGAGCGAAATCATCGGAACAAATTCTGATCTTCCCTTAGGAAGACATCTGATGACGTCCGCGACTCCAGGAATGACAGTCAGACGAAAATCCAACCTGAAATGGTTGTTTACTTCACTTTACTTTTTTGAATAAAAAATCTGGAGATTTACACTTATTGTCACACTCATCCTCCATCCAACGACAGCAGTGACGTATTAGCTCACATTTTTGGAATTATACTTACTCTTACTCCCGTTTTATATAACACTATCGTCGAATGTAATAATAACCAGACCACGTGAGTACGGAAGTAGAATATACTTGCTGATTCATTCCTCGACCCCAAGGTGAGCATAGGAGATACCCTACTCACCTTGCCTCGGCCCGATTCACTAATGGTGATTACAATTACACTGGATTTGTATACCGAAGGAATTGATATATCAGTAATAGATTTAGAACTGAAAGCTGTCGTTATCACCTCCCCATAACTGTAGCAGACTCAAGAACATTTCGATCTCATTTTTAGTTTCCCTCTGGAGTTTTCAGCCCACATAGTCAAAACTGGAGGATGGGGCTATATAGATCCCTAGTGCGGCCTGTGGTTTGTAATGGATCGGAGGCTTGGACCATGCGGGCTGAGGATGAGGCGAGACTGCGGATAATTGAGAGAAGGATTATAAGAAGGATCTATGGAGCGGTCAGAAAGGGCCAAGGGTGGAGAGCAAGACAGAATGCAGAAATTTATGAATTATTGAAACATGAAGACATAGCCCGATTCATCAAGGCTGGGCGCATCCAATGGCTGGGACATGTCGACCGCATGCCAGTGGAGGCCTGCCCAAGGATGCTGCTGCGAGCTAGGATGGAAACTAGAAGACGAAGAGGTCGTCCCCCGAGTCGCTGGCTTGATGATGTCTTGAGGGACCTTTGGATGGTGGGATTGCGGAGGTCTTAGGTAGGTGTCCGTACCCGGTGGTGGAAGGGAAGCCAAGGGCCACATAGGCCTGTAGTACCGTGTAGTTAGTTAGTTAGTTATAGTCAAAACTAAGTCCTAACTCCTCTCATCTCTTTATAAATATGCTACAGGCTCCATTTATAATATTTTAACTTATCCGATCATCGATAATTGCCTGCGTAATCACCCATAGATTATTTGTTCCACAAGTAATACCCACAAAATACTCGTAAGTTGTGAGTTAGATCAAATAGAGCGCGTATAAAGAGAAAAAAGGAATAATGTATCTTGGGGAGCCTGCAAAGAATATTGGCGAAAGGGAAGAGATGACGTGTAAGTAAGGGGGCGCCATTTGGAATATTTCTCCAGGAGTGTTTGGCAGTTTGCTCAGCTCTTGAGTACACGTGTGTCCCTTTCCGTCCAATTCCACTCTCCTCTCACTTTATCCGCTTTACCCTCCCTCAGGCAAACACAAGATATCACATTTATTTTATGTAATAACGGCAAACGGGCTCGAGCGAAATTGACCTAGAGAGAGGAAGGGTCGACTGATTGTAGAGCCAGGAGTTTTTTCTTTGTCAGAAGTGTTATTATCACAACGTCTGGTACGGCGAGAGTTAGGAATGTTATTATTGACTCTCAAGTTCATAAAAGTTTGCATTCGCTCTATCTGTGAGAGTATATTAAAGTTTCACAACAGATTCTCACATAGCAGAATAATCTCGACTCTGTCCTACACTGGGCAGCCATCAAATCACAATGTTGCACAGAGCTTATAATGCCTCATTGTGATTTCACCTAGACATATGTGAGACTACAAAATGGATACCGCACTTTGTGGGATATTTCAGAAAAATATCGCATTGATAACAGACAATAGGGATTTGTATGGTACCAATATAATATTTGAAAAAAACGATTAAAGATTGGAGATTTCTTATATTTTTCATTTTCATTTCATGTTTTTGTGGATTAAGGTTTGAAGTTTTTTGAATGATTAAATTATTTATTTATTTATTTTTCTTTAGATACCGATTATTCCATTTCTCTGAGACAACACAATGTTAGTCACAACGTCGAATTTGCCCCTCCCATGTACTACTGATTATTATTACTGTTCTCATTATCGGGGGTCCGGTGTAGCTACGGTCGTTGAGGCGAGCGTTGTTGGGCGGTGGAAATTGGACGAAAATCCAATCTTAAATGGATGTTTACTTTACTTTAACTGTTCTTATTATCGGATCTCAATGACAGTCACCAGAACCACCATCCATAATTCACGTTTTCAGAAAATCGAGGTTCCAGAAAAACAAGTTTTGATGAAATTTATATTTGAGACCATCCGAAGTCAGATGGTCCATTGTTTCATATACTTACGTAATGTTTGCCCGGGACTAGGAATTTGACCGTCAGTTTTTTCTCAAACTCTATGGCACTGATGAAATTTGATGAAATTCGTAAACAATTATCTTGGGGCTGAAACCCAGAAATTTTTTGAATTTGACGGACAATGGACTCCTAGGAGCTGGGAAATTGCAGTTCAATAATTCACGTTTACGTATGCACACCCTCTACATTTCTATTCTAACACAATAAAACTCATAGAGGACTGTCTAAGACTACTAAGTCTAAGTCCACTTATATCCGAAAAATTTCATGAAATTTATCTAACATTTAGGTTTAGTGCAAACCTACAGGTGGACAGAAATAGAAGCAAAAGTGATCAGGAAGTTCTGAAAGGCAAACTGCTAATGAAAACTTTCCCGTTCTTTGACAGAAGAAGCAAAGTCGAGTCGAAAAATGCAAACTGGTATTTTCTGGTTAACCGGATTTAATACCGTCAACTTTTTTTTATGTCTCATCCAAACGAAGAAATCAACGATTCTTCATTCAGTTTGAAAGATGCCAACTGTTGATCTCGTAGGAGTTTTGAAGTCTCCCCTCTCCACCGATCCTAAGAGATAGATGAGGAATTCCGCGAGTTTAATGATATCCGGAGGTGTCCTTAATTATCGGACTTCTGGAGTCAAACTTGGGAGGCAATTAATCGGGGATGACTCGCCAAGATCGATAGCTTGATTAGTATGCGAGGGACGACCCAATTAGAGTAGAAGGAAAAATATTCCCACCAGAGCTTTGGTCGATGCCACTTTTCTCATCTTGATGCTTGGTGTTTTCGTAGATATTGCACAAGGAGTTCTTTTTAGAGCCAGCTAAGTTTACTGAAGACCTTTTATTGCTAAACCAATGTTGTTGGTCACAGAAACAATTGGAAGTCCACCATGATGCTGATGAATCCAATTGTAGATCCAAATACTGATGAAACTAACTTACTGAGGATTCAAAACATGATGAATCCAACTGAAGCCCCGAAAACTGTTGAATCCGATACAATATCGATCGCTTTGAAAATGGGAGTTTTTTTTTCGCTCGGCAGTTTGATGAGAACCGAAGAAGACGGTACTTCCTTCTGATGGTCAGTCATTTTTACTGCTCGCCTCCTTTACAACCAATTCCCGCCTTTCTTGTTTCCGAAAGATTGAACCACATCAAGTCGTAATAAAGAAAACGTTAAAAAACAACGTTACGGTCTTTTTGTAAACGGTGGAAAGAATCATGTTCCGCCTCACGAAGAGATGAAAAGATCGTGATTGGAAAATAGAGGGAAAATGGGAGTTTACTACTGGTGCTTAGGCTGCTTCACAACTTGAAAAAGTCTACCAAAATGGAATATCTCTAAATTGTAGAGGTTTTTGATTTGGTTCCATATACCTCTACTATGTTTGTCAGTATGCCTATTTGCCCCAGAAAAAAAATTATTCGGCCAAACAATATAAGGCTTCAAAATTCTTAAAAGATGTGTGAATTAGTCTGTCTCATAGGTATGAGTTTCACCCCCAAAATACCAATGAGAGTTTCTAAAAACCACCTTTGCTCTATTTCAAATAGTCACTCATTAAAATTCGGAGAATAGTTGGGCTTATGATGATATTACATAATAATTTAATCAAATTCGAATCAGTTGAATTCACTCTTTAGAAAAACAATGCCGCAAATTATTACACAACGGTTAATTACTTCTCAGCATAGATCGCTCCCCTGCAAAAAAAAAAGTATTTCTTCTTAATTTAATTTAATTTAATTTTTAGACCTTACGTCCCTTGAAATGTAATTTTCCTTCATTTAAAGAAATTAAGAAAATGTTAAGGAAATGTAATAAAGAAACTTAAAGAAATTAATTAAGGAAAATAATAAGGAAAAGAAATTTTGAAGTAAAATGTTAAGGAAATGTTATGGAGAATGTTAAGGAAAATGTTAATTAAGAAAAAGGTTAATAATTAACTTAATTATTAAGGAAAATTTTAAGGAAATGTTAAGGAAAAGAAATTTTTAAGGAAAAGAAATTAATTAAGGAAAATGTTAAGGAAATGTTAATTAAATGTTAAGAAAATTTAATTAAGAAACTTAAAGAAATCAATCAAGGAAAATGTTAAGGAAAATGTTAAGGAACTGTTAATTAAGGAAAATGTTAAGAAAAAGAAAATTTTATGGAAAAGAAATTAAATAAGGAAAATGTTAAGGAAATGTTAATTAAATGTTAAGGAAATGTAATTAAGAAACTTAAAGAAATGTAATTTTCCTTAATTTAATTTAATTTAATTTTTGGATTTTACGTCTCTTGAAATCTTGAGAGAGGGTTAAAAATGTTTTTTTCCTGGTCGATTCCAAAGGAACATACTATTGAAAACATTGATCCTAAGGAGAAAAAGTTTTAAAGTTTCATTTATAAGGGCGGCAGTTTGGCTATCCTAAACCTGCATTGTATTTGCCTACTCTATTGGCGATCCTGACATTCCGACCGAATGTTCGAACAGCCAATAGCATGCGCTTGGAATTGACAGACCTCCACGATAATATGCTAACCATGAGAGACCAAGAGACCAATTTTCGCCGGTTTTTGATCTATGAAGATTTTTCATTTTCGATGGGGTGTTCGTTAAGGGGGTCTCAGTCGGTCGCACTAATAAATTTTCAAAATCGTCAAAAACGAGGAACGAACGGCGACCGACTGAGACCCCCATAATATACTTATGAATTTTTGAGCTGATTCCCAATACCTATATCATAATGTACAGTGTTCTGGTGAGAAATCGATTGAGCGGCTATCATTGATACCAGATCTTCCTCAGCAGGCGACGGACTCCCTGTTCTGTTTATATTGAAAAAATTTACTTTAAAAAATCATTTAAAGCCTTGTATCACATCGATTGAAATGATGAAAACCCCTCAACACAACTTTAATACTATTTAGAACCCAAAATTTGATTACCCCCCCCCCCTCTATCATTTTACAATTTTTTCATTTGCATTTTTCTTGGTCAATTTTCGACCTTTTCCCAACCAACTGACGGCACTCTTGCTTATTTAAATTCTCTAAGAGCAACGGCATTTGCCCTTGAAATCTTAAAATGTTTAATTGGTAATCGAATGTGAGATGTTCAAAATTTAAGAATTTAGAATCAAGAAATACAAAAGTCGAAGAAACCTAAATAACGCAATGTCAGTATTTGAAGTAAAGGCTGCGTCCAATGTCATCAAGTTCTTCTGGATTGAACCAAGGAAGAAAGAGGGTACCTAGTGATTCTTACTCCTGTATACCTTGCTTTGTGTCCATCTTTATACATTTGATCACTAGCGCTACCTTTTGGATTTGTGGGCAATCTAGGCTTCTTTGATTTCTAAAGGTCGTCGAAACAACAGTGGACTTTGATGAACCGCTGTTCTCGTATTTGAAATACTCGTCATTTTCCTCTTAGTAAAAATAGTCTTTCGTGAGATTCTGTTCATACCATTGAACAATGTGTAAGTATCCCGCGGTCTTTAAACTCCCCACACCAGACAATAACATGTTTGAGATGGTTGTTTCTACTTCTTCTTCTTTAATCCTTTTAACTCGTTTGCGATCATAGGGCAGATACAATGATCATCCATTCAGATTGGCTGGCTGCCATTTTTTCCGTTCATTCCAGGATTTGAGCTCCTTATCGGTACATCTTCTCCGCAGGTCTCTCTAGGACGTCGTCTTCTTTTACCTTCCCCATGGAGCTGCACCCCAGGGCTGTCTTCTCTACGGCGCTTACGGGCTTCCTGAGAATACGGCCAATCCACTTCCATTTTCATTTCCTAATTTCTCGTTCGATTTGTAATTGATCAGTAACCTTTTAATAGTTTTTTTTTCATACCTAAACTTCTCTTCTAATAGCTCCATAGCTCAACTTCTGAGCCCATATTGGGCACCCATATCCCTAGGATTATTTGCAAGCCGCTATTGACGAAGGTCCCACGTCTCACTGCAATGAAGCAAGATTTGACGTTGGTTTTCACTATACACTAAAAAGAAACGTTCATCACATGAAAAAAAAATTGTTTAAAAATTTCGTAAATTCAAAAAATTGGAGATCCCAAAGTTTTTTAAATTTCTTTTGAAGATTCGCTACAAACGCAGAAAGCATTATTAGGGCCGTTTGTGGTTCTTGTACTTCGCATGAATGTATTGTTCAAGGTCCTGTCGAGGGAGCAGCAAAATTACGTTACGGAGCTAAGCAACAGGGGTTGTTTCGGTATCAAACTGGTAACCACACCAACAACAGAAGGTGGGATAGTCTTTCTTTCCATCTCATTTGAAACCTCCAGTTCGACCTTTTATTCCTCCCTCCTCGGAGAGCCAACAGGATGCGAATATCGTAAGGCACCGGAGGAAAATAGATTTAATTAACACGGCCTTTGTTGCGGCAGGGCTCCCCACGGTTATCAACTTCATAAGCTGGTAATATTTCGCGTCGGGGATCGATGCTCACTTCCCTTTCGAGGAATAATGGAGGCGTAACCTTCCTCCCACTGTAACCTACCCTATCTCAAGCTAATTACTGAAGATTGTAAGTAGGGGAGGGAGCTTTCTTTTAAGGGAGGTACAATGCTTCCAACAGAATTTGCGGAAACTTTTCCGTAGTTCTAATTAATCCTTGTTCTCCCTTTCCATCCCCATTGCATCCCACATTTCAAGAAGGAGGGGAAACGGAGCAAAGAATGAGTTGTAGAGACCAAACGGCTCCCAGAAACATTGAGATGTATTTTGATAACGAGAAACAACTCTCGTGAATTTTCTCATCTCTTCGTAACATTGTTAAGGTCCATCATTTTCGAACCAAAGAGTTTTTTCAACGAATGTGTTGTCCACCAACGGTTATATTTTTCACGTGCCTAACTCTCATCAATTACCTATAGTATTGATCATGTCACTCCATTTCGGTCCTGGATCCATTGGATTTCGGTCTAGATTCTCTCTTTAGAGTTGCAGGCTCACCACTTTCTGGTGTTGAATTACAAATTCACCTATACCAGGCCTGGTATTTTATGGGAATGAATGGAATTTTCGAGAACTGTAAGAAATTGTGGCCACTTGATTCTCTTGACTATTCCTATTTAAAAAGACTTTCTGTTTCAGATAACCATTATAACAATGTAATTATGTTATTTCTGCAACGTTTAAAGAAGCCCATTTGTCGCAAAGAGGTAGGAGGAGTTGAACTAATTGATGGAAGGATTGAAATGTAATAAGAAATAGAACTGAAGCAGAACTTATAAGCATATATCTAAATCCAGTAAAATCTCTAAAAATCGTAAAAGTCGAACTTGCAGAAATATATCATTGTGATTAATCAATTGATTCCAAGACGCGATAGATTACTTGACGCACCTTAGACTATAATATTGAGTATTAGAGTTAATAAATTTATCCTGGAGATTCATGATTGTCTATACAAAAGCAAGTTTTGGAACTCTAGCTGTTAATTAATATTACCCTGTCGCACAACTCCAGTCCCTCTAGGCGATCAACTAGGACCTATCAAAATAGTAATTACCGATTGTTGAACCTCATTGAGCAGGTTCCTCACGCGGTCTGAGTGAACGTCCGGCCCCTAGGGGCAATTTGACCGGGATAACTCTCTAATTGGCATAAAATGGTTCAATTACCAGTTTAATGAGACTGAGCAGTAGAGAACCGATAATTGGTCAGCTCCACGCGTCGAACTCTTTACTCTAAATTAACCCCTTGCAGGGCCAAAACCTATTTACACAATGTTCATTGCTAACAGAAAAAATATTGTATATTCGGAATGTAGATAAGATACGTGCATTCGACAACAGTCGGGTTATCCTGTTTTGGAATGAATAAAATGATGGGTCTCTCTCACACCCTCCACGGCGCAGCCCCATCCCGAGGGCCTTATAGAACCAGGTTTTGGTATGAATCCAACCATAACTTTAGTTTTTATCTGACAAATAGACGGTACGTATAATTCCGTCATTTCGTTTTAAACGGAGATACTTTTGATTTGTTTGGAAGAAAATTCGGAATTCCTGTTGTGCGTCTGAATGAGGTAATTCCTCAACATAATTGAACATACAATAGATTCATTCCTCCAATAGCATGTTTTCCCCCTTTAAAAACGCTGCAAATGATTACACAAAGGTTTATTATTTTTCTAAATAGATCACTCATCTGCAAAAGACGGCTATTCCATTGTTACCACCAACCAACATGAAGAAAAACATCGATCGCATTTCGGTCAGCTAAAATTTGAACGGAGATTACGCCTCTTTTGCGATTCACACTCGTGTTTCTGATTTATCTTAAGTCCAACCCTTAAGTTATTGTAGGGAGCAAACGGTTTGTCCAACAAAGCTCCGCGTGGTCTCTAAAAATTCTAAAAAATCAATATTTTCTCAAATTGATGGTAAAGCAATACCTACCTTTTTATAGAAATTTTTTGAGTTAGGGCGTTTTCAAAATTTCAACCCATATTTTTCAATCCTTAGAAGTGACCTACATCACCAAAAGCTTCGGGGCTCAACTATACCCCAAATGGAGCCCACATACCAAATTTCATCAAAATCAGTCAATGCTAAATGAGGAAAGTGCTGCGTACTCCGGACGGACGGCCAAATTTTTATTAGATTTTTAGATTCTACATACCTTGAAACGTAAACCAAAAAATTTTGAGGGGGGTTAAAAAAAAATTTCTTGGTTGATTCCAAAGGTTCATTATTGAAAATGATAAACCAAAAACGAGTTCTCATTTGGTACTGTTGATTAATTGACTCCTTTTAATAAACTCAGTTCATCACTGAATCAACATCTTCATCACAAGTGATTTAGTTCGGTCTCTGATACCTGGTACAAAAATATCTGAATAACGTATCTGAAGTTTTCTTCTCTAAACTTGCAGACTATTGAAAAGTTCTTGTCAGACCGATTTCTGAGTTCTCCGTATAACGGGCCTATTATAGACCATAATCCCTTAACAATGCTTGATTATATTACTGTGATGAACTACACCATTATTATAGCAAAACAATTGTGACTGTTGCGATGTAACCAATAGTTTACTGGATCAAAGTTCAGTTTCTACTTTCATTCTTCTCTTGTAGTTTAATGCGAATGAAAGTCTAATTCTGGCCTCAACTGTATTTGATGTGTTAGTTCAAATGCAACAATTTTATTCGCATTAAACTACAAGAGAAGAATGAATAGGAATTTATTTGGAAATCAGAACTTTCTTTGGAACGTAAAATAAAATTCCGGTCTTGCCTGTGTAGGACAGTATGTCTCCAATATCATTCCGGTATTTCTATTCAATTTCTTTTCCACCTCCCGCATCGGTCACGTTACTCACTGGAAGGTGATGGCATGAATCTTTAAAACCACTGTCTTTCACTGTGCAGTAAAATTAATGAAAAAAGAGGTAAAAAGGAAGGTGGTGTAGAGGAATTTCATTAAGGTTAGGATTCCGATTCTCAGACGTGCCCCAGGGGTTCAAAGTGATTGCGGTGTATCCGAAGGAATAGCTGAGCTACCGGTCGAGAGCGAATTTAGGAGGGAACCTATGTCAATCCGGAGAAGAACAATGTGGAGCTCAAGGTTAGATTTAGTTGATCATTATTCGAACCCGCGTATTCGCCATAAAAACATCTGCCTAGTCGGGTAGGCAGTATATCTTTCTCATGGGTTCCATTGTTAGTCACATCAAGTTAGTGCAAGTATTGAACAAGTAATCGAAATTGATATGATCAAGGACTTTACGACCAAATTGATAGTTTGCCGAATTGACCAAAATCAAATCATATATATTATTGTCTAGTAAAGCAATCTTTTCAGGAGGTGTCCTTTTGGATGAGGAATAGAACGTTGACTTGAAACCAAAAACAGAACGATTAAGTATCACACGTAAGTGTGATACTCAAGGCGTGACACAAAAAATTAGGATTCAAACATGCCTAGGTGGTCTTGAACTAATAAAACCTGACTCGATGACTACCCAGCAGGCAAACGATACAAATTCCTCAATAGCGGACGTACGGCCAAATTTTTATTCGATTTTTGGCTTCTACGTACCTTGAAACGTAAACCAACAAATTTTGAGGAGGTTTTTTTTCTTGGTCGATTCCAAAGGTTCATTATTGGAAATAATAAACCAAAAAGGGTCTCTCTTAGACTTTCAAGTCACTTGGATAAAAATTGTGACAGCTATGGGGTCCTTCCCACCCTACCATTAGCCATTGTAAGAAAATAGCCTCTGAGGAAATCTGAAGGCGGGACTGGCAAAATCAAGGCACTACACTGGCCACTGAGTCTCTTTCTCTGGACATCTTCTAAGTTGAGTACTTGGCTGGAGAGAAACTCTGAATACTGGAGGTTCACAGTAGCGCGACTGAGCGAGTGTTGGCTAGATTGATACGAATAAATCTAGGCCGTAGTTTATTATCTATGGAAATTATAGTTGACTACTGCTGGTGACGAGGTACAGAGGGAGATGTGGAAGAATCGTCATTCTGTTGCTTGAGGGGGATTCGCTCAGCTGAAGGTTGTGGGCTGAATTAACTCTTGCCCTCCCTCATTATTCCCACATTTCAAGAAGAAAGAAGAACGGTGCAAAGAATGAGTTGTAGAGACCAAACGGCTCCCAGAAAAATTGAGATGTAGTTCCTATTTTGTTCCACTCAGTTACGTGAAGTTGGTACGATTGTTGGTGATGGTTGCTAAGTGGTAGATGCTGCAGGCTGACGCACCTGAAATCTTAATCTTGATCAATTTACAATATTATCCCCCGACGGCGATCAGCCCTATGAGCGCTCACAATCCCCACAACTTTGAGAGCCACAGTAATCCACGACTCGGCTGGGTTTGGGTTTCTCTTTGTAGGGTCTTTCGCAATGCTATCTCATAAAAATACTGGCGACAATCCCCACACCTGTCGGGATGCCATTCCGTCTCGTCAGCTTCACGCCTCTTTCAATTTGCAGGGCAACCCTTGCTGTGAGAATTCTTACTTCAGTCTTAATATATTTTACTCAAGATTATTTTAATTAGCATATTTCTTTAGGGGATCATAGTACATTTCTAGCTTCATGGGAGCACTGAAGCTGAATAGTACTTTAAAATCCATGCTCAACGATACCCAACTGGCAAGTATGAGTCCATCCCCCATACCAGTCGGGCACCACGACTGTAGTCATGGTGTCATCGGACAACTGTTAGTTGGTGTCAGTTGCCAATGGAAGATAACCTTTGAGTTCAGGGTGAAAGACCCAGAACACTGTGATACATTTTGTTTCCGAGTCGACCAAGGGAAGCACTATCGGCTGAAAGCTTCAACGACCGAGTCTAAATAATATGATATCACCAAATAACTTGAGTGCAAACGGTAGATACCAAGCATATTCATTATCATAAAACTCACCGTAGAATGAAGGTCTGGATTCGGGGATTCGCAAATGATTTAGACGAAACAGTGACTTTAAGATGATAACTAGTTTATTCAAATAATATTGAATGACTCGAATAGATGCAAATCCAAAGTGAAACGAAAGCAGTAAGGGAGCGTAACCAAGCAAGTCGCAAGACGGTTGGAGACGAAGTGGGAAGATGCTTAGCAGCCAGACGAAATTAAATTGAATTTAATAAATAAAATTATATTTAAAAACGCTGCAAATCATTGCTCAAAGGTTTATTATTTTCTGTATAGATCACCCTTCTGTATAGATCACTGGTTCTCCATCATTAGCACCTACCACCATCTGTATTCTCCCTTGACCTTCCCTCTCAAATTTCAGCTTCCTGCGTTCAATAGGATTGAAAATGACTTCGGAGCTCACTCAGCTGATCAGTGATCTGAAGAATGAAGAAGCTTTTGAGCAATGATTTGCAGCGTTTTTTACCCACCAACATTTTTTTTACCTACCAACTTTTTTTTACCTACCAGCTAGGTACTACCTACCACACCATACTGGCTTCACACCTTCACAATCAAGTTTATTAGAAAGAACTAAACGCTTCACACTCGATTGGAAAAATAGAAAGCTTCATATTGAAATTTGATTACTGGTTACGCAGAAGGCAAAACTGTATACAAATCGAAGAAATGAACAGCGATCGCATTTTAGTCCGATAAAATTTGAATGGAGATTAGACCTCTTTTGCGATTCACACTCATGATTCTGTTTTATCGAAGGAAAACCTTCAAGTACTCGTAGGGACCGAACGGTTTGTCCTACAGAGCTCCGGGTGGTCTCAAAAATTTTTTAAAATTCAATACTATTTAAAATTGGTGAAAAAACGATACTTTTATTTCGAGAGTTTTCGAGCTAGGGCACTCTTGAAAATTTCAACCCTTAATTTTCACCCCTTAGAAGTGACCTACATCAACCAAAAGTTTCGCGGCACAACTAGACCCCAAATGAAGCCCATATACCAAATTTGAGCCAAATCGGTCCAGTGTTGCTAAGAAAAGTGCTGCGGACGGCGGACGGGGGACGGCGGACGGCGGACGGACATTGCAAATTTGGATTCTTCGCACCTTGAAACGTAAAGTGACAAAGTTTGATGGGGGGTTATAAAAATTTTTTGCGATACGATCACATAGGCTTATTATTAGAAATAATAAACCAAAAATTATAAATTAAATTGAATTTATATAATTCAAAAGCTTGTGAGCAGGAACATGTGATTCGCATAGGTGCATTGCATTATATTTATATTGGTTTATTATTTTCAATAATGAACCTTTGGAATCGACCAAGAAAAAAAAAATTTTAACACCCCCTCAAAATTTGATGGTTTACGTTTCAAGGTACGTAGAATCCAAAAATCGAATAAAAATTTGGCCGTCCGTCCGCCGTACGCCGTACGCGGCACTTTTGCCACTTAGCATTGACCGATTTTGATGAAATTTGGTATGTAGGCTCCATTTGGGGTCTAGTAGTGCCCCGAAGCTTTTGGTTGATGTAGGTCACTCCTAAGGGTTCCAAAATCAATTTTGAAATTTTGAAAACGCCCTAACTCAAAAAATTTCGATATAAAGGTATTGTTTTTCCTTCAATTTAAGATTCTATAGAATTTTTAGAATTTTTTGAGACCACGCGGAGCTCTGTGGGACAAACCGTTCGCTCCCTACGAAAATTTAAGGGTTTATATTGAAATATATATATATATAAATCAAAACACGAGTGTGAATCGCAAAAGAGGCCTAATCTCCGTTCAAATTAGAGCTGACCAAAATGCAATCGATGGTTGGTGATTTTGATTTTTTTTTTTTGATTTTTTTTTTTTTCTTTTTCTCTTTATATTGGATGGTTGGTGATTTTGAAGACGAGTGATCTATATAAAAATAATAAACCGTTGTGTAATAATTTGCAGCGTTTTTTCTAAATAGAAAATAATATTATTCCGAATCGAATAATAAAATAAAAACTGAGAATGCAATGATAGTCCGTGTGGTATGGATACTCGTGTCATGGTTGCCATGTACCGACTGACGTCACTGAGTAAGCTGTCAAACGTTGAAGACACCTGATTTCCAGCAAGCACTGTTTCCAATTTCCAAAGATTAAAAAAATATCCTCCTCAATCAAAATTTCCAATCTCGTTTTACGGTTTAGAACTTCTTGAAACAATTTGGTTTCGTGTCTGTCATTCGGTCTGATTTGGCCGCAAATCCTTGTAACGGGCAAATTATACAAAGTTACAGTCCGATTTTAATGAAAATTTCAGGTGTTGTGCGAGTTGTGTTGTAGATGGTCTCCTATCAAATTCATTGGGATCGGATCATTGGTAGCCAGTGCGCAAGCACAAATGTGACATCCGTTATAAAGACAACTTCTATAGTTTCCACACGATTTCGATAGAATTTTTCAGAGAAAGTTATGAAACTGATTGTGCACTTTGTCAGCAAAACTTTCAACTGTAGTTTTAAATTTTAAATTAATGCTGAAAGAATTTTTCATTTTCGGCCTAAATCAACCCCCCAGACTTCAATTTTCAACCAATTGTAATAGTTATTTCCTTTTTTCTGGTCTGACCTAGACATTGAGTTGTATCAAACCAGTAAGTAAGTGGGAATACGTTCTCGACTTGTTGTTGTACGACGGATTCACCAATAATACTTTTGTTTCTGGTTGGAAGTCTTGGTCGCCCGTCAAATCAATAATTCCCGTTTACGTTTTGGGTCAAAAAAGAATATCTCACAAAAAACTTCATCGATAAGCAATCTGCTAGTCCAAATAAACACTATTCGTCGCTTTGGATTCAATCCTATTCAATTACAGTGGACCCCTGGTCGTTTACGGTAAACGTGCCTCTTTTTTATTGAAAATCACAAGATCGACAACCGGTTCCGTTAGGGCATTGTCACCTTCGTGTAACGAAACGAATCTATAACGAGAGAGGAAACTTCAGCCCCCTAATGAAACGAATTATCAGAGAGTGCTTTGGAAAGCGGTTCCATTCAAACCCCTTGACCCTCCTCCTCTGCAATAGTCGTTAGATAAAATTGGAGGAGATTATTTCCTCTAAAGGGCAGAAATTAGCGTTTGATGAGTCATTCTCTTGCAGAACTGACAGATCCATCTGCAAAAGAGTTGAAAGCCGAAGGTACAAAGGAAAAAAAGCTTGCTAACAATGGACCTCATTACTATCGTCAACAAGTTGGTATCTAATGACACCATTAGGTACATGTTGTTTCCGGTCTGTTTACTCAACGATTTTTCTTCGTTCAATACCTTACCGCAATAAGGGAATGACGGCTAAATCCGCCGATAGGAAACACGGTAAATATTCTGTTTTATTAACGGTATCGAACCACTTTTCTGCTTTCTAGAATGTCTCTCAGTTGTACGGGAAGTCGTCGTAACGACCTATAGGGTAATTGCACCAATTACTGTCACTTTAAGGACAATTCCGAGGTTTTTCAACAATGTCTACCATATTTCCTTAAATTTCGGATGCATATTTTATCTCCTATTACCGACATGCTTACACCAATTACTGACGGTTTGAGGAACCAATTACTGACACCCTGAATCAAGTTCGTGTTTATTTCCAGCTAAAATAAAAAATTAATTTAACTTATGTTTCGATATCAAAAAAGCAAGTGATGGGTACTGATTCCAAACAATTACCGAAGTAATTTATTACGTGCAATGCGGGGAAGGTGCGATGACTGTGGGAAAGAAATGAACAAGAATCATGCCCTGAACTGGAAAAGAGGGGGGCTTGTCGAGCAAGGTCACGATCAGATCCGGGATGTGGTGACAGGGCTGACCAGATAAGCTTTCACAGCGGTGGTTTTCGAGCCCATAAAAGGCACAGCCACGACTTGTTGCAGACATCAAAGTCAACGGAAAGAGGGATATATGCACTATCTAGGTAGACGGGGGAAGAAGATGAGAGGTGTTAGAAAAACGCAAACTATGTAAAGTCCTGGTCCAATTTTTTCAAACCTGTTTTCCGCTATTTGCAGCATACCTAGGTAGCCCCCCTCTTCGTCCAACACCAGACTCATCAGCTAGCCAAAATGCTGATTTCTTCCAAAACTCGGCCTAGCCAGGAGGCAAGCCCCCTGGAACCCCGGATGGTTACTGCTTAGAGCCTTCAGCTAAAATTCAAGAAACATGGAACATGCTTTAGTCGTTAATTTAGCTCTTTATGGGCCTGATTTTCAATTTGCTCGTCATTTCGTTCACCTCTTGATGTCCCAAAGGTATTGTCAAGAACATTAAGGTTAACATTAAGAAATCGAAAAAGTCGAAGAACAACTAAAAGCCCGCGTTCATAACAAAATCTCGCCTAGGTTTCAAGATCTTTTGACTTTTGAAAATTGAGAAGAAGGAGATCATGTGGCGAACATCCTTAACCCTTTAACCCATTTAAATAATAATTAGCGTGGGTAGGTTGAGGGAGGATATACTGCAACATTACCTACCCTTATAATTTCTTTATTGGTCGACTGCACTTTCACTAAGTACTCGTAAATAGCATCTTCAGGACTTCAGATAGCCATTAATTGGTAGGTAAGTCCTTGTTTTGGCGCATTTTATGAGAACTAGGTATTCAGTGTATATTGACCTCAGCAGGTACGGTGATGAGTTAGTACTGTTATGCATCTGGTCTTTGCCATTAAATTTAGTGGTATTTCCAGTAGGAAAATGGTTCTTATATAAAGTCTTCATATGCCATGGTTTCGTGTTTAGTACTACTTCCAGTAGGGTGACGCTTAGTTTGTTATAGAGAACTGAGGTATTCAAGGGTTTGTTCATCAGGGTGTCAGATTTAGCATTCAGTTTCACTGATGTGTGTCTAACAATTAGCAAAATTTTTCATTTTTTGAATTTTTTGAATTTACTTGAACATATGTGCTTTGTGTAAAAGGAATAGGTTAACCTATTTTCCAAATTGTTTGACACACATCAGTGAAACTGAATGCTAAATCTGAATTACAAACCCCTTGACCCTGATGAACAAACCCTTGAATACCTCAGTTCTCCACAACAAACTAATTGAGAGGATATTGCCGCAGTATACCCTCCCTCAACCTACCCACTTCAATTGAAGAGAGGCCCTACACACAATGAATAATAATTATTAGGAATAATTATCGGATTATAGAATAATAATTATTATTCTATAATAATTATTATAGAATAATAATTAGAGGATAAGATGATAATATAACAATTTACTTTCGAAGATATTATTATTATTCATGAAACCTAATTTCTCGATTTTTGCTAGCTTGGAGTGCTGTGCAATAATACCGGATAATGACTGGGTTGGGTACCACTTGACTTAGGAAGCAAAGAAGTCTCTTTGCGGTGGTTCCTACGTGCCATAGCTTCTCCGAATAGTGAATCTAGTGTTAAGAGAAAAGGACAAAAATCTCGCAAGTTTCTTTAAAAGTGGGGGCGAAAGAGAGAAGACGAGGGTATTAGCGGCGTGGGGTGAGAGGCAAGTTATTGTTAGAAGACTTGTTGTTTGGTGGGAAGTGACAGCAGCAAAGCAGGGAAGGACGAAGGGAGGTAATTTATCGCAGGGCGCGCTGAAGATTCGCATCACGTTTGACCACGTCTGTCTTTGTTTGCGGTGGATATGGACGGTCTGAGTTGTAAAAGCGGCCGGGAGAGGGAGAGAGGAGGGCGCAAAGGCAGAAGGAGGTTAGATCTTGTTTCACCAGTTGTTGTAATCTGTTTGTCTTCCACCATCCCCTCCTCTACAAAACCTTGTAACGGAGATCTCTTTCTTCCCTGTCAAGAGTTGCTGCTGGGTTTCCATGCCTCCTTCCCGCGACAATGATACGGGACGGCAGGCCTTGCGGGACAGAAACCGGGTATACGTGAGTCCTATAATGGCTCTAGTCTTGACAACAACTCACAACCTCTTGGTCTTTTCACCTTGACGCCATAAACGACCGATTTTTCAGTTATGCAGTTTTTCAAACTTAGGACGCCACACAATAAGGTCTTAACAGATTACATCTTAAAACTTTTAGGAGGTAGGAGCTTGAGAGTGAAGACGAAGGGTATTAACCCGCCAGTTCCCAACGTAACCTACACGTGACACCTCTTCCAAGTCCTCCAAGATTCATGGAAATAGGTGTGATGCTCTAAAGAATTAGAACTCCAAGTCCGTAGAAAATTAAAATGGATTCGTGTTCACTGGAAGCCCGTGCAGGTGGTAGAAAGAAAGGACTCACAAGTTTCAAGGAGAAACTGAACCGTACACCGGTAAACATAACCGGGGCGCCAATTTTGTAATTCCCCTCCTACTTGCCAGAGCCCGAATTGGACCCCTCCCGTCTCAGTACCCTCCTGGCTCTTGGAGACGAACGTAAGGTACGTGTTTTTGTTTTCCTCCTGGGCTTCGGAGTGTATGCTGAACGTTTTTTCTTCCTCGGTAAAATATACCGCAGTGTACGCTCAATGTTAGTGCTAAATATATTTTACTTAGAGAAATAACTCAACCATAGTGAAATTAGGTACTAAATGTGATTACCTAGTAGGTTCTAGACAAATTTTTAAGCTCTTTTTCTAGCCTCTCATTGCCACAGAATAAAATTTATTGGTTATAATTTTATGAATGAACCAATTTTTTCTTTGATTGTCAGACTTTTACTTAGTTTCTTTTTCTCCACAGCAAGAGACATGGCCCGTCAAATTCCTACATCTTCACCAAAGTTTCGAGTGAACGACCCTGAATTCTCAGAAATTATTCACCAGATTGTCTTCCAACAGGGAGAAGATGAGGAGCAATTTATTGAAGATGATGAGGATGATGGGAATCCTGCACAAGATGTTCCTACACAAGAAGATGATTGTTGACTCCGATAATGACTCCGATGGAGATAGTGAACATGTGCCATCATCAGATGAAAGTACTGAAGAAGAGGATGAAGATGACATCAGTAACCTGCGTTCCCCTCCAATACCTTATACGGAAGAAGAAATCGCAGATGCAGCTAGAAGAAACATTTCTTTGAATATGCCAGAAACATATTTGGCAAGTGATGGGTTTGAGTGGCATTCCGACCCACCAGGCAACCGTGTAAGAACACCCAGAGAAAATATCCTCACTGGGATCATGGGTGTAAAAGATCGTAGTCTTGGAGATAAGCCATCGCCAAAACAATTATGAGACTCAACGAGACTGCGATATATGTAACGCCCCGATTTGTGGTACACATTCGAAAATAATAAGAACATGTCCACCATGTTCGGAAGCACGGAGAGAATAGACGAGTTGATTAATAACTCAACGTTTTCCATTTCATGGCTTTTTTTTCTGCTTTCAAGTTACTTTATATTTAGTTCTAAAAGTTCCTATGTTTTTTATTATACTTTACTGACTTTATTACTACTCAGTTCCTTTTTTTCAAGTAAATGTATAGTTACCTAATTTTGAAGATTATTATGAATAAAACTGTTTTAAAAACAATGATAAACATATCACTTTATTGAGAAAAAAAAACAATCCCCGGTAAATGTTACCGGAGTGTACCCTGTGAGTTCTGTGGGAGGGTGTACGGTTCAAAGAATTACAATTTACAAGTTGAAACTCAAGACAAGACTCAATTCTATGCTACAACATACTATTATAGACATCAAGACGTAGAGGGGGTTACATTATATGGTGGGGTGGAATGATAATTTCGGGAAAGGTCGATGTGGCGGTTGAGCTATCAGTTTGACCTCCTGGGTCCCAACGGCTTTACAATAGGAGAGGGGGTGGGACATGCAAAACACACCTAATTGCTCTGCAAACTGTTCAAAATGCATTGTTGAAAGTATTACTTAACAAACCCTACAGGTACCCTACTGCCAGACTTTATGCAGAATTCAATGTATTTACAGTGAAAAATGTGGTTTTGCTTCAATCTTGTATTCTTGTCTACAAAACGGGCATTAGAGCTGAACATGCTTATGGACTTATAACATGGGTATGGATACGAGGAAGATAATATCCTAATGAATAACTTATAGTGAATATGTTATATTCATAGCTGAATTACTTGTATCAATTACTGAATTCATTTGCTTGGTCATTGCTGCTTGGGGTTCAGCTGTGGCCAACCGAATTCTGGCATGTGTCCCTGGAGACGAGACTCGGACCGGTTGCGGGGCCGTGAGTTCGAGGCTCGCCTCGGGAGCATATTTTCGGGTAAGCCGTCGCAGTTCCCCCTCCGTCCAACCCAGGGCGGTGAGGCCACTGGGAAGCCATGAGCGAAATAATCTGAACAAATTCTGATCTTCCCTTTGGATGACAGCTGATGGCTTCTGCAACGCCAGGAATGGCAGTCGGACAAAAATCCTACCAGAAATGGTTGTTTACTTTACTTTACTTTACGAGGAAGCTATGTGCCACACCCACTTGACAGACTTTTTCCTTTCATTTAGAGTAGAACTGATAGGAAAAAAATCGGAAATAACGTATAGCGCGTATACCGACTATCGCTGAAAAGTCTAGACACTAAATGATCAACAATTGGTACTCAACACATTGGTGTTGCTCCCGAGTCTACCAAGGTAGCGGAAGCTTTGTTTTCACTTTTCAAGGTTTAAAAAAAATGTTCTCCAAAATCAAAATTTCTACTCGCATTTTACGTTTTAGACCTTCCTGAACAATTTTGGTTCTGTGTCTGTCTGTCATGAAATCCTTGCCACAGCCATAACTTCTATATTTCTCATCCGATTTCAATGAAATTTTCAGGAATTGTGCGGGTTGGCGTGTAGATGGTCCCCTATGAAAATCATCACCCCCGGACTGACAGTAGCCGCTGCGCATGAGCAAACGTAGAATCCTTGCCACAGCCATCACTTCTACATTTCTCATCCGATTTCGATGAAATTTTCGGGAATTTCGAGAGTTAGCGTGAGAATGGTCCCATATGAAAATCATTGCCCCCAGACAGATAGTAGCCACGCCTCATACGCAAACGTAAAATCCTAGCCACAGCCATCACTTCTACATTTCTCATCCGATTTCGATGAAATTTTCAGGAATTGTGCTGGTTGGCGTGTAGGTAGATGGTCCCCTATGAAAATCATCGCCCCCAGACTGATAGTAGCCGCTGCTCAAAAGTTTGCAAAGACATGCAAAACATAGAATAGAATAGAATAAAATAATAGTTTATTAACAGAAAGAAAATACCCAGTATAAAATGGTATATAAAACAGAGAGTAAATAAACAATTTCTTTCTGTCCACCAACCAAATACGTTCACAAGAACTTGTGGCGGCTGGTGGAGCTGGTTTCATTCTATAAGACCACAAAGTCGACTACTAACTACATGTACTCATATATCAATTTAATTTGACAAACAAATTTTTAAAAAATTAAAAAAGAAGGCTCTCTACAGTGCAGATTTCTTTATTCTGCTCAGAATCTCTCTTTTAAAATGTAAAAACTATTAAACACGTCAGTATTAAATTTATAAGCATAAAAGAACTTTAAAACTTTATAATATGCATTCTTTTTTGCACGTTCGGTTCTAAGTTTAGGCAACTGAATATGCGATGACGCTGCTGTACGTGTATGCATGACTATGCTTCTATGCTCTGGCTGAATTCCAGTTTTATAAACAAGCAAAGACGATTGAAATAAAAACAACTGCTTCACATTGAGTACGTCTAACTCACGATGCAGCAGGTTAGTAGGATATCGTGGATGCCTACGTAGCGCTACTTTAAGTATAACATTATGTGTAACCTGTACAGATCCTAATAATGCCTTACTAGCACTTCCCCATAGGAAAATACCCCTACTTTAATAAAGAAAAAACTAGGCCAAAATAAATAGTTCTCAACTGCGCAACAGACAAAAAATTTCTTCCTTAAAAACATATAATAGGTAACTTTCTCAACTTGGAAACCAAAGCATCAATATGGTAATTGAATTTCAAATTCTGATCAAATATGATCCGCAGGTATTTACATTTTTCAGCCAAAGGTAAGAATTTGCAATTACATGATTCTATATTATGAAAACAAGAAAGGTGATGAAAAGCAAAAACACACCTAATTGCTCTGCAAACTGTTCAAAATCCATTGTTGAAAAGTATACTAGTAGCTGATAGTAGCCACTGCGCATGCGCAAAAGTGTATTTCCTTGTTACAGCCATAACTTCTACATTTTCCAACAATATTCAGAGATTGTGCGGGTTGACCCTATGAGGGTAGTGCTAGGTACTTAGAGATTGGTGTTTTGAGATTAACTAATAGGCATCGGATCATCTACACAGTCGGGTTATGGATACGAGGAAGCTACACCCATTTGGCAGACGTTTAATTGTTAGTTGGAAAGTTTTGAATATAAGTCAAAAACCCGATTTGTTTCAGCGATGAGAATTCAATGTAACCGAGGATTTTATTATCTCTCTTTGACATTCACATTCACACATCCGGGTCATTGGCGAGGGTTGAAAGGGCCTGGCGTTAGGGAGCCGAAGAAGGGAGATAACACGGAGGTTAGCGGACTCCGAGATAGCGGGAAAGGGCCCTCCGCTCCCGAGCAAACTTGGTCACCAGTTGAACAAGTTTCTAAGTAATGGTGAGAAGAGAGGGGGCCCCCCTGGTCTCATCTGTTACCCGCAAAACTCCCCCTGAATCCCCCCCTCTATCTTTCCTTCAGAGAAAAACCCCGCCCTTCACCTCCTCTGCGGCCATCTTTCCCGCCTCTCTAATGAAATTTTATGGAAATAGAGGGGAACAGAGCAGGAGGTGAGCAGAGGGTTCTGGCGAGGAGTTTAAACTCTTAAAAAAGAAATGATGGCGGGGGGGGGGGGTGTACGCCGAAAATTGAAATCTTATAACAGCTTCCAGGGATGTTCTACAAAACTTTTGCACGGTCTTTTTTTGTTTTGTAAATCACGTCAAGGTTTTTCAAAGAGTTTACCTTTCGCTTCTGATTGCTCAAACCGTCACTATAATTTTCCTTTCTCTCAGAAATTAAAACAGTTTTGCTATCACCGCTCTGAAGATACAGCAAATTCACGTAGGATGAGAGCAGAAATACAAGGCGTGTCAAGTGGCACACCTCCTTCCCGTTTAACCCTAATTGGACCATGGGGTCACTAGTGTCACCGAAAACATCCTTGGAATTCCACAGCTGTCCAAGGTGTCACCAGATTAACTAGATTTAAATTGAAAATTAAGAAATTAATGGACAGAGCTGAATTTTTTGAACCACTTTTTGCAAGTTGATAGTTGTCCAAAAATAATATGACAAAAATTTTGAAAATGTTTTTCGTCGATTTCTTTCGATTTTTGTCTTAATTCTATGTTGAGACTTCCAATAGCCCACAAAAAAATCTGCTGTCCGTTAAATTTAAAATCGCTATTTAATTTTGGTCATGTAACATTATGGGACAGCTGTGGAGTTCCTGAGAGACTATTGAGACTATTGTTCCTGAGACCGTTTTGGGTGAGACTAATGACACCATGGTCCAATTAGGGTTAACTGATCTAAACGTAGTGGGTACCCTGGGACCTTTCGTGTCATTTCTTGGAATATAATCCTGGGTAAAAACGTCTGCAAGGGTATAGATGATCTGATGCATAGTAGTTAATCTCAAAACATCAATCACTAAGTACTTTATACTACCCTCATAGGGGACCATCGACACGTCAACCCGCACAATCTCTGAATATTGTTGAAGAAATGTAGAAGTAATGGCTGTAGCAAGGATTTCACGTTATAAAGTAAACATTATAGTCCGCAACTTCCATTACAGTTAGCTATCCATTACATTTATTACAGTCTGCAGCTTCATTGATCTGATCAGCCAGGCTCAGCTCATTTTCCTGGGAGTGGAGCCATGTTTCCTAGAATTCTCTCTTTCTCGCCGGTTCTCTACCTACCTCAAGCAACCCCTTCAAATCTTGGTTTATTAATTTCAATAATGAACCTTTAGAATCGACCAAGAAAAAAACATTTTACCCCCCCCCCCTCAAAATTTGTTGGTTTACGTTTCAACGTACTTACGTAGAATTCGAAAATCGAATAAAAAAGCTGCAAATTATTACACAATGTTTTATTATTTTTCTATATAGATCACTCGTCTGCAAAGCCACCAACCATCCAACATGCAGAAAAACATCGATCGCATTTCGGTCAGCTATAATTTGAACGGAGATTAGGCCCCTTTTGCGATTCACAATCGTGTTTCTGATTTATCGTACGTAAAACACTTAAAATCTCGTAGGGAGCGAACGGTTTGTCCTACAGAGCTCCACGTGGTCTCAAAAAATAATAAAAATTCTATAGAATCTTAAATTGAAGGAAAAACAATACCTTTATATCAAGAGTGTTTCTTTTACTCTTTACATCAATCTTGTAAGCGAATTTAAATATGATCGTTTTTGTTTATTATTTTCATTAATGAACCTTTGGAATCGACCAAGAAAAACATCTTTTTAACACTCCCTTAAAATTTGTTGGTTTACGTTTCAAGGTGAGTAAAATCAGAAACCCTGCAAATTATTACACAATGGTTTATTATTTTTCTATATTGATCACTCGTCTACAAAGCCACCAACCATCCAACATGAAGAAAAACATCGATCGTATTTCGGTCAGCTATAATTTGAACGGAGATTAGGCCCCTTTTGCGATTCACAATCGTGTTTCTGATTTATCGTACGTCCAACCCTTAAATTCTCATAGGGAGCGAACGGTTTGTCTTACAGAGCTCCGGGTGTTCTCAAAAAATTCTATAATATTTTAAATTGATGAAAAAACAATACCTTTAAATTTAACTTTTTGAGTTAGGGCGTTTTCAAAATTTATTTTTTGACCCTTAGAAGTGACCTACGTCAACCAAAATCTTCGGGGCACAACTAGACCCCAAATGGAGCCGACATACCGAATTTCATCAAAATCGGCAATGCTAACTAAGGAAAGTGCCGCGTACGGCGTACGGCGGACGGACGGCCAAATTTTTATTCGATTTTTGATATTGAGAGGGTGTTAGCAATTATTTTTCTCGATCGATTCCAAAGGTTCATTATTGAAAATAATGAACCAAAATTTGGCCTTCCGTACTTGGCACTTTTTCCACTTAGCATTGACCAATTTTGATTAAATTTGCATAGTAGGCTCCATTTGGGGTCTAGTTGTGCCCCGAAGATTTTGGTTGATGTAGGTCATTTCTAAGGGTTCAAAAATGAATTTTGAAATTTTAAAACGCCCTAACTCAAAAAATTTTGATATAAAGGTATTGTTTTTCCTTCAATTTAAGATTCTATAGAATTTTTATTATTTTTTGAGACCACGTGGAGCTCTGTAGGACAAACCGTTCGCTCCCTACGAGAATTTAAGTGTTTTACGTACGATAAATCAGAAGCACGAGTGTGAATCGCAAGAGAGGCCTAATCTCCGTTCAAATTTTAGCTGACCGAAATGCGATCGATGTTTTTCTTCTTGTTGGATGGTTGGTGGCTTTGCAGACGAGTGATCAATATAGAAAAATAATAAACCTTTGTGTAATAATTTGCAGCGTTTTTGGAATTTTCAGAGACCACGCGGAGCCCTGTAGGACAAACCGTTCGCTCCCTACCCAAAATTAAGGGTTGGACTTTGGATTAATCAGAAACACGAGTGAGAATCGCAAAAGAGGCCCGCTCTCCGTTCAAATTTTAGCTGACCGAAATGCGATTTTTTCTTCATGTTGGTTGGTGGTAACAATGGCAAAGCCGTGTTCTTTGCAGACGAGTGATCTACATAGAAAAATAATGAACCTTTGTGTAATTATTTGCAACGTTTATCTAAAATCATCGCCGCTCAAATCAAAAGACGCAAAAGTGAAGTTCTCAAGAGCGTTAACGGGTGCTCGTAAGTCTCGAGTGTCGAAAAATTAAACAAGTACAATTTCGAGAAAAAAGGTAATCTTCTCGCGCTACCCTTCCCCTTGTGTCCTGTTGGGGATCGCGACTACCACTCTAGCTGCAGCTGTAAATTGACTTGTCCGCGGAATCCAGGTACCTACCTGTTTTGATCAGCGACCTCTTTGCATGTCTGTTCATTCACTTCCTTAGCTCAGTGGTATCGAGCTCCGACTTAGCAGTGTAAATATAGTTTAGTCGGAACGATAGGAGATCGATCCCCGGTCGAGGTAAGTTAATTTTTGATGATTTAACAGTGTGGCGCAGTCGGTAGGACCCGAATGGTCTCCTCAGCTCATTTATCAGAGAAACAATAGTTCATTAAGATTGGGTCATCAAAACAACTCCCTCCCAAGACACGAGTAGAGCCACCCCCTATTCGGACAAACGTGGAGGTCAGCAGATCCCCCACCCAGTCAATAAGGAACAATAACAAAAAACTCCAAAGCCAGTCAAAAATAGCGCGTTCTCACTGGATTGGAAAACGCCGGCCAAAGCTGCCCCTCACCTCCCTGACTAGGTAACGGAGTACCTAAGATTTCCTAATGGGGGGGGAGATGTTGTGATCAGCGACCTCTTCGCATTTCTGTCCATTCACTTCAGCTCCATCCATTTGGCTCCGACTCAGAAGTGTAAATATACCTAGTTTAGTGGGAACGATAGGAGATCGATCCCTGGTCGAGGGAAGTTAATTTTTGATGATTCAACATACCTACCGTCATAACTTCTGTCGTAAACTTCTTCTTCGTTCATAACTTCTGTCGACAATTTAATTTTTCATAATAAGGAAAACTAAAATTCAGAGTCCACTTCTCTTCAAGTGCCGGGATAGGAATTCCTCCTCCACTTACCACTGAGCCCAGTGTTTGGCTTTCCAACGTGTCATGTTCTTTATTCAAATAAATGTTCTGTAGTCAAATTTCGATATTTATATTTTTACCGTTTTCCCTAACACATATGATGATTTTACAAGAGATTTGTTGTGGCAAATAGTATCAAATAATAAAATTTTCCCTTAAACATAGCTTCACATCAAAATAAAATTGGAAGCAACAGGAATCGATAGAGAGAGACTTATTGGAGCCATGAAAAGAAGCAATGTTGGGAAAACGTTGAGTGTTTGAAGAGAGGCATGAAAGGGAAAGCTATCACAATCGTTGGAGAGACAGCTGCGAATAATGAACCGCTACTCACTATCTAAAGGACTGAGAGATTAGGGGCGACAGCTCAAAGGTAAGTTAAATCCGACCCAAAGTTCTCTTTGAAAAATCGGTTTAGCTATTAAATTAGGGGTGGAAGGAGGGAAAGCGGAGGAACTAATCTGAGAGGGGCGAGTAGCACGTCTGGCCCGGTGACTAATGGCTGAAAGTTTCTCCTACAACTGTTAAGGAATTTGTCAATCCTGTATCATTAGTTTAAAACTTGGCCTTCCCCATTAGATGAGAAGAGGAGAGGGGGAAGGAAGATCTGCAATTAAGGAGTAAGAGTGAGAGAAGAGAGGAAGGGAGATAGAGAGCGGAACTGGGACGTCCGGTTTATTGCTGAGCCCACCCTCAACGTCGTCTACGCCTGAGCAGAAACGATTTGAATAATTGGGGCGGAGAGCCTTCAATTATTTACATCGCTTGAAAAGTAGACTATCTAGGCCTTTTACTCATTCATTAGCTCTACGGGAATTTCAGGGGGAGGGCAAGATCCAAATTTATCGTTCTGGAAGAGTAGGCATTTTGGTTTATACACAACTTAGTAACGTTGAAACATATTGTTTAGTAATGCATGCATTCCGGGGGACGTCCCATTGGATAAGCATTAGATCAGTTTAACCAGTTGGTAAGCGATAAAACTGATTCACTCAGTGTAATTTAGTATTTTAAGCAAGAAATAGTGGTCTCCCCCCACCATTATCCACCATAAAATTTCTAGCGGCATGGGAGCTTCGAATCTGAAGAGCATTTTAAAATCCATGATCTACGATACCCAACATGGGAATTCAAGTCCCCCCCCCCTCTCCACCATCACCAATGGCACCAGTCTGGCACCAGAGCGGAAATAAGTCGTAACATTGAACTTTCATAAGTTAGTTTTAGTAGGCAGTCCGTCGAGGTTCACATCCGTATTCAAGGTGAAACACGAGAAAAAAAACCACGAAATATGCGGTTTATGGTGCCCTGACACCATGGTGGCACCACTATAAGTTCCATGGTGGTACAGAGAATAATTCATGAAAATTTGGAGTTATAACGAGAATTTGTCCTCAATTTCAAAGCTTGGGTACAATTAATAAGCAGTAAAGGAACCGAAATATTGAAAAATCGGATATTTTGTGAAAATTATCCCCTCATTCGCCCCTTCTCCTTGCAAAGTTTGTTACTCCGGTGAAATCATGTACAACTCGGAAGTAATTTGAGCCAAACAAAAAACGAAACACGCAAATCGGTTGGAAATCCAGGCCTGGGCAGAGTTTACAAGATTATGCCCCCTTTAACCCCCCTCCCCCCTTAAAAGACAAATTTCGAAATTCCGGTGACGTAGTGCACAACTAGAAAGTTTTCCACGTTGGACAAAAAAAGAACCACGAAAATCGGTTAAGAACTGGGCAGACGACACAAGATTATACTAAAAACGCTGCAAATTATAACACAATGGTTTACTATTTTTCTATATAGATCACTCGTCTACAAAATCACCAACCATCCAATATGAAGAAAAAAAATCAAAAAACAAAATCGAAAAAAAAACGCTGCAAATCATTGCTCAAAGGTTTATTATTTTCTGTATAGATCACCCTTCTGTATAGATCACTGGTTCTCCATCAATAGCACCTACCACCATCTGTATTCTCCCTTGACCTTCCCTCTCAAATTTCAGCTTCCTGCGTTCAATAGGATTGAAAATGACTTCGGAGCTCACTCAGCTGATCAGTGATCTGAAGAGTGAAGAAGATCTCCTCGAATGCTGAAGACACCTGGAAGAGCACTTCCATTCAATAGGATTGAAAATGGCTTCGGAGCTCACTCAGCTGATCAGTGATCTGAAGAATGAAGAAGCTTTTGAGCAATGATTTGCAGCGTTTTTTACCCACCAACATTTTTTTTACCTACCAACTTTTTTTTACCTACCAGCTAGGTACTACCTACCACACCATCCTGGCTTCACACCTTCACAATCAAGTTTATTAGAAAGAACTGAACGCTTCACACTCGATTGGAAAAATAGAAAGCTTCATATTGAAATTTGATTACTGGTTACGCAGAAGGCAAAACTGTATACAAATCGAAGAAATGAACAGCGATCGCATTTTAGTCCGATAAAATTTGAATGGAGATTAGACCTCTTTTGCGATTCACACTCATGATTCTGTTTTATCGAAGGAAAACCTTCAAGTACTCGTAGGGACCGAACGGTTTGTCCTACAGAGCTCCGGGTGGTCTCAAAAATTTTTAAAAATTCAATACTATTTAAAATTGGTGAAAAAACGATACCTTTATTTCGAGAGTTTTCGAGCTAGGGCACTCTTGAAAATTCCAACCCTTAATTTTCACCCCTTAGAAGTGACCTACATCAACCAAAAGCTTCGCGGCACAACTAGACCCCAAATGGAGCCCATATACCAAATTTGAACCAAATCGGTCCAGTGTTGCTAAGAAAAGTGCCACGGACGGCGGACGGCGGACGGGGGACGGCGGACGAACATTGCAAATTTGGATTCTACGCACCTTGAAACGTAAAGTGACAAAGTTTGAGGGGGGGGTTATAAAAATTTTTTGCGATACGATCACATAGGCTTATTATTAGAAATAATAAACCAAAAATCTAAATCACCAACCATCGATCGCATTTCGGTCAGCTCTAATTTGAACGGAGATTAGGCCTCTTTTGCGATTCACACTCGTGTTTTGATTTATACATACATACATTTCAATATAAACCCTTAAATTTTCGTAGGAAGCGAACGGTTTGTCCTACAGAGCTCCGCGTGGTCTCAAAAAATTCTAAAACGCTGCAAATCATTGCTCAAAGGTTTATTATTTTCTGTATAGATCACCCTTCTGTATAGATCACTGGTTCTCCATCAATAGCACCTACCACCATCTGTATTCTCCCTTGACCTTCCCTCTCAAATTTCAGCTTCCTGCGTTCAATAGGATTGAAAATGACTTCGGAGCTCACTCAGCTGATCAGTGATCTGAAGAGTGAAGAAGATCTCCTCGAATGCTGAAGACGCCTGGAAGAGCACTTCCATTCAATAGGCTTGAAAATGGCTTCGGAGCTCACTCAGCTGATCAGTGATCTGAGGAGTGAAGAAGATCTCCTCGAATGCTGGAGACGCCTGGAAGAGCACTTTCATTCAATAGGATTGAAAATGGCCTCGGAGCTCACTCAGCTGATCAGTGATCTGAAGAGTGAAGAAGCCTTTGAGCAATGATTTGCAGCGTTTTTTACCCACCAACATTTATTTTACCTACCAACTTTTTTTTACCTACCAGCTAGGTACTACCTACCACACCATACTGGCTTCACACCTTCACAATCAAGTTTATTAGAAAGAACTAAACGCTTCACACTCGATTGGAAAAATAGAAAGCTTCATATTGAAATTTGATTACTGGTTACGCAGAAGGCAAAACTGTATACAAATCGAAGAAATGAACAGCGATCGCATTTTAGTCCGATAAAATTTGAATGGAGATTAGACCTCTTTTGCGATTCACACTCATGATTCTGTTTTATCGAAGAAAAACCTTCAAGTACTCGAAGGGACCGAACGGTTTGTCCTACAGAGCTCCGGGTGGTCTCAAAAATTTTTAAAAATTCAATACTATTTAATTTTGGTGAAAAAACGATACCTTTATTTCGAGAGTTTTCGAGCTAGGGCACTTGAAAATTTCAACCCTTAATTTTCACCCCTTAGAAGTGACCTACATCAACCAAAAGCTTCGCGGCACAACTAGACCCCAAATGGAGCCCATATACCAGATTTGAACCAAATCGGTCCAGTGTTGCTAAGAAAAGTGCCACGGACGGCGGACGGCGGACGGGGGACGGCGGACGGACATTGCAAATTTGGATTCTACGCACCTTGAAACGTAAAGTGACAAAGTTTGAGGGGGGGTTATAAAAATTTTTCGCGATACGATCACATAGGCTTATTATTAGAAATAATAAACCAAAATTCTATAGAATCTTAAATTGAAGGAAAAACAATACCGTAAAACCGTCAAACTTTACCCCACCAGGGGTAACTTTACCCCAAAAAGTGAGAATCTTCAATTGTGACGTAAGCGTGGTAGAACTTAGATAAAAGTTAGCTATTGTGTTTTCGTTATTCTCCACATCCCAGAGAATCGATGCGGCTTGCGATGGCTCCTTCATCCATGTTATCAGCTGTTATCAGCCATAGTTTCCTGTTCAGCTGTTTTTGTCCTGTTTCTCGTGCTCCAAAATTTCTTCCATATCAGGTGTTTGGAGTGGATTTACCTGGCAAGCCCTCATCATATCACTTTCAATATCTTATTTTGAACAAAATACACTAATGAATTTCTCAAAAAAGTGTTTTCTTAGTTATGCCTTTGTTTACCCAAAATTTGATGGTAACTTTACTCCAAAAACCGGGTATCTTTACTCCACTATAAAGGTTGGGATAAAGGTAGTCTCACTCATGTTTTCTTATTTAATCTCGAAAAATAATTGAGTTTTATAGTTTTCGCAGTGTTGAATGGAAGGTTTCTAGTGTATCTCTTGTTGCAGAAGTTAGAGATGGGGAGAAGAAATGAGAAAAAGCTTGGTAGGCGCCCCTACCGAAACTTTACAACAATGATATGAACATAAACGTGCTTTGGTCTCATAAGTTGTGATTTACCATATTACCCCTAATATTTTTACTCGTGGGTTAAATTTGAAATTCACCATTGCAATTCATTTGAATGTTATCGAATGTGAAACAGACTTTTTCTGTGATTTTGTTAAGTCATTCGTTTATCGTTTATTTTCCTTTATTTCTTTACTTGTAGAATGTTTTGCTCGATTACCAACATAAGTCTGTCTATACTGGAAGACTGAAATTGTGATCTCTTAACCAGAAATATTGCATTTCAAGCAAATTCGTTGAAATAAATGATCATTGGAATTTATATTTTTCTTAGGTATAACTTGTATTTTTCAAGCTAAAAAGTTCAATTTTTTAGAATATATTTTATAATAATATTATAAATACTTGATATTATCAAGTATTTCTGGGGTAATGAATTCAATCCCGACTAGTAACATTGCACCACTGCCCGTTTCTGTAGCGATAACCGTGAGTTTTTCAGAGTGGAGTAAAGATAGACGCACTTCACTTAGACGTTACTCCAACATTTAAACAATTAAATAGGGGGTTACAATTATCTGATCAATGAGCTCGACCACTCAAAATGTTCAGGAAGCCCTGAAGATCAATTCACTTAATAAAAAAAATCAATTTAACCCATTTCGAGTGGGAGAAATTGTATTTGGAACTGTTTTGGAGTAAATCTTGGGGTAAAGTTTGACGGTTTTACGGTACCTTTATATCGAAATTTTTTGAGTTAGGGCGTTTTCAAAATTTCAAAATTGATTTGGAATCCTTAGAAGTGACCTACATCAACCAAAATCTACGGGGCACAACTAGACCCCAAATGGAGCCTACATACCAAATTTCATCAAAATCGGTCAATGCTAAGTGGCAAAAGTGCCGCGTACGGCGTACGGCGGACGGACGGCCAAATTTTTATTCGATTTTTGGATTCTACGTACCTTGAAACGTAAACCATCAAATTTTGAGGGGGTGTTAAATTTTTTTTCTTGCTCGATTCCAAAGGTTCATTATTGAAAATAATAAACCAAAACGTACGTTTTTTGAGCTTCAACCTCCCTCCCCCCCTTAAAAGGCAAAATTCGAAATTCCGGCGACGTAGTGAACAACTTGATAGTTTTCCGCGTTGGACAAAAAAAGAACCAAGAAAATCGGTTGAGAACTAAGGCCTGGGCAGACGACACAAGATTATACTCAAAAACGCACGCTTTTTGAGCTTCAACCCCCCTCCCCCCCTTAAAAGGCAAAATTCGAAATTCCGGCGACGTAGTGCACAACTTGATAGTTTTCCGCGTTGGACAAAAAAAGAACCAAGAAAATCGGTTGAGAACTAAGGCCTGGGCAGACGACAAGAGATTTTGTCACACACAGACATACACCTATGGTTTTTTTCTCGTATTTGGATTCAGAATGGTTTAAAACGGATTACTGTGTGGTTATTTTTTTTTTCAGTGGAGTGTTGTCCTCCTGTTGTAGGAGATTCAATAGCTACTATCAGTTCGGGAGCAATGATTTCCATACAGGACCATTTACACCTCAATCCACATAATCCCAACGAAATCAGAATGGAAAACGTAGAAGTTATGGCTGTTACTAGAAAATTTATGTTAGCGCATGCGCAGTGGGAACCATCAGTCCGGAGGTGATGATTTTCATAGGGAATCAATTACACCCCAATCCGCTCAATGTTCATTTAAGGTCCCTGCTAGAGAGAAAGTCCTACATTTGAGAAATTCTACGTTCAGGCATTTTTAACTGAAGACCTGGTAGAAGAGGAAGTTCTCGTTAACTTCTGGTTCAAACACCAGGATATACCAAAACTCACTTGAGGATTCAACATAACCACTAAAACAATCTAGTACTCCCTTACATGTCCAATTTTCCGAAGGTTTTATTATTCAATTCAAATAATATTTGTCGATTTCTTATAAATTAATATTCTAAAAAATCCATATTATCATATGAATATTACTTATCTTTTTTTAACTTATTATTATTTTTTATTATTATTGATATTATAATATGCAATAATCAACAATAATCAACTACACAATATGTAGTTATATGATACGATATATTATAGTATATATGATAGTATATTATACGATATACCAGTTAAATAAATAAAGAAGTATAGTAGTACCTACCAACTACCAAAAAAGAAAATTTTTACAAAATCAAAATTTTCACTCACGTTTTGCGTTTTAGACCTTTCTAAACAATTTTGGTTCCATCAATCCATCGGACTGATAGTAGCCACTGCACATGCGCAAACGTGAATTTCTTTGTAACGGCCATGACTTCCACCTTTTCTACCCGATTTCGACGAATTTTCAGGGATTATGCGGATTAGGTTGTAGATGGTCCCCAATGAAGATCATCACTCCCGGACTGATAGTAGCCACTGCGCATGCGCAAACGTGAATTTCCTTGTAACGCCCATAACTTCCACATTTTCTACCCGATTTCGATGAAACTCACAGAGATTATGCGGATTAGGTTGTAGATGGTCTCCAATGAAGATCATCACCCCCGGACAGATAGTAGCCGCTGCGCATGCGCAGACGTGAATTCCTTGTAACAGCCATAAATTCTACATTTTCCATTCGATTTCAATGAAATTTCCAGGGATGTTACTGTGTAGTGTTTAGATGGTCCCCTGTGAGAATCTTAAATCCTATTCATTGCATCACTAGGCCTCAATAGCTCAGAGGTAGCGCATAGAATTATCCCCCAGGGGTCCCGGGTTCGAATCCCAGCCGAGGCTAAGCTTTTTGTGATCCAATCACATACATCTACTCACTTACATTTTTCATCCGAATTTGATGAAATTTTCTAGGATTGTCCAGATTAGCGTGTAGATGGCCCCCTATGAGGGTAGTGGAAGGTACTCAGAGATTGGTGTTTTGAGATTAACTACTATGCATCGGATCATCTATATAATCGGGTTATGGATACGAGGAAGCTATGTACCACACCCACTTGGCAGACGTTTTTTAATTAGTTTCCAAGTAGGTACAGCAATTTATCTTCACTTTATCGGCGAAGAACGAAAAGCGTTCCAAACGAAGGAAACATTCGTTGAAAGAAAAACTCCATGAAAAAGACACAATTCGTTTCACCGTAAATTACGTTATACCTAATTTATTTACCGCTTTTTTCCTTATTCTCTCCTACTCCGCCTTCTTCACGTCCGTTAGGCCTCGTTTTTTCCCTCTCTCTCTCTCTCGACTCACCTTTTTCTGTCGATCCGTGACTAGCCTTTAATTTAGAAGTACAGGAGCACTTTAGGGCAGGAGAGACAGAGTTGATAAAGTCTCACTAGAAGAGTTGGAGAGATAATACTCCGTTTCAATATAAAAGGGTCAGGTTACGAGAATGCGTTCGCCTAGCCCACTCCTGTTGCTCAGCAGAACTAATTCCTTTCAGATTGATACTTCAATTATTTCGACTTTGTGACACCCCAAGGTAGAGAGTTTCCTCAACAAATGGACACCCATTAAGACAAAGTCTTGGGCAATGGCGGATGAATCGTTCAGATTAATTATTTCGAAAAGCTCAGGCACGTTTGCTCCCGGGCGGGCTCGATATTGCAGTACGTGATATCGGTAGGCGTGGAATCGACTACCGGTTCTAATTGAAGGAATTGGAATGGGATATCTAAAACGTATGAAACGTGACCCATAATAAATGCAAGCTGGCTTTATTGTTAGGAGAAAAACAGACCATATCGTTTCCATTAGGGATTATCGTACACCTGCAATATGTTCTGGGAGGAAGTAGAATTTTCAAATTCTAATTGAATGTAACGAAATATTTCAATGTTATTTTAATTACTCACAGCAGCAAAATTACAAAATTCATCTGACCTGTCTTGCGTTTTTAGGACGTCCCACTGTAAATCTATTTAGTTGTGTACTACGTTGTCGGAATTTCGAATTTCGCCTTTTAAGGGGGGAAAGTGGTGGGTTAATGATTAAAAAACGTGCGTCTGCGGGCATGATCTTGTGTACTCTTCTCAGGCCTCAATATTCAACCGATTTTCGTGGTTTTTTTTTTTTTATTCGACTCAAAAATCTTCCAAATTGCACACTATTTCACCAGAATATCAAAATTAGCGTGGGAAAGGGGCGAGTGGGGGGTTAATATTCACAAAATACCCGATTTTTCAATATTTCGGTTCCTTTACAGCTTACTAATTGTACCCAAGCTTTCAAATTTAAGACAAAATTCTCATTCGATACGATATACTTCCGCTTTGGTGCCAGAACTCGAATTAGCATGTTGGGTATAGATCATGGATTTCAAAATGCACTTCAAATTGCAAATTTATGACGGTCGCTTACTTTCGTACTACTTTTGGGTACAACTCATACCTGGCAAGGGGTGTACGTGGGTTTAATGCTCTTCCGGACTCCACGAGATCTGAGCTTCTTGTTGGGCCCTCAAAAATCGGCAACAAACTGAAGAACCATTTCATAAAATTATAGGTACTTAGCGCAACTTGTGTTTGAATTCATCCTAACCTGTTTTATTCTGCTTTAAGCTTTCCTTATCTTTGGTAGGTACATGCGTGTATTTGAATAAAATAAACACTAGCTAATAATTAGTTTATAATAATGTCTATACTCGAATAACAATACAATTTAACTGAAGTGTGTTTTCTGAGTGAAGTATTATGATCAACATTATCTCTTGTTGACTAAGAGGTGAGACTCATCTCCCTGCCACGGGCTATGCCCACATAGGGGATTAGTTTCTGCAATCTAGAAGTGTTTTATTGTTTTAATTTTAGTTTTAGCATTTTTTCATTTTAATTTAATTTTTTATTACTTTTGCCAGTATTATATTTCATTGTACTTGTTATGAAAGAAATAAAGAACTTAAAAAAAAAAAATTTTGAGGCTCCCATGCCGCTAGAAATGTTATGGTGGATAATGGTGGGGGGAGACCACTATTTCTTGCTTAAACTACTAAATTACACTGAGTGAATCAGTTTTATCGCTTACCAGCTGGTTTAAATTGACCTACCGCTTATCGAATGGGACGTCCCCTGGAATGCAAGCATTACTTAACAATATGTTTATTACCCTTTACTTCAGCAAAAGTCCATCGCTGCTTCTTTCGCTTTCCTTTCTGTTTTCACGTGGAATCGAAGAGTTATCAAACTGCGGGTCATTAGGATTTTGACTTATAAACGAGTCTTCATCGTTAATGTACCTCATTCGATAATCCGACGTAATCAGAAATTGGAGTACAGGAAGCGAGCGCTTTTATCGTGATGCTTCGTTTTTCTGCGTCTGGCTGTTTCATTAGCCGTTTCTGATGTTGTAATTTATATGTATGACACCAATTCTTGAATTTCTCTTAGCGTTCACCTTCTTACACACTCAGGGCGGATTATGATAGTTTTAGTTGTTTGGAGTTCTATACAGACTCCGTGACATCATCGAACGTCTAGTGGAACTACACACTACCACCCATTAGAATAGAATAGAATATCAATTTATTGACAAAAGAAAAGTCAATCACGGAAATGACAATAGTTTCATAAGAATTCTTTCTCCTGTTCACCAACCTACCAAGTTCTTACGAACTTTGGCGGCTGGAGGAGATATTCTCAGAGAAACTGCTGCAAATTATTACACAAAGGTTTATTATTTTTCTAGATAGATTGCAAAGAACACGGCTTTGTCATTGTTACCACCAATCAACAAGAAGAAAAACATCGATCGCATTTAGGTCAGCTAAAATTTCAACGGAGATTAGGCAACTTTTGCGATTCACACTCGTGTTTCTGATTTATCGTAAGTCCAACCCTTAAGTTCTTGTAGGGAGCGAACGATTTCTCCTACAGGGCTCCTCTTGGTATCTGAAAATTCTAAAAATTCAATACTATCTTAAATCGATGAAAAAGCAATACCTTTATATCAAAATTTTTTGAGTTGAGGCGTTTTCAAAATTTCAACCCTTACATTTCAACCCTTAGAAGTTACCTACATCGACCAAAATCTTTGGGGACAACTAGATTTATTCCATAAATTTTTTTAATTTTAATTAAAATCTCCCTCCTAAAGCTCTTTAAATCATCAAAATCGTTAGGGTTAATTTCACAGGCATAGAAGAAGCGCAACGCCTTATGATAAGCATTGTTCTTTGCACGCTCAGTATTAAGTTTTGGGAGCTGAATATTCGAAGACATTGCAGCACGTGAGTTAGAGATACGGCTTTTATGATCAGGGTGGATAACCATCTTATAGACGAATAGACACGCTTGTATCAAAAATAATTGCCTAACATTCAGCACATCAAATTCATTGTGGAGCAGAACAGTAGAATATCTAGAATTCTTCCTGAGTGTAATCCTGAGGATAGTATTATGTGCAACTTGCAAAAGACCTATTAAAGATTTACAAGCACTTCCCCACTCTAAAATAACATATTTTAATAATGAATACACCACAAAAGTTGATGGTTCTTAGCATCACGACCGACAAAAAATTTCGAGCTTCACTAAACAAAAATCAAGCTTTCTTAATTTATTAACTAACAACTCTATATGACACCTAAATGTCATTTAATACAGTAAGATCTCTCAGTATGCCTTACGTTAAAGGAACATGATTAACTTCATCAAGTCACATGATTACATGATTTGCTTCACAACTAACGGCTTACAATGCCATTTACCTACCGCTTCAGGTGACATTTGCGCCAGACACCTTTAGCTGGCTGGGATGGATATAATGCGAGTTAATTCTGCAACCTTCTGTGCAGAAGCCTTCACGCATTTTCTGATTTCCAAGCATTGATCATGTCTAGAAGCGATCTTTTAGGATTGGAGGTTCAGTAGATAAGATCAGGATTTCAAACCATTCGAGTCGTCATTGAAGTCACTTCTGAAGTTATCATTCAAGTTATGTTCAGCACTTCAGATCATAAGCCGAATGCTCGTTTGAATGGGCTGAATTCTGAAGACTTGCCCCCTTAACCCCTCTTACAACCCTCTATCTCGTACGTCATCTCATATTCCTTATTCCCCTGAAAACCGCCTCCATAATACTTGAACAGTCCCAATACCTCTTCAACATTCTAAGGCCTCACTCCTACCAATATTCTACAATCGCAGAGCATCAGAGATATCTGCTAGAGAGCGGGATTATATGTATAGATAAGCAGTTACTCAAGTTTTATTTAAAAATGATTTCATTAGATTTTCAGTATTATAATACTATATGTTCTACTTATAAATATTGAAATAATTTCAGTACAGAACTGCTATGGCACTTGTGTAGGGTTTTCTGTCCAGCGACAGTCCCACTTAATTTGTAATAGTTATAATATGTGTATAATTATAGTTGAAGAGTATTGAATTAGAATAAATAAATTATACATGTTCAATAAATTAGGTAAGTATTAAATACAACAGATGATTATCATTACAAAATTACCAATAAGTCCTCGTTATTGCACTGCTGTATCAGTTTATTAGATCAGCTGCTCTTTTTATTTTTAGCCGTCTTGGTTGATATCTATCCCATGCTAACAATAAATTTTCCATTATAGGGATCGGATGGTTAGAAATTGAGACATGGAGGCGGCTGATGGTAGTTTTGATCACGTCTTCAACTTATGGGATATCGAGGTATTTGTGAAGGACGCTATTTTTTTACATACCAGGGCGCATCTATAATGAGGCGAAGAGCTCTATTCTGTTGGATCTGGATCATCTTTATTTGGGTTCTGATGCCAAGCCCCAGACAGAACAACCATACTGCCAAATACGGCGCACCAGAGTGATGTATAGTAACTGTTTTGAGTCTAGTGATAGAGAAGAGTCGCGACCGAGCAGGGGTTTGAGGAAGTTCAGTCTTGAACGGAGTCTTTTGACTAGTTCTCCAGTATGATGGTACAGGAGATCTAGACTTGTGAATGACCTCGGAAATTAGGAGAATAGTCATGGCACGTTAACAGTACAAGAACGGGGTATATTAAACATATTATTGCGGTAATAAAAACGGTAATAAGCAGCATTCAATGCAAAACGGTTTTGGGTCGTACATCAAATCTGGACTGAGGAAAGATGGCAGAGCAGGGCGAAACTGGGGCGAAACGACGTTGCTCTGATTCAGTACTTTCGGGGGAGTAAACTCAATTGGTATTATTTAATGTTCTTCTATTGTACTAAAATATACTCGTACTGGTTCTTAAATTCCAGTTTACAAATTGTCAGGGATATGGCTTTTAACCCTTTAGCGGGCAAAACTCGGGCGTCATGGGAAAAATTTTTTTTCCGATCTAGTCGGGTCTTTATGGTTCTATTAACAATATTTCAGCCTTTTTTGCGAAAAAAAATGGTTCACGCGCCATAAAATGGCATGGTATAGCATGTGTACCAAGGACCACCAGGTGCACTTTTCGGCCATGATTTTCCTTGGTACAACATTTGTACCAGTAAAAGGTAATCAGGGAATGATCATAATTTGTGTTTATTCTGGATGATCTTACTTTCAATCAGTATAAAACAGATGACAAATTTGACAGCAAACAACAGTTCAATAGGACTTGTCGCGTTGGTATGCGACGCATCCAATCTCCAGGGAGAAATCATGGGGTGCACTTTTCGGCCATGATGTTCCTTGGTACAACATTTGTACCAGTAAATGGTAATCAGGGAATGATCGTAATTTGAGTTTATTCTGGATGATCTTACTTTCAATCAATATAAAACAGATGACCAATTTGACAGCAAACAACAGTTCAATAGGACTTGTCGCGTTGGTATGCGACGCATCCAATCTCCACTGAGAAATCATGGGGCGCCCGCCCCGAAAAACTTCAATAACATCGTTGCGAGTACACGATTTCAGTGTTATGCTTTCATTATGGATACTTGAATAGCTATAGAAAAATTACGTTCCTCGAATAGAAGACGAAATTCATCCGTGTGGACATCACCGCGTAATGTTTTGGTTTGAATAAAAACCAACAGCAAAAAAACTTCGTCGTTAGCGTTCCTTGGTACAACAGTAGTACCGCAAAACACCCACTTTTGCAATATCTCGACATATAGGCGGAGCTAAGAGATGCTACCATTTTTTCCATGATGCTGCACCCTATTGAGAAGGAACGGAACGAAAAACACGCCAGAATTCAAACTGCTTCTACCTTGGTACAACAGTTGTACCAAGGAACGCTAAAGGGTTAATCGGAGTGAGAACAGGGCGGTAGCGCTGACCTCTGTCAGGGCGCTTTGGAACTAGGTCTAAGCGGTTGAGGCGGTAAATTTGAAATCACCGTTTGTGAAACAGCGGGGGAGTTCAAACAACTAGTCCACCTGTATGATGGTAAAATGTACATTTTTTCATTGATTTTGTGGAATCAATTAAATTTACTGCACTATGAACCAATGGGATCGATAACTCATGTTATCATAATGCGGATTTCCTCGGGGTCTGCCAAATTTTTGTGGAGCTCAGGAGCACCACAGGAGCTGCTACCTTATTATAAGACTATCAAAAAGCATTAGATGCCTCGAGACAAATCCTACGACCCACATTGTGGCTGTGTGACGTAAGAGGATGAATTCAATGTCCTTGAATAAACCGATTTACCTTGGTAATAATATTATTATTTCTTTGAGAGCTGTACCTTATTCACATAGAAAACCACTCTGGAATGCTGAAGAAGTGTATGATATGACCCCTGCCGTAACCGCTTTTATCAGAAAAGTTACCGATACTGTAGACGGTAGCATGGGGAAAGCCCCATGAGTGATATTGTATTTCAAGAACGTTGCGTCTCCTCCCTCGGCTCGATAAACCTTGCGTAACCATCTCCTTTTCCTGGAATACCTTCACCCGACCTCCCTCAGTTGCCCCATAAATAAATTTAAGCCTTTTGATAAGAGCGGAGCCTATATTATACGTGACCCGCAGGACCTAACCTATTTGTAGTGAGGGTTCGTTCCGATCAGTCAGAAAACCTCGGTAAGTAAACAGTTCGCCCGCGGGACATTTTTCCCTATTCCCCTTCAAATGACCATCGATTCCCCGAAGTCCCTGGAAATATGTACTGGGAGCAAAGAATACGATAAGATCTAGGCACAAATCCTTTTTTATTTCGTTTACCATATTCTATATACTTGCTACAACCAATTTTTTCCGGTACCCATAAAAACGATGAATATAATGAGAATAATATCCTCATTATAATATAATATATTATATTATAATATAATATATTAAATATTATTTAGTCTTATATATATTAAATATTATTTAGTTTTATACTAAATATTATTTAGTCTTTCGAGTTCTGGCTAGTGGTACCTGCATTTTGATTGACTACCAAAATTGCTCCAGCATTCTGGCTTGCTGGAAGTTCCTGCATTCTGATAAACTGGAGGCTCCTCGATATTATAAAGAGTAATGGATGTTTGGTAGAAGACAGGATGCCCCACAGAATGAAGATTATTTTGAAGATTGTGTGGCAGGTACATTACAGGGTAGAGAGTACCTACTATTAAAAGTAAAGGTACATTTTAAAACGGATTTGACATCTTTTGGTAATTTTGAATATGCTTCATTTGAACAAAATATATGTAATTCAAAGAAATTTGAAAAACATATATTTGTAATTCAAAGTTTCCATTTTTGACTTCGAAAACCTCTAACTAAAACTCTCTTTGTTACCCAGGACTCATGGAGGATAGTTGTTCATTTTTTCGATTTTCGGTATACGAGAAATCCAAGTTTCCGTACGCCCCTCCCTATTCCTTCCTCCGTAGACATCGGAAAACCATTAAATTTTGGCACTTTTCTCAGTTTTTTCCTCTAGCTCCTTCCATGCGTTGTTCGGCTTTCAAGGTAATGTAAGAAATTGTAGAGCATGAAAGGTTCGACAAAATTTATCCTATAACTTTTTGACAAGCAGTTTTTTAGCTTGGAGCAGCTGGAGGTATGAGTATTGGAATTGTAAAAAATCTGAAATAGGAATCAGGGTGGAAGTTTGACTTCGAGCACGAGCTCAATGGATTAGCAATTGTCGGACTACCTTCAACATAGAGAGCCCGTCAAAAACTTATTTTGTTGACAAAGTATCTGAGGACACAAAATTGGAGTCATGATTTACAAAGCATTATTGATTTGATGGGTCGCTCTACAAATGAAGAAATCGTAGGGGCTAGGAGATGGTAATGCCGGGAGTGACGTGGGGCAGGAGTTATTTACTGAAATAGTGGAAAAGTCCCATCTCAACCAAATCAGACGAAATAAATACCCAATAGTTAATAGTGAAGGTAAGAGACTGATGCAGCTGTTTGAAGCTTATATGATAGTGGTAATGATAGACGCACTAAGGGTAACGGAACTGGAGAATTCTCTTATCAGGGTCATTTAGGCTCAGTTTAAAGGGAATCAAAGCAGGAGTTCCCCAAGGAAGTGTGCTTGGGCCGTTACTGTATCTTCTCTACACAAATGATGTCCCAAGCAATGAGGACTCTACCATTGCAACATTTGCAGATGAAGCTGCCCTGCTAGCAGTGGGTGAAACCGTTGATGAATCAACGGCAAAGCTACAGCATACTGTTAACGATGTGAGTGAATGGACCAAAAAATGGCGACTTAAGCTGAACGAGTTAAAATCTACCCACATAAACTTCACATACAAAAGCATCAACTGCCTGCCAATACTGCTTAATGGACAACCAATCCCAATAGCGAAAACTGTGAAATATTTGGGAATGACCCTTGATACAAAATTAAAGTGGAAAGAGCATGTTGAAAAGAAAATGGAGGAACTGTATATAAAATTTAGAAAATTGTTCTGGTTGCTCGGTAGACATTCTCAGCTATCCATACACAACAAACTTCTAATATATAAGCCAATATTGAAACCTGTCTGGACATATGGAATTCTGGGGCTGGAAGTTTGCTCTGGGACTGTACGAAGAAATCAAATGTCAAGATTATCCAAACCTTCCAAAATAAGGGCTAAGGAGAATTGTTAACGCTCCCTGGTATGTCCAAAATGAAGATCTCCATTGTGACCTAAAAATGAAAACTGTCAGTGAAGTGATCAAGCTACATGCGATTAAGCACGAATGCTCCATGGATATATAAATCCCGAAGTCCTCCGTCTTCTAGACAACTCCAACGTCGTTCGGCGGCTTGATATTACCAAACTCTTGGTTCTAATGATAAATTGAGACACAGTGTTGTGGCACCAGTACTTTAGAGCATAGCCGCTGGGCTGTTGACTCTACAAATTGTTTGATTAAATTTTGAAAGTAAGTGAACTAGATGGGCTCCTTATGTGCTCAGTTGTTATGTTACTAATATTTAATAAATAAAAATATCGTTGAAAAAAAATGGGCTCATCAGTTATAGATTATACCGCAATGTCCACCAGTCTGATTGATCGTAGATCTGATTGGTAGAGATGAAGGAGGAAGATGCAGAGATAGACTGACCTTACGTGAAAAAACTGTACCTTGACAAATAAAGGACATAAAGAGCTCTACTAATTGCAAAATGCTAAGGAGAAGGAGTTTTACGTGGGTACTGGAAAGAGGGAAGAGGTTGCTGAGAGTACCAAGAGGTTCTGGAGCGATGTGGCTGTGTTCAGGAAGAGGAATTTCCCAGCAGTGTCAGCGTTATCACTGGAGGAATCGGGGAACCATTTACCTTGGATAGCAGAGCCTTGATAACCCTTTCACCCTAGCTGAACTATATAATGTCCTGGCTATGATCAAGAGAGGGAAGGCCCCAGGGTGGATAGATTGCAGAGATCAAGGAGGCTATAACAAGATCTTGATCTACAGTAGATTTGGCCAGTACAAACCCAGAAGCTGTCGGTAAGTCACTGAACTTCCCGCTATTGAAGAAGCTCAATCGTGATGGTCCGGACAATATACGAGGAATTTTGTTTATCAATGCAATTTAGAAAGTGTATACTCTACTGGGGAGACTCGTAAGGTCGGTGGAAGGAAGAGAAGTGTTGAATGACGGGCAGACTGGATACAGAATGAGGGCGACAATGTTATTGTCTTGCAATGAATAATCCACTGCAGAGTGGGAACCGAGGACCAAAAGCTGTATTGCTTTCTTGATAGGCAGGCTTTGTACTAGAAGCTGGTGAGAATGTGGCTCTCAATCAGACTGGATCGGGAGATTGCAGCTCTTTACAGTAACCCGTGGGTAGTACCTTAGGGACTCGGAGATGGATCCTCGTTCTTTTCATGAGATTTACAGGTATATGGTCCTATGAATCTCCGTGCATTTGATCCACACAAGAAATATGCCTTATTTTGATAGTTGTCAAGACCGCCTGGACAACTTGACTTTACAATCGCCTTAAAGCAATTTCTTATGGATGAAAACACGATAGCTCTCTTTCTTATCATACCGACTCACCAATGTCAAATCATATTTTTCAGAAGTTTGTACTCACCTGATGAGCGGTAATGGTATGATGAGGCATAAAAACCCATCTGTGGATATTACGACTCAGTAGGTACTCATCTAATAAATCAATACAAACCCAACATCCACGAGAAACTGGCATCATTTCCCACTCATGCGCACTGTGTAACACCAATTAACCTGATAACCCCAAAACATGTTTGATCAATCGAAACTATGTTCCGTGAATTTCCTTACAATTAAAATGAAATCAATTTTGGAAGGAACCTAAATTCCGTATATCGTATAGAAATTTTCAGAGATGTTGAATTAACACTCTCGTTTGGTAGTGCTTACCTACACTTTCATCTACTCAAAGATTAAATTACACAGCTCCTAATTCAGACATGGATTGCAGCACCTGCTCAAGTCTTTGCATGCCAGAAGACCACATGAACATGTTTATGGGCTACTGCGTGAAAGATCATTTCTGGAAAACAAGTAAGTAATGAGATGAAAAGGAACACGCTGTCAGCATTTACCAACCTGGTTGTTTTTCTGGTTGTTTGTGTGTTTTTACCTGGCTACATTCCACGACTTATTGATCCACTGAAAGGACTTGGAAAGTGGGACGTGCTGTTTTGAAATACTCGGTAGATTCCATTGCATTTGTACACCATCCCATCCACAGTCACCCGCTTCTCGCTGAACTATCTCCGTATTTCCCCTATGAACTTAATGATTCTGAATTATTTGTAATTCAAACTTGTAAATCTTAACTAAAATATGGATGAAAAAGAGAAATTTAGATTCTGTTCCCTTTTTCCCCCATTACGTAATCTACTTCTTTGTGACCTGTCACTTTCTGGACCAGTTTCCTACCTTGTTCTATGATAATTTTGTAGTGTGCGCATTTGAAGAAAATTGGTCAAAAGCGTTACTTTGGACCACTTTCCACAGGTAGACTCTCACTGGAGCAGAATCCCTACCAGAATGAAATGGTTATTGCAACGTGTAATGGTCCTAGCCATTTTTGAATTTAAAAAGTTAAGTCAGGACGTTCTATTGCAGGAGCTCTTCTACCTCCCAGTATCCTGGGAAAATTTAATCACGACGTAGTTGAACACCGATCACCCCAATGAGAAAAAGACAAGACAAAAGACAAAAACAAAAGAGAAACACGAAAATAATTACCTATACTGAATAAACTAAAAAACAAAATTTTCTGGCTGCTAGGGATGAAAATGGAAAGCAAAAAAAAAACGAAATCACCTTGTTTTGTAATTCCAGGAGGAATAAATTATATACTTTTAGTAAAAACGTATAATAAACTATAATACTAGACATCTACAGAACACATTAGAAGGTGTAAGAGAACGTAGAATCACGCTAGTGTTAGAAAGGACATTATGAAGACGGCGGTGCAGGCACAGAGAAGCCAAGAGTGGATGAATAAATCCAACACTCCTCCTCTCTCAGTAGGCTGCGGTTGAAGTCCCATCGCCTTTTGGAGCATGTATGAAATGGCCTTAGATTATAGAACTGAATGATTGCACGCAGTTTTTCGTAATTGCAGAATAGAAAAGATATATTTTTATGTGTTGTAACTATGAACATGAATCATCAGGAATATTGTTATTGTTATAATAGTGGAGAGTCATTACAGTCTCCCCCACTATATTATGTAGTCGTTGAATTTAGCTGGTAGTCGTCGAATTCGTTGTGAACGTCTCAAAGGTTGTGTTGTTGAATTTTGATGATTAGACGGTTGCTCGGGGATGTTAGGTTGTTCTCCGTTATGTTGCTGTTGTTCGAATATTTCTGGTGATGTAGAAGTTGGAATGGAATCTGGAACGATTTCTTGTGTGGTTGTTCTAGTTGTTTCCTGTTGACTTCTCGGTATTCTTGACGGTCTTGGAACCTCATACACAACAGTCGGTCCTAGGGTTACAGTTTTCCGAGATGGTACTAGTGAAGAACGCAACTGATTTAGATGTCGTTTCACTATTCTTTCCGAATCATCTACAGAAACCAAATAATGCCGCTGTCCCAGTTTCTTTTTAACGTATCCAAATTTCCATACTTGTTTGTTATTTATGTAGAATCGTATTTGTACTCTCTCCCCCTCTTTAAATTTTCTTTCTGTACCATCTTCTGCTTTCGATGGTTGAGGTCGATATGGGAATATGGCATTCATCCGGATTCTCAAATTCCGGTGTAAATAAAGTTCAGCCGGAGACTGTCCACATGCAAGTGGTGTTGCACGATATTTCAGCATGATGGTCTGAATTTTTTCTGGCATGGGGCTGTTATCAGTCGATGCTGCTGTCAGTCGATGCTTTAAGGTTTGGACTGAACGTTCTGCTAGACCGTTTGTTGCGGGATGTCCTGGGGCGATGAATTTTTGAAAAATTCCCCTGGTCTTGCAATAGTCGTGGAACATGTCACTTTGGAATATCGTCGCATTGTCCGATACTAGAACTTGCGGATATCCGTGAACAGCGAAAATTTGTTCAAGCAAAACGATTGTGTTCGCGCTAGTAGGCGCATCTCTAAGAATTTTTACTTCAGCCCATTTGGATCGGGCATCAATACACATCAGAAAATTGAAGCCTTGGAATGGTCCGGCGTAATCGATGTGTACTCTCTCCCAGTTCTCTTGAGGCGTTTCCCAAGGATGTACAGGAGCTTTAGGAGGATTTGTTCGAGAAATAGCGCAATTTTCACAACTTTTTACGAGGTTTTCTATATCTTTATCAATTTTGGGCCAGTATACGTAACGACGGCCTAACTGTTTCATTTTGGTAGTACCTAGGTGTGTTTCGTGTAATTCTTCTAGGATTTTTGATCTGAGCCCGGTTGGAATGACTATTCTATCTCCTCTGAACAGAATTCCATCAGCCAGAGTGAATTCGGAATCGTTTGAATTTGTTGAAAGTTCGTTTAAAATCTTTGACAACTCTGGATCTTTCCCCGTTTCTTTCTTTATTATTTCTGCTGTAATCTCCTGACTTGAAATTTGGAAAATTACCTGAGAACATAACTGGTTTACTTCATCACCGATGGTCTGATCGATCGAGGGACGAGCTTGTTGAATTGGTGCTCTTGAAAGACAGTCGACATTTTTGTTCTCGATTCCCTTCTTGCATTGAAGTTTGTAATTGAACCCAGACAGGTACGATGCATATCGTAATAGGCGTGCTGACGTCATTTGTGGTAGAGCTCTATTATGCCTGAAAATTCGAGAAATCGGTTCATTATCGGTTACAAGTAGGAAATGAGTTCCGTAAAGATAGTAGTAGAAATGTGAAACTCCGAAAATTATGGCAAGTGCCTCTCGATCCAATTGGCTATAGTGTTGTTCAGCTTCTGATAGTGAACGTGATGCATACGCTATTGGTCTTTCAGTTCCCTGGATCACGTGGCTGAGAACTGCTGCTAACCCAGTAGGGCTTGCATATGTCGTAAGAATCAACGGTATTTCAGGATTGAATGGTACAAGTACCCTATCACTACAGAGTTCAGCTTTGATCCGGAGAAATGCTGCTTCACATTTTGATGACCACATCCATTTTACTCCTTTCTTCAGAAGTTCTCGTAGTGGATAAGTCATAGTTGCTGCATCTGGAATAAATCGGGTATAATATGAGACAAGTCCTAAAAAGCGTTTAACTTCTTCCACGTTTGAAGGACGTTGCATTTGTTGAATAGCTTGAATCTTCTTTGGGCTTTTGCTTATCTTGTTGAACTCTATCAGTCTTCCCAAATACTCTATCTTTTCTTGGAAGAATGAACATTTTCGCCTGTTGACGTGGAGGTTGAAATCTGAAAGTCTTTGTAGACATGCTTGGAGGTTATTCATGCATTCTTCCTTGGTGGTGCCGTGACATATAATGTCATCAAAATATGCCTCCGTTTTTGGCAATCCTTTCAATATTTGAGAAAGAATTCGGTTGAACTCGGAAGGTGCGGTTTTGATTCCGAAACTTAGGCGGTTGACTTTGTAGGTTCCCCGGTGAGTTGACATGGTCTGGATCATGCTGGCTTCATTATCGACAACAAGGTGAAGATATGCTTTGTAAAGGTCAAGTTTACAGAAAAAAGCTGAATTACGTAAACTATCAATAACATCCTCTATCTTTCTAATAGGATGATTTGCTTGAACTATTCGATCATTGACCCCAATTTTGTAGTCTACGCAGAGGCGAACGCTACCATCTGGTTTCGGGATAACCACCAGAGGTGATCCCCAATCACTGGATGTTACAGGTGTGATGATGTTGTCTTTCTCGAGTGCATCCAACTCTTTGTTCACCCGGTCAAGTAATGCATATGGGACATTCCTCTCTCGATTGAATATTGGTTTGGCTCCTTCCCGAAGCTGTAATGAAATTTTGAATCCTGGAACACATCCTACTTTTTCTTCGAAAATAGGGGCAAATTTTTGAAGGATTTCATCGAGTGATTTGAGAGGTTGAATTTGAGCGATATGTGTTTGGTTCATATCAGCGTCAATTTTACTTAATTCAATTCCCAAACCTCTTATCCATTGGCGTCCCAAAAGTGCATCATGTCCTGTAGGAACTACGTGAAGTTCTCCTCTTATCAGGTTTCCTTTGTAGGAAATATCCACCGTTATCTTCCCCTCAGGTTTTATAATATTTCCTGAGTATGATCGAAATGCTAATTTAGAAGGTAGTAATGGTACACCCAAATTTAAACATTCAAATTTATCTTTTGGAATCAGAGAGAATTTTGCTCCACTGTCCACTTCGAAGCGCTGAGGTTTTCCATTCAGATTGACTGAAATCATGTATTTGTCTGAATCATGTCCTAATACGAATAAGTCGACAACATCGCATGACTGAATAACTGTATCGACTTTGTTGATACTATAGTCATTAGAGTCATTATCTGAATATGTTTCTAGAAAATTAGTTGAATTCGCTTTCTTTTTGTTCGACATCAATGTCGTTATACAAACTCTTGAAATATGACCTAATTTTGAACACTTATCACATTTCAATTTTGATTTGTTAGTTCGACAGTCTGTAACAGTGTGATTGTCCTTACCACATCTGAGACATAAATTTTCGATTCCTAACGCCTTGAAATCTACTTGACGCTGACGTGAACGAGATTTTCGAAAATGCGGCTGAAACTGGCTTGAAGAACGGCTGTGAGATCGCTGGCGTGAACGAGAACGTCTGAAATCTGAAACTTTGTTAATTTCTGAAGAATTGAAATTTGCATGACTTGATCCTGTTCGTTGAGCTAACTCTTTACTTTCTATTTTTGATGCTTCAAGAGCAAGAGCTTGTGTCAGGATATCATCAAACTTAGTTTTAGCTGATTGTAAAATTTGTTCTCTCAGCCAATCGTCTTTTAGACCTCTGATAAATTGCGCTCTTAAGAATACGTCGGCAATTGAAACGGAAGACTCACATTGGCATTCAACTGAGAATTCGCAGTCAGATAGGTCTCGTCTAAGCGCAGCTACAAAATCTGATATTGATTGATTGTCTTTTTGATAAATACTGAGAAAATAATGCTGTGAAACTACAACGCTCTTTTTTGGAATCAACATTTTCTTGAACTCATCGACTAAATTCCGATATTCTAGCGATTTTAATGGTTTCTCGGGACCTAGGAATGCTGCTAGGCTATTGTAGTGGTCACTTCCAACTGATACGCATAGGAGTTGAGCAATTTTCTTTGTATCTGTCAGTCCTTTCATATTGTAATAGTTTTCGAAACGTTCTAGATAGCTGGTGAACTTCTCTCGTTTGGCATCAAAATGTTCGAATGGAGCTACGTTATACATACTATTTTGGTTAGGCAGATGGTCTCCAGATCCCGTCATTCGTGAGGTTGAAGCTATTGCCTGTGCTTGCACTTGGAATTGAACTGAAACTTGGTGTAAGAGTTCTTTCTGTTGTTCTTTGAACATTGCAATGAGAGCAGTGAATTGAGTTTCATCCATTGTGTCTACTGGTTGAAAAGTAATGTAGACCTTACTTGATTGATGTTTAGATCGATTTTCCGATCGTCGCCAACTGAAATGGCCTTAGATTATAGAACTGAATGATTGCACGCAGTTTTTCGTAATTGCAGAATAGAAAAGATATATTTTTATGTGTTGTAACTATGAACATGAATCATCAGGAATATTGTTATTGTTATAATAGTGGAGAGTCATTACAATGTATTAGCGAGGGCGAGTAGTTTCGTGAGAAAGTCGGCTTCTATTACTTCAGTGGGCTTACGTGAGACGACAATATTTCCATCTTGAACCTTTTCTCTGATAAAGTGTTCCCGAATGCTAATATGCTTGGAACGAGTACTCACAATTGGATTTTTAGTCAAGTCCTGCGCTGAGAGATTGTCATTGAGGACTTCTATAGCGTCCTGCTTAATTCCCATATCTGAGATCAGTTGCTTTAAGTGCATAGCCTCTTCTCATACATATACACTCATACATATACTCAGTCTCTTCAGTGGATAGATCAACTGTTCTTCGCTTGCGGCTCTCCCAGCTGATAGTAGCCCCAGCGACTTTGAAGAAGCAGCCAGTGTAGAATTTCCTATCTTCTGTACAAGAACCCCAGTTTGCATCAGCGAATCTATGTAGTGGCTCTCCTGTCTTTTGGTAAATTAGTGCGAGGTCTCTAGTACCTTTTAGGTACCGTAGCACCCGTTCACACATTTATATTCACTGAGGTAGATGACGCAGTGACTAATGTTGGGTCTCGTCCCCGTTGACAAATACCTGAGAACCCCAATAAGATTCTCGATGAGTTGGAAAGATCCTTGATGAGTTGGGTACCTGGTGCGAGTGGAGTTCTGACAGGTTTGCATGTGGTCATATTGAATTTCTCGAGGATTTCATCAACATACTTAGATTGTGACGCATGGATCTTTCCCTCCTTCCACGAAAATTCGATTCCCAAGCAATGTTGCAAGTCACCTAGGTCCCTAAACTCAAAAATACTCATCAATAACTTTTGACAATATTGAGTTTTGCCAAGCAAAATATGAAAAACGCTGCAAATCATTGCTCAAAGGTTTATTATTTTCTGTATTGTTCACCCTTCTGTATAGATCACTGGTTCTCCATCAATAGCACCTACCACCATCTGTATTCTCCCTTGACCTTCCCTCTCAAATTTCCATTCAATAGGATTGAAAATGGCTTCGGAGCTCACTCAGCTGATCAGTGATCTGAGGAGTGAAGAAGATCTCCTCGAATGCTGGAGACGCCTGGAAGAGCACTTCCATTCAATAGGATTGAAAATGGCTTTGGAGCTCACTCAGCTGATCAGTGATCTGAGGAGTGAAGAAGATCTCCTCGAATGCTGGAGACGCCTGGAAGAGCACTTTCATTCAATAGGATTGAAAATGGCTTCGGAGCTCACTCAGCTGATCAGTGATCTGAAGAATGAAGAAGCTTTTGAGCAATGATTTGCAGCGTTTTTTACCCACCAACATTTTTTTTACCTACCAACTTTTTTTACCTACCAGCTAGGTACTACCTACCACACCATACTGGCTTCACACCTTCACAATCAAGTTTATTAGAAAGAACTAAACGCTTCACACTCAATTGGAAAAATAGAAAGCTTCATATGGAAATTTGATTACTGGTTACGCAGAAGGCAAAACTGTATACAAATCGAAGAAATGAACAGCGATCGCATTTTAGTCCGATAAAATTTGAATGGAGATTAGACCTCTTTTGCGATTCACACTCATGATTCTGTTTTATCGGAGGAAAACCTTCAAGTACTCGTAGGGACCGAACGGTTTGTCCTACAGAGCTCCGGGTGGTCTCAAAAATTTTCAAAAATTCAATACTATTTAAAATTGGTGAAAAAACGATACCTTTATTTCGAGAGTTTTCGAGCTAGGGCACTCTTGAAATTTTCAACCCTTAATTTTCACCCCTTAGAAGTGACTGACATCAACCAAAAGCTTCGCGGCACAACTAGACCCCAAATGGAGCCCATATACCAAATTTGAACCAAATCGGTCCAGTGTTGCTAAGAAAAGTGCCGCGGACGGCGGACGGGGGACGGCGGACGGCGGACGGACATTGCAAATTTGGATTCTACGCACCTTGAAACGTATAGTGACAAAGTTTGAGGGGGGGTTATAAAAATTTTTTGCGATACGATCACATAGGCTTATTATTAGAAATAATAAACCAAAATCGCTCTGGATGGAAAATGGAATAAAACAGAAAAGATGAAATATAAAATAAAAAACGCTGCAAATCATTGCTCAAAGGTTTATTATTTTCTGTATAGATCACCCTTCTGTATAGATCACTGGTTCTCCATCAATAGCACCTACCACCATCTGTATTCTCCCTTGACCTTCCCTCTCAAATTTCAGCTACCTGCGTTCAATAGGATTGAAAATGACTTCGGAGCTCACTCAGCTGATCTGTGATCTGAAGAGTGAAGAAGATCTCCTCGAATGCTGGAGACGCCTGGAAGAGCACTTCCATTCAATAGGATTAAAAATGGCTTCGGAGCTCACTCAGCTGATCAGTGATCTGAAGAGTGAAGAAGATCTCCTCGAATGCTGGAGACGCCTGGAAGAGCACTTCCATTCAATAGGATTAAAAATGGCTTCGGAGCTCACTCAGCTGATCTGTGATCTGGAGAGTGAAGAAGATCACCTCGAATGCTGGAGACGCCTGGAAGAGCACTTCCATTCAATAGGATTGAAAATGGCTTCGGAGCTCACTCAGCTGATCAGTGATCTGAAGAGTGAAGAAGATCTCCTCGAATGCTGAAGACGCCTGGAAGAGCACTTTCATTCAATAGGATTGAAAATAGCTTCGGAGCTCACTCAGCTGATCAGTGATCTGAGGAGTGAAGAAGATCTCCTCGAATGCTGGAGACGCCTGGAAGAGCACTTCCATTCAATAGGATTGAAAATAGCTTCGGAGCTCACTCAGCTGATCAGTGATCTGAAGAGTGAAGAAGATCTCCTCGAATGCTGGAGACGCCTGGAAGAGCACTTCCATTCAAAAGGATTGAAAATGGCTTCGGAGCTCACTCAGCTGATCAGTGATCTGAAGAGTGAAGAAGCCTTTGAGCAATGATTTGCAGCGTTTTTTACCCACCAACATTTTTTTTACCTACCAACTTTTTTTTACCTACCAGCTAGGTACTACCTACCACACCATACTGGCTTCACACCTTCACAATCAAGTTTATTAGAAAGAACTAAACGCTTCACACTCGATTCGAAAAATGGAAAGCTTCATATGGAAATTTGTTTACTGGTTACGCAGAAGGCAAAACTGTATACAAATCGAAGAAATGAACAGCGATCGCATTTTAGTCCGATAAAATTTGAATGGAGATTAGACCTCTTTTGCGATTCACAGTCATGATTCTGTTTTATCGAAGGAAAACCTTCAAGTACTCGTAGGGACCGAACGGTTTGTCCTACAGAGCTCCGGGTGGTCTCAAAAATTTTTAAAAATTCAATACTATTTAAAATTGGTGAAAAAACGATACCTTTATTTCGAGAGTTTTCGAGCTAGGGCACTCTAGAAAATTTCAACCCTTAATTTTCACCCCTTCGAAGTGAACTACATCAACCAAAAGCTTCGCGGCACAACTAGACCCCAAATGGAGCCCATGTACCAAATTTGAACCAAATCGGTCCAGTGTTGCTAAGAAAAATGCCGCGTACGGCGTACGGCGTACGGCGTACGGCGGACGGACGGAAATTTTTTTATTCGATTTTCGTATTCTACGTACCTTGAAACGTAAAACATCAAATTTTGAGGGGGGGTTAAAATTTTTTTTTTCTTGCTCGATTCCAAAGGCTTATTATTGAAAATAATAAACCAAAACGCTGCAAATTATTACTCAAAGGTGTATTTTTTCTATATAGATCACTCGCCTGAAAAGAACTTGGCTTTACCACTGTCACCACCTGCCTACCACTTATCTACAGCGATCCCATTTTGGTCAGCTAAAATTTGAACGGAGATTAGGCCTCTTTTGCGATTCACACTCGTGTTTCTGATTAATGGTAAGCCCAACCCCCTAAGTTCTCGTAGGAAGCAAACGGTTTGTACTACAGAACTCAGAGTGGTTTTTAGAAATTCAATGCTATCTTATTGATTAAATTTAAAAAATCAATTGATGGAAAAACAATACCTTTATATCAAAATTTCTTGAGCTAGGGCGTTTTCAAAATTTTAACCCTAAGAAGTGACCGACGTCAACCAAAAGCTTCGGGGCACAACTAGACCCCAAATGGAGCGCGTATACCAAATTTCATCAAAATCAGTCAAATCTTTAAATAGTGCAAATGGAAAAGAATTTGAAAATGGGTGTTGTTAGCTGCGAGATTGCGAGAGTGGCGTTTGCCAGCCTGCCGTCACGTCCGAAGAACTTGATGAGAAACTGATCCAATACCTTTTCTAAGAACATCACTTTGAATGACTTCCTCATTTGGAAACTGGTCCTATACCAGTGACCTCTATTTTTAGACCAATCGCTCTTCTGGGTGATAGAAACCGGACCAATCGGAGTTGTGATGAGTTCCTGCCAACTTCAACCTACCCATGGAGAGTCCTAATAGAAACCTCATTCAAAAATCTGTTTGGAAAAAAATTAATTCAATTTGGAAAATGTTGAATTCAATATGAAAAATTCTGGGTTCAATTTGGAAAATGTTAAACATCAATTAGAGAATTCACATTTTTTCTCACCGTTATCGATAAGATTTTCAGAGACTGTGAGGGTTGGCGTGCAGATGGTCCCCTATGAGGGCGCAAGGTACTACTTGGAGATTGTTGTTTGGAGACACACGGAAGCTTTGTGCCACAATCACTTTGCTCTCACTATCATCTTTCATAATGTAGAGGCAAAAATGATGGGTAGTCGTTTCTGTCCGTCTCGCAGTTTTTTGACTTCAACCATAAAAATTTTAAATTCGGCTTCCCTATTACTTGAAATAACTAACCTTATGTTTTTCAATCGTTAGATACCCAAAAATTTTGATAATATATCTCAAGCACTCTTTCTTTTGACATGTACGATGATATTTCACTTATAAATTTTGCAAGTACATAAGGTTCAAACTAAGTATTTTGATGCCCAGCAAAAATTCCAAAAGTTTCGCTGCTTGAGTGAGTCAAAGATCCATTTGACTAACAGAGTTTTACCACACATTGCCATCATGAAACCAAATGCTGAAGAACCACGAATATGCACAGTTGTGAGGGGTGGTGGTGAGTGCTTCGCGGAGACTCAAATTGACTGGGTGTGGGAAGAATGTAAGAACACGTTACTTTGGAAAGCAGGTGGGTCAATTCTAAACGTTCATTATAGTTTTAAATGTGTATCAATTACTTATTAATGAAATACATTAATTTTTAATATACCCGGGTAGTTGAAATATAAAGAAAATTGCCTTTGAATTGCCGTTTGTCGATGAATAAATTGCCCAGACCCCACTAACATCACCCATTCATCAGTTTTTCACATCATTCTCTAAATTAGCGAGCCTTCAGTAATCAAATAAAAATGCGCACGAGAGAAATTTGACAGCAAAAGTGTTGTGCTTTCACGAATACCGCTCTGATTGTTAGAGTCACAGATGGGTCATATTGTGCCCCGAAGCTTATGGTTGATGTAAGTCACTTCCAAGAGTTGAAAAATAATGGCTGAAATTTTGGAAACGCCCTAACTAAAAAACTGTTTGTATTAAGGTATTGTTTTTCCATCACTTTAAGGTAGTAATGAATTTTTAGGATTTTTAGAGACCACGGAGCCCTGTAGGACAAACCGTTCGCTCCCAACGAGAACTTAAGGGTTGGACTTACGATAAATCAGAAACACGAGTGTGAATCGCAAAAGAGGCCTAATCTCCGTTCAAATGTTGTCTGACCGAAATGCGATCGATGTTTTTCTCCTTTTGGTTGGTGGTAACAATGGTAAACTGTGTTATTTGCAGACGAGTGATCTATATAGAAATATAATAAACCTTTGTGTAATACTTTGCAGCGTCAAGTTACAAAAGTTACCCATTTTCTTATAAATGAAAGAAAAACGCTGCAAATCATTGCCCAAAGGATTATTATTATCTGTATAGATCACCCTTCTGTATAGATCCCTTCCTACCAGCTATAGGTACCTACTTCCTACTAGGGCATTTTTGAACATTTCAACTCCAACCACCAACCAAATGGAAATGACAGGGTTGAGATTTTCAAGAATGCCCTAGTAGGTAGAAGGTACCTATGGTTGGTAGGGAGGGATCTATACAGAAGGGTGATCTAGCATTTTAGTCAGATAAAATAAAATTTGAACGGAGACCTCTCTCTTTTGTGATTCTCACTCGTGATTCTGTTTTATCGAAGAGGAAAACCCTTAAGTATTCGTAGGGACCGAACGGTTTGTACTACAGAGCTCTGGGTGGTTTCAAAAATTTTTTAAAATTGAATACTATTTAAAATTGGTCAAAAAACGATACCTTTATTTCTAGAGTTTTCGAGCTAGAGAACTCTTCGAAATTTCAACCCTCAATTTTCACCCCTTACATCTAGACCCCAAATGGAGCCCATATACCAAATTTGAACCAAATCGGTCCAGTGTTGCTAAGAAAAGTGCCGCGTACGGCGTACGGCGGACAGGCGGAAATTTTTTTTTTTTTTTGGATTTTCGGATTCTACGTACCTTGAAACGTAAAACATCAAATTTTGAGGGGGGGTTAAATTTTTTTTTTTCTTGCTCGATTCCAAAGACTTAGGTAGTACTTATTATTGAAAATAATAAACCAAAATACTTCATACCATACATATCATATTATCCTCTCACGATGACATGACTGCTAGGTTACGAATATAATTTTTGTTTATGATGTATATGTACCTAGTTACAAATTGAGCGTTAGTGAACAAACGGATTACCCACTCTTACCCTAGGGTGTTTCTTAAAACATTTGGTTCTCATGAATTGAAAAATTACTTGAATCGGATGTCAAAAGAGAAAGCAATTATTTTCATGAAGATTCGGCTGCAAAACGTATGGGTGAGAGCGGTAAGAATACTATTGTTCGGCGACACGGAAAATGACGTCCAACAAGGTCAACAAGAATGTTACCATGAGGTGCAGTTAGAGAGGATTATTGGAGATCACTGTGGTGTAGCTATACTCAGGAAGTCAGGTCCGTAAAAAGTCCGTAAAGTAGTGGTGAACCGTGCTTACCCACCTATTAACAGTAATCGATACTCAGATTACGTAATATACATACCAGCCGTATACTAAGCCCTCGCACTGCATTTGCCAGAAAACTATTCTACAGGGCGGATACAACCGAGTGTGTCAAAAAAATTAGGTAAAAGTAGGTACCATTCGTTGTCAAAATTGGATTTTTTAGTTTAAAAAATCGATTCTACAACTAATTTGCAACAAATTCCTGTACAACTCGATTCCTGATTTTGGGACGTCCTGTATACATTTCTAATAATTGGATTCCTAATTTTGCTTCCGAGTCTACCTAGGTAGCGGAAGTATTGTTTTCACTTATTAAAGTTACCAAAATTTCCACTCGCGTTTTACGTTTTAGGGCTTACTGACCAATTTTGGTTCCGTGTCTGTCTGACCGTGTGTCTGTCATGAAATCCTTCTTACAGCAAAACTGTACGAAGTTGTCCGATATCGATGAAATAATTAGGATTGTGTGGGTTGGCGTGTAGACGGTACCTTATGAAAATCATCGCCCCGGACTGATAGTAGCCACGCCAATGCGCAAAAGTGAATTCCTTCACAGCCATAAGGCCACATTTTCTACTTGCTACTTCTTTGTTTATTCCCACTTCTTCCCTCCAAGAAATAGAAAGAGTTCATAAATACATCCAAAACGTCCAATGATTTAAAACCTGAAAATCTCAGTGTTAAAAAGACAAAGGGACCAACCTTATAAAATTAGAACCTCTCAAACTTACAAGTCCCCCACCAACTAACAGTAAGAGAGGAACCATCGCATCACAAAAGGTTATCTTCAAACCGTTTCGCCTTTTTTCCGGGAAAAAGTGAATTTCCGCTCCAAAAAATAACCAGCCGGGGCAGTTGGGAAATAAGCCGAGACTATCGTTCTTATCTACATGAGAAAGGTGTCGGGAATGTGTTTTGAGTCCTATTCCTTTTTTCCGACGCCCACTTTCCCCGATGTTCGTTCAAGCTAAAAAAAAAACATCTGTTGCAGCCCCGCTGTTATTTCGGAAGGTTCCTTTTTACTATGGGGGGAAATCCTTCGATTTTTCATCTCATCGCCGATCAGTGGGTATCGGAAGAGGGGAGAGTGACGTGTGAACACCGGTATATTAACTGGCTTATAGAGGAAAACGACTTCGCTGAGATCTGCACAAGATTATTATATTCTTTCTAGCAGCCTCTTTGTCATTCCTAATCATAGTTTATCTATTTGGAAATGTTTCCAGTTCAATAGGGTGTATTATGACTTCTTCTTTCACAAAATGAAGTAGTTTCTCAGGTGGTACGGGAGATCATGGAGTAGTTAGTCGTTTGAGCCTTTGACAAGTTCTGGATTCTGGAATACTAAGAAAGACACTCGTAACAATATCCTTAACAACCTCGTCACATCTTTCGCCATTACTACGGAAGAAATTGATCAGCCCATCCTAGTAGTTCTAGAGACCACTCCTTTCTGATTATTAACATCCAGCACTTAGAAAAAACAACCTAAAATGATATAGAGCCCTTTGAACCCTGTGAAAAATTTTAGAAAAGCCCAAAGAGGCAGTTGGAAAAATTTAAAATGTAGACAGGAATCCCCCACATTTACTATTTAGACTACGATGAGCATAACCAGGTAGTCCCCTTGATTGTATCTGATCATGTGAGTTAGGAACTTCCCTTCATCAATTTTGGTAACGTTGAATATTGATAGTAAAAGTGTAAATCCTTGTAAGCTCAAGAATGTACATTTTTCAGGGGACGAAAAAAATAACTAGTTTCAGGGGCTGCCCCTTTCTGCATTTCTTATGGATGGTGATATTAACAAGCTGGTGGAACGTGAATCCAATTTGCAAGACTTCAGTGCAATTCGTACAACTCAACTTACCTACGAGATCTTACAATTTTACTATTGATATGGGTTATCGTTTTTTCTGTAGTCAGCTACGTACATGCCGTTGTTTGCACTATTGTTAGCTTGTCTTGCAGGTCTTGGCCATTAGTTGACATATGACAGGCATAAATCCCAATGTCGCTGGTTTCTGTCAATGATTTTGGCCAGCATGTCCCAAAATGTATGGTTTACCGTATTTTTCCAGTGTTTTCTGTGACCCACTTTCTGATTCTTTCCGTTGTTTTTTCTCCCTGTTTGATTTTTACATCATGATTTTTTGTGAGGAGCTTTCTGATACAAGTTCAAAAGGCAAGCAAAAGCACATCCTTATCTTACCATTATTATCAATATTGAAGCTTACATACTTATTGGTTCGTTTATTCTCTTTCACCTTGGTTACCTTAATTTTCTTTGTAGAATAAAATGATATAAAATCAAAATGTTATATTATGAAAATGTTATACCTACTAAAAAATTTGTTGTTTTTAATTGTGGTTTTGTAATTAGAGGCATAAAAAAATGCAGATTTCATATAAATAAATAAATAAGTATTAATAAATAATAAATAATAATAAATTAATAATAATAAATAAATAAATATTTTACCAAAAAACTGTATTTTAAGTATTACTCATTCATTGCTTTAATCGTGTTCGTTGTCTTACTTATGCATTGTTTTTCGTTGATTTTTTAAAGGATTTATTGAGCATCTTTATTGAACAACAGCGCTTTTTGGGTTATTTTCAATAATGAACCATTGGAATCGAGCAACAGAAGAATTATTCCCTCCCGCCCTCAAAATTTGATGGTTTACGATTCAAGGTAGTGTAGAGTCCAATAATCGAATAAAAATTTTCGGGCAGAACTAAAACAAACCGTTGTGTAACAATTTGCAGCATTTTTCATCGTATTTTCATCTCTACAATAAATACGAGCTCAAAAGAGCCAAAAAGAGCCACTGATCCGTCGAAAAGATCCGGATCTTTTGAGTGAGCGGAGCGCTCAGAGCCGTTCTTCTTGGTGAACCGTTTTGCCCATCTCTACACTAACTTGCGGCAGAAGGATGGCGTCGCTGGAGTAACTGATACAGCTGTCATCAGCTTCAATTTCAGCCAGCCGAGTTATATCGGATATTAAAACTAGTGGAGCCGGCCAACCTCAATAACTACATTCTTATCAACAGAATGACGCTAATTTCGAGTACCTACAGTGACCCAATAGCTTATTTTTACATTTTAAAATTGAAGTGTCAACATTAGGAATAGTGTCAACAATTGGTGCTTTAACCCTACATGGGACTCCCGCATTAGTCGCACCATACTGACAATTCTCTAGGTTTCCAAACATATCGAATGGCTAGTAGGTCACGGAATTGGGATGACAACAAGTCGTTGAGTCTTTCGACCATTCCATCACTCTGCGGCCTCTGTTTCCGATCTGAGATGGTAGATTTGAATCTGATTTTTAAACCGGGGGAATTTGATTTCCAACTCTGTTCTTTTATTTTTCGCATCCACTCCCAAACGGCGTTTGAACTATGATATTTTGCCTCATTAGCGCGAGGGATGACTCTGCCATTAATGTATTATATTGGTACGTATTTGATTTGGCGGTTGATAAAACTAACATGGACTGATTTGGCTTCTTGATTCTTGATTATCCAGGCATATGATGGTTTTCGATGGATATTGCAAGTTTTGAAATTGATTCGCGATTGTCTTTACCAACGTCCAGGACCTCAATATCATCTGCAGATGATCCCAAGGTGTTCCCCTCGTGTTCGGTAGATCACTAGTGTATAGGACGTACAAGAGGGAGGTCAAGTCTTTTGATTGTCTAAGCTTATGATCAGTAATACCTTAAGCGTATTTCAATGAGTGTTCTCTTCCTCCCAAATACCCTCAATCGTGGGATACGGTCAGTACTTCCTGTCTCCATGACTGTGGAACAAACTCTTGTTCAATTATTCCGTCGCTGCTTCACTCTCCCTCACAAAGACTCTTCTTAAGCTTCAGATTCTCAAACATAGCCCAGAAGCTCTTTGTCACTGCTCTTGCCTGTACTACTTCTCCCCGAGGGGGTCGTTTCCCTTCTTGAGTCCACTTTTACACACGCTGGAGTTTTGGATCTGATTGTTGGAATTCTTTTCCTCTGGAATGTACCATCCTCCTCAGGACTGAACATGGTGAGTGACATTCTGGTTCAATGGGTCAGCAAAAAAAATTGACATACCTACTAAATGTTGTAGGTATAATATTTCATTATAGTATTTAATACACTTCTACATTTATAATTTTGAACTTGGCCAAATTTATTGATACGGAATGTCGATTTTACATCAAAAGAGTTGCCATACCTGGATTCTCTGATTTTGTAGGGTGTTAGAGAGGAGCATGTGTCTCACAAAGGAGGACAATAACCCTCATCCTTTACTCCTGAAACATTAGTCAGCATACAGCCAGCTCAGTTCTATCTGATCATGGAAGGTAGGTGTATCAGCGGTCGCTGGGGCGGGCCTGAGCCGAAACCCTGAGTATGCAACACAAGTACTCCTAATGGTAAACTAACTTTAATGAATTTTACAATTAGTTGAACCGTTTCACAATTCAATAGTCTTTCTATGAATAAATAAATTGCCTTTCTTTTTCAGCTGCTGGCATTTTATCTGGATGGTTTGTAGCAAAACTCCTAACAAAACGTAAGTTCTTAAAATAAAAATAATCAATAATAAGATCGAAATTTGAATTCCTAATTCTCAAAAACTTTTTAACTTATAAAATAAATAATAAACACATAATAAATAATTAAATGAATTATTTTAATTTAAAAACTAACTTAATTTAACGAACTATTGACTAACTTGATTTTGCAAATGTTCTACTTTTGGTCATTCATTCAACCTTATTCTTCCTACATCTCGAATACATGAATCCTTAGAGCTTATTTCAACCTAATATGACCTCGAACTATGATAACTTCATCGCACTTTTGCAAATATCCCCAAACCCAACGCATCCCTCTCTCAGCGTGGTCCAAATTCTTTCCTTTTTCGGCCCAAATCTATTGGATTTTGGAGTGAGTGCCCAAACTCATACCGCAATGAGATCGTTATCTGATTTTGATGAAAACTATCATAACTGTGCAAATAAGATGAAAATTGAGACTTGGCAGAGTACACAAGACTGCGGGGTACACTCTGAGTTTGTTAAGAATTTATATTCAAGATTTATAAATTAAATTTTTGTGAGTTTTTTTCCAAATGTGCAATATTCAATTTACAAATACACAATACAAATACTAATACAAATAAGCAAATACGTAGGGGGACCCATAAGTAACGGAAATGTCCACATAACTCCTTTATTTTTCAATATTTTTACACCAAATTTTGATCACATTCAAAGTAATTACCACTGAATTCAACACACTTTTCCAATCGTGGCTTCCATTGTTCAAAACATTTTTGGAGTTCATTTAATGGAATGAGCTTGAAGCCATCCAGCAATTTTTGTTTCACCTCTTCCACAGCCGAAAACCGTATTCCTTTCAAGTCCCTTTTGAGTCGGGGAACAAAAAAATTCGCGGGGGCGAGATCGGGTGAATGGGGGGGGGGGGGGGGACAATCGGTGTCATGCCATTTTATTTTCAATAATGTTTATTGTTTTCAATAATGAACCTTTGGAATCGATCAAGAACATTTTTTTAAACCCCCCCTCCCCCTCAAAATTTGTTGGTTTACGTTTCAAGGTACGTAGAATCCATGAATTCTGAGTCGAACAAAAAAAAGAAACACTCAAATCTGTTGGAAATTGAGGCCTTGGCAGGGTACACAAGAACGCATGTAATACTTCATTACCCACTGTGGGACTCGCCAGCTCCGAATTATTATGACGCGCCCCAGTTTCATTTTTCCTGCTGATTATTCCTTGTTTCAATTAATTTTCTCAATAAAAACTTACTTGCGATTTGCGAAAACTAAGTGACGTTATTTTCTCACTATAAAATTTATAGTGAGAAAATAAACGTCATTATTTAATAATTCGTATATCTTTTTACAGTCCACTTCTAAAACATTTATTATTTCTTTTTTTGTCAACGCACGTTTTTTAATCATTACAAGTCTTACTGTGAGACGTCCTAAGAGGTACTGCTGTCTTTATTGGAGCTTTCTAAAATTACATCTTATAAAGTTAGTTTCTTATCACAATCTCATTGAATTAATATAATTCCCACTTCCACTCAGCTCACTAAGTTTCGAAATTCTCACCACGAAATAAATAATTTTCAACACCTCGAACCGGAGGAGGTAAAAACTCTTACAAATTAATTTGAGAATTGGAAGTAAAAAGTAAGCGGAAAACTCGAAGGTAAAATAGAGAGGACAGGAACGTTTTTCAAGCTAGAATGAAAAGATAATTCAATTGTCTCTTCTTGAATACTTATTCGTTTTAATTATTGTTTTGTCCCACGTGTATTTGCTGCGACCATAATTTTCTCGGAGTTGAGACAGGTTTTACCTCCCACTTCAAAGATGCCATAATTTAAGAACGGCTCGAGAAGGCGCTTCGGGTTGGTAACTTGTTAACTTTATTTGTCTTTCGAGCTTAAAACCCGACGTTTCGCCGCAAACTTTGTTGTTTTTACAGGCGGTGAGTCAGTAAGCGTGTGGGTTAACCTAACAGAAAAGGCTGTTTAAGCGGAAAAGAGGAGGTTCAGGGAGGGCGCAAGTTCTATGGTTATGATAATGAAGGACGTGAAAGTTGCGAATTAAATCATTTTGAGACGGTTTATCGGGCGAGCGGAAACCCCTGAAACGGGTTTCTCACCGAGTTATGTCTGTTCTTGAAGCGTTCGCGGGAAATGTTGAATGGCTTTTGATAAGCCTCGTGTCCAGACGAAATTCTGACACCTTAGTGATGAGAATAGTAAGTTTATACCCTAGTTGGGTACGTCGGTGATTTATACGGTTCTCACGATTATTTCGGCATAAAAAATACTCCAAAACTAACTGTCAAAGAGTTGGTTTAATTCGCAACTGTAAGAGATGTTTTGACTAAGTATACTTCCTGTCAGCAATTAGGTGGATGATAAAGAGAAATCCCACAATATGGATTATATAGCATTTACAGATTTAATTGAATCTTTTACAAATTCATTTAAACCTTTTACAAGTTCAATTCAACCTTTTAAAAATTCAATTCAACCTTTTACAAATTCTATTCAACTCTCCACCAGAGCGGATGGATATGGAAAGTAGCTGATGCCTACCTTAGCATAGCTATTGTGATTTTCTGAGGGAACTTGGAGAAGTTCTACTGCACAATTCATCTGATGATGCACTATTATACCGGGTATCGCACAAGTTGCCCCCCCCCCCTCCTCCCAAAAAAAATTTTAAACAAAATCTTCATGATTTTTTCCAAGGATCTCAAATATGACCACGGTGCGCATTGCGCACGTACGCATTCTCGCGCAACGCACACCAACTTCGTTTTTTCAAATAGAAACCCCTATTTTTCATTGCAGATTTGGATTTTACGTAAAATTTCATGAATTTTAGAGCCCTCAACCGATTTTGGTTTATTATTTTCAATAATGAACCTTTGGAATCGACCAAGAA